>OY744481.1:56098353-56799792 GCA_963556165.1 Tipula helvola
AAAGCACAAATATTTATAAACTTTGAGACTAATATGATAACATTATTGGACCTGGTATGTTCCGCACCCGTAAATATTTTCTAATTGGATACAAAGCCACTGTGGAATGGTACATTGTGCAGTCGGCCTTGAGATTAACAAAGTAATTTTGGCGAATACCCGACCGACTGAGAATCATCCAACTTAAGCTGATCCTTATAGTACACTGTTCTTGATAGATCCTAAATTTTCTAAACACACTTTTTCAATAGATTAATGATGCACTGACTGACCGTCAGAAAAATAAAAATAAAAAACTTGCCCAAATTAATCAAATTGAAACCTGTGTGCTCTGCTGGATTCTAAGCTAGTATAGTATATTAGAGAACAGTGAAAAGTTTGCCTGAATGCTTTTTTGATCTAATGAGAGTTCCAGTTAACGCTGGCAGTTTATGAGATACATGTAGTACGGTTTCTCAAACGTGATCCTGGGATCAGGAATAATATATCTGTTAAAGTAAAACTTTGGTTCAAGGGACTATTTGGGGATTGGCCTGTCTCTTATTTCCGATTATCTCTTAGATTGAAAAGTAGGAAATGTAAACTTATCGTGTAGAAGTTTATCCATGTATAGCATTTTCAGGTCAATTAGGAGGAAACTTGGTTATTTAATAACCGATTGTGATGAGGTTCAGCATATACGATGTTAACAGTATTCTAAAACGATATTTAGAAAAACTCCTGGGCATTGCCGGCTCTAGACCCCTAAAGGGTTTATCTACTGTACGTCGAATAATTTTTCCTTTGTTTAGATTTCTCAACTTATAGGTTTGACTCCCAAAAACAAAACTTGAAACAAATTTTCAACATCCTGTTGAAATAACCATTCCTTCAACAAAACACTGAAGCATTTATTCGATTGCTCATTCTGAATAGCTAGAGGTAATTTGTTAAACAAGTTGTAGCACTTAAAATATAAAAGTGCCTGATCTTTGCGAGTAAATGGCATAAAACAAGAACTTCTAGTCCTTATATTGTGCAAGTACGGTTTCACTACTTTATGCCCGCAAAGAAAAGTTTTAAATCTTTATTGTGTTTTATTAATGAAATATAAGTTCTTCGTAACAATCGTAATCATTTTGGTCCTTCGAGCCGGATGATTAGTGTGTAAACTAAATCCAAATTATAATTATAAACTAAAATATAGCAATATTAATTCATCGATTGCTATTAAAGTGTAAAACTACACGTGAAATACAGTTTTTTTTGAACAATTGGTCGTATATGTAAATGTTGTGAGCCGTTAACATGTTGGCGTTTTTTAAAGTCAATGTTTATTGCTTGAATACATATTTAACAAACCAAATCCGAGATAATTAACGAATATCTTGGTATATTTCAAAATGCAATAACATTGTTAAGTTAAAACTACAAAGTTTTCTCATTCGGATTGGATTATCATCTTTATATTAGCAGTTAATATCATACGACCAGTCAATTGATGACGTGTTTGGCAATGGGTAACTATTAAAAAACGTTATACCCAAGTTCGTCGGCTGATTCGCATAATACAAAATACTATATGTATTAATTCTTCGGTATTGTATGCAGTTCAATTTTCAACACTTCGAATTCCATCATCATTCATTCAACGTTGTATTCAGAAATGATGGTATAATTTAAATCTCATCTGCTAACAAATACGTATAAGCAAGTGATTATATGTTCTTCGGCTACAAATCAGTAATTATTCAACAAGTTATGGTGTTTCAATTTCTTCGATCAACATTAGCGGGAAATCAATTACCTTTATTCATCAATTAATAGTGTTCCAAATTGCTGCCATCAACATGTACACTTGTAAAACTTCTTTGAATTGTTTTGTAGAGGTAATTTGTCAACACGGAGTAACAAGCGGGTCCATCAAATATTTCATCGCTTCACGTGGTTTTTTCATACCTTTCATCGTAAACCGTAAGTTTAAGTATTGTTGAAGGTAACATGAAGGCTCAATTTGAGTTTTAATTGTATCAGCTGGGCAGTCGATAATTTTGTCTATATTACCACAGTGAATTAACTTCGATAATTAGAATTATTTATATTTTGTTGTAATGCTTCCAAAAGAAGAAATTGAATTACTCAAACGGCAACGTAGTAAGTAACCTTTATAAGGGTCAAATAACACAATTTAAAAACCATTTAAGTTCAGCGTCTACATTGGTTGGGTATGAATCAATCCTTCGCAGAATACAAATTGTTTATGATAAATATAACGGTGTTCAACTCAAGCTGGAGCTAGAAATGGGCGATGAGAGCGACATTAATAATCGGCAAGCCTTTGAGGAAGAATATGGAAATTTAGAAACAGATATCTTGAACCTGATTCATTATCTTTAAAATTGCTGAAGCATCAGTACACGTGATGATGACAATGATACTTTTCAGGATCATATTCATAATAAAGCCATTGACCCGACTATGAAATTCGCTTATCTAATTTCTCATATTCGTGCGGGTGCAGTTTACAATCTTATAGAAAGCATTCCAGTTACACCGGCGAATTATCCTACTGCGTGGAAGATTATTTGCGACCGTTACGATAATTCATTGGAAATTCAGCGAATTCACATGAAACAGCTGTATGATGTTAAACCACCTCAAGAAAACTCGTCACGTTTCCTTCACTTATTCATCGAACATATAGTTAAACATTACAACGCATTAAAATCTCTAAAAATTGAAGTGGATAAGTGGGATTTAATGTTAGTTCATCATTTTTTAGAAAAATTGGATAATTTGCCACGAATGGAAGTAATTAAATATTCAGATTCAACCAAATTATTAAGCTTCAATGATTTAATAAAAATACTTAAAGATCGTGTTCGCATTCTGGGATCATTAAAACCATCCACCTCGTCGAATTCATCTAATAAACCTAGACAATTTAACCATACCAAAACAAAGTCAAGCACTCTGCTGTCACATAATCATGGTCAGGTATCATAAAATCAGGGTCAACGATGTTCTTATTGTAAGGATAATCATTCTATTCTCAGTTGTAGGCTTCGTTTTGTGATCATAAAATAACCCCGCAAATGAGATTTCAATTTATCAGAAATCAAAATTTATGTACTAATTGTTTAGTTGAAAGATATCTTGTTAATCACTGCAAAGGTGGGCCCTGTGAAATATGTTCACTTAAACACAATAAACCCTTACATTTTAACCAAAACCATAATAAAATTAATGTTAAATATAATTCTGAAAGGGCAGAAAGGCATCAGCAAGCATCAGTTGTTCCAGAAGTGACCAAACATAGTGTTTCAGCAATTGCATCCAGTCGACCATTGCCAGATTCATCGAATAAAAATACACAACAAGCTAGCCTTAGTGCTTCGGTTTCACATATTGGAAAAATCTTGCTTGGGACAGCATTGATTAATGCCCAATCTTCGACAGGCAATAACCTTACATGAAGAGCACTATTAGATAGCGGTTCACATTTAAATTTTATAACTCAAGCAGCTTGTCAAATGTTGAGCTTAAAGAAACGTAATACGAATAAAATTATTTCTGGAATTGGTGGACAGGAAACATCAATTAAACACAAAATTTACTTACAAATTTCCTCGCGAGTGTCAGATTTTACAGCAACATTGGAATTCTTGGTTATTCCTAAAATAACTAATCAGCTTCCGATCGTACCTGTTGATTTTGATATAAATTTGATTTCCGAAGATATGCAACTTGCTGACCCATTTTCATGTTCCCGACAAAATTGATATTTTAATTGGAGCAGAAATATACAATCAGCTGTTTGATGGAAAAAATGTCACAGTATCAAAGGAACTGCCTTCGTTATTTGGTAGCATTTTTGGCTACATTGTTACTGGAAAGGTTAATAACGTGGCCAGTTTATTATTCATATGTAGTACAGAAACTGTTGATGTCCAAATTAAAAAAATTTGGGAGCCAGAAACCATTACTTCAAACAACAATTACTCCATCGAACAGAAGAGATGTGAGGAACATTACAGTAAAACCTATCAACGATTACCATCTGAACGATATTCTGTAGCCCTACCAGTAACATGAAATATTGATAATCTGGGTTCAACTTGTGACCGGTCTCTTAAGCAATTTCTGGCAATTGAGAAAAGGTTACTCAGTCAAAGGGAAATTTATTCTCAATATCAAATATTTATGGAAGATAATATATTTCTCTGGGCCATATGAGAGAAGTTAAATCGCCAGAGTTGATCAAATGTCTGTATAATAAATTATATTACTTGCCTCATCATTACGTTTTGAAGGAAAACAGTCTGACTACAAAATTGAGAGTCGTATTTAACGCTTCTTCAAAATCTTCAACGCAGATTTCTCTCAATGATTGTCTAATGGTTCATCCCACAGTGAAACAAAGTTTGCTTGCAATTATTCTCCGTTTCAGAAAACATATTGTGGATTTTTCTGGCGATATCACAAAAATGTATCGCCGAATTTGGTGGAGAAATTCAATTTCCGAACCAATCAAATGCTATAATTTATGCACCGTAACGTACGGTACAGCTAGTGCTCCTTACCTGGCTACTCGAACACTTAAGCAACTGTCACTAGATGAAGCTAATTCATATCCAATGGCTTCGGAAGTTTTAGCAAATGATTTTTATGTTGACGATGTGTTAACTGGTTCGAGTGATTTAAAGGAAGCAACTTTACTTAAATCGAAGCTTATTGCGTTATTAAAATTAGGAGGTTTTGAGTTACCAAAATTTTCGTCTAACTATCCAGAACTCTCATCACATTTAGATTCTTCGTCTCAAGTATCTTTAATTTTGGGGCTTAATTGGAACACACTCGGTGACAATTTCGAGGTATCATTCACTAAGTTTAAATTAGACAGTCCCTGCAATAGGAGAGCCGTATTATCCGAAATTTGTCAACTATTTGACCCACTCGGAATATGTGCACCAATAACATTGACTGCCAAACTAATTATGCAATCATTATGGGTTGTTCCAAATCTTGGTTCGGATGATTCCGTCCCAGGAAAAATTTATGATAAATGGTATAATTTCAAAAGGCAAATTATCAAACTTAATAAATTATCAGTGTCAAGATGCATCATTACTCAGCATACATTATTCGATTCATATAGAGAATTTAAAATTCATTAAGCACAACGAAATGCATCGAAGAGGTTCGTTAACTTCGATGGAAATTGATTCAGCTTTGAAACGTCTAGTTAAAAATGTTCAATACTCAGAATTCAAATCCGATATTGAATGTATTAATAAAAAACAATGTATACGTAACTCAAGCGTTTTAAAATCACTATCTCCAATCATTGACCAACATGGTGTTCTTCGAGTTGGAGGACGATTAAGCAATGCAACAATAAATTACAACCAAAAGCATCAAATTATTTTACAAGGCAAACATATTCTCGCGAAACTTCTTACTCGACACGAGCATGAGCGCTGTTTGCATTGTGGTCCACAAGCCCTGTTATATAATTTACGTATGAATTATTGGATAACAGGCGGAAGAAACCTTTGTAAACAAGGTGTCTCTCAATGCATTAGATGTTTTCGCATACGGCCACAAATAATAAACCAAATAATGGGGGATTTACCTAAATATCGCGTCACACCTTCTAGACCCTTTTCAAAGGTCGGCATTGATTTCTGTGGACCTTTTTATGCAAAGCCAAAGGGTAGATCGAGAGCTAGAGAATGAATATATGTGTGTATATTCATCTGTTTCGTAGTAAAGGCTGTTCATTTGGATATAGTCATGGATTTGTCGTCACAAGCATTTATTTCTTGTCTTCGCCGTTTTATTGCCCGTCGAGGGATCTGTTCCAAAATTTACTCTGATAATGCCACCAATTTTGTTGGTGCCCGATCCGACCTGAAAGAACTTCGTGAACTATTCTTATCTGAAGCTTGTCAAAATGAAACCAAGAATTTCTGTGCTAACAACTTTATAGAATGGTAAACTATACCATCGCGATCTCCACATTTTGGCGGCTTATGGGAGGCCGCTGTTAAAAGTGCCAAATTTCATATGAAACGTGTAATTGGGACCAACTCATTCACATTAGAAGAATATTACACACTCCTTGCTCAGATTGAGGCTAGTCTTAATTCTCACCCTCTTAACGTCAGGTCAAATGATCCCTCCGATTTAACGCCGTTATCACTCGGGCATTTCCTGATTGGTGAGCCATTGTTGTCTCTACCCGAACCATCGCTACTAGATATTAATTCTAATCGTCTATCATGGTATCAACTTATTCAAATGAAATTTCAAGATTTTTGGAAGCGATGGCACGTCGAATATCTTACTGAGTTACAGCATAGATACAAGTGGCAAAAATCGGTAGATAACGTGAATATTGATTCATTGGTCTTACTTCATGAAGATAATATCCCTCCAATTAATTGAGTGTTAGGCCGAATAATTGACAATTATGTACGCGTCGTGACCGTGAAAACCAAAAATTCTTTGTTAAAAAGAGCAATTAACAAAATAACCGTACTTCCTATTGAGACAACTTCATTGGAAACAAGCGAATAAAACAAAACAGAAAAAATTCAATTTGTTATTATTTATTAATGTTATTTTATGTTAGAATTAGTTTTTCTAAGGTCGTGGGTATGTTCACGCAATTGTTGAGGTGCAAAGCACTAATTAATATTAACTTTTGTATTTCAAATTATTTAAACCTGTAACAAAACAAACATTACAATTTTGGTCATTCGATTGTTAATTTTCATAATAATAAGTCACTCTTATTAAATTATTATATATTCATCAAGTAAATAAAGTGACGAATATTTCAAATGTATTTCAATAAAATTTATTTGAGTGTTCTTTATGTGTTTTATTAATGAAATTTAAGTTCTTCGTAACAATCGTAATCAAACACATCATACGGACAAATTGATCGAAGTATAGATAAACCTTTTCAAGAGCCAGAGACAAATAACCTTTAACATAACTTGAGATTTAAAATTCAATTTGCTATCAATCGTTATTTCTAAGTATTTAAATTCTTTTAAAAATGGTATTTTAAAGCAACGGTAGGAATCCTTCGAGCTAGTACACTCATCATCATGATAAAATACATTCAAATCTCTAGGCACTCTTGGCCCTATATTGAAAATCATGCCTCTATAGATTTATCACTTAAATGCAATTGATGATTAGAAAATCAGACATGTGATACTGCAATGTAAACTTTACCATATAAATTCAAACGGAAAAAAAGAATTCACATTAAGACTACAAATAGTAAAGGATCAAGTACAGAACCCTGAGGGGCACCTGAAAGAATTTCATTAAAATAAATAACACAATCACCTATAGAAATTCTATGAAATATTTTTTGAAGATAAGATTTTAGCCAGTTGTATACAACACCTCTAAATCCAATACGCCACAGTTGATCTAATAATATTTCATGGTTAACAGAATCGAAAGCCTTAGATATATCAAGAAAAAGTACAACCATTGCTACTAAAAAATGCTAAAAGCGCCACTTCCTTGCTTAGACTCTTTCTAAAACCATATTGGGAGTCACTTAAAAATTTAAGTTTATCCAAATATGAAACTATATGAATTTTCATCAACTTTTAAAATTTTTGAAATTGTTGATAACTGTGAAATTGGGCGACAATTTGTCATAAGCAATCTATCATTTTTCTTAAACAGTGGGGTAACATTTTCAGATTTCATAATGTTGGGGAATGTACCAGTTATGCACCAGTTATTACATTGCAAGAACTTTAGAATAAATTCCATCGAAACCACTGGAGTTTTTATTGTTTAGAGACGCGACGCGATAGTATAAAATAGTTCTGCAGGGGTAAATTCCTGGAATATGAAAGTTTCTCTTTCCCACTTAACATAATAATGCGAAGCAGAACCATAGTGTAAACTACCCAATGAACCAAAATAACGGTTAAATAGATTACAGATATCCAAACTATTCGTAATTAAGTTATAATGTACGTCAAATATCGAAGATATTATTTCAGATTTACAAGAATCCTCACCCACTAATGAACTAACTATTTGCCAATGTTTTTTGCTATCTTGAGAGCAATTTTGAAATAAATTCATATAATAATTCGAACGTTCAGTATTTATTGCTTCTCAACAATTTTCATTAACATGCTTAGAACGATTAGCCAGCTTAGCATTCAAAGGATGTTTCCTAAGTTTATTGGACAATTTATTTTTCAAGTTCACCAGTAAATATAGTTTAAAAACACCCAAAGAGCTATTTTTAATCTGGACATTATAACGCTTTTCAAACTTACTATACTCTCAAAGCAAACTTTACATATACAAAACTTATTCATTGAATCATTCACACAATTTGCCAAGAACACATTATCCCACAATTGACACTGCAAAAGATCATTAAAAATCTCATAATTAAGTATACATAGGTACTGGCGACGCAGCTGTACAAATTCTCGAAGAACAGCTGTATAAATTGTGAAGTACCGCTGTATAATTGTTGAAGCGCAGCGTTATAAATTGGACATCCGTATAAATTCGATGAAGTTCCGCTGTATAATTGTTGAAGAGCAGCGTTATAAATTGTACATTCGTATAAATTCGATGAAGTTCCGCTGTATAATTGTTGAAGATCAGCGTTAAACCAAGGCGAAGAACAGCTGTGTAATGACTGAAGAGCAGCTTTACAACATGGCGATGCGTAGCACTGTAAGTTGTCGAAGAATAGCTGTATAAATTGTCGAATAACAGCTGGATGTGCTAGCGAAGAATATCTGTGTAATGTTTGAAGAACAGCTTTACAAACTGGCGAAGAGCAATCTTCTAATTTATCGAAGAATAGCTGTGTAATTTGTATAACAGCTGTACAACATGTCGAAGAATAATCTTGTACTTTATCGAAGAATAGCTGTATAGTGTGCATAACAGCTGTACAAGATGGCGAAGAACAGTCGTGCGACCTTATTTTATAAAGCGAAAACATGCCTCAGCTACGACATCATTCTCCACTTCATTGATTATTGATGAGGGACACACGATGAACAACACTTTCCACACAAACTTTAATTATTTAATTATTTCAGAATACGTGTGCCACGCCCGACGAATGAATCACCAACAACTATGTGTCCCGTATGAAATTAATGACAACTAAAGCACGAACATGTGACTCATGCTACTTTCAGCAAAATACGAAAATTTGTATACAAAATGTGTGCCACGCCCGACGATACAATAAACCAAACTCAACTTATTTGTGTAATACATTCACTAATATGTAAATTAACGTTAACATTTACGGCGTGTGGCACACATCCGGCTCGAAGGACCAAAAAATGGCGACGCTGGAAGTTAAATTCGCCACTAGACTGGATTTATATTTTTTAATTAGTGGACTGTATTATTTTTTATTATTAAATATTTATTTAAATTAACATTTTATTATTTATTATTAACAATTTTATTAAATACATTTTAATTTATTTTATAATTACATTTTTTTATTTATACTGTGATTAAATTTCTGTGTTATAATGATGTGTTCTTCACGAACGTCGACGATGGAAGAGAAAGAAAATTTACAAAACAATCAAAAATTAAAGGTTGGAGAATGCAATACAAACGTGCGAGAATACACAACTCGTCTACAAACATATAGTACATATTTTATCATAGACGGCTACCAACTGCATGAATTACAATTTTTATTTTAATGTTGGTAGCTATCAAAATATAAATTAAACAAAGCAACTACTACATTTTTGTTATTACAATTATCTACATAATTTAAAGTTAATAAAAATTAATAATTTTATGGATAAGTAATTTATATAATTTGACGACAAAGCTAAGTATAATAAAATTGAATTATATAAACTACTAATTTTAATGCAATTAACACTTTTGCGTATGAATTTGTAGATACATCTTGGATACAACGCTGGTAAACGATTCCGGCGTTAACAGGTACGTTTCAACTGGTTTTATTAGAATTTTAGACTAAAAAACCGTTAACTGAGAGTGACAATAGGATCGGTAAATAATCTGTTACTAATAATCTGTTAATCTGGTACTTACTGTATCTACTATAATTAATAATTGTTTACCACCGAATCGATAAAATCAATCTATGCATGTCGAGCTATGATTTACTATACGAGCAGGTGTATTAGTTAAATAGCATATAGCCCAAAAGATAATAGAGTTATCACGTAATTGTCTATAGCATTGCTTGACGATAAAATATCTATATTGATATCACCGATATAAAGACAATTATTTGCGAAATTTATTTAGGATCGGAACAATATAATTTAAATAGTTATCAATAGAACACCAATGGTAACGATAAACACATAAGCAATTAATTAAAAAAATCCCCAAATGAGATATTGAGCTCCATACAGTCAGCAGTTGTTAAATTGTAATTAACCGTAATATTATTTTTTACAAACGCAGCTGCACGACCCGCACCATGTATACCATTAAAATAACTAAATAAATTGTAGCCAGGAACCTTGTACAGATTGATCACATTATTATTGATCCAAATTTCCATTAAAAAGTTATATCCGGCTTAATAAAATAACTAGACAGATTAGCTAGAAGCTAAGAAAAACTATACTAGTGCATAAACTATACTTACATTAAAATGCATTATATAAAATTAGGATAATATTACACTGTCATCAGGGCCGTCTTATGAAATTATTTTTTATAAAACTATTAAATATTTTAAAGCAAACTACGCAAATTAAAAAATTATACCAACATAAAATTCGCTAAAACAAGCGGACTTCAATGTATATATGAATTTTAAATTCAAGCACGTGTTTTGAGTTATTGATATAAAATTCACTAACTCAAACCGACTTTAATTAATGTTACAGGTAAATTTTTCATTTCTTAAAATATAATTTATTACATTGGGCGAACATAAAGTGATCTAGCCCACCAAACTGCAATAAAATTGGAGTCCCTAAGATCTCGACCCTCAAAGCGCCAAAAACAAAGACCGACACCAGAAAAACCACACTATCATGATTTTATTAACAGGAATAGAAAACAAAAAAATCATGACTAAAGTTACAGGACTTTTAATGCAATTTGCTTTAAAATTTAATACTTCTAAAATATTTTATTAATGCAGTCTTTGATAAATTTTAATGCAGTTGCTTGACGATTCTTTTACAATGTGCTTTATATTCTAATGGAATGTTGCACTAAAATTTAATGTAATTGCTGTTATACAAATTAATGCACTGTACATTAAAACCACTTTTAATGCATGGTTAGCATTATTTTGTGATGGAAGCTAGCACTGAAACTACATGTAATGCAATTTGCATTACATAACCCTTTTTTTTTTAACTGTGGTTACTTTGTCAAATTTTCGTTAATGAAAATATTAACTGGTGGTGATACTCCTAGACAATCGGTTGATAATTGCTGCTATTTTTGGCCATCGCAAGATTGAATCACGAACATGTCGATCTTTTTACTTGACGATAGCCTTCTTCACATGCGGTGTTATTATTTTAGTTACAGACTGTATATCACACACATCGATATTAATATTAAGGCCTTGCGTAATTAAATTAGTCGTATTTATAGTTGAGTTGTTAACATCAGCTGTGACTGTGAGTGAATAAGGCATGCTAAATATTTCCAATAATGTATTTCTGTTTGGCTGATCTTAATCAAATACTTTCTTATTCATGGCTCAATTTTCAAAGTGAAATTCATCTAGTGTAGCAAAAAGATTTTCAAGGTTATTAAACCTTTTGAGATGGACGTTTCGCTTATCTTTAGTTGCTCGTAAATAAACTTAAATGAAGCAACACTATCGCTTAAATCCATATCTCTTGTTTCCAACACTTGAACAGCTGGTTGTTGTGCAGGTTTCTTTAATAGACGCGGTTTTCACCAAATTGAAAATTGAAGAAGTAGGTATTGGTTTAGCTAACTTCTGCATATCTGTACGACCAGCACATTTCCAAGAAAGTAGTTTCTTATCGAGATCAGTTTCGCTTAATTTAACGCAATTTAAATGGTATAACCACAGAAAAGAATGAACAGATATGGAAGTTCCATGTCAAGTATTTACATAGAAATATTCAATCTAAAAAATATATTCCTGCTCTAATCTAACCAGTTAAGACAGGGAAAATATAATACAATAATATGTTTCGCTTCTCTTCTTTTTTGTTTTTTATACAAAGAAGAGAAGCGAAATATATAATATTGAATTATATTGTCTCTGTCTTATCTGGTTAGATTAGAGCAGGAATACATTTTTTTGATTGAATATTTCTATGTAAATACTTGACATGGAACTTCCATATCTGTTCATTCTTTTCTGTTGTATGACGTTAAACATGTTACCCACTTGACTTTAGAATCGTCACGATTAACTTTGTTATTACAATTTCTGCATATACTCATTATTCAAGATTTAGGAAAATTTATTAATATTGTAAATAATAAAGAAAATTTAACAGTTTGGTATAGCCCGATAACAAGACTATTGCAAGAGTTTATATATAACACTAATTGGCACAGTTATGATTATAATGATTAAGTAGGAATTTTATTTAGAGCGAATTAACTTTGTCAAAATAGAATTTTGAAACTCATTTTATTGTTAAATACACATTCCACTACAATTTTTTGCGATTCCTATTTATTTATTTAATTTTTTTGTTTATTTTATTTTAAGAAGTTAAATATCAATAAAAAAAATAAAATAAAACTATAAATTTTACTAAGCTATAAAATATTATTGATCTGTCCTCTTCAAAAGATAAAACCGGAATCACATCATTTCATTCTCTTCCCTATGTGTGTTATGTATACGAGATATTTTATGTTTTTGGATTTTGTTCCCCCCGGAAAGAAATAAAAAAAATATTTTTTGTTTCCTTCCGCAAAGAAAGATTAAAGAAAAATGATATTAAACACTGTGGCTGCGATTTTAGTCGCAGTAGGTCAACCTCAGTTTGGATTAGTCGTGTTTTATTGCAAAGAATGACTGGATTGAATCTGGACCATTTAGGTAAATATTTCAATTTCTGCTGGAAACGGAATAATTGCAGAACTTATATGTAGGTGTACAAGTACATGGGAGAGCTACAATTCCAAAACTACATTATTAATTCGTTGCTTACCTATATTGAACTTGATGATTTCAGCAATATGTGAATTTTTTCCGAATGATAAAGAGCCTTTATTTTGATACAGAACTGACCCGATATTAGTATTATTATTAATTATTACCTTAAAGAAGAATATACGCAGAAGTATAATGGTATATATAAAAAAACAATAAATTCACAATAACAATCATCGGGTAAAATATACCCAAATTACGTTGAAGCAATAAGGGAAACATTCATCAATCGCAGAAGCTGGAAAAATAGCAAACATCAATGTCAATTCGGCCAAAAATAATTTGTATCGTTACAAACAAAATGATGATGAAATCATCGTAAAAAGCAAGGGTGGCGGACGCACAAGACAAATTTATATTGAACAATTAGATTTCATTGAAGAAAACATTGAGAATAATACAATTTTTAAAATGGAGATAGCAGCAAAAATCAATGATTGATTCTAGATATCTGTATACTTACTACAGACGGTAAACACTGCTCTTTGTCAATTAAAAATAACTTTAAAAAAAAGCAATAGACTTTTAAAGTTGTTTCAACCTACACATATTTGAGACGGACACAAGCAAGATCCAGGTTTGGGACATCAGTTACTGTATGTACTCGTACCTGCTGTTCGTGGTAGCAATGTTACACTAATTGCAGCAATATGTGTGGAAGGAGTCATCCACACGAATATTTTTCAATAGCGATTTTTATTTTTAGTTGAAATGTTGATTTTTAGTTTGAATTCTCAGTTTTATTGCTTTTTAATATAATTAACTGATAGTTTATTTGTTAAAATGTTTATGGTGTTTACATCAAGTTCTATTATAAAGTATAGTATCATTTCAATAACAGCATTGACATTATTGAATTACCCCAGCTCAAGCAAAATGAATTACTGTCCTCAGTGATAAATATGCTGAACGTCTGTTTAAACGTTAAAATGGAAAAGCTGACATCGATGCCATCTCCAAAATAAATAAATCAAGTTCAGTAATGAATCCTGCAAATATAATTGATGTTAAGTTTGTCCGGAAATAAATCAGAGATGCCGCTATGCGAGCTTAAATAGGTAAAAAGGATTTATGCACTTCTCTAATTGGTGCATCGTCGGGTAATTTAATTTATATCAACAACAGCTTGTGTGCGGCTAAACGAAAAGTTTTTATGGAAGCTTGGAAATTCGAAAAAGCTAAAAAGTGGCACAGTATGTGGCTGAAGCTTGTACCAGTGAAATTCTTAAACATAATTCGAAAGTTAAACTTAAACCCTGGATTTTAGATGGATTACTAAGTTTAATGTCTAAACATCCCGAGAATATGAAGCTCTGTAACTACTTTGTCAAACTCTGCAGGAAGGTTGATATTGCTGTTGTTTCTGATAAACATAATTACTATAGCAAAAATTTCGTAATTGTGGCTGTGATAGTAAAAAAATTTGGTCGGTTGTTCACGAAATTTTAGGCAATATTTTTAGTCTTACTATTGACTTCTAATTCAAAATTGTTGTCTGATTCAGAAGCAATTGCTAATGAATTTGATAACTTTTTCCTCTCGAATTATATCTGATTTAAGAATGCTTAATAAGTTTTCGTCATCCATTATTAGCCTTCATAATATTGAGACTGTTGATAGTTTTTTTATATACTTGTTCGGTGAATACGAAATTACCACCATTATAAATTGCCATAAATTCAATAGTAGCCTTGATATATTAGGGTTCAGCTCTAACATGATAAAATATACTGCTAATGTCACCAGTCTTGGTTAATTTTATTAATCAATGTTTTGTTATTGGTACTGTCCCTGACGTGTTTAAAGAAGGAGACAATCTTATTATGGACAATTACCGACCTATTGCACTTCAACCTGTGATTTTAAAAAACATGGAAAAGGCTATGAAAGTTCATATGGATTCGTTTTTAAAGCAACATAACGTCCTTAGTATTAATGAACATGAATTTACCGCCGCGAAAAATACTGAATCAGCGTTAATGGATTTTCTAAATGACGTTTGTGTCAATCTTAATGAAAAAAAATAATATTTCAGCGTTTTCATTGATATTAAGCGAGCATTCGATATGGTAGGTCACAAGTTGGTATTGTTTAAACTGCAATCCCTATATTAATTCGATGTTTTCTTTGAACCTTGATGGTAAAATAATTGCATTTGCTGATGTTGTTGCTCTAAACTATCGTGAAACGAGTCCACATGACTTAGCTAATATTATTAATTCCGACATGAGAGTCCGAAGTTCATGGTTTGATGCTTACTATTGGTTATTAAGTGAAAAAACTAAGGTTATGTTTTTTAAAATATTGGGTGATCCATATCAAAGTTCTTTTCTTGAAGTTTTTTACCATAAACATAATTGCGATTTAATTCATTGGGGTAGTTATTATGATATAGCTCAATTCTGCCCTCCGAGCTATTTATTTATTACGTAAATCTTGTCCCACACAGGTTTTGCTTAATTTTTATCACGCTTGTGTTGAGTCTCGACTGACTTATGGTTTGCCATTTTTCGGCGGGATTTACATGAACACTTTGTGGCTTTTATACAAATTACAGAAGTATATTGTACGTGTTATATTTTTTAAATGTCGTCTTGATCACACTTAGTCCATTCTTGTGGAATTTAAGATTGGCGACGAGGATGGGATTTCCTAAGGTTTTGTAGCGGCAGGCCATCTACTGAATTGCTTTGGCGGGTTAGGAGCAACTTCTTGACAACTTCAACATGACTTTACAGCAGACTCTATCTCTTCGTCGATTTTCGGCCATCAATAACATCGATGGACAAGTTGCTCTATCCTCACAACACCCCAATGTCCAATATGAAGCATCTTTAATACTTCACGTCGCAGACTGATAGGAACAACCAGTCTGCAAATAAGTGCATTTTTTCTTACCGCAAACGACTGGAAATCACGGTCCACCGTGCCGGGCCAACCACTTCTCGTGAATTTTAGAATTTTTGAAACTTATGATCTTTTTTTGTAGCTTCGCTGATTTTCTGACTATCAAACAGAAAATTTGACAAAGTTTCTTCATACATATCGTTGACTTCAAACGCACATTCCTCTTCGCGATCAAATTTTTCATCAGGCCCCACTGGCAACCGTGAGAGTGCATCAGCATTACCATGCTTTTCGGTTGGTTTATATCTGATTGTGTAGGTGTAACCCATCAGAAAGATTGCCCACCTCTGAAGTCTATTTACAGTCATTACTGGTAGACCTTTTTCGGGGTTGAAAAGTGTGAAACCAAAGGCTTATGGTCTGTCACTAAAACAAATTGACGACCATACAGGTACTGATGGTATTTACGACAACCAAACACAATCGACAAGGCTTCCTTCTCATTTGGCTGTATCTGCGGTGGTACTCATTCAATGTCTTTAGCCCAAACGCAATTACATGCTCGGAACCGTTCGAATATATGTGTGATAATACAGCTCCAATTCTGTGACTAGATGCATCAGTCGCCAGAATTAATGAATAATCTGGGCGATAATGAACTAACATTTCGGTATCCAACAGACATTTCTTTATTGTTTGAAATGCGTTCTCTTATCTTTGTGCCCACTAAAACACGGCATCATTTCTTCTCAGCTCATTCAGTGGAGCTGCAATTTGAGAAAACATTTAAATGAAGCGATTGTAGTAATTTACTTTACCCAAAAATGCGCTTAAATCTTTCAGGTCCTTCGGTCGTGGCATGTCTCTAATTGCTATGAGACGAGAGTCCGACGGCCGTATGCCACTTTCATCCAAAATATATCCCAAATATTGGACTTCACACTAAAAAAATTTACATTTCAAGCGATTACGTACGTCCTGTAACGATAATGTCGTCTTGATATGTCGTAGCAAGATCCAAATCTGCAATCAACTGCTAGACAAAACGTTGATAGATAGCAGGAGTACTAGCAATTCCGAAAGGAAGGTGCTGGTACTGGAATAAGCAAAAAGGAGTTGCTATAATAGCAAGTTCCTTTGATTCATCATCTAGTTCCAATTGAAAGTATGCATCTTTCAAGTCCAATTTCGAAAATCTTTCACCACCTTGTAGACGCTGGAGTAATTCTTACACTCTTGGATTTTGACTGGTTTCAACACACCTATAGATACCAGCCTGTCAATTTCATTTCGTACTTTACTATGTTGCTCAAACGATAGAGGTCGCACTTTGAATGATCGTGGAGTGTAGTTTTCTTTCAATGATAAGTGCGCTTTAAAAGTTGTGTAGTATCCCAAACTGCCCTCGAAAACAATACGGTATTTGGAACACAAGTCATCAATTTGTTTGAGACAATTGTCCCATATGGTAAACAATTGTTCCACATTAAATTGTTTTTGCAATCGACTACACTACACTTAATATTTCCACGCGTGAACAGACGTTAACTAATTACATAATATATAAGCTCATTTTTTATAGCAAAGCAGGTTGTTGCTTGGAACGGGTTATTTTCCAATTTAATGAGCGCTTGTCTATAAGCTGGTTCATAAAAAAAAATCCTTCAAAGAAAAATTCTTAAATAAAATATCAGAAAAACATCAAACAACCTAAACTAATTAAAATGAAAGTCACGATAAAAAATTCAATTTTCTAAGGACATTGTAAGTTTGCTTTTTCTTTAATGAAAGCAGGACAAAAATTATTTATGTAAGATTGCAAAAAAAAATTTAAATGAAAATTAATTAAGATGTTTCTTATTTTTTCCCGCGCTATTTTGTTGTTGTTGTTGTTATAATTAAATGTGCTTTTTATAAGTTTGTATATTACAACAAAACAAAAAATTGAAAATAATACAAACAGCAAAAATTAATAACAAAAAGAGCATAATGTGAAATATAATTAAAAATTAATTTAACCTAATTACAAAATACAAAAGGGACGAAATAAAATAGAAAAAAATTAATTAAATATCGCACTGATTTGCTATATTCTCACTATGTTAGTATGTGTATGTGTGTATTTGCGTGCATAGTGTGTTCGCAGCGATGAAAACTTTGTTATTCTATACATTTTCTTTTCTTCGAAAAACGTATTAATTTAATTTCTTTTTGCTTTATTTTCTTCATTGACTTCCGCAACATCATTTTTATTTTGTTTTTTGGTCTGAGAGAGAAATTGAATTTTTAGTATACCTATATAGTACATGGCATATTTCAAACCGGAATGTTTCAAAACGGGATATTTCAAGTGGCTTACGAGCCGAATTTAAAAGCAGGACACGTGGAGTTATATAAACTTTCCTTCATTAGTACATCCAAATATAATATTGCCGATCTCATGGAAAAATTTTAGCCAAATTTATTTTTAATATTGAGAACGAATGCACAGTAACTCATCTAGCGGAAATTTTTTTCATAATTAATTTTCTCAAAGTTCCAAAATTCATAATGCCATCTAGTTTTGGTGAAAATAATTTAGAATTCCATTTATAGGTGGACCTACCGTTCAGTTGTTTTATATTTGGTGTATCCCCCTTTTTATTAAAGTTTTTAATGTATTGTGACTGTGTTAGTGTATAGAATTTTTTTTTAGAAAACAAACGTAAAGGCGGCACCAGAGGATGCGATAATTGACAAATGTTTGTGATATGTATGTATATAGTATGACATGTCGTGTGGACAGTTTTCATATCACCAATGTGACATTTGGTACATTGGTATATACGTTCGCTCAATAGGCGGTAAATCAATACACATCAAATGAGACCACCAACGTTGGTTGATATACTGGTGATGCCGTCCAGATGGTGTGGCATGATTTTCTTTAATTTATTTAGAAATTTAGTGCATTTCATATTAATTTTAAAAAATTCGTAAATACGATTAGGTTACTAAGTTTACTTTCTTTTTTTAACTTAGCCTTCTTTTATTAAGTTTACTTTCTTTTTTTAACTTAGCCAATTGTTTTCAAATGCAATTTTAGGTCCACGTGTCTGTCAAGATATAAGATAAGAAAACTTTCCTTTATATTTATTTAATAAAAGCTGTTAATTGAAATTTAAAATTTATTTTTGTTGTTTTGGTAAAAAATTTACTGAAATTACCTTGCCCATACAAAAAGTTAAAAGAGATGAAATTCAATATCGAAAAAATTCAAACACGCATTTTGATGGATAATAAATCGCACTTCATTCAAAACATTTTTTTTTTATTTAATTCGTTATAAACTTAATTTTTGGTCACATAAATCCGGTCATAAAAATTATAAAAGTCAAAATAATAAAACAACGAAGTAATTTCAAATTATGAACAGAAAGATATGTATTTTAAAAATTTAGAATGTACTATTTGAAACATTTGTAAATATGTACTTGCTAAACATTCGCTTAAATTTACGTTGGACGAATATTGCACATGTCGTGTGTAGGGTACGTATACCATATGTACATTTGTACAATTCATATGCTCCAACGTTGGTCGACCGACATTTATCAATTCTCGCATCGTCTGGTGCTGCTTTAATGCAAATGATTTTAACCTGCTTGGATGAAATTGATATATGTACGTATATGTGTAAAGGCGGAACCAAACGAGGCGATAATTGATAAATATATTGGCGCATATATATTTGTGCAAGTTTAGCACATGGCAAAACATTGGCGCATATATATTTGTGCAAGTTTAGCACATGGCAAAAGCCGAAAGAATCTTATTGATTTAATACAGACAACTAAACTTCTCTTTCTATTATTCGTGTTGGCATAAAACACACAGAAATGAAAAGTTTTCCTTGTGTTTTTTGATTTGGTGAATTTATTCATAATTCGCTAAGTCAACTACGTTCTTTCCTCATACTTAATGTATGGAGTTGGAATTGTATTTTTTTAGTTTGGTCGTAGCTACCTGATGAGTAGATCGAACTTTTTGTTTTGAGATTATCATTACGAAACCAAACTATCCACAGAAAACGCAAGGAAAGGTTTTCTTTTTGAGAGTCAAAATACATTTTGTATTAACTCTGGGGTTAAAGTACGGGTGGGATTTTAATATTTCTACTTTTTTTGGTAGATATATTATAAATGACTGGCCTCTTAATTTTTCTGATTGACAAGTCGAAAATGTTGTGAATGCCATTATTATTAATATATTGTGTCTATAAAAAGCCGAAAGAATCTTATTGGTTAAAAATATTGTCATATGGTCATATCGTGTGGATGAATACCAACATTTGTCGTTCGACAAATTCACATTGATGATGTGAATACTTTCCACACGACATGTCATACGATATGCATATCACAAACATTTGGCAATTATCGCATCGTCTGGTGCCGCCTTAATGTGTATGTTCACATCAAATAAACACATCTGAAGTGATTTTTGTATTTAAATTTGATTTTTTCAAATAAATTTAAAATAGGGATACATACATACATATAATTTATATATTTTTGAAAATTCTTTTTTTATTGTTATTACTGAAAATGATTTTAACCTGTGAACGAAATATTAAACCACAACAATTCAATGTAGTATATTATTATCGTTGGTTTTACAAGATATAGCAAAATATTCTTATTATTCGACTTTGTCCTTTATATCTTTAAATACCTTGTAAAACAAAAACTACTTATTTAAATACAAAATATGCATTTATTTAGCCGTAAATTAAAATCTGTATTTAGAAAAACGTCCGTACTTTTGTTATGTAGTAACGCTTTAATGAAATTTTACATTTAAATTTTGAACGCTTGCTTATACAACCAATATCTAATTTCAAATTTTGAATATAGTTGACCTTGAAAATTTTAGCCCTCATCGACTATAAGCAATCTACAGGAATCATTTTCTGTGTATCCAAAATTTAACACTGACCGTTTTTATGAATGAAACAAAATGTTAGGGATGAATTAACTTTCATTTATCAGCCAATTTTTCTCTACATTGTTTAATTTTTTATTTTCGCGTGTGATTTTTGACCGTGTGATTTTAGGATGTGATATTTTCGTATAGTGTGTTTTTCCGTTGTGATATTTTGGACGTGATATTCTATCGCGTGTGACTTTCTCGTGTGATCTAATATCATAGAACCGTGCGAACTTCTATAACTGCCATAAAAGTTTTGAAAGGCAATATTTTGGTGAATTTTGAAACAATGAATAATAATAAAAGTGAAAACGAAACTGATCTGACCCACCCCTCCTGATATTAACACATATGGGAAAAACACAATTATGCTTCAAATAATTTAGTGAAATTTTTGACAATTCCAATTGAATCTAGTCGGGTCAAGCCTCAATTAAATTTTATCCAGGCCCTAAACATTTTGATGAAAAAAACCAACAACAAATTAGATGAATTCCATGAAACAGAACTACTAAGGAACGCAGAACACAATCCAAAACGTAAACAAGTTTTAACAAAGCCCTTTCGTGAACACTAGTTTTAACTAGTCAATTCGAGAATTAACTAAAGGATTTAGGGAAATCTAGAAATGATTGAAGAAAAGATATATTTTATTTTATAAGAATTGAAAATAAAAATTCTAGACATAAAAAAGAAGCTAACAGTGCGTTTGATAGTGATTTAGAAAATTCTTATAATAATATGAATTTGATGGGCGAAGATATTGATATAGCAGAAAATATCGTGGAGTTGAATCACCCAATTCAGAAAATAGTGAACCATTGAGGATAATTTCAACGAACACGTTGTAAAAAGAAATGTTGTCGAGAAAATTTTAATGGAGAAAATATTGAGTGCGCAGAAAAAATAATTTTATTAATTTGCGGATTTGTTTGCAATATTGGTAAATGCTTCGTCAACCTTGCAGACATAAATCAAAGAAGTTGTATCGCTCATATCGCTTCTACTGATAGATGTATTCTACAAATGTGATCAATTGATCATTAATCAAGCTGTGTTTCGGTAAATGTCAGGTGGCTCCTGTTTAGAGTAAGTTACTTTTTAATACCCCCCATTTTCAAACTCTGTTAGCGACTTCCGGTGACTTGATTCACCGGCTCAGGCGAAATCTTGCTAATAAAGACATACACAAAGCAAATTACTTCCCAGTTAGAACAAGCTAGAAGAATATATGTATCGTTAAAAAAGTGAATTTAATATAGTGATTTTTGTATGAACACCTGTTACTTTTTTTAATTCATTTTTTCACAAAATTTCTGAAATAAAAAAAATATTCTTTTTCATACAATATTCGCTATTTTTATTTCATTAATGAACTCTTTTTTTAATTCAGCCTTTTTTAATTCGTGGAGCCATTTCCGTTTTCCTATATGTACATATCTACATACGGTAGCCAAAGAAAATCATAGTACAAGCGGCAATACATAGTCACCTTGTCGATACCACTCTCTCAAATTTTACTGACGATCTGTGGCCCTATTCTTGAACTATTGCGTTAATTTTCAGTATCGAAAATATTCGCAATGGTTCAAGAATATGGTTCTGATTTGAACAGTAATAAAAATCCGATATGCATTTGAATTCAAAGATATTTTTGTAGATTTAATTGAAATATTTGGTAGTTCAGCCAGTTTATTGAAAATAAAATATAAATTAAATATTGTAATACGGTTAACCTAGATAAAATATCTAATTTGTATAAATACTTTTTTTTTTCATCCAAAATCCAAAAACAGTTTTTCCTGATTAGAATTAACAATAAAAAATCCAATGCCTTAATTCTGTAATTATAACAATTATTGCTTTCTTCAAACCAAGAGGATTCAATTTTGTTGGTAAGATCAATACACTCTCTCTTATAGTTTTCTTTAAGATATTTAAAGTGAATTCGTTTTGCAAACGTTTGTTGAAAATGATGAATATACATCCTACACAACTCGAAAAATTTGGCGCTAGCTGCCGAGAAGGTTTGAGCTTTTGACTCGAATTTTATATTTAATAAATATTCTCTTGCTATAATTATATTCCTTTCCTTTAGGAGATGAGAACAGCATTCCTTGCATTTATTCCTTTGTATGATTTTGTTGATTACATATGAAACAAAGTATGTTACCACATTATTAACCTGCTCAATATTTTTTTCACCAATAATGAACCTTTTGTTTTTCTGATTCGCAGTTACTGCACAAAATTTGAGGAACACCGTCAGATTCTCTCTCAGAAAATAAATTGTGTTCTGGGGTCCTGAGTAGTTCAGTTTCATTGAATTCATCTAATTTGTCCTCGATTTGCTCGCCAAAAGTCTTAGGACCTGGATAAAATTTAATTGTGGCCTTCGGCCGAGTAGTTTCATTTGGAATTGTCACAAATTCCTCTAAATTAGTTGAATCATATTTGCGTTTTTTTTCCATATGTCTTAATGTTAGGAAGAGCAGCTAAGTTAGAAAGCGCTAGATCAGTTTCGTTGTCACTTTTATTATTCTTCAAGAATAATGTAGGTATTGCCTTGTTATGATTCAGATATATTGGATTAAATTCACTAAAACATTCCCTATCAAAATGTTTATGGCAGATATAGAATTCTTCACGTCCGAGTTCTATCCCTAATATTTTGTTCCATTCATAAAAACTGTCGGTGCTAAATTTTGGATAGACCGAAAATGATTGCTGTGGATTGGTTATTGTTGACGAACCACATCTCGAAACAACACATTTTCTATTTTTTGGCATTATAAAACCCAATATCTAGAAGATTTGTTAACGGAGAACTATATTAATAAAATTAGCAGAATTAAAAAATTGTTATTTAATTACCACAACAATTACAAATTAAAATACATTTTACATACATTAATTAAGCAAAAAACTCTCATTTCCCTTTAAAAACATTAATTTTTCAAAATTGTCATCAGACAATGTTCCCCTTGTGGGAGAAAGAGTAAACCCCGCCAATGAAAATTGCCTTTCAACTGGGCCCGACGAACCAGAACTTGAGTTGAATTTAAAGAAAGTCTTCTTAACCAAAAGATACCCATTTAAAATGGATAGTTGTTTGTTTTTATCAGCCAAAAATTGTATTAATTGAAGTTCTAATTCCGGTTCCGATTAACCCATCCCCCCCCCCCCCCCCCCTCCCCAATTAGAAGAGCCAAAATTTGAACTTAGAATGTACGAATCCTCTCCATCGTCGGCACTACTAGATTCATTTACTCCCAAGCTTAATTGTTCATTATTTAGAGGCTGGATTTCTTGAAGGCATAATTTTTGTATTTTACTTTTTATGTCGTCTATTTCTGGTAAATTTTCTGGAAGCCATCTCAATTTAAATAATGGTTGTAAGCTGGTAACGATCAATGCATGATTAATTTCAATAATATGCTCCGCCAACCATTATTTTACAATGACTTAAGGAACCCAATAAACACATTGGTAAAAAAACAATAGGTACGTTCGTATGGATTTTAGAAGGAAAAATTACGAAAGAATAAAATGTAGAAAAATTTTAAATACATAATATGTAATTGTTAATTAAAATAATTTTGCTTATATGTAATTGAAATACCTCACAAAATACCGGGGAAAAAAGTAATTGAAACATCAAATACCATTACAATGAAATAAAGTAATTTAAATAACAATTACAAATTGCAAAATAAAAAAAATGTAATTTAATTACGTAATTAAATTACATGTAATTAATTACTGCCCGCCCTTGTATATACATATATATACAATATATAATATATTTATAATTATAATATACTATATAATATATTTATAATTGTATATAGTCAATAAATTTGTAAATAAATACCATATAACCAGGTACATATACTAGATAAACATCGTACGTTTCAGCATCAAATATATAGTTACCTATTTCAAATTTATTTGAAGAAATCAAATTTAAATTCAAAAACTCGCTTTACTACTTCATGTACATACATATGTATCACAGTACACAAAATAGAGGGAATATACTCACTGGTTCTATTTTCGTTCATTTTTGCGTAGCTGTCAAAAATTGCCAATATGGCGAAAATTTGAGACCTGAATATACTAAATAAAATAATTATATAAATAAATTTATTTGAATTAAATAACTATTTTATTTATTTAAATAACATTTTTATTTATTTATTGAAAATAACTTCTATTTTTTAAACTTTACTAGGCATGTACATATGCTTACGTATACATATTATTATAAAAAGGTCTCTATGTTCCGCCATTTTTTCAATTTGTAGTTTTTGTAATTTTTGATAGATGCGCAGTATATTAACTTTATTATGTGTACTGTGCATAATGTATCTATTTCGTTTGGTTATATGAATTTGATTTCGTCACCCAGGTTAAAATCACTTTCAGCGGGTGTATTCTGGTTCCCTTAGGAATCGGAAAAGGAAAAAAAAATTGACATTTTTATAGCAGTTTTATTTTTTCCCCCTAAATGCTTATTCTGGCAAGCCTTGATAGGAATTTTATTTTTCCTATTTATAGCAGTTTTGAAATTTATTTTTCCTTGCCTTTTTTGATACGGTAAATTAATTCCTATTGTACTTTTTACTTTAACTTAGTAGGCATTCTCTTATTTGTATACGTTGGTCGAGACGTCAGATAAAAATAATAAAAATGAGCGAAAATGTGGTACAACGGGTAAGAATTCAAACAATTATAAAAATGATATAGGAATATAATATTTGAACTTTTAAGTATTTTGTATTTTTAGAAAAAAAATATAACAAAAGAACAGAAACTTATGCTGATCGAGCTATTGGAAGGCGACATCGACTTGGCGAATGGAAGGTATTATGTATTTACCATATGATTGCATACAATGTATGTTAAAAAACTCTTAAAATAAAATGTAACCGTTAATTAGATTTTCAGGGGCTGATGGTCGAAATATCCAAAAAACCAAATGGACAAAAAATTCAAACGCATTAAATGCAGTAGGTGGTGCAGTGAAGTCGCTGGAGAAATGGCAGAGTGCTTGGGATGATATGAAGTTAGTAATTTATAGATTCCGTGGCTAACAAAATAACTTAATTTTACTTCTTTCTCTATTTGTTTTTTTAATATTGCAGAAAATACGCTCGGAAACAGTGGGCTGTAATAAAAGAGTACGATAATCGGACAGGGCTTGGCCTAGATAGTAACATAAGGCGGCCTACTCCACTTAGCCCGTTGGACCGGCGCATTATCGACATACTTTCGATAGATGCAGTAGCCGGTAGTAGCGGAGTTCAAGAGCTGGGTTTAAGAGCAAGAGACGAACGTTTTTTATTAATTACTTTTAATTAAATTAATTATTATTTTCTAAATATTTAGGAGATTACAATAAATCCAGTGGTATCTGCAGTATTTCCAACGGCGTCGCAAGTAAATACCACTACGCCAGAGCCAGAGACCGAAGAGCTGTACTCAGAAGGCACTTCGGCAGTTCGACGTCCAACGCGCCGCGTTCGAGGTAATCTATATGATTAATATAGGTAAAAACGTATACGTAACAGCTTTTTAATTTTCCAATATTAGGCTCAGCTTATACTCGGGATCAAATATTGCAAGAAGCCAATAAGATTGAACGAGCCAAAGTCGCTGCTTTGATTAAGATTAGTGATGCCATGGAAACAAAAAATAGTATAAAAATAAGAATAGCTGTTGCTTTGGAGGAGCACAATTTGTTATTTAAAAAATTGTGTAATGCGTAAGTTTAAATTTGAATTAAATGTTTTAATTTTTATTCAAATATGTATTACAAATATTGTTTTATTAACTAACTAGAATTTTTAAATTTTACGACAGTATATAACGGCAAATTTGAAGATGTACTCTAGTATCATAAATTCTGACATTATAGATTGTCGTATAATTCAAAAGTAAGAATTAACGGTTGTGGCTCTTATCGATCTTCCTATTGCCAGTAATTGGCCGCTAATGTCTACCTCGACGTCTGTATGAACAGAAACGTATTCATCTTCTGTTTCAATGCCCGTTGTATCATCGTAACTGTCTGCATACTCATGGAACTTTAAAAAGTTGTGCAGAGTTGCACATGCATTTATGATAATGCCGACCATGGTCGGTGCATATTTAGTTGTTCTCGCCTTTGGAAGGCATGCCCATCTAGATTTCAAAACACCATTTAAACGCTCAATGAAATTTCTTGTTGAAATGTGGCTTTTGTTATAAGTTACTTCCCTTGTGTTTGTGGGATTGTCAATAGGGACCATGAGCCACGGCTCTAATGGATATCCACTGTCACCTGAAATTTAATACATATAAATATTTTAATTTAATTTTAAAAAATTTTGGAATACAACTATAATAATTTTATCATTTGCAGCAATTCAACAGCCCAAAACACATCAAGCTCAACAAGCAGTACTAATCAAAACGAGGAATATTTAGAGGAGGACTGCCTCTGAGTCAAAATGAGATTTATATTAAACAAAAATGATAATATTAAATATTAAATAAAAAAAAATCTTACCAAGGAGCCACGTGTTTCGTAGATTTTCACTCTCATATACATTATATAAATGCGCCTTTGCGTACGATTTTCTCCAAATGGTTGCATCGTGGTTGGAACCGCCATATTTTGCATTCACATTTATAATTTTTAAATCGCTATCGCAAATCTATGTATAAAAATTAAAATCTATAATAAAATGTATTTTTTTTTTTTTTTTTTTTTTTCGCTGGCGCTACATCCCATAGAGGGATTTGGCCGCTTCATTTTGAAGTTACGTAATCATTTTATTAATGGATAATGAGTGATTAATTCATTGATCCTACCCTTAAACCAGCCGTGATTTTTTCATCACCCGCCGGGAATCGAACCCGGGACCTCCGGAGCGTAAAGCAAGTATGCTAACCACTGTGCCACCGGGGCGGCACTGAAACTTGTAAGGAAATGCTTACTATACTTACTGATACGGAATAAAATGTATTCCGTATCAGTAAGTATAGTAAGCATTTCCTTACAAGTTTCACGTTGACCGAATGATACAGATGCCGATTCAAATAGACATGCTCAATGCGCTTTGCGGGTGCCATCATTGAAACATGAGTGCAGTCTACACAACCTATAACCCCAGGGAAACTGAACTTTTCATAGAACCTATAATTATAATTTACAGCTTAACTTAAAATTTGGATTTATCAAAAATATGTCTTACCACAGTTTAATTTTATTGATTTGCTCTGTGGTTGTAGGAAATTTTATATAATTATGTGCTAAATGTTTGTCCACAATAGTGCAAAACTCTTTAATACTTCTGCTTACTACACTCTGCGATACCGGAATGATGTACACAACTCCATTTTTTCTTTGAAATCCTCCTATGTTTAAAACTATCGGTTAATGCAATTCCATACTTTGTTTTATTTAATAATTACAGATTACCTTCCGCTAGAAAACTCAACTCAATCAACACTCTAAATTGTTTTGGAATTTCTTTATTTTTCATGAATGGGCTTACCTCGGCGCACAATTTTAGAACCAATTCTTGGGTTAGCCTATACAAGCCGATAAATTCCAATTCGTAAATGTCGAATGGATCAGAGGAATCACGCAATCGTTTTCGCTGGATCCGTAACCAACGTCTTCTTTTATCTTCATCATCGTCGATGTATCGCACTATTCTACGATTTGCCATATTTTGTTGGCTTTGGCAACTTATGAATGTATGTATATAACCGAAAAATTTCAACAACAAAATATTTGACGTTTGACCACTTTTAACTAATCGCAGAGCCTTAGCGTAGGGAATTAAAACTAAAAAAAAAATTCCTATTCATTTTTTCTTTTTTACGCCAGAATAAACCATAGGAAAAATAGCATAGGAAAAACTGCTATAAAAAAAAATTCCAATATAGGAAAAAATTTCCAAATTCCTAAGTGAAACCAGAATACACCCGCAGTAAGCATATTTGCTTTCCTTTCAGTAATTATAAAAAAGAATATTCGACGCGATATATAAAATGCACAATACAACAATACGAATAAAAAAATCTATACAGTTAGACAGTCACAAATCACAATACATTTTGAACAATATTAAAAACTTTAACAAAAGGGGGATACTCCAAATATAAAACAACTGAACGGTAGGTCCACCTATAAATGGAATTCTAAATTATTTTCACCAAAACTAGATGGCATTATGAATTACGGAACTTTGAGAAAATTAATTATGAAAAAAATTTCCGCTAGATGAGTTACTGTGCATTCGTTCTCAATATTAAAAATAAATTTGGCTAAAATTTTTCCATGAGATCGGCAATATTATATTTGGTACATCTTAGAAGCGCTTTACCACCGGTATGAAGTTTTTGGACACTTTTTTTTGGATAAAAATTTATGCGGGTGTACTGTGAAGTTTTTGGACAAACTTGAGATTTTAGAAAAATTGAATTTTTCGACAAATAGTGAACTTAACAAAAATAAAGTTATTCAAATGAAATAAGCCACAAATAATGTCTAACATTCATTTGAAATTTTCTTTTCAACGAATCAAAGAACAAAGCGTTATTTTGATATTTTGATATGAGCCATACAGCTTTTGCAACAAAATTTAGAATATTAACAAATCGACGAATTTCGCTGAGAACAAGGGCGTTGTTCTTAAATAACACGAATCTCAGAAATTGGCTCATATAGTTTGTAAAGGGAAAATTCAAATCACTCACTGCAATTGTGATATGAGCCGTAGGGCTCTTGTAAAAAAATTTAGAAAATTAATAAATCGTCGAATTTTGCACCTCATCGGAATTGCCAGTTTTTGGTCCGCCCTGAGTATTTGATTTCCCCGGTACCAGCCATATCTGGCAGGTATTCCCCGATCCGCCACCTAGGGAGGCGCCCGATAGGGGGACTGGCAAAACCCCATACAGGAATAATTAACAATTAATAATTAGTAATCAGTAATTAGTTATTAGTTAGTAGAAATTAATAATTAATAATTACTATTAGTAATTTTTAATTAGTAATTAATAATCAGTAATTAATAGTTAGTAATTAGTATTTAGTAGTTAATACTTATTATTTATTAATTAATGATTGATTAATAATAATAATTAATTATTAATAATTAGCAATTCGTATAACTAGTAATTAGTAACTAGTAATTAATAATTGATTATTAATAATTTATAATAATTTAATTTTATGTTTGCAAATATTTCATTATACCTTGTATAATATGGGCTGGCACCTAATAAGGACTTGTTAAGAAAGGGTTTCTTTGATTATGTCTCCAATCTGCTGAATTTGATGCAGTGTTACAATTTTATTTAAAATTGTTACTGAGGTGCGAATATAATTTAATATTTCTCCTCTTGATCAGTGATGAAGATGACTACTGTGTTACGATATATGTATTGGTCCATTTATATACAACTAACCATTTTTTCTTAAATTTATAAATATTTAAATATTTTTTTATTAAATTTTTTCTCGCCCAATGAAAGCCAACCAGACAATGCTAATCATCCGGGACCTTCCCAAAATTTCCTAGCAAGCAATTATCCTCCATTAGTAACCTCAATCATGTATACATAAAGTCCATCCATTATATCAACCAGCAGTGTTACCTACCGCTACAGTACGTGTTCAAGGTAATGGTGGCCAGCATCAATTATGTCGAATTTTACTTGACTCTGGTTCCCAGAATTCGTTCATAATTGAGGCTCTCGTTCAAAAGTTAGGTCTAAACCGCAGACATGGAAGAATCTCCATTCAAGGCCTCGCTAACCAGAAGCTGATTACCACCCGTTGGATAGTTGAGATTATTGTTTGACCTCATTTTAAATCTACATTCGCAACCGAAATTGCTGCTCATGTGGTACCGTTCATTACCACATCCATAAGATCGACAACGAAAATTGATTTGCTTATTGGTGCCGACAAATTTTTTGAAATCCTTTTTTTGAAAAAAGATTTACGCCCACGACACTCATTTCGGATGGATTGTTACTGGGAATATTACACATATCGACGAATCCAGTCAATGCAATACTGTGGTGGATAACAGCACTCTAGAGAAGCACCTAAGAAAATTCTGGGAATGTGAAGAGGTGTTTAATAGTGCACCATTGCTACCTGAAGACCAGATTTGTGAAGAGCTGTTCCAAACCACCACCAAGAATTTAGCAGACAACCATTTCATGGTAAAGTTGCCGTTCAAAACCAAAAGATGTCCGTTAAAAGAGTCATTAATTATTGCAGTCAAACGATTGTACGCTGTCGAGAGGAAACTTCATAGAAATCCAACATTACACAAGCAATACGTCGAATTCATGGAGGAATATTGCAATCTCGGTCACATGGTAGAAGTAGAAGTACCACAATAACCGTCTGAATTTGTTATCTGCCGCACCATATGCAGTTTTGAAGGAGACATCCACCACCACACAGCTACGCGTGGTATATGACGCGTCCGCCAAAACATCATCAGGGTTCCCATTGAACGACAATTTGCTAGCCGGCCGACGCTGCAAAACCTGATCGGAGATATATTCACCAAATAGTTTTCACTGCAGATGCGGAAAAGATGTATCGCCAAATTTGGATACACCCTAACGATTGTCGATATCAAAGGATAGTATGGCGCAAAACTCCGGAAGAAACCATAAAGCATTGTAAGTTAAAGACATTAACGTACGGTATGTCCTCCGCACCATATTTGGCAACTAGGGTTATAAAACAAATTGCTGACGATAATGCTAATCGATATCCCAACGCTTCTCAAAGTTTACTGCGGGACATGTACATCGATTATTTGCTAACCGGAGCAAGTGACGAACCTAAAGCAATTCAATTGGCTCAGCAGATTTCCCAGGTAATGGCCCAATCCGGGTTTAACCTCCGTAAATGGTCTTCCAATTCTCCTGAAGTCCTCTCCAAACTAAACACCTGTGAAACCTATACATCCACGCCAAAACCGAAGATCAACACGAAGTAAAAGTATTGGGGTTACAATGGCAACCAATAAGCGATACGGTCACGTACCGCGTCATAATGGAAGATAAAATACCTACCACTAAAAGAGCGATATTATCTGAAGCTAGTTGAATCTTCGACCCACTGGGGCTGTTAACACCGTTCGTCGTGAAAATTAAAAGTTTTTTCAAATGTTGTGGTTATTTGAGTTGGGATGGGATGACGATTTACCACACACATGAATCAAGCAGATTGTCAATTGCACGGATTCTACGATGCTAGTGAAATTGCATTCTCAGCATTAGTTTACCTTCGCACCGTTTACAACAGCCGTACTGTCACCACATTGATAGCAGCCAAAATGAAAATTGCACCCATAAAAATTATTTCACTGTCACGACTCGAATTAAATGGTGCTTCGCTATTATCCAGATTAATCATACACATCAAGCCAGTATTCAGTTTTACAGATTCTTAACTATTCTGTTGGACTGATTCTACCATTGTGCTGGATTGGTTGTCAGATCACCCACAAAAATGGAAGACTTATGTGGCAAACCGAACCAGCGAAATCCTAGAAATACTACCACGAGACAAATGGGGTCACGTCACATTCAAACTTAACCTGGGATACAATTTGAAAATGTATTCGAAAACGTTTAAATAGGGATAATCCGGCCATATTTCATACAATAAGCGGACAATTTACATATCTATTTATAATGATAATAATCATCCCATAAAATTCTACAACCTTGTATACATTTTATCTACACCTTTTGAATTGTCAACGCGTATAATGCTTTATAATTTTATGTTTTTGTTTTTAATCACACAACAATTCAACACCTTGCCTATAATCACAATAGTATAAACTAGGTCAAATGGTAAAATAAGCAAAAAAATCCAGAAGATAGAATTCTTCACCGCGTGTTCTTATCAGGGTACCTACATACGTATTATATAGTCGTAACGTACAAAAATCTTTTGCAAATTTTTTCTCAAATTCCAGAAATAATTTATCATAACATAATCTGACAGTGTACAAAATAAATTACACCTATCAGAGTCTCACCTTTTTTTTTTGTACTCTCGTATATGTGTAGGAGCACCCCAACAAAAAAAAAACATAAATATGTACAAATTAGTCTTGCCTACGACGAAACCATAACATAAAAGAAAACAAAATTCTAATCCTTTTGAAAGTTTTTCCTTCAATTTTCTTCTACATTTTCATTAAAATGACATTTAAGGCATATTTCTTATTTTTGTTGTATTCATTCTTTTACCGTATTTACATAAAGATCTATTGAACAAAAAAAATCCCTTTTCCCTTCAGATTCCCATGTTTCTTGTTGTTTCCGTTGCGTTGTGTTTGTGATATACGAATTTTCATTAATTTACTGGTTTGTCCGTCTGTGTGCCAATATTGGTTCCGATTAAATTTAGTTTAACTAATTCCTCTGGGTGTAGATTTTTTTTTGTTTTGTTTTTGTTGTACAAAGGGTTAAAATAATTTTGAGAAGATATTTTGTTGTTGTAATTTTGTAAGATGCCTTTACAAAAATAATTTTTTTAAAAGGATTTAACAACTTTTAAAGGGATATTGAACAAAACAGTTATGGGATGGATTTTTTTTTTTGTTTATGAAAAATCTTGATTTTAAATTGTTTTGTTGACTAAAGCAGCGATAAAGGATTTAATCATTTGAAAATTATGATAATGCGATTGCCTTTATTATTTTTTAGGGATGATGCTGATGAGATGCGACTAAAAACTTGTTAAATTTATTTGGTAATTGACTTATTTTAAAAGGATATCCATTTTTAAAAGAAAACACTTTGAAAATGGTTTTGACAGTAAATAATAAGGATTTAAAATTCAAATTAAATAAACGGTTGGTTGTATCTAGGGGGAACGGTATGAGCATAGAATACCTCTTCTTACATGCCCAGATAATGAAATGGTTTTCAAATTTTGTTTATTTGTGTAAACGGTCAATAGCGCTCTGTAATATGAGAAATAACATATAAAAGAGATATAGTTGACAGATACGATAATATGGCCTATCCTCTTCAACCACTCAACCAATTTCATTTGAACTGAGATTGACTTGGGCTAGCAGTCATCTGCCTTAAACCATTCCTTCCTGATATATGATATATCATACCACCGCATACTCTACGCAGCAATTCCAATACTCTTTTGATAATAATTTTTTGTTCTTACTATTTAAATTAGCAAGCATGTTTAGTTTGCAAAACATACACTCTCCAACATATAAACAAACATATTTTAAACCCGTTACTTATAAGAAAAATTTTGTCTTTCCATCTTCGATTCTTTAACTGTGTCTATTGGCATGGCCAATAGGTAACTAATTCAACATTTTCCGTTATGTTTTTATATTTTTGAGTTAGTTTGGAGTATGCTTAATGGCTTAAGACCAATGCCGACAAAAATAATGAATAGCGGACATAAGGCATATAAATTAAACATGACTAGTTTGCGTATGATACACCATACTTCGAAATAAAATCTGGCAAGCAGATTTCAAGCCGTAGAGTATCGGAACACTGTCTGGAGAATTAGGACTCCAGATAATATTTGTCCAACCATTAGAAAAGCTATTGGACTAAACGTCAAAATTTGCTTCAAAATGTGCAACATTTCATAGAATTCATTTTGACGTCTTAAACCAAATTTGTGATTAAAAACATCATTTTCATCAACAAAATGTTATATCCTTCCATACTAAATTTTATATCCTTCAAAATACAAAACCAGTGAATCTTGTCAAAATAATATATTATTGATATTTTATTCTTTAAGATTATTATGATTAGTAATATTTTAACCAAAATTAAAACTTGGTGAATTCGACACCGTAATAAAAGTATAGTAATGGAATTTAGGAATTTAGCCTTCTTTCTCTCTTCTAAAATTTACAATGTTGTTTAATGAAATTGTCATCTATTTTCGTAAATTATGTCTGACCTGTGAGCTACCAGCACGCCTCATTAAAACATCTTGTCATTTTCCTTTATTTCATTTTCGTAATAAAATTAGAGAGATTTCAACCAAGCAGGTAGAAACAGATGGCTCTATTAAAATTATTCCGATATCTAACATTCATTACAACAACAATGAGTGATTTGTGATTAATTTCGTATTCGTTATCATAATAAATTTTACAAAATTGTCATTTACATTATGTTGTACCTAACCCTTATAACCTAGATCGGCATCCAAGAAAAACTTTCTAGATTTGGAAAGTAACTGAACATGTTTTACCTGGGGCTATGAAGGTCAGAAGCCTGCCACAACTTAACAAAGAAAATTACATTTGTGGTGCCTGTGGATTAAGTTCATTAAATAAAAAAAAAATGCGGAGCGAAACATATGGAGAGGAAAGAATCCGGAAGTTATCTTCAATTTTAAGTAATACAATTTAAATTTTAAATCCAAGCATCGAAAGTTCCCTGGCATCAGTTTTATTGAAAACGAAATGGATACCAGAATTTCAAGTTCAAAAAAAGCATTTGACAAGTCAAAGGCAAACGATATACGTGCTAACCACATTGCCAGCTAATTGGAGTGAAACGAGCAAACAAAAAGAATTTAAAGTAAGCAGATACACAAGCAGACAAGTGAAACAACTAGTTGCTACCAAAGGACATTATAGTTACTCAGATCTACTAAGGATAATCCATTATCAGACGATGTAAAAAGCAGAATTTTAGAATATTATTACGACAGCAAAGTAAGCCGAATATTACCTGGCATGAAAGATACAGTGAGCGTCCGTAAATGCATAGTAAAAGTTAAAAAAAACTAAGAGGTTGCTGTTGCTGAACCTATAAAGGAAAACACATTAAAATTAAAATTTAATGTATTCAGTTTCCTCCAATTTAGTGCAACCAAAAGACGTTGAAGAAGTTTTAAAATATATTATGTGCAATATTAATTACCCCCCGGTGGCACAGTTGTTAGCATGCTTGCTTTAAGCTCCTGAGGTCCCGGGTTCGATTCCCGGCGGGTGATGAAAAAATCACGGCTGGTTTAATTAATGTAAGGATCAATGAACTAATCACTCATTATCCGTTGTAAAATTGATTACGAAACTTCAAAAATGAAGCGGCCAAATCCCTCCATGGGATATAGCGCCAGCGAAAAAAAAAAAAAAAAAAAAAAAAAATATTAATTATGAATGCAGCTCGAGTACATGTTCTGATTGCAATATAAAGCTTGATGATTTCATAGCGGAGATCTATCAGTATCTTTTTTGCTACAGCTCATGGAAAAGGATCAGCTGATGCAATTGGTGGAACTATTAAAAGACTAGCACGAGCGAAATCTTAGAGGACGTTAAACAGAGCTCATTTATCCAATGCTTGTGATTTATTCAATTGGGCGAAGGACACCATCAATGGCATACATTTTGGATATGCGTCCATTGAAGAACATAAGAATGTTGAAAGCAGGTTGCATTCAAGGTTTAATAATATAAATCGTTTTTCATGGAACACAAAAAATACATCATGTAAATAATTCCGAGGGATAATGAACCACTCACCATTTTATGTAGTCATTTTAAAATACATAGTTTAAAATAAAAATATTGTAATTATATTTGAGGTACAATTACAAACTTTTATTTTTTATTCTTAAGTGTTTTTCTTATTGTTTGCAGTGATAAAAATGGCACTAATACTGTCTAAAGACAATTTGAGTAGGAAGAGATATAAACTGTTAATTTCAAAAGCCTGTATTTCAAAATTTTTCTTTTAGTGCCAAGCTGAATTTTCCACAGATTAAAGTATCGTTATTAGCAAGTAATTTAACGTTAATTTAAAAATAAAAAAAAAATAGTTTTTTTTGTTATCTAGATACAAAGAAATACAGATTCAAAAAATCTACAAAATTCCAAAATTAAAAAATTTTAGAAACTAATTATTTCATAATTTTACATATTCTTCTAGCTGCGAAAAGCCTTTAAGGAAACCAACATCGGTCAACCATTTCCGGAAATATGATCAAAAATGTAATACATATACCCAAAGCTCTTTGAAAATGAGAAAACATTGAGGGAGTGTAAACTCGAGACTGAAAGGAGAAAAAGAAAATTGTTTCACTCATAAATCGAATAAATATACAAAGCTTATGCCTGTGAAAAACTTAACAAAAAAAATAACAAATATTTCTTATACGTATACGTATTTATACAGGGTGAGGAAAAAGTATGGAAACCCCTAAAAATCTCGCGGAATTCGATAAAAAATAAAATGAGCAAGGTTTATTCTTAGGTAATTTTCAACAAGGAATTTAATGGTGAGCTTGATTGTGACCTTGACCTTCATCTTCAAGGTCGTTTTGAGGTCAAGGTTTTTTTTTTGTAGGAAAACCCCAGTTTTTAACATCGGATTCGAAAGAGCGATCAATTGTACGTCCGAATATGTATTTTCCATAACCTTTCAAGGTCACCTGAAGGAATATATTTTAATTGTAAAGCTTACACATAATTTGCTATGAAAATTTAAAAATATTTAAAAAAAAAAACATCAATAACAGAACATTGTAATAATGCTTGTGTTGCTATGAAAATTATAAACAAAATAAATATTTTAAAAATAAAGAATTAATTGTTTTAATTTTTATTTTTGTAATGTTCGTAGCAAACCATAAGCATTATATTCCTTCAGGTGATCTTGAGAGGTTATGGAAAATAGATATTCGGACGTACAATTGATCGCTCTTTTCGAATCCGATATCAAAAATAGGAGTTTCCCTATAAAAAATGACCTTGAACTCAATATGACCTTGAGGATGTAGGTCAAGGTCACAACCAAGCTTACCGTTAAATTCATTGTTGAAAATTACCTAAAACTAAACCTTGTTTATTTTTTTTTTTGACATACTCCGCGAGGTTTCTAGGGGTTTCCATACTTTCACCTCGCAATGTAAATTCCTTCAGATGATCTTGGGACTTGGGAGGTCATGGAAAATGCATACTCGGACGTAAAATTGATCGCTGTTTTCGAATCCGATGTTAAAAACTGGGGTTTTCCTACAAAAAAAACTTTGACCTCAAAACGACCTTGAAGATGACGGTCAAGGTCACAATCAAGCTCACCATTAAATTCCTTGTTGAAAAGTACCTAAGAATAAACCTTGCTCATTTTTTTTTATCGAATTCCGCGAGATTTTTAGGGGTTTCCATACTTTCACCTCGCAATGTAAATTCCTTCAGATGATCTTTTGACTTGGGAGGTCATGGAAAATACATACTTGGACGTGAAATTGATCGCTCTTTTCGATTCTGTCATAAAACATAGGGGTATAATTGAAAAATGACCTTGAAAATGAAGGTCAAGGTCACAACCAAGCTCACTATTAAATTCCTTGTTTAAAATTACTTAAGAATAAACCTTGCTAATTTTTTTGTACTGAACTCCGCAAGATTTTTAGGGATTTCTATACTTTTTCCTTACCCTGTATGTAGTGGTAAAATAAATTTTGCGCCTAAATGTGGATAAATAAAACAATACACAATGGATTATAATAAAATTCAGTGACGATTTTTGTTCCAAAAAAAAAACCAAATAAAATTTTTCTCGAATGTCCATAGTATGCACTTGATGTAAAATTTATCAAATGGCCGGTCTGTAGGGTCGGCCGTATAAATAACAAGCAGTATCTGCATCAAATGTTGTACGATTATTCGCCGATGAAATTTGTTCAACAAAAATCGAAAACCCCAAAGTTAAACTATTTTTCTCGAAAGTCCGTAGTATGCACTTGATGAAAATTTATCATATGGCGGGACCCTGGGGTCCGCCAAATAAATAACAAGGAACATTTTCATTAAATGTTGTACGATTTTCCGCCGACGAAATTTGTTCAACAAAAATCAAAAGTTCCAGAGTCAAACGATTTTTTCGAAAGATCGTAGTATGCACTTGATGAAAAATTTATTAAATGGCCGGACCCTGGGGTCACAAAAATACCAAGCAATATTTGCATCAAATGCTGTACGATTTTCCGCCGACGAAATTTGTTCAACAAAAATTTAAAGTCCCAAAGTCAAATGATTTATCTCGAATGTCCGTAGTATCCGGTCCGTGGGGTCGGCCATATAAATAATAAGAATTTTTTGTATCAAATGTTGTACGATTATCCGCCGACGAAGTTTATTCAACAAAAATCAAAAGTCCCAAAATCAAATGATTTTTCTCGAATGTCCGTAGTATGCACTTGATGAAAAATTTATCAAATGGCTGGACCCTGAGGTCTGCCATATAAATAACAAGCAATATTTGCATAAAATGTTGTACGATTTCCCGCCGACGAAATTTCTCAAATGAGAATAATTTGCAAGATTTTAGCAAAAGAATTTACATTCCGAACAAAAATTGTCCAGTTTGTGGCAATAGAACCTGCAAAAAGCGCTTAGAATCCAAATTTGCAATTATACGGTGACATGTAGCCACTAGATGTAGCTACTATCTATACAAATCAAAAAGATACAAATTAAGCTGATATTACCTGAGCAAGAGTACAAATTAAAAGGAGTAATCCATTACGAAACATTGAGCAAACACTATCGAAGCTATATTCAACGAACAAACGGATTCTGGGAAATCCATGATGACCTCGACAAATGGATCGTAAAAGCAGCAGATACATCAATTGCGAATCCGTCGATTTTATTTTAAGAACAATTATAAAATTAAGATTTGTATATTTTAAAAAAAATTTGAATTTTCATCCGAGAAAAATTATTTGACTTGGACTTTTTATTTTTGTTGAACAAATTTGGTCGGCGGAAAATCAAACAACATTTTATGCAAATATTGCTTGTCATTTATATGGCAGACCTCAGGGTCCAGCCATTTGATAAATTTTTCATCAAGTGCATACTACGGACTTTCGATAAAAATCGTTTGACTTTCGGATTTTTAATTTTTGTTGAAAAAATTCAGTCACTTCCATCGTTCGTTGGCCTATGGGATTTTGTTATCACTGTTCCTAGCTCCCTCGAATACAACTTCTCCTGCTCATGTTTACATAGCATTATTTATATTTGTGCTAGTAAAGTGATTTACCAGTACGGCGAACCGATTCGGGCTCTCCGCAAGCGTTAATAAAGTATGCGTTGGACTTTCCAAATATGTTGCTCTTCGTATAACCAGGCTGGCCCACCAACGATCGCAGAATTCTAGTGACCGTCAATCTGCTGGTTTAGAAGTAGATGGGACATGCTTCCATTGCACGTGTTTACTAAGTGATTTGATTTCACAGGTTCGATTTTCGACGAACTTGCTGCACCGACGCGGATAACTTTGCAACCAATCCAGCACGATTTTTGAATCGGTTCAGTATGTATAATTCATAATTTCGATACTTCCTTCCTGAATGATAACACTGATTAATTTTCCCAGCAAAGCCGCTCCACATAACTCAGGTCTTGGTAACAATAACTGTTTCATTGGTGCAACCTTCATTTTTGGTGAAATCTATTTAATAATTTTGTTGTTTGAATTTAAGAACCGATAGTACACAATCGCCTCATACGCTTTTGCACTAGCATACCAGAATCCGAAAATTGCCACCTTCTATGATATAACTGTTCCAATATGATGAAGTAAATCAATATATCACGCTAAAGTTACTCACAATTGATAATCATACGCCCAATCCAATACGCCCCTCTTTGTGAAACACTTTTGTAAATCATTTAGTTTAACATCCAATTGTGAGAACCTTAACTTCATAGTCTGCAAAATCTTGCTCACCAACTGTTTTTGCCGAAGCGTCTAGGAAATTTTGATTTCTTTCATTATACCGCTGGATAGTTTGCTTTCCATTTCCTCAATTATAAGAAATTTTATCAAGTATCTCACATATACTTGTAATAATTTAACTTGCCTCTTCAATAGTTTGAGCACCGCTCATCAGGTTATTGACATAGAAATATTTTCCAATTATGGTAGAAGCATGGAGATGCGAACCGGCATACATTTCGGAGATATTTTATAATTTGCGAGTAGCTAAATGACATATTACTTCGCCATACTATTCGTTGGAATACAGTATCTGGTGCATCCAATTTAACCACACGATACATCTTTTCAGCATCTGAGAAAAACGGAAAGAATCCGACAACCGGATATTCTCGAAACCTCAGTAGAATTGCGAATAAGCTTGGCACTTTGGCAGAACTGCTGCACCTGCCGCTAAGCCATCATCAAAAACGGCCCGTAATTTTTTCGTAGTGCTTTCCACATGTAGGACTCCGTGATGCGGTAGATAATAAATTGGATGTTGCGACGTTTGATTTTCAGGGATTACTCAAGCTCACTTGAGAGCCCGTAAGGCACTATAGTTAATTATTTAGCCATCTCAATTGAATACACCAGCTAATGCTGTTGGTAAGATTGAAAGTTTGGGAATTTAAAACCTGGATTATCATACATTTCTTTTAACTTATGGATTGTGCCCAGATAATTACCTCCGTAACTCGAATGTGTCTTAGTAATGATGCTCCTTCGCCTTGCAATAACCCCTGAAGATACTGACATTTTCAACCCCCGATAAATTTTCTCGTGAATCGTTGTAAAAACATTTGAAAAAATTATGGCCAATCTGTATAGTCGCTAGAAAATGGTGGAATGTAAAATTTTGGTAACTTTTGCGCAAAGTTTCACGCAATTTTACGACCTGCTCGAGACCCACTTTTAATTCCTCCAATGTTGTAGTTCCAGCCACCCCAATTGCACAAATTCATTAATTCGTATTAATTTATCTTTACTGAGCGTTGAAAAGTATAATAAAAACCACAGGATTATAGACAGGATCACAACACAGCTGTTCAAATGATTTACATAATTCGCTTAGGTTTTTATGTTTTTTGCATGTGCCACTTGAAATTCTGAAATTTTACCATTGCCCGGCACCACCAACGGATCCGTGTGGTGGTAGCATTCTGCTATTGAGCTCGATTCGCATGTTCTAAATCTTTTTGGTTTCAACTTTGAATTAATTTAAGGAAAAATATAAAAGTAAAAACAATTATCTGACTTTGAAAGTCAAAGCAATCAACGATATTTGCGCTATTTAAATTTCCACATGTAGAATTTACCACGTTTGTATTCACTGGTTAGTCTCACTTGAACTACATCTTTATCGTGCACTTTAATTATTACGGATATAATCGAATTTGTTGAAAATCCTGCTCGAAGGACCACTTTTGTTCGAGTTCACTTTATTTTCTGTGAGAAAGTACTGGCTTTCTCTGGGTGAAAATATTGCGGTACTGTCATCATTTTGAAGTCGAAACAACATCTCTTAGGAAGTAGCCGATTTTACAATGTACTCTCTTATAGAATTTTAGAGAATTGACGACTGGAAGGTTATAGAATGCGACACGTTTGGAAAATAAAACAAATTCTAGCATCATTGATATTCTCAATATAAAACGTCAGGAAAGTAGACCTTTCGGAATCATAATAATCCCTACTACCCTATTTAAAATTTGAAATTCTGAATTTAAAGTTAAAGAGTAAAGAGTTTATGGAATTTAGAATTTCAAATTTAAAATTTGAAGTTTTGAATTTGGAATTTAAATTTTTAAATTTGAAATTTGGAATTTGAAATTTAAAACTTGGAATTTGAAATTAGAGATTTGATAATTAAAATTGGAAACATACATTTTGGAATTTAAATTTGAAATTTAGAATTTGGAATTTGGATTTGAAATTTATATTTTGAAATTTTAATTTTGGATTTTGGAATTTGGGATTTGGAATGAGAGATTTGGAATTTGGAATTTGAAAATTGAAATTTAAAATTAAAATTTAAAATTTGGAATTAAAAATTTATAATTTGAAATTTGGAATTTGGGTTCATGAATTTGGAACTTGAAGTTTGAAATTTGAAATTTGGAATTTAAAATTTGGAATTTGAAATTTGGAATTTGGAATTCGTGGAATTGGAAATTTGGAATTTAGGATTTGGAGTTTGAAGTTTGAAATTTGGAGTTTCGGATTTAGAATTGGAAGTTTAAAATTTGAAATTTGGAATATAAAATTTTGGATTTTGGAATTTGGGATTCGGGAGTTGAAATTTGGAATTTGAGATTTGGAATTCGGACCAAATTTCAACAACGAAATCTTAAAATTAACATTTGAAATTTGGAATGTGAAATTGGAAATTTGGAATTTAGAATTTGGAGTTTGAAGTTTGAAAATTTTGGAATATGGAATTTTGAATTTTGGAATTTGGGATTTGGAATTTTAAATTTGGAATTTGAAATTAGGAATTTGAAATTTGAAATTCAGAATTTGAAATTTGGAATTAGGAATTTGAAATTTGGAATTTGATAATTTGGAATTTGAAATTAAAAATTTGGAATTTGAGATTTGGAGTTTGAAGTTTTGAAATTTGGAATTTAAGATTTAAATTTTAGAATTTATTTTTTTCCCTACTACCAATAAAATCGTGACACAGACAATATAAATAGTTAATTATTACAGATTAATACGTCTTGCCTTTTGTGCAGTAAGCGTATCAGTAATATCATCATACGGAATTGTTTGTTTGCAAAATTTGTGCTTCTATAGATAACATATCCGCCCATTTAGTTTTTGCTCTGGAATTTTTTAAGTACATTATGTATACACAAAACAAATAATAACGGTATAGAATATTGGTAAAGTTTTTTGTTTTGATTTTTTTCTTTCGAAGTAGAATGTAGGTACTTGCCAATGGCATTTTAATTCAATTTTTTTTTACCAGTTTAATTTCGAGACCAAATTTGGCGCAGCCTGTCTCACAAATGACGTTCCAAGTTATATGATACCATCCGTATTTAATTTTGATAGGTTAGTCAGAGATTAGCTTTTGCGAATTTTTTTTGCCGCCCCTAATTTTTCGAGACATCTGCCGCCCTAGGCCCGAGCCTGTGATCATATTATTATAGATGCATTCATTCATTTATCATATTTTTCTTTGATTGTGGTTGCATCCTGTCGAGCATTACAAAATTAGGCGATGAGTTTGTAACCTGCGTAGATTAAATTGATCCACATTTTCTTGTGCCAGTAATATTAATTTAGTATACAATTAGAATACCGTTGGTTTTGATTAAAAACGGGAAATAATATTTATTCGCAGAATGCTTCATAAATATTTCATTAATATCATAAATCAATTCGTAACGCTATTATTTACGCCTTAGAAAAACGGTTCATAAAAATTGATGATAAATTATCGTAAATTTCAAATTAAAGGTAATAAATTTTTTTATTACTCACAAATTTTGAAGTGAAAAAAATGTAATAAAACTGCCTAATCACCTCTCCCCTCATCTATAAATATTGTGTGTACTGTGTTTATTAAACGGTGGCATAAATTACTAAATCAATTAGTTTTAAAATTCGTATATAAATTTTCTCTAGCACAAAAGAATAAATTTCATCGTCCTTTATTCGGTGTTGTTGCTGTTGTTACTGTTTTATTTATTATTCAAATGAACACATATTTAGTCTGTTCGACAGATATTATAGACAGATATAAAATAAAGCTTTATTGATAAGTTCACGATTATTTTATAGATAAAAGTCGTATATATTTCCAATTAAATTAAACAAAGAACGAGGACGACGACGAAAGAATATTTTCGTATCCAAATCTTTGTTAAAACCGAAAGATCAAATATTATCTGTACAATTTAAATATTGGCAAACAGAATAAGAAAATACAAAAAAAAAAATCTTCAAAGTATTATATTATAACAGACTTCCAAGAAGACATCTATACTTACTTTGAATCTCATAAAATTTATTGAACATAAGCGTAACAGCAACAATTCGATATACATACATACTAAATAACATTAAAAATCATCACATAAAGAAAATCATCTCGAATTTTTCAGGTTTTTATTTTTTGCTTTTTTGTTAAATCTGTTTAAAAGTTAATGGATTATTTATTTTATTTTGATGTGAAATGGTTTTTTCCTTTAAGTTTTTCTCGTCAGTACACATACACACAAGTAGATTATTATGTGTTGCTGTTATTGTACATAATGTGGAAATTATATGTTTTTTTTCACATTATGTTTTAAGTGTATACATTTCTGTTTATTCTATATTTATTATCTTATTTAAATAATTTATTTAATCTGTTCTATATTTCAAACATGCAATTAATTTTCCACCTTCCTGTTGTACTGTTTCTCAGCATGTTCAAAAATGAGTGTACACTCTCAAGGCGTAAATGGAGGAAAATATCAACCAGTGCTTTTGTTGCTTATAATAAATAATTTTACTGTTCATGTACCTTTAACAATAATTCAAAAGCACATATAACATTTTCAAAACTATAAGTCCATGATGTTCATAATTTATCTAAATGTGGGCCACACTGATATAGTCTATGGTCGTATTTTGTATGCATAGTTTGTTCGTTTTTTGTTTGCTATACAAGGCATCGAGCACGATCATGTTGTTATTGTTTCTGCTCTGCCCAAATATTTGTAATTGCTATGTATGTTGTTGAATAAGACGAGTCCGCACACGAAATACTCACAAGTAAAAGTATGTTTGGACAAGGGTTGGAAATAATTATGATGAAATGCGTTGACAGAATATAAAATTTGTAGCTTGGGATTTGAAGTTTGAAATTTGAAATTCGGAATTTGAAATTTGGAGGTTGGGGTTTGAAATTTTAGGTTTGGAAATTGAAATTAAAAAAATTTAAAATTTGGAATACGAAATTTGGAATTAAAAGTTTGGGGTTTGGAATTTGAAATTTAAAATTTGAAGTTTGGAATTTGGAATTTGAGATTTGATATTTAAAATTTGATATTTAAAATTTGGAATTAGAGATTTGAAATTTAGAATTTGGAATTTGAAATTTGGAATTTGAGATTATGAAATTGGAATTCAAAATTTGGTATTTGAAGTTTACAATATGAAGTTTGGAATGTGGAATTGAAAATTTGGAATTTAGAATTGGCAGTTTGAAGTTTGACATTTGGAGTTTCGGCCTTAGAATTTTATGTTTAAAATTTGGAATTTGGAATGTGGGATTTGAAATTTGAAATTTGGAATTTGAAATTAAGATTTTGGAATTTGCAATCAGGAATTTAAAATTTGGAATTTGAAAATTTGGAATATGAAATTTGGAATTAAAGTTAAAGAGTAAAGAATTTATGGAATTGAGAATTTGAAATTTAAAATTTGAAATTTGGAATTTGAAATTTAAAATTTGAAGTTTGGAATTTGGAATTTGAGATTTGATATTTGAAATTTGATATTTAAAATTTGGAATTAGAGATTTGAAATTTAGAATTTGGAATTTGAAAATTGGAATTTGAGATTATGAAATTGGAATTCAAAATTTGGTATTTGAAGTTTACAATTTGAAGTTTGGAATGTGGAATTGAAAATTTGGAATTTAGGATTGGGAGTTTGAAGTTTGACATTTGGAGTTTCGGCCTTAGAATTTCATGTTTTGATTTGGAATTTGGAATGTGGGATTTGAAATTTGGAATTTGGAATTTGAAATTAAGATTTTGGAATTTGCAATCATGAATTTAAAATTTGGAATTTGAAAATTTGGAATATGAAATTTGGAATTAAAGTTAAAGAGTAAAGAATTTATGGAATTTAGAATTTGAAATTTAAAATTTGAAATTTGGAATTTGGAATTTTAAATTTGAAATTTGAAATTTGGAATTTGAGATTTAAAACTTAGAGTTTGAAATTAGGGATTTGATATTTAAAATTTGAAATTTGAAACATACATTTTGAAATTTAAATTTTAAATTTAGAAATTGAAATTTGAATTTGAAATTTAGAATATGAAATTTTGGATCTAGGAAATTTGGAATTTAAAATTTGGAATTTGAAATTTGGAATTTGGAATGTTGAATTGGAAATTTGGAATTTAGGATTTAGGATTTGGGATTTGGAATTTGAAATTTGGAATTTGAGATTTGAAAGTCGGACGAAATTTCAATAACGAAATTTTAAAATTATAATTTAAAATTAAAATTTAATATTTGGAATTTAAAATTTGGAATTTGAAACTAGGAATTTGGAATATGTAATTGGAAATTTGGAATTTAGAATTAGGAGTTTGAAGTTTGAAATTTGAGTTTCGGACTTAGATTTTCAAGTTAAAGATTTGAAATTTGGAATGTGGGATATGAAATTTGGAATTTGAAATTTGAAATTAAGATTTTGCGATTTGAAATTAGGAATTTAAAATTTGGAATTTGAAAATTTGGAATATGAAATTTGGAATTAAAGTTAAAGAGTAAAGAATTTTTGGAATTTAGAATTTGAAATTTAAAATTTGAAGTTTGGAATGTGGAATTTCAAATTTTAAATTTGGAATTTGGAATTTGGCATTTGGCATTTGAAATTTAAAATTTGAAATTTGAAATTAGAGATTTGATATTTAAAATTTGAATTTTGAAACATACATTTTGGAATTTAAATTTGAAATTTAGAATTTGGAATTTGAAATTTAGCACATGAAATTTTAGATCTTGGAATTTGGGATTTGGATTTTAAAATTTGGAATGAGCGATTTGAAATTTGGAATTTGAAAATTGAAATTTAAAATTAAAATTTAAAATTTGTAATTTAAAATTAAAATTTAAAATTTGAAATTTAAAATTTGGAATTTGAAATTTTTAATTTAGGATCATGAATTTGGAATTCGAAATTTGGAATTTTAAGTTTGGAATTTGAAATTTGAAATTAAAAATTAAAATTTAAAATTTGGAATTTGAAATTAAGAATTTGGAATGTGTAATTGGAAATTTGGAATTTAGAATTTGGAGTTCGAAATTTGGAGCTTCGGATTTAGAATTTGAAGTTTAAAATTTGAAATTCGGAATATGAAATTTTGGATTTTGGATTTTGGAATTTGGGATTTGGAGTTTGAAATTTGCAATTTGAGATTTGAAATTCCAAATTTCAACAACGAACTCTTAAAATTAAAATTTAAAATTTGGAATTTGAAATTAAGAATTTGGAATGTGTAATTGGAAATTTAGCATTTAGAATTTGGAGTTTGAAATTTGAAGTTTCGGATTTAGAATTTGAAGTGTAAAATTTGAAATATGGAATATGGAATTTTGGATATTGAAATTTGAGATTTGGAATCTTAAATTTCGAATTTGGAATTTGAAATTTGGAATTTGAAATTTGAAATTTGGAATTTGGAATTTGAAATTTGTAATTAGGGATTTCAAATTTGGAATATGAAATTAAAAATTTGAAATTAGAGATTTGGAGTTTAAAGTTTTGAAATTTGGAATTGACGATTTAAATTTTAGAATTTATTTTTTTAATTGTCTAAGGTAAAGAGTTTTTGGAATCGTCTGTTGTTGTGGGGCTACCAATTTAGCGTTCACAAAACAACTACACGATATATGTGAATATTTGATAATTTAATTTTATAATTTATTATGTTAGTTTATAATTTTGTTTTAAATTAATATATTGTAGTTTATTTTAATTTATTGTAATTTTTATTTATTAACAAAATTTATTTTATTATATGTTTTAATTCCCCACCATTTTGTGTCGCGGAATATATACTTGGGCGGCCAACACGACGAGCGATGTGTTGCCGCAGTAGAGATCGAGAGCAGACTAATTATTTTATTTTATTTTTGTTTTGTCATGTAATGTGTTGTGGAAGAGCACATAGTTCAGTTGTCTTTGTATTGGGTATATTTCGTTTCGTTTAAATTCTGTTCGCGTTGGAATAGACTATGTGGTGGCGAACGCATAACTCAGGCGCAAGATAAAAATGCGTGAACCGCCACACGTCCATGGTAAATAGTTTGTTCATAACATTGTTGCTATTAAAGTTTTATATTTCTAAATCAAAATTATTCTGAATTTAAACTTATATATCTTCTTCTAGCGGAATTTTGTTTAGCAGATTGTGCGTTTAAAATTATAAACAGTTTATGAGCCAAATCATATATTTGTGCTTATTGTTTGTCGTGTATGGTACTAATTAGAATATTCTAATGTGGAAACTCAAATTATTTTATTTAATTTAGTATGGACAACTTAAATCTGTTATTATTTAATGAGTTTCAGATCTAATTTAAATTATTTCGCAGGGGGATTTTAAGCAGAATAGCCATAAGCAATTATTTATTTAAATTTCTTTAGTTTCAATAGCTATAGATTTTGAAATGAAATTTTATACGGATTCAAATTTTTAGTTACTGATTTTAGAATTTTAGTTTAAAATATTAAACAAACAAAAAAAAAAGATATTTACTATTTAATATTCTTAATTTAGAATTAAACATTTTTTGCATATCAAAAACACAAAACAAAAACCTTTTCTCATTTTTTATGCAAGGAAAAGCGATGGGTTTGACACTCGATTACCGTGGTGGGGAAATATTAGGAATCTACCCACATATATTAAAATATGTAAATCCTTGAAAGATTTGCATCTTGAAATATGTCGTCAGCACGATGAAGCTATTTTAATTTCCAATTTGCCTAATGGACACATTTCAAGTTCGTACTTGTTATTGCACTTGAAGCTGATTGGTCCAACCACAAATATTCGAATCCTACCCTTTTGAAAAAAGATTCTGATAGAATTAATTTTGGTTAATCCTCATAGAACAAATTCTAGACAAAACACTTATGTCACTCTTTTGATTTTTGTGGAACAGATTTCGTTGTTGGAATTTTGTGCAACATGCAATATATTACCTGTTATTTATATCGCTGACCCCTAGGATTGACCATGTGATATTTTTCATACAATGGTTATGCGATAGATATCTCAGAAACCATAGTCGAATGTCAATCTTTTGATTTTTGTTGAACTGATTTCGACGTTGAATTTTGTGCAATATGTTCGAACGGGCCTGTTATTTATTTAATTATTACATAAAATCAAAATGTAAAGCCAATGAACGGTTTTTGACTAATAAAAGCTGCCTAAATGGGATCTTTTAAATTAAATAGAATATTGGATTTCTCCTAAAAGATGATTGTTTGAAAAAAAATTTCTAAAAATGCATTTAGGCGATTAATGCCAACTAACAAAAATTTAAACGAAACAAATTCCGATCAATTTGAAAATTTAGAGGAAAATCAAAGCTTGCTTGTATACCGTAAAAATTTTTCGAGCTGAGCAACTAGATTTACTTGAAATTTGATATTTTGATTTTGCTTGATGAAACTAAAGCGGGCCTCAGATGATTAATATTTACTGCCAACATTAGAGTATTGGCAATATCATTCAATATTTGAGAACACTAATCCTTCAGTCAATATACAAAATATTGAGGCGATGGCTTGATGAAAACCAAAATATGTTTAATAGTGATAAAATATTTACAATACTATTGATTTCTGAGTTACTTTATTGACAAAATATCAATGCAAAGGGCTGTCAACATTTGAGTTTGGTATTCATAACGAAGAACGCGTAATAATTACCTAGATATAGCAAATATAAATATAAAGCTGAATTTTAGCTTTACTTTTATCTAACATGGTTCAAAGTGGAGTATTATCCTGAAAATAATATTGTTTGATATTTAAGTGTATTGCCAATAGTATTGGTCGTCTGATACAATTGCTGTTTGTCAATAGTTTTTTTTTCAACATTGGCAATATTAAATTGGCAATAATTATTGATCATCTGAGGCTCGCATAAAAGAAGCGAGCAAAATTATTTAAAACATAGTTTTTCGTATTTTTTTAATTTTTTGTTTTGATTTTGCTTGCCTTACCAAATTTCTATACGTACACATCGGGATTGTCACATAGAAATCGTTTAAATTTGTCAACATTTTTACAAGTCTTCTTCTGATGCCGAACTGTATTGTTGCGTATAATTTAGAAATATCACTCTCCAAATCAGCTGCAGTTCTGGGATACGGAATAAACTCTTTCTTCATTTTTCTGCATTCGTATTCCATAGACCAGGACAACAATTTTTCTTCTGCAGCAGTGTGATATGTGCGTTAGTGAAGAAATCTTTGGACTGAACAGATTATTTTGGGATGTTGTACCATCACTTTCATTCGAATCCACTTTAAAATTCGATTATTGACAATAATGATTATCCATTATAGTTTCGCGGAAAGCATTTTAAAAATTACTGAGAAAAAAACTTATATTTTCTCAAACTATAATACTCGTATACATACCAAGTCTTGCAAGATTATGAAATGACAAAAAACGCAACCGCTTTTCTATTTTTTTACTTCCCTGTTGTGCATAATCGTTTAGGTGCTAGAATGTCAAGCTTCTGTTGCTGTTTACCAAGATATGGGGTATGGTTTTGTATATAAGAATAATAATATGAACAAAGCAATTACAAAGCAAAATTTAACAAAACAATTTAAAAAATAAATTACACAAGGAGAAATTCACTTTTTCAACTAAACTGTTTTGTATGTTATGATATTTTGACGGCTGTTAAAACTATGTAAGTACAAACTATAGAACAATACTACTTCTCAAGGAAAACGTTAATTATTTTTACCTATTTTAAAGTATCCAGTAAATCGTCGGAAATTCATAAATAAAAGTAATCCAGATGTTGAATTAAACGTATTTAGATTAAAGTCAACTACTCGGAAATTTCAAACAGTGTCGTGTCCAAGCATATATTCAGTAGGAAAATATCAACCTACATTAAAATGTTCCCCGTAAAAAGAATTTAAACTTGGCAGATGTAGAATGCACCATACTAGTTCGAAAAGCATGCGTAATCTTCTTATAGATAAGATCACCTGGTGGACGCGAGACCAGATTAGGTCAAGATCCTTATACTAAAAGAATAAATGGTAGCTGATCTGTGCACTGGCAAATTGTAGGGTATCGTCATTCAAGTTTCCATTTTCAGCATTCATTATCTTTTGATTTTAAAATAAAGGAAATAAAAGAAAAGGCAAACCAATCAATATTAAGGACATATCCTGTATTGATACATTTTGTTGCTAAGAAGTTAGTTATTTTGTCTGTAGACCCAAGTAAGCTAGCTATCGGAGCTATAATACTTTAGAAGGAAATGTCTCTAAATCATTATCTGACACGCATATATTGAAAAAAGTTTTTGCTACAAGAAAAGGTAGCAGGCTTTTAGTCGAATCATTATGATCTGAAGACGTTAGTTTAACATCGTTAGTCTCTGTACCGACTTATCTTCAATTTTAAACGGTAGTCAATGATAGAACTACATACTTGAAAAATTTAAAGAAACCACTAGAAAAAATCAATTCAATCAAAAACAAGAAGAGTTTTAAATATTCACAAATACAAACTTGTTCCATACAAGATGGAAATGGTATTCGAAAATGATTTTTAGATGAAATTCTGGAATATTTCTGATTTAATGATAATGTAAAATGATTTTTTCAGCGTTCGCGTCTTTTTCCTGAAAAAATTGTGTGGCCAGATTTTAATTATAAATTAAACTAAAATACACATTAAACCCTTTGTGGTTTTTTCCGACCTTGAAAGCCAAATCAATATTTACATTTCGAAGTTTGTAAAATGTTTCGCAGTCGGAGGGCGGTACTTACGAAGCTCTATCGTCCAACTCGCACATAAACCGCCATATCTTCAAAATATTTTCATTGACACTGCTCCGTTAACTCTGTTATCTGCGGCGGACATTAGTCTCCCGGTTCTGTAACAAAAATAAAACAATGAAAAAACAGAAATTAATGACACTTGATATTGAAATTAGTTTATACATATAACAATTTCGAATATTTTCAAGTCAACTTTAAAAATATTTCCCGATTGTAGCAAAAATTATAGGAGGTGCACAAATAATAAGTAAACCCAAAACATTACAATTATATCAGTTTTTTGAGTTACAAAATAAACAGACAGATATTTAGAAATGGTCAAATTTGGACATCTTTAAAGCTTAAAATGGTAATTTTTTTTTTTTTTTTTTTTTTTTTTCTTTGAGTATCATTTTCATAAATAATATTTAGAACTCCGAGTATTAGTAAATAAGTTTGAATTTAATTTTGACTATTTGAGTCTGATAATGTCCTTATTTAGAGATAACTTAAGCAAAGCAATCTTAATCCAATACTTAAACTAATTATTTAAAATGAACTAAATTATTACAAATTGGCTTTAACACTGAAGGCGTTGGATAAGTATGTTTTCAACAAATTGTAATTTATTTTTATATCTTGTGTGATATTGGTAAACTTGATTGCTTATCAAGTCAATTTTTGTTTTTGAGTGTAATCTAGTAGTACGATACCTTATAGGAACATTTAAAATTAGTTTCAGAAACTTGTTTTGAATAATTTGAATTTTTTTTTGTGTGTATTTGCGGCGTTCCACCATAACGGGCACCCATACAAAATTACACTCAAAATTATTGATTTGTAAACAAGAAGTTTATTATCTAGGGAAAGCTTACTTTTTTTATTTAAGATAGGATAGAGCATGAAGAATAATTTAGAAACTTTGCTTTTGACAAACTTAATATGATTTTTAAATGTCACTTTTGGATCCAGGAGAACGCCCAGGTACTTCACCTGTTTTTCCCAGTTTACTTGCTTGCCATTTATTGTTATGTTAGCTTGACGTAATTTAGAAGGTTTCCTATTTCGCGAAAAGTAGATAGCTTGCGTCTTTTCAGCATTTAAATACAGTCCCCAAATTTGAAAGTAAGATCTTAATACTGTAATGTAGTTACTTAGCCTATGAATTATGTCTTGGGAGAATATATCGGACGTGAAAATTGCAGAGTCGTCTGCAAATAAAGCAATCTCACAATTATCCATAAGTGGAATATCATTCAAGAAGACACAAAACAATGTTGGACTTATTATAGAACCCTGAGGAACACCTGCGCATGTATTCATCAATCCAGACTTAGAGTTTAGGATCTGAACATAAAATTTCCTACTTGAGAAATACGACTTCAGTAATTTAATGATGTAAATAGGGAAATTATATTTGAGTAGTTTATGTAGGAGCCCATTTATCCATACTGAAACAAAAGCCTTTTCTAGGTCAAGAAGAATCATCCCTGTAGACTTGTTAACCTTTCTTTGATTTTTACCATGATTTTTAATACGATGAACTTGGTGAATTGATGAATGTCTGTGTCGAAAACCGAACTGCTGAGGAATCAAGATGTTGTTTGATTCTAAATATTCAGTGAGTCGGTCTTTTATTACACATTCGAAAACTTTGCTTACAGAACTAAGCAGGGTAATAGGTCGATAACTTTTGATATTCGAGGGATCTTTATCTGGTTTAGCTATTGCTACAACTTTGGAAATCTTCCACTGACCAGGAAAATAATTAAGCCTGAAACAGTTACAAAATAATTTAGACAGAAATAGAAACCCAGATTCGGAAAGATGTTTCAACACAATGTTTAAAGTTGTGTCTAACCCTGGAGATTTGAACGGACGGATGTAGCGTATGATGCTTTTAACCTCATCGACGAAAACCATGAAGTTAGTCGGGTTAAGCTCGTAATAATCATCAAGGTTTTGAAGACTTCTTTTTATGTCGTCGGATTCAATCACATCAGGAGACAATTTAAAGTTATCTTGGAACATCTCAGCGAGGATCTCACATTTTTCTGGAGTCGAAATTATTTTGCTGTTGTCGCGCGGGTGATTTAAAGGAGGAATAGATGAATATTTTTTTTTTATGTACCGTATTGTATGCCAATAGGGTTTGGAACCTTTAACCAATTGACTCAGTTTGCTTTGCCATTTACTATTGATAATCTCATATATTTGTTTCCTGATAACATGGTTTAATAGATTAATTATGTTTTTTTTAAATATGGATATCGTTTACGGATCCACTGTCGCCATCTAATGTTTCGAAGTTTTATCAATGACAATACTTCATCTGAAAGTATTAATTTATATCTCGAGGAAGACCTTTTGATTGAAACTGTCAGGTGGATGGCATTAATGATCGAAGTATTAAAATAATCAATACCATCATCAATTAGATTATACTCAGTCGTAGTTTCCGAGAAATTAAAAGCCTTGATTTGGTCATCAATTATTTGTTGGTACATAATCCAGTCTGCATGTAAATAGTCATATGACTTAGAAGAAGGATCAATATGTGAAGTGGTCATGTTGACCAAACATAAAACATGCAAATGGTCAGAATTTAATTCATTTACTGTTTCGATTTTGTAAACCGGAATCAAGCTGCTCGATATGAAAAGGTCTAATGTACTGTTAGATATATTATTCTGGAAATATGTGGGAGTATCTAGATAGCGTAAGATGCAATTATGGTTGCTATTTAAAAAATCATATAAAATACGTCCCCCCTTATTTGATCTGCTACAGTTCCTAAAAGAATGATTACAGTTAAAATCCCCTCCCAGAATGAAAGTTGAATTAATGTTGGTAAGTCGGCTAAGATCGTGCCTAAAATTTGCATGGCTAGAGTACGGTGTATAGCAGCAAGTAACCTTTAATGTACCGGTTGGTAGATATAACAGTAAAGATACATTTTCAATGCTTTGTAGGACTATGTTAGGAAGGAACGAATAGCAACTCCACCACCGGCTTCATCAGTTCGATCATTCCGATATACCTGATAGTTTGGTAAGTGGAAAACAGTGGTAGGTTTATGATGTGTTTCTGTAATTAGGAAAACGTCAATATTAAATTTGTTAAGAAAATAAATTACCTCATGCTTTTTTTATTCACGCTACGAGCGTTCCAAGTGCAGAGTATTAGATTATTATGTACAGACATATTTAATGGCTGTAGCTAAAATAATCTGAACCTGTTCTGCGGGGCTACTACATCTCCTGAGTCCATCCATTACATTATTAAGAATTAAAAGTAATTCCGTTGAAGTATATAATTTTGTACTATACAGTTGATCAGCTTGTCGTGGGTTGGTACATGATGTGTTATTCTGGAGAATATCTGCAAAGGATTGACGTCCAGTTTGCTCTGTCGGTGTTATTGTTGGTTCATCATTACGGCTGATATTTACCAGATTAGGAAAATTGTTTGCTGACCAATTTAAATTATTTGTAAATGATTTGGAATTTTTTTGATTAATTTCTTCTCTAATACGAAGAAACTCGGACCTTTTTGGGCAAACCACTGAATTGGTAGAGTGGTTTCCATTACAGTTTGCACACCGAAATTCAGTAACGGAATCCTTAATTGTGCATTCTTGTCCTTTAATATGGGAAAGGCTGCAATATTTACACTTCGATTTCATATGGCAGTTGCTCGTGGTGTGTCCATACATACAATAGTTTATACATTGTGTTAGACGTTCAAGTCTTTTATGAGGTATATCCCAAGTACATGCGATATTTCCGATACTGCGAATATTTTTTAGATGGTTGAAAGTAACAGAATTTGGAAAAGAAGCAAAATATACAGCACTATCATTTGCTCTGCTGTTTTTAGGTAACACTTTTGTAATTCTTGATGGCTTGAGTCCAGATTCTTTCATATAGTTTTCAACTTCATCGATTTCTAATGAAGGTAAGCCATAGATAACGTATCTAGAAGTCTTTTTTTCATCTAGCGTATATGAAAAAAATTTTGCATTTGCTTTTTTTAACTCATCCGTAAATTGTATATAATGTGCAGAATCATAAACAGACACTTTAAGCCCAATGTATGTCAATTTCATTTGAAATTTCACGATTTTTAATTGTTTCATTATTTCTCTAACAGTGTTAGAATCCAGTTTTATTACAATCGGAGGTAATTTGGGTTGTTTTCTTGTATTACTATGTGACGTGTCATTGTTTTCAACTAGGGTTGGATTGTTAACTGACCCATGCAATAAACCATCAAATTTATTGCTTGTTGTAATAGGATATGATAACGGATATGAACAAATCCCGTTATTTGATCTCTGATTCGTACCCATAGCTGGTTTAAGTTTTTTATCTAGATGCACAAGTTTTGGATCACCATGAAATACATCACTACATGATGGTCTTTTTAGCATAAGTTAAAAACTTAAACACTTCACAATTGTTTATTAATGATTGTTATTCACCAAATCACAAAAAGTTTATTGTAGAATAAATTTTTATCAATGAACACACTTTGAAAGTTGTTTTTTTTTAAATATAATTAATTTTGTGTTACACAATACTTCAAAAAAAATTTTTTTTTATTTGAATATTTTTGTTTTTACGTCTGTACTCAACGAGAAACGACGTGCGAATGTAATTTCCGTTAAAACTTCGGGTTGCAATACAACACTTTCTTTACATTAAGCTCCACGCCTTAATTGTCGGGTGTTTCAAAAATTCATGTAAATGTGCCGGATACGAAACAAAACGCTTATATACAAGATATTTCACAGGCCACGCGTATCTTTTGTGTGTGATGGAATATCCAAAATAGTGACCGATATAGACTGGAGATACAATTTCATTTTCTGTCAACCATGACATAATCTTTTGCTTATATAGGCCTAAGACGTATGTAGTGTGGGAGTTTATTTATTGAAATTGCTATATTGATTTGTTTTCGGGTGATCTGATTTTCATTCAAATTATTTAAATAATAAATTATATCCATATAAATAGATTTGGTTGATTTCTTAGAATAAATTTGGTTACATAAAATGGAAACGTTCTTTATTTTGGATCTCATCGTATAGGCGCCCTAAATTAAAATTACAGTCTATTTTAAATGAGCACATGTACGAGAGAAAATTCGAAGAATATCTTAATATCGATATTTTGCTTAGGTAGTTATAAGAATATTTTAAATTTAGAACGAAAATAATTCCAGGTAAAAGTATTGCATTATTACATATTTTTTTATTATTCATTACAATCAGTAAGTCATTGCCTAAAGTAATTTGAATATGTTGTGAAATGGTATGTCAGAGTTCGACAATCAGGTGAATTACAATAAAAACGGAATTTGTCATTTCGACTGGGCATAATTTTAAGCTGGGTGTTTTTCATAAAGCATTTTCTCAAAGCTTATTTATGTTGGTTTCTGTTCATTCTCCGATGGAAAACAATAAAATCGATTGCTTGCAGGAGTATGCAATGTATTTCAAACAACATGCGAATGAAATTATTTCTATTTCATAATGAAATGTTTTTACGAATTATTTTAACTGGAGATAATAATCCCAAAAATTTGAGCATTAATCCACTGAGTGTTGAAAAGATGGAAAGTATACTATGTCTCGAAAATAATGAACTCATAATGAATCAAAGCGTTTGGTCTGAACTAACTATTTTCACCTCAATATTATCCAGATCTGAATATTGCCTATTTACCAAGACTATTTCTCTGTTCCAGCTTTTCGTTTGACACATTTTCTTAAATTCCGGTTAGTCTGTTTCGTCGGTTTTATTAAATTGCAGTGTGTCACGAGTATTACCCATATTTGCCCTTTGCTTATTTATTTAAGTTCATTTGACTTCCGTGTTCCCCGACTGATAGGATTCCGTACTATTTTTGGATTTTCTAGTTTTTTTTTTTTTTTTTAAGATTTTCCAGATTTTCCAGATTATTCAAATTTTTTAAGATTACAGAAAATTGCTAATGGTACGTTCAGGTTTTGTTTAAGAAATTCCAGGCGAGATTGGTCTACTGTTTTCGATATTTTAAATATTGTTAGAGATGAAGAGGTTTTTTGCCATCAAGTTTTCCAAGTGATCAGACGTGTTTGTTTATTTTTTTCTGATTTGAAAATTTTAATAAATAATTTGAATCTCATTTTGAGCAATAAATATTATAATTTATTTAAATTAGAAAATTATTAACTATGTACTATATATAAGAGATGTGTTGTGTAAATATTAGTGTTTTGTGAATAAGTTTGTAAATAGTGTAAATATTATATTTGGGCTTATTTGACACTGACATTTGTAAATATTTTTTTTTGTTCTGTTATTGTGTTAATATTATAATATGGAGTGCGGTAAATGTAGCTTGGGATTTACCAATACTTAAATGATTAGCTCCTCTGGATTTTGCAGTAACACTTTCCACTATGGATGTGCTGAAGTTGCTCGAGTTGCATATAATCAAACCTTGAAATGCCCATATATCCTGTGGTTCTGCTGTGATTATCGTGACCATTTAAGAAATAAATATAATAAAATTTGCCTGATGAAGTTTCCTGTTTTAAACAAAAAATCGGAAAGATTTTGGATTGTTTACCTCAGTTGAGATTAGCTATGTCTTTAAATTCCTCTGTAGGATTCGCTGATTGAATTATATAATATTGGTGTCATCAATAATTGTGATCAACTTTCACTGGTTTACCTCCATCCGCAGCTGTGGTTACTTACATCTTCTTTAACTAACGACGATGATCATATTCCAATATTCCAGTATATTCCAGTCCTACTAGTTTCGGTGGTTGTACGACTTTTGCTGAAGTGGTAAAAAATCCTGCCGTTATGCCTGTTACAGCATTAACTACAGTTGCTTCTCACAATGTCGCTTCGGATCAACCAAGCAAATATATAAATGCTATTTGTAGTACTAAAAATATTTCGATTAATTTCGGTATACAAACGGTTGCTCCAATGATTTGGATACATCTTTCAAGATTTGTTCCTAATACTTGGCTATGGCAGAAACCTGTTTAGACACAGGTAACTGTAAAATTACTAAATTAATTCCGAAGAATTATAATCTGAATAATTTGGAATACGTGTGCTTTAAACTGGGGTTTAAGGAAGAATTGCGTGCTAAGGCTCTAAATCGTGCTACTTGAGCCAATTGGTATTTTGGTTTGAAAATTTGACAACAATTATTTTCGGGCATCTCTAACTCTACGTGTGAAATTTCGAATACCAGCTGTAATCGACACCCCCTCTTTTTTTTACATGATCCTAATATGTATGCAGGCTCAATCGATTAAGCTAATCAAGCTGTTCCAGGTGATAATTTGCAGGTACATAATAATTTTTGTTAAAAGTTTGATCATTTGAATACGCGCAGCTTGGTAAAATATTGTGATGACATAACTATTATTTTACAATCATATCAATTTGATATTCTTGCCTTGACTGAGATTTTGCTTAGTATAGTAAGATTTCTAACAAGTCGCTTCGAATAAATAATTATAAACTGCTCCGATCTGATCGAATAAATATTCATTGGGGTGGGGTTGGTCTTTATTTTCGGGGCCACTTTAAAGGTTAAAAAAATATTCTCTGATTCTATGGGTAAGGTAAAATATCTAGTATCTAAACTCATCGGAAGTTTTGGTAAAATTTTAATTTTGGTAATTTATAACCCACCTCCTGCTTGTAGTAATGATATTACTAGTTTACAAACACTTTTTGCTGAATACCTCATAAGCTATTAAAACATTTTCTGCTGTGTTGATTTCAACTTCAATATGATGGTTAATAATAATCAACTAGTAGCTTGTTTGGATTGGCATAATTTATGTTATTTACCTTATAGACCTACTAGGATCGATGAACTTATAATGTTGAATGCGACTCGTGCAATTAAATCAGATTCAAAAGCTTATGATATGGTAGACTTCAAGATACTAAAATTATTTTTTGACCTGTTCCTGCCACTTACAACATTCATCATAAATCAATGTTTGACAAAGTCTGTGTTCCCTGATTTATGGAAGATAGCTTCTATCACACCACAACTAAAAAAGAACGATATTTCCGGTATTAGTGATATACGGTCAATTAGTATTTTACCTGCTCTATCTAAGGTCTTGGCAAAAGTTATGTAATTGCAGATCCAGGAGTACCTTAATAAATTTGATTTTCTTTGTAAATATCAATCCGGGTGCAAATCCGGCTGTAGCCCTCGTACATACATATAACGTTCATTGCGTTCATCATATCCAGTTCATGCAGTAAACCTTGAATTTGTAAAGCAATTATAACTTACATACAAACATTGATTTGGGTGCTTGGGAGAACCAAATGCTAATTTTATTTTTAAATAAACTAGGAACTCAAAGAAGTCAAAACCGGTTAACGTTTATCGATCTAAAATATTTTGAATTTTACATCCAATTTTGTGAAAAAAATCATGAAAGAATTACCAATTAAAGTGCTTGCGCAATGAAAATTTTTCGTTCTGGCAATCTAAAGCGACGTTTCGAATTTTTCACAAAATCGTTATACGTAAAATAACAAAATTATTTAAAAAAAAAGATCGAATCCATCAAAACTATCATATTATTATTACCAATAATTGTAAAAAATACAAACTTTTCATTAAGAAAATACATTTTTATATTTTAACGGCCAACATATTGAAATTCGACCGACAAAATATAAAAATGTGTATTCTCAGCCATTCTGAAGGTGTCCTGCAAAATTTTGAAAAAGCAGTAAGGCATTTCCATTTAAGTCGCGCGGGCTTATCTAAATGAGTAGTTTTTTTTCTTAGGTTATGGTAGCAACCTAACAAAGATCTGTGTCAAATTTCGTGGCAATACCTTTAGTAGTTAATGAGATTCACTTATTTATTCCCATCTAAAAAATGCATTTTTGGTAACAATGCCCAATTCTAAATCAAAATCGTAGAAGGTTTGAAGGCCATTTCGGAAACTTACTGTTTTTTGAAGGAGTATGTACTAGGAATTACACAAGTTGCTCCTCGGTTAGTTGTGATAAGACAAGCATTAGCTCGAACTTAACTTTAACATATAAGGAAGTTTTAATAGCTTTAAATCAGCTAGATTGTAAAAAGGGGGCCGGGCCTGTCGGTATTCCTCCTTGTTTCATGGTGAGTTGCGCTAATATCCTTGCGGCTCCATTGGCAAAGATTTTCAATCTTAGTCTTCGGTCTGGAGTTTTCCCCAAAATATGGAAAATATCATCGATTATTCCAATTTTTAAGTCTGGTTTACGTAGTGATGTTCGAAATTATCGTGGAATTTCTTTACTTTTAAGCATCCCGAAACTCTTTGAAAGTCTAGTTAATGCCCTTTTGTTTTTATATAATTAAAAATGTTATAACGACAAAACAACATGGCTTCTATAAAGGTCGATCTACGGTTACAAATCTCGCAATTTTTAATAATTATATTTCAGGGGCGCTTGAGTTAGGTTTCCAAGATCACGATTTGTTAATTAATAAACTCTATCAATTAGATTTAAATCAAATACCGGTGCAATCGATACGATCATATTTGACTGGTAGAAAGCAGTAAGTTAGAATCAACAACTCCATTTCCAGAACGTTTTTAGCATCCTAGTACCCCAAGGTAGTCACCTGGGACCACTCCTTTTTAATATTTTTGTGAATGACGTGATTGGTTGCCTGTCTAACTCAGAAGTTCTTTTGTCCGCAGACGATTTAAAAATCTATAAAACCCCTAATGCATTTCTGATGCATTATCATTTCAAATTGATATCAATAATTTCGTTGAATGGTGTAGTACAAACTCTTTATGTCTTAACATTTTCAAATGTAAAACTATGACATTTAGAACAGGTTGGAATATTGTCTTATCCGATTATTTAATCGACAGAGTACTGATCGAACGAGTTTCTGTAATTTGAGACTTAGGTGTTCTTTACACACCTAATTTGTCTTTTAATTTTCATATTGACAGCGTCATTGCAAAGGCTAAAAGTATGTTAAGCTTTCTGAAAAGACAATGCCGGGAATTTAGAGATCCACACACTGTGCACTTTATATATGGCATTTGTTAGATCCCATATCGAGTACGCTGCTGTTATTTGGTCGCCCTTTTATCATAACTATTCAGATAGGATCGAAAGCATTCAAAGGCGTTTTCTTAAATATGCGCTTCGCTTCTGGCCTCGTGACGGCCGTGGGGACGCGGCGATAGCTATGTTTGCACGTAACATGATTCTGGGACACATTGACTGCTCTGAGCTCTCAAAGCTTTATTCGTTTTATGTACCGTCTCATAATTTGAGAAGACGTGCATTTTGCAGTTACCTAATATAAATAGAAATTACGGGAAGAATGAATTGATCTACAAATCGACACTTCTGTTGAACTCGGTTCAAAATTTGTTCGATTTTGAGATATCGAGGAACGTTTTTCAGAGAAACTTTCTCCATTATTTTAAATTTTAATTTTTGTTTTTTCTGTTCATTTTATAATGACTTTGATTGTATTTTTCGTTGACGTATGTCGATCAGAGGTATTTTGTAAATAAATAAATAAATAATTGTTTCGAAGATTGGGAAAAACGTGTATTCTATCCGAAGGATAGAACTTTGAAGCGGATGAAATAAATTTGAAAGGATAATAATCCTTTGGTTTATTTAAAAAGTCTTTTACTACTTTACAGTAAATGCTGGTAGAATAACCTCTGGGTGTCGATTATGTATCTACATATATCGTTTCGAGAACTTGCAATTCACAAAGTCGCAGTAGAAAAAAATCGCGAGTGCTACCAAAGCAACCTTGATTATACAAGCCATAATCTAAAAAACGAAGCTTTTTTAAGGGAATTAGAAACGACGAAAAAATCAAAATTTCAAAAATCAAAATAGTAAAACGCATAAAACATATGGGAAATCATTTTTTTTCCTAAGACAAATTTGTAAATGAAAACGTTTCAAATTCTTAATTATGATTTCTGAAATATTTTCATAAATGTTTGAATTTCAACATATATAAATGTCGTTTAAGTAAATCGTTTTCATTTTCTTGTAATAATTGATTTATTTAAACCAAAATATAAAAAAAAGTTCATAACAACAGCATTCTGGTCAAATAAAAAAGAAAAGCTTACTACAAATTGTGTGCATTAAGTCAATATACATTACATAGATGGCAGTGATGGCAGTACAATTTTTTTAAAAATCGTACCAAAAATTGCCACCTGGGGAAATTTTAAGTTCAAAAATTGTTGGAAAAGCAAAACAAATTCTCAAAATATTATGTACGTGTGATAATTTTGAGATTAAACAATTTTTTTTCGTATTTTTCTGTATAAATCTGAGACATCTAACGTACACTAGTAAAACTAAAGATTAATAGCAAGTATTATTTTAATTCGTCAGAGCCAACTTTGATGTATTTTTCAAAATGAAAGTTCCAAAAATATATTTTAGAAATAATTTAATTTTAATATTTCTGCAATTAATATTTACTTAATACCAATATACCCTTCTTGTATATTGTTGCTAAAGATATGTAGAACATTTTTGTATAAAAATTTTGTAACATTTTTGCTTTTTTCAATGGAAAACTTGAAGCTAAAAACACCATTTTTACTATGGATTCCTATGGAAATCAGTGAAAAGTTATACCACTAAAAAAGCTTCTAAAAAATACGTCATAATGATTATGGCTCTATACTCTAGAAGGCTCTGGTAAAACACATAAAACATATGGGAAATCACTTTTTTTCTTAAAACAAATTTGTCAATGAAAACGTTATAATTTCTTAATTATGATTTCTGAAATATTTTCATAAATGTTTGAATTTCAACATATATAAATGTCGTTTAAGTAAATCGTTTTCATTTTCTTGTAATAATTGATTTATTTAAACGAAAATATAAAAAAAAGTTCATAACAACAGCATTCTGGTCAAATTAAAAAGAAAAGCTTACTACAAATTGTGTGCATTAACTCAATATACATTACATAGATGGCAGTATAATTTTTTTAAAAATCGTACCAAAAATTGCCACCTGGGGAAATTTTAAGTTCAAAAATTACAGGAAAAGCAAAACAAATTCACAAAATATTAATTAATAGTAAAATATTAATAGTGTCATAATTTTGTGATTAAATAATTTTGTTTCATATTTTTCTGTATAAATCTGAGACATCTAACGTACACTAGTAAAACTAAAGATAAATGTAGCAAGTATTATTTTAATTCGTCAGAGCCAACTTTGATGTATTTTTCAAAATGAAAGTTCGAAAAATATATTTTAGAAATAATTTAATTTTAATATTTCTGCAATTAATATTTACTTAATACCCATATACCCTTCCTATATATTGCTGCTAAAGATATGTAGAACACTTTTGTATAAAATTTTTGTAACAATTTTGCTTTTTTCATTGTAAAACTTGAAGCTAATAAACACCATTTTTACTATGGATTCCTATGGAAATCAGTGAAAAGTTATACCACTAAAAAAGCTTCTAAAAAATACGTCATAATGATTATGGCTCTATACTCTAGAAGGCTCTGGTGTTATGCAACATTTAGTATTCGAAATTATTGACATTTTCGATATTATTTGAGTTAAAATTAATATTGACTTAGCTGAAATTCTGATAAACTCAATTTTTGCGATTTTTGGATTAATTTAAATTTACGGGTTCGAATAGTGTTAAAGTGGCTTGGCATAAAAATTATCGATATATCGAGAAATGTTTGTTTTGCTTTTCAATTGCTTAAAATTGAATATTTCAAGATTTTTCGAGATTTTCGGAAAATATTCGAATTTGCTTCAGGTATCGCTATTATTCTGAAATTCTAAAATTATTCAAGATTATTCAAGCATTTTGAAATTAATCAACTCTTTTCGAGTTTATCAAGTTTGATTTGTTTGCCTTTGAGTGATAATAGATGTTATTCAATTTATTATACATTTTCGAGATTATTCGAGATTTTCAATATTATCAAGCTTATACCGCTTAGTCGATATTCTTAGAGATTTTTCGTTTTTTTTTTCTAAATTATCCTAGAATTCTAAGTTTGCTATAGTGTTTAGGTAATATTAAATTTTTGTTGTTGTAAATATTAGTCGATTATTCGTCGTTTTCATAATCATAAATTCATCAGTTCGAAACTGGATTAAATTCTCTTACAAGTTACAATCTTCGGAAGATATTAAAATCATATACATTACAGTTGAGAAATACCCGACACAAGAAACACTTTCAAGGAAACGCTCCAACTCAATCTAGCAAGAAATGAAACCAGTAAAGTTGATCAAAAACGGGACCAAACAGAAGATGCTTACATCGAGACTGTTACCAGTGTATTCGGCTATCAAGACAACACCAGAAAGCCATGGATTAGCGATGATACGTGGAAGGTAATCGAAGAACGTCGCCAACGCTGAAGTTATGTCACCCATGATACGGCGGAAATCCGAAGGAAATATGGGAACACAGCTCAACAAGTAAATAAGATGGCACAGAAGACATTCTCACAACTGCAGAGGAAGCAGCTGCAGTCAGAAACACGCGCACATATTACATCAATGTGTAAAGAAGGTCACCGGTAAATACACGAATATTCCACCCATTAAGGATCTAGCTGGACAGATCTTACTGACACATCAGCAACAACTAAATAGATGGAAAGAACACTTTGAGGACAATTACGTCGATAATGAAGATAATTACAAAGAAAATTATGTGCTTCTGTATGCGGCTATAACGAAACCATCAACACTCACCCATCAACGGAGCGAGAAGTTAGATTTGTCATGCAGAAGCTAAAGAATAATAAGGCCACTGGCTCAGATAATTTACCAGCTGAAATATTCAAAGGCAACGCATATATGTATACTAACAGAAACACTAACACCTCTATTAGTTAGTTGACATATGGAGTACAGGGAGAAGTCCACAGAAATGGAAAGAAGGTTGGACCATAACAATCCCAAAGAAAGTCGACCTAAGTGAATGCAGGAACTGGTGAGGCATATCCTACCTCAATAGCACAATAAAGGTTTTAGCAATGATTATTCTTGAACGTATATCTCCATCAATTAATCAACACCTAAGAAATGAACACGCTGGATTTAGGCCAGGAAGGTGCTATACAGATTATATCAACAAAATCCGTATCATCATAGAGCAGGCAAATGAATGAAACTCACCAGTATAACAATTTTCGTGGATTTTGAACGGGCGTTCAATTCCATCAAGAGAGCCGCAATATGGAGCGCACTTTGCGAAATAGGCATTCCAAAGAAGATAATTGAACTAATCCAAGAAATGTATCGGAGACAAAGTTCAACACAGAGGACAGGAAAGTGATAAATATTTCAATTCACGAGGAGTACGACAACGATGCATATGATCTCCACTGTTGTTCCGTATATTACTGGACAACCTAATGCGCAAACTTGACAATGCAACACAAAATGGTATCCAATACAGACCACCAAGGTAGCTCAATGATCTAAATTACGCAGATGACATATGCCTACTAACACACAAGTATACCGACATACAGCAGAAAATCGGGAAGCTGTCAGATCTGCACATGAATTTGGTCTCAAAACCAACAGCAGAAAAACTAAAGCCATGAGACTGAACAAGAACATTAGTACACCAATCACCATCAACAACACGCCAATCGAAGATATTGAAAAATTCGTGTACCTTCGTTGCACTGTGGCAAAAAGAGGCGGCACTGGAGACATTAACAGAGCAAGAAATACTTTTAACATGAACTATACACAGAAGGTCGCAAGAAGACTCAAGAAGATGTACGTCATTCCAGACGGGTTCGACCCATTATTAGGGAGAAAATGGATCAGGCATCTAAAAATCAAGTTGGAAGACATTAATCAAGAAATTTCAAAAATAAATCGGGAAATGCATATCCGATTAATAAATGATGAAGAAGACATTGAAGTATGTATGTTTTCCAAACATTTTTACCCAGAAGGTTGGCTGCGTACCAAATTTTAGTATCAAGTTACAACTTCGTGAAGGTGCGAAACCCAGCTTCACACCCGGAAGGGATGTTTCATACGCTCTACGAGAACAAGTAGAAAAGGAGCTGGACAATTTATAACAAGGGGGTATCATATCAAAATCAACCACGAGCGATTGGGGATCACCTTTGGTAGTGATTCCGAAAGGAGATGGAACAGTTAGGCTTTGTGTCGATTACAAAGTTGGGGTAAATGATCAATTAATAAACGTCTATTATCCAATCAAAAAGATCGAGGACATATTGAATAACTTACAAGGTTCAAAATATTTTTGTCGATTGGATCTATATAAAGCAAATCTTCATTTAAAAACTGACGAGGAGAGCAGTATTATTCAAACAATAGCGACACACAGAGGAACTTATCGAATGAACAGGTTAAGTTTCGGTATAAAAACAGCACCAGCAGAATTTAACCGGATAATCGATCAAGTGCTTCAAGGGCTAAACAAAACGATTGCATATTTCGATGACATACTCGTGCACGGGAAAACAAAAGAAGAGTGTCAGGAAAATCTAAGCGCATGTTTAACCAGACTAAGTAAATATGATTTACATTTAAATAAAAACAAGTGCTCGTATTATCAACGAAAAATCGAATATCTGGGACACGTCGTGGAAGACGGAAAAATTTCAAAGTCCCCTTCAAAAGTAAAGGCAATCATCGAAATTCCACATCCAAGAAATGTAAAAGAAGTTAGACAATTTTTAGGGATGATAACCTATTATTCAAGATTCTTGCCTGACGTCTCTACTGTTACTTACCCGATTCGAAAATTATTACAAAAAAATGAAAAATTTGTATGGTCAAAGGAGTGTCAAGCAACGTTCATAAAATTAAAAAAGGAAATTTCGAGTGATCGAATACTTGTACCATTCAACATAGATTTACCGGTAACATTAGCAACGGTCGCAAGTCCTACTAGAATCGCGGCGGTGTTGTCACACACAACCGACGGGGGAGAACGCCCGATTGCTTTTGCCTCACGTTCGCTCTCGAGCGCGGAGCAGAACTATTCACAGCTGGATCGTGAGGCTCTGGCAATAGTTTTTGGAGTAGATCATTTTTTCGATTACCTATATGGGAGACGATTTACATTAATCACGGATAATCAACCGTTAACAAGGATTTTCCACCAAAAGTCAAAATTACCAAAAATGACTTCCGCTAGATTACTACGCTACGCATCATTCTTGGCGGGTTTCGACTATAATGTCTCATTTAAGAAGGGCATCGACAATCAAAACGTCGATTGCTTATCAAGAGCACCAGTACACCAAGAACATATTTCCTCCGACATGAAAATCAATGAAGAGGTTCATCAAGTCTTAGCAGCATCAGTATTCGAAATATCTACTGAAAATCTAACTCCGGATAAAATAATTAATGAAACAGAAAAGGATGAATACTTATCAAAAATAAAGGGAGAATTACAATCAACCGATATAGATAGTGAATATGTAGTAAACGCGGGGATTTTATTCAAAAATAATCGAGTGGTAATACCAAAAGTTCTCCAGCCGGAAGTTTTAAAGGAGTTACATTCCACGCATCTAGGCATTGTTAAGATGAAACAGCTAGCGCGACGATACTGCATATGGAAAGAAATAGATAAAGATATCGAAAGAGTAGTTAGATCATGTGAAGAATGTGCAAAGATCAAGAAGAATCCCACAAAAGTTCCGACTCCATCAAACAATTGGGAACGTATCCATATTGACTACGCAGGGCCGTTCCAAGGATTCTATTTTTTGGTTGTAATAGACGCAAAATCTCGATGGGCAAAAATCAAGGGGTTACGTGAAGCGCCGAATTCAGATAACACTATTCAACTTTTAAGTGTAATTTTTGCAAATCACGGATATCCAGTCGTATTGGTTTCTGACAACGCCACAACATTTACCAGTGAAGTGTTTCAAAAATATTGCAGTAGGAACGGTATTCGACAGAAATTTATTGCACCAGGACATCCAGCAACCAATGGATTGGCGGAAAGGAACGTTCAAACTTTAAAGAATCGACTAAAGACCATGGCGAACGAAAATATTCCAATGAATCAAAAATTACTAAAAATTCTGTTGCGATACCGAGCCACACCCTTAGCAAACGGGAAACCGCCGGCAGAAATGTATTTAAATCGACAGATACGCATAAAACTCGATGCAATGTTTCCAGTACAAGAAAATCTTTCTCATCAAGAAAAGAAAATGCATCTACGATCTCTTAAAGAAGGGCAGAGAGTCCAAGCGAAATTTGTTATAAACAATAAGTCTATGTGGAAATTCGGGATAATCACCCGAAAATTGGGCCAACTTCATTACATCGTGAAATTAGATGAAGGCAGATCTCTAAAACGCCACATAAACCAAGTTATTGCATCGGACGTAAAAAAGGAAATCGTCACGTTTGATGAATCAACCATTAATCCAGAAGTAACAACAAGCAAGCAACAAGAAGAAGAATTCGATCCGTTGCAAGTGAAAATTCGAGTACCTGATCAACCACAAACTCAGGGGAATGAGCCAGTACCAGACCACGAACTGGAGGAGAACATCGAAGAATTGTTAACAAGTCCAGGGACCGAGACGGTAGAAAATAGGCCAGAACGGGTAAGGAGACCACCAACGTATCTGCGAGACTAGGTATCTGCGAGTTTTTACATAATGTTAAGCATTGTGAATTTTTTTTTTTTACGTAGGGGAGAATTATTATAAAATGAATTAATACAAAATTAATATTAAATTAAAAGTCAAATTAAAAATTTCAAATTCAATTCAAATTTAAATTCAGATAAAACAATTAATAGTTTTTCCAGTAGTAAGTAAGTTGAATGTGTTAACATATTATTTTAAATACGTAGGGGAGAATTATTATGTATTGAATTCAATTTTCGACTAGTTTTATGTTTCGATCAGTTGATGGTTGCCGCATCAACTGATGAGATAGCGATAGTATATCTTTTATGAAGCAATTGTTATGTCACGGGTATAATGGATGGACGCGGACGAAATCAGCCGGAAATAATAATAAAGCAATCTAATAATATCGAATTGAATTTTTAATCATCCATCGAAAATAACGTCTACACACCAGATAAGAAACACAACAAAAATCTTATTACAAACTAATAAAAAAATGAGAGAACTTTCCCTTACATCTAATATTCTCTCAGCTTGCTTGCTCAAATGAAACTGTTTTCTCTCTTTACGATTAAACATCGAATAGTTTTGCAAGTTTTAGGTTGCCGAAATGTTTGTGATGGGAATTGTGACAAGTAAAGAAAGAATATTGAATTATACGTTCGGGGGAAGGTCATGATGATTGCCGATTGGTTGATTTGATGGTGAAATAAAGCAAAAATATTTCTGCTTTAAGCCTGAATTCCATTGTGAAAAATAGTTTGTCAGTCAAAATAAAGTGAGATAAAAATATATAATCGGTAGTTGTGTAAATGAAACACAAAACGAAGTCAGTCAACATTTTATTAACAAAAAATGTGTGTCTGTATTAGTGGATCGCCATAATTATGGTTGAAAAGTATCGAACCGAGATCATTTCAACTAACACATCTGCATAAATATTGTGTATGATGAAAAATATTTCTCGCACACACCAACAATTTTAATAGCATGGCGATATTTTTTTTTTAAATTTGTTGTTTTATGACGGAAAATCTTCGAAAAAAACAATTCTGATATGAGTATTAATAATAATTAATTTTTTAGATAATTTTGAGACGTAAAATAATTGAATTAACACATAAAACTTAATTTGTTGGATAATTGTTGGTTATGTTTTTGTTTGCTGTCAAAACACCAATAAACTGATAATTTTAAGCGCGCCACTTTTATGGGAAAGATTTTTTTAATTTTGTATTTTAAGACAGAAAATATTGGAAAAAAATAATTCTGATATGAGTAATAATAATAATTAATTTTTTAGATAATTTTGAGACTTGAAATAATTGAATTAAAACATACTACTTAATTTGTTAATTAATTCTAGGTTATGTTGTTGTTTGCTGTCAAAACACATAAAATAATAGTGTGGCATTGTTATGGAAAACATTTTCTTAATTTTCTATTTTATGACGGAAAAAAATAATTCTGATATGAGTAAAAATAATAATTGATTTTTTAGATTATTTTGAAACGTGAAAATAATCGAATTAACACTAATACCTAATTTTGTTTAATAATTTTTGGTTATGTTTTTGTTTGTTGTCAAAATGTGTCCATCAAAGTTTGCTATAATAAAAACAATAACAAAACACTTTGTCTTTGTCACTCTGATGGATTATTTTTTTTTGTCTTTCTCCATCTTGAAGTCAGCTCAGTCAATTTTTCACAATGGAATTCAGGCTTTACGTGTTAATTTTACAGTGAAGGTGTGTACATGCTCCAAATTCTGGTGAAAAAATGTACACCACGAAGTTAGCTGTATGAGTTAAATTGTTTCCAACTAGAACAAAAAAGTTGATCAGGTTACCAATAAAAAAGAATTCAATATGAAAAATATTAAACAATTCTAACTTCGTGGTGTATATTTTTCACCAGAATTAGAGCATGTACACACCTTGAAAAATTTGATTTTTTTATGCATGCAATGCATTTATTTTATTCATTGACTAGTCGCTTCGGACTTTTGTGAATTTCGAAATTCACATAGTTCACGTTTATCCAAATTTAAGATTTTCGTAAATTCGCGTTTAACATTGGGTTAAAAAGGGATCTCATGGTTTCATAGAATAGGGTTGGTTATTTCTTTGTATTAGAAAAACCAAATAAGAAACTTTGGACTTGGGGCAAGATTGTGTTTGTTTTCTTTATTGCTTTAATTTTTTTATGTGCTTGCCCTTAAACCTAAAATCTACTTATTTCTCTAACAATTTATTTAACTTAATGCCTTGTTGTTGTAACGTGACTTCTTAAAATCTATCATTTTAATCCTTAATCACTACAAGCTAGTTTGCCTCAGAAATAACTTCGCCTTTAAAGCGCGCACAACTAATACACTTCCGTATTCGTCTTCTTCCCATTCTTTACTCACCACAACTGCTGCTTCAACTCGCTACCTCCTCCTCTACTTCTCAAATTTCTGTTTCTTCTTCTTCTCCTACCTCCCACTTTTCTTCCTCATGTTCAACTTTTCCTAACTCTCACTTGTCTTTCTCACATACTCAACTATGAGTATACTGATTCTAATCACCATCCTAGCTAGCTTTTCAGCAATATCGACTGGTGAAACCAGGCAAGTTCACTACATTCCACAGGAAGTCCCGTACCACGCCTAGCTCCGATGAATTCTCCCCAAAACTGTCAGACAGTACAGCGCGCAGCGTAATTCGTTTGATGTGTAACATCTTAGTATACACCCAAGGTAATATCTTGTACACTGTGATATAGGCCCAAATGTTTACCATAATGATTGTATTGCTTCCCTCCCCAGAGCTTCGCTTGGCAGGTTACCTCACTGCAGTATCATGCTTGCATTTCGGTGGTTTGAAAAAATTAATCAATCGTCGTACTTCGAGATCAACGATTAGCTTGTCCTTCGTCAAATACACCGCCTCTATTATTATTTAATCATAAAACCTAGATCTGAAACAAATCAAATAAAATTTTGTCGAAGTATTTAAGCTTCTAGCAAACACAAAAACCTAAATTTTCGGTCTTTTCTCCTCTCCATCTGAATCTGTGAAATCGGCCATGAGATCAAAAAACTGAAACCCTAGATATGTCAACAAAAAAAAAAAATAAAATAAATAAATAAAAATGATGAGATTACAAGTTGTGAACCTAACTAAGCACTACGCATTCAAAACTCTCAGGTGAGACTAACTGCTGCCTTAAGGGAGAACACCACTGCGAGATTTTCAAAAAATCGATTTTTTTTTTTTGCCTTTAAAAAATCCTTTAGACCATCAAAAATATGATACAAATTCGTTTATAACTAAAAAAATTTTTTTTAGAAGGTTTTCAAGCATTTTCCTGAGAGCTCTTATTGAGAAGTTATTGATACCAAAAACTTTAAACGCGTTTTTCTCGAAACCGTGTTTTAGAAATCTGCACGCAGCAGAACTCAATCAATTTTTGTTCAAAATCGACTTGAAATTTTAACTGTAGCTTCTTAAATAGATTTAAAATCGAAGTACCTGAGATTTTTTGATTTATTAAAAATTAAAAAAGATATAGGTACAACATTTTATACGAAAATTATAGTCGAAAAATGAAACTTTTTCTTGAAACTTGCCTCTATTTTTTGTTTTTTCGAATTTTTTAATTTCCTCAGGTACTTCGATGCTAAAACTATAAAACTAATATATTTCATGAAAATATTTTATTTTTTGTTCCAGAAACAAATTTAAGACACTTCTCTCTACTGCGTGCAGTGGAGCGACTCTAGGTAAAATCACTTCTACTAAAGCTGCTCTAGCGCCGCCATTTTGTATTTTTTTTTTACATAAAACATTTTTTTTTTTGTTTATTTAAATATATGCCAAATATAGCCTAAAAGTTTTTTTTTCTCTAAACCCAACCCATTCCTCAAAAAAAAAAATACCAAACTAAGCACTTGAAAATGGTAGGTCACAGTGGTGTTCTCCCTTAAACACAACCTGATAGTTAATTGTTTGAACAATACCGCATTTAAAATCCTATAGAGAGAGAGCCGGACCGTACAAATAAAGATATAGTATATGTTGCCGACCGCTATTATAATGCTAATATTCAGTTGCCACTTCTACGCAGAACAAGCGTTGAAATTTTTCTCCACAGAAGAGTATTTCTCATCCAGTTAAAGGTGGTCTTAAGTGACGTTTTGAGTAATGGTGCAATAATTTTGGTGACATAAACTTGTACGAAAATTAAACTGATTAATAAGGTCGCACTATTTAATGGTCCTCAAAAAATTAATTTTAGTAGCAATAAAAAAACATATTTTTGAAATAATATCCACCAGACTTGGCTATTTCAACTGTAATAAAAAATGAGATAACCGCAATTTCATATTCACAATGAAAATTTACCACTAGTTCAGGAAATATATTTTTATGACTGATTTTATTTTATATATTTAAATCATATTATGGTGACCTAACTCCCCAAACTGAAAATTCCATTTTATTTTTAGTGTCAAACACAAAATCATTACGAATTGCAATATTAAAAAAAAAAAACACAAAACATTATTATATTTTACTGATGTCTGCATAAAATCTACAATAAATAAAATTAAAAAAAAGTTACGCTTCTGAACCGCACCGCACCGTATCAAAAAAAATAAATTAAATTGGTTTTGAAAATCAAATCAGACTGCGTACCCTTTTTTTTTTTGGTCAAACCCAAATAAACATATAAAGCAAAACAAAAATAAAATGGTTTAGTGTTTAACCAGTTCTGGGTAACATCACAAGCCCCTGTCCCAGAGTAATTATCCCACTTTTAAATTTTATTTAATAAAAAATTGAATCAAGGGGTTTTCTGCTTATATTTATCGTTCGTTCGTTCATTCATTTTTAATTTCAAATCGTGTTTTTAATTATTTGTTTAGAATCATTTAAATTTTTTTTTCCGAATTAAACCCTTATCAATGTCATTGCCGTGAAATGTATTCTACTTGAGCCCAATGCTACATATATATAAGTTAATAACATTTTTTGGGATGTAGTCTGGTAAAATACCAAAAAAATGGAATGGAAAGTTTATAATTTAATAAAAGTAAAAAAATTAAAATTAAAAATTGAATCACTGTCAAAAAATGTAATAATCGTCCGAGAAACTAAATAAAAAAGGTCGAAATTTTTTTTTTGATTAATTTCTAACAACATATAAAAAAAACAATGTTGGATTTTTTTATTCTTCTTAATTTTTACTGGTTTTTCCTTTCTTGCGAACATGCTTCTGGGTGTTATACATTTGTATATCCATGGGCGGTTGAACTACGTGCCCGTAATCAAAACAACCACAACGTGTCATTTTAATTTCGATTACAAGCTAGATAAAATTAATATGAGTTGTAGGGTTCTCAAGTGTCCTTCTTTTGGAAGGAAAATCTTGGTTTTCTGGAATTTGTCTTTCCACTTTCTATACCGATGATGCAAATACGTGGCAGTGTGCCAAACTTGGCACATTTAAAATTTTTTCCGGCACGTTAAAAAAATTTTAATTTTTAAAAATCGACCTTCTTTGCTGTTATTCTTAGAAAAAATGGAAAAGACGTTTCTAGAATTTTGATAAAGCCCAAATATCGAAATGCTGTGAAATAAAAACCTGTGAAAGCAATTTAGTTATACTTATAACCACCTTTGGAATGAATATCAAATATTTTTGACAAACACGGAAAGCTGGAAAAAAAATTACTTGGTGATAAAATACAGGGCTTGATCAAAAAATCGTCAAATTTTATAATTTCGCAGGTTGTTTAAAATTGCCACAGTTGCTTTTTGGTTGTATTAGTACACCTTTTCCCTGACGTTTCTTTGCATTTTGAGCCATATTGGATGCTTCGTTTATTGTTGACTGTTGAAAAGGTTACACAGGCTTGGTGTGGTCAGCATCATAACGGGGTCGTTTTTTTTTTTTTTTAAATGCTGCCAATGGTTTTATTCTTGAATCTTTCTACATAAGAAACTAACCAGAAGTAATCAAATCTTAAGCTAAAATTATTACATATTTTAAGTCTTAACCAATGTTAATACTTATTGTTAGTGCTCACAATTTAATTAATTTAGATTATACTTATACATACATATGTATAACAATAACATTTAATAAATTTACAGGTTCATAGGTTCATCAGTCCGAGTGGATCTGTTCTTTTCAGTCGCCTAAATCGTGGCTGTTTTAATATATCCCTGGCCAATTCGTTGGGATGCGCTTCTAGTGTTGAATAATATTTAGAACTGAATTCTTTAATTGTTTCTTTAATGGTTTTAATCCCAAGGTCATCATGTTTTCGCTTGAGTTCGTTGCAGGAGCTCTCTGTTTGACGCGCTGGTGGATCCCCATAACTTAATACCATATGTCCATATGGGTTTGATTATCGCTTTGTACAGTAAAACTTTATTGGCTAATGACAACTGAGATTTCCTTCCCATCAGCCAATACATTTTGGAAAATGTAATTTTGATTTGGTTGCGCTTAGTTTCAATATGGGTTTTCCACGTTAACCTTCTATTCAGGTGCAAACCTAAGTATTTGACCTTCGTTTGTTGAGAAATATTTTTATTGTTTAATTTCACTGGTGGTGCGTTTGTTCAGCGTGAATGTGATGTGAGTTGATTTGTTTTCGTTCACTTTTATTCGCCATGTCTTTAGCCAGTCCGCGATTTTGTTTAAATGATTCTGTAACTCCTTTGAGGCAATTTCGGGATTATTGTGTGACACCAGGATGGCCGTATCATCGGCAAATGTTGATATTGTTGCTTTGTTGGTTACAGGTAAATCGGCTGTGTACAACAAGTATAATATTGGCCCTAGAACGCTGCCTTGCGGGACACCTGCATTAATATCATTTAAGCAAGTAGTTGCGCTATTTTGTTTGACAATGTATTGCCTTTGAATAAGGTAGTTTCCCAAAATTGAGTGAAATTTCTTCGGTAGAAGCTCTTTAGTTTTGTATATTAGCCCATCGTGCCAAACTTTATCAAATGCTTATGCTATATCCAAGAAAGCAGCAGAACAATATTTCTTTTCCTCGAAGGTGATTTTGATTGCGTTTACAATTCTGTGAATTTAATCTGTGGTATCATGTTGGTTTCGGAACCCAAATTGATGGTCTGGTATGGCGCGCCGTTCTTCTAATATTGGTTTCAATTTTGTTAGTAACATTTTTTCAAATAGCTTTGATATTGTGGGCAGCATGCTTATTGGGCGATATGATGAGATCTGCGTTTCATTTTTTCCAGGCTTATGTATCATTGTGATCAAAGATATTTTCCATTTTTGAGGAATATAACTGGTTCGCATGATCGCGTTGAATATGAATGTTATTAGTTTTATGCATTTGTCTGGCAATTCCCTTATCATTTTTCCAGTAATGAGATCATGTCCTGGTGCCTTTTTCGGGCTTATGCAATTTTTAATTGTATTCTTAACTTTCTTCCAATTATATTTTATAGGTTTGTAGGATAAACCATCATCCATTTGCTGGGGTAGCACGAAATTATTATCTTCTTCGTGTGGTGTGAATACTGTTGTTAGATGATCAGCAAAAGCATTGGCTTTTTCTTCATCACTTCTCGCCCAATTTCCAGTTGGTAGTCTAATCGGTGGATTCGAATTTGTTGGCCTTTTTAAATGTTTTGTTGCCTTCCACAAAGAGTAATCTGTGCTCTCGGTTGCCGAGAGATCACTTAAATAGTTCTGGACTCTCTGGTTAATTTCTTCCCGCAAAGCAAATCTTAAGGCTTTGATAGCTCGATTTAATTTCCATTTCAATAACGGTGATTTTGTTTGCTGCCATAGCCGGCGAATTTTCCGTTTTTCCTGGATTAGTTCCTGTATATTATGTGACAGCTTATTAACTTTTTCAGAACTACTTATGACAGGTGTAGACCTTTCAGCTGATAATGCCATGACGTCTTTTAAATTTTCGGCCGCCGCATCAATATCAGCTGGTGTGGTCAGAGGAATATTAAGTAGAGGTGAGTGATCAGTATGTAGATTCCGGTTTTGTGAAATAAATTGGATTGGAATGGAATTTTTATTTTTCCCACATTTCGTTTTCTCGCTGAAAAATTCCGTTTCACAAATTTGTATTCTAGTTCTCCTTGCGAGATATAGATTTTAGTACTAGGTCTAATACGGGGAAATATATCAAAAGTGGAATATTTTTCTGTCATTTTATTTATGTTTTTGTCGTGATTTGATAAAATGCACGCATTTATTATTTAGTTAGCGTGAATATTTGTGTTTATAAATAGATATATGGTCAGCGTAAATGTTATTTGGACATAAGCAGCAGAACATAGCCAACCACAATCTTATAATTTAAATTAATGAAGCTGGAGAATGCGAATGGTGTGAAAGATTGAATATTGATAGTGTATAGTGTTAAATAAAACTGGTTGTACATAATTAATGTTAATTGAAAATAAAAATTTTATTTTAATGCATTATGGTGTTACATATTATTATTTTTATATCGATTATTTTCTTACTATTAGTGTAATATTGCTGCTCTTTTTTCTAAGTCTAAAATAAGCACCCGCATGTGTTCTGAAATCTGCTAAGTGTACAAATAATGAATAAAAAATTAAAAAAATCAATATTTACATTCGCCGAGACGCCGACCCGTATTTTGCTCTAAATATCTTGAAGGAGGCCCTTCTGAGTTAACGAAACTTTTTGTAAACATTTTTTACACTAGCTCCCATTTTATTAGAAAAAATAATTTTAATTGAATAGGTTCGCGGTCAATTTATTTTATAATTAAGAATTTTTTGGATTCCGCGGCACTATTAATTGTATCTCACCGTCAAATTCCACGACGAGAAATTTTGAAGTTTCATTCCACAAAAGTGGGATTTATTTTCCCATTCCACTGAACCGGAATGCGAAATTCTCGTTTAGAACAAAATCCCGTTCCACAAAATAATTCCACACAACCGGAATCTACCTACAGAAGACAGATCATAACAATCGGTGGCCGATGCAATTTTACTACCACCGAGTAAACATTTAAAATAATTTACTTATTACTTGTGTGAAAAGTTGAATCAGCAGTTTTAAATTTTTTTTTATTTTTACAAAAAAATTTGTGATGTGAAAAGTAAGTGAAATCGTGATGTTCAATTCTCTGCCTCAAGTAAAAAAGGCTGGGCTAAATCAGCAGACAGCGATGTCCGCAAGCGATTTGCCACCGAACGTCACGACCTCAATTATTAATAAAAGTGGAAATGTATAGTCCAAAGCGACAACAAATTTTAAATGCTCAAAAAATTGCTTTACCAGGCAATTTAAATCAAAATGAACTAGAAATTAATTTAAATAATTTTGGTGTGTTGAACCATAAAGAAAATACAAGTGCATCGTCGACAAATATTGACGATAATATAAACAATGGAAGTGTATTGACAACAAATGAAAAAAAATGAACAGTGATGTAGGTCAGTGTTTAGTGCAAACGGGAATTGACCAGTATATTACTGTCCTATCAAAGCGAAGGAGAAGCCCTAGATCAGCGGCCAGTGCAAGCGCGAACAAATTCACTAAGTTAGCTTCCGTTGAATTAACACATGGCAATAGGTATTCTTGCTTGGTTGTTGAAGATCCGCCGCCCGAAGAAACTCCAAAAATTGAGAAGCCGCCACCAATCTATTTGAGGGAAGAATCAAATAGAGAACTTGCAAAAACGATCGAGTTTATTACGGAAGGTGCATTTTATATTTCCGTTATCAAAAGAGGAGATATAAAAGAAACAAAAATTCAACCGCTCAATATTGATGCTTACAGAGTGTTAATCAAGCATTTTGATCAAGTTGGTAAACATTACTACACGTACCAACTAAAGAGCCAAAAAGGATTAGTTGTAGTATTGAAAGGAATATAGAGCTACGTAGATGCAAACGAAATTCAAGCTGCTCTCGCTGAGAAAGGTTTCCAATGTAAATCTATTACCAATATTATTAATCGGGAGAAGGCGCCGCAGCCATTGTTCCACCTGGAATTAGAACCAGATAATAAAAAGGTCAAAGGCAAACATGCAATATATGACCTAAAATATCTACTGCACAGAAGGGTTACCATCGAAGAACACACTAGAGCATATTGCACTCTGAACGATGTTTGTGTTATATGTGGAGAACTCCATAACGCAAAGGTTTGCAATAAAGCCAAAACGGAAGCATCAGTGAGAAAATGCAGCAACTGCAATGGAAATCACACAGCTAATTATAGAGGGTGCCCAATTTATCTTGAATTGAAAAGAAGAATCAATCCAAAGCAGCGAGCTGAACAACGAATGCTTAATCTCCATTCTTCAGCTAAAAAACAAGCACGCCCAGAAATTGTAAACCCAAACGCTCAAAATGGAAATCAGTACGCAACTGTCAACGGTAGTGTGCACCAAGGGGTTTCATACGCAAGTGTTCTTAAAGCTACGGCTCCTAAAGTGCAAGCAAGTGAAGAGGGAAACATCTCAAAAGCTTTAAACAAATTGACTAATATGATGCAAAGCCTCATGGCTATGATGGAGAGAACCATGGATCTAATGATGCAGAATATGAACACGCTGATGCAGATAGTCGCGAAAAGTCGAAAATGACCATCATCAAAATAGCTATATGGAATGCAAACGGCCTAGCACAACATAAAGCGGAGGTTCAAGCATTCCTCACTGAGCACAATATTGACATAATGTTAATATCCGAAACACGCTTCACCAAAAAAACCTATTTCAAAATTAATGGGTACTCTATTTATGACATCAAGCACCCAGATGGGAAAGCACATGGAGGCACAGCTGTATTGATTAAAAGAAGATTAAAGCACTCTGAGCTTACGAAATATGAGAAAGAACATATACAATCAACGAGCATCTGTCTTCAGGAGTGGTCTGGAAACTGTGTCATATCGGCAGTGTACTGTCCTCCAAAACATGCTATACAAAAATTCCAGTTCTTGGATTATTTCAGCCAGCTGGGTAATAAATTTCTTGCGGGAGGTGATTACAACGCCAAACATACTCATTGGGGCTCCAGATTAACATCGCCGAAAGGCAAACAAATTGATCAAGCTATAGAGGAACAGTCCCTGGATTATTTATCTGCCGGTAATCCAACTTACTGGCCGACGGATAAAAAGAAAATTCCTGATTTAATCGACTTTTGTGTAACTAAGGGGTCGTTTTTTGCCAAGAATTTACTAACAGCACACAAGTGTGAGCAGGTGTATTATCTATATATTAACAACTCAAGTTACACTACTTGACGAGCTTTTTTTGGTCTTACCTCTTTTTAAGGAAGCTTTCAGTGGGTTGTAAAGTCATATTTTATCACTAGTTTTAACCCGTTTGAGTAGTTCTGGATCGTCGTTGACTTCATTCAGCAACTTCTGAGCAATGTCCATTTGGCACGGCTTTTGGTCGAAATTCAACAATTTCGAAGGAAGTTGTTACATGTTTCATGATACCCATTTGAATTTATTTTTGTTAGATACCGAAATGTTTCAAACCGAGTAGCCACAATAAACCATCGCAAATTTTTATTGCGATGACCAGGCCAAAAACAACTAAACTTGAACGAAATCTGAAAAAAATTGAAATAGTCGAAAATTTCGACTTAAAAAACCAGGACTGTTTTTAAATCTCGAAATTTGTTATGTATTTGATAAAAAAAAGAAAAAATTGGTTTGGTAGCGACGACCATCCTCTGGTTAGAAAACAGATTTGTAGTTAAATCTTTTCTAGAAAAATTTCAAAATCCGTAACCTTGATTGATCATTTGGTTGTGCTGAAACCAATTCATTTAACATCAAATTTGTTGGTTAAGTCAGGAACCAAGAAACAATGGAATTGGTGCGCAATTGCAAAAGTTCTGTTTGGGGCAGGAATGAAGTTTCTTAAATGGGACATGGCTAGAATTCAACCAACACATTGCTAATAACACTTTGGTACATAAGTACAAACCATAAATCAAAAAAATATATTTGCCAAAGAGAAACTTGTTTTCCAAGTACATGGACCAATCCAGGCCTTTTCTAAACTTCCAGCAAATGGAACACGTTTGTCAATAAATTTTAGTGAAATTTTTTATTTACGTTACTAAGCCGATTCTGTAAGTAGTTCCTATAATATAAAATCGAAATATTCACGTTCTGAAGAATTTCTGGGGCTATATCATTTGGGGTTGGATTTCTTTGATAAAATAAGGATTCACCAATATTGTTTTACATGAACAACTAATCTAGGACCGAACTAGGTGACAAGTTTTTGGATGGATTTTAACAAAATTTTACATTGTGATTCATTATTAACGGAAAGCTCTTATGTCAGTGTGATGTATGAGCTTTTCATGTAATTTTAAAATTCTAACATACATCTGTCTCTATATCATGTTCTCAGTCTAACACATAAATGCGATCTCAATCAATAATAAATAAAACATTGTTACTTTTAATCTTAACTCGGACACTGATTTTATTTCGGTTCCCGTACATAATAATTGGCGACGAGGTAAATAAAACAGAAATAATAATAAACGTTAAAATTCCATTATAATAACTCGATAACGGTGAATAAACATCAAGTGTATGTGGTGTGTTCTAAAAACAATAAAATAAAATTTTGATTTTATTTATTGTATTGTGTAAACGAGAGCTCATTAAAAAAATATTTACACTAATCGTAAAATGGCTTTCGTGGGTGCGTTAGAGTATTTTGACTCTAGAATCAATTAATCTTATCTGTGTTTCAAAAAATGTCACGCAAAAAAGGTGTGTCCAAATAATAAAAAAATTAATTCGGTTGATGAAGAATATGATTTCTTTGAGTCGTTAAATTTTGTGAGCGATATCCATACGGTAAATTCTAAATCGGAAATAGTTCGCTTGCTAATTAATAATGTGCCTATCGATATGGAGATAGATACCGGTGCGGCTGTGACAGTTATCAGTTTGGCAGTATTTCAAAACAAATTTCCAGATTTATCATTAACACGAGTCTCAAAGCAGTATATCGTGGCTAACGGTGAGATTTTGGATGTTGTTGGGAAGGTGCTCGTATTCGTTCGATTTGGATCAACAGAAATGAAGTTGGAGATGTATATATTCCGTGGTATTCATAAAATGCCTCTTTTTGGTAGACCGTGGTTGGATCAACATGCCTGCTTGGCGCATTCGATTTCGTGAAATGATGTGTGGTAATTATGTGCAAGATTCAGCTGTTCATCCTTTGGTGGAATTTAAAAGAAAATTTCCATTGGTTTTCTCTGAGGTGCATCTAGCTATGAAGGGGTTTAAAGCAACAATTGCCCTGAAGGGAGGTGCAAAGCCTGTATGTTGCAAGCCCTATTCAGCCCCATATGCAATGAAACCATTGGTGGATGCAGAATTGAAGAAGATGGCTGCGGCGGGTGTGTTAGTACCGGTGCAACATAGTAATTGGGCGAGTCCAATTGTAGTGGTCCCCAAAAAGGACAACAGTCTAAGAATTTACGTCGACTTCAAGGTTTCAGTTAATTAGTGGGTGGATATTCATTATTATCCACTTCCTAATAAAGACGACATTTTGGCGAGTCTTTCTGGATGCAGCTGTTTTAACGTGTTGGACTTGGCTGGTGCTTATCAGCAAGTTGAAATAGCTTAAGACTCATCTTGGCTTGTTTAGATTCACGAGGTTGACTTATGGAATTTCACGTGCTCCGACAATTTTTCAACAGTTTATGGACGAACCACTTTGGGGATTGCCGAAGACGATGTGTTACCTGGACGATATCCTGGTAGCCGGAGTGGATCGTGAGGAGTGTCGAACTAACGTGACAGTCGTTTTTGAGCGACTTGCCAGTTACAACGTACATGTTAACCAAAAGAAATGTTTATTTTTTAGACGGAAGGTTGAATACCTTGGCCACGTCATTAGGGTGATGGAATTACGCCCAGCCCTGCCAAAATTATTGCCATTCAAAATGCTCCGATTCCATCTAATGTCACACAACTGAAGGCATTCTTGGGGTTGGTAAATTATTATCGGAAGTTTATGCCAATGATGGCTTCTGAGTTAGCACCACTCTACAATTTAACTCAGAAGGACGTAAAGTTCATCTGGACAACTAGGCGCGATGAGACATTTTGGAAATGCAAAACCAAGCTTAGTACAAACAATCTGCTGTGCCATTACGACCCGAAGAGGGAGCTGTATTTATCATGCGATGCGAGCTCATTTGGTGTTGGTGCTATTTTCAGTCAGTTGGTCGATGGGCTAGACCGTCCACTAATGTTTGCTTTAGCGAGTTTGTCATCAGCTGAAAAGAATTACTTCCAATTGGACAAGGAGGCGCTAGCGATTATCTACGGGGTAAGAAAATTTCATAAATTTTTATTTGGTCGCTATTTTGTTTTAGTGACGGACCTCAGCCATTGGTATCGTTGTTTGATGCAAAAAAAGGTATACCAATTATCGCTGCCCGTAGACTCCAACGATGGGCCATAATTCTTTCGGGGTACAATTATGCAATCAAATATCGAAAGGGCAAAGACATGGTTGTTCCGGATGCTTTATCACGGTTGCCACAAGTAGACGAGAGAAGTGCGGATCCCTTCATTTGTGTGGTGAATGCCTTCTTGGAAGTGGACGAGATACCAATTTGTTACAAAGATGTGGCACGGGAAATAAAAGCAGATGTTGTTCTAACTAAAGTGATGTCGAATGTAAAAAAAGAATGACCAATGTCAACGACCGATTCAACAATGTCACCTTTCTTTGGGCGTAAACATGAATTGACACATGAAGCCGGTTGTGTCGTTTGGGGAAGCCGAGTCAAATATTTGTCAAAAGTATCAGCGAGCAAAGCCTGACGATTTTAAAGAAGCTTCATGGCGGAAGAGTGATCAAGTATGGTACAGAATCCATGCTGATTTTTTTTCATTTTGGTGGTAAATCCTTACTGCTGATCATTGACTCTGTAACGATTTTTGGGTTTTTGACGGTCCAGGTGGTTAATTTGGTTCGGGTAGCGCTCGCCTTAGGCTGGGTTCTTTTGTCAAAAACCATTTAATGATACAAATAAATCGTTACTATTTACACCTGGACTGATTGCTCACCATCACCCACATGCCTCATCACCAACCTCTAACGTTTTACGTTTAGTTTGACATAATTTCGAAGGTCACTATAATTTATGCAAAGTGTCGGATGATCGACCGGTAGCTAGTATAAGTATGTGGTATATGCATAACAATAACTCATAAAACGGCTTTACAAATTACACTTTGGATGAATTTTTATATTTAGAGAAAGAAATGATAGAAAACCGAATGTGGATAATAAATAAAATTAGAAAATATACTTATCAATTTACAGCTATAGTGATGTCCTCTCAGCTTGGTGAAATTGTTCTTGCACACCGATTCATTTGGTGCCCGTTGATTAAGCAGGTGTAAGTAATACTGCTGACTAATTCCTGATGACGTATGACGTAATTACCGATGAGCAATGACTCCCTCGTAGCGGACAACAAGGTTGAGATTTAAGCATACCACAATGCCGTTTAACACGAGGCTTGAGGCCTGGTTAGATGAAATTTTGTTTCCAGGTTTTTATTGAATGAAACAAACTAGGTAGTGTATTAATTTATAAGTTGGTGGATGCACCATTTATTCATATATAAATTGAGGCGGTTAATTATGTTCACTCCGTAAATTATTTTATTGGAGTCAATTACAGCACTATATGATTTTACTCAAACTATTACAACAGTTTGATTTTCGACTTAGTTTAATTTGTTAATTTTCATTTATACTTATAATGTGGTGTCTTTATTTTTCATTTTTTTATTTTTATTCAACAATAATGTTTTTGTGCTACAATACAGTTATTTAGGGCACTGTTAAATTTTAACAATCAACAATAATTTTATCTTTACCACATTCGTTCACATAGCACTTAACTAGACTGCCATTATCAAAAAAAAAGAAATTTTTACCGCGTTACACTTGCAGCAAGACTATGATGACCTATTTCTTCAAAATTTTAAACTCGACTCCCCGTACTGTCTTTTATTTTTTTTTTCGTTTTTCGTTTGTGTACCATTCCGCTTAATTCTCTTTAACCACTCTGTTCTGTTTAGTTTTTTTTTTTTTTTTTTTGTTAGGGGAAACTGACCGATTACCAAACCAAACAATCACCATCATAACATTTAGTCATCAAATACATCAATCATATTATATTTCCTATTAAGAAGATCTACGTACAGCGTGCATCGCACAATCGTTACAGACTCAACATCCAAATGGGTCGATGTGAAAATTATGAGAGGAACAACAGCTGCTAATGTGGTTGGAAAATTCGAAAAACTGTTTTCAGTGTTTGGGTTTCCTCACGAACTGGTCACGGATAATGGCCCACCGTTCAACTCAGCTGAGTTCATTAAATTTTGTCTACGTAATGGTATTTCCTCGTTGAAAAGTTCAGTGTGAGCTGTCTAGTCAAATCGATTAATCAAATCGATCGGAGAGGAAAGAAGATGTTCCTGGGGCGAATTACAGAAAGCTTTATCAAATGTGCTGTTTAGTCTTCCCAATACACTAAATGCTGTAAATTCTGAGACGCCTGCTAGCTGTACACTAAAGTTTGAGCCAAGAACGCGTTTGTCACAGTTGAGACCAAGATTTGGAGCAACGCCATTAAAAGGTATACCGAATACTTATAATATGAAGCCATTTGTAGAAAATGACAAGGTGTACGTTCGTCTGAATACAACTTTTAACTGGGAGCCTGGTATGGTCGCAAAAGTCTTGGGGTTACGACGATATGTTGTGAAGATGGGGAAGCAGATTCGAGTTCTTCACCAAAGCCAATTTAAGAAGAGGGAAATTGTTATGTATGAGCTTTTCATGTAATTTTAAAATTCTAACATACATCTGTCACTATATCATGTTCCCAGTCTAACACATATATAAATGCGATCTCAATCAATAATAAATAAAACATTGAATGAAGATTTATTAGGCTTGTGATGTTTAAATTGAATTAAAAAAACTGGTATACAGCCTAGATTTATATTTATGTATTTATAAATCGACGTTTCGAATAGGATTTCTATTCATCTTCAGGAAGTTTGTTCCTAAATGGTTCGTTTACATTAACCAATATTAACAAAAAAACAAGAAAAAACAAAAAACCGGTACAATCACAATAATGTATAAAAAGAAAAATGTTTTGAAAAAATTCTAAAAACTTACATTTTAAAATTTAATAAAGATCAGTGCACAAATTTTAATTTATATAATTCAATACCAAAAATTTTTTTTATAAAAAAACTTTATTTTAAAAACCTTATTTTAAAAAAATGAAAATTCCTTGCGAAAAAACAATATCGTATATAAGGCAAAACTCAAAAAATAAAAACAACAACAATTTGATTCCGTTAACTAGATAGCTTTCGGGGAAAAAATTGAAACGATACGTTGAACAACAACTGTATCGAAAAATACCACACTTTTTAGTTTATAAATTAAATGATTTAAAAAATATAAATTGTGTCATAAAGATGGATGTCAAAAATATCAACTCTGGCTTAAATAGTTATACGTATTCTGAAGGTAAGCACAATCAGACTGTCTATTGACATTATTGGGATCCATCTTTATGTGAATCATTTCTAAAACTCTTCTGGTGGTATGATTCTCCTGCCTTTCAAGTATCTTGACATTATCTAGAAAAACGTCGTGGTTGGTTTCATATAAATGAGTCTACAGTGTACTAGTCAGTTCAGAATTCACTTTGTGTAGAGTCAATTTTTTTGCATCTCTTTTATGTTGACAAAATCTTGTGTTCGTTAGTTGTTTTGTCTGCCCAATATACGACTGATTACATTCACAGACTATCTTGTACACAACATTTCTGTTCTTGCCTAATAATGTGCGGTCTTTGAGCGGTGAGAAAAGCGATTTGCCAAAATTACCATGTGCGCTTCCAACTATTTTAAAATTATATTTCTTCAGACTAAACCTTATTTTTTCAAAAAGAGATCGTACGTAAGGAATTGAAATATATTTGGTACGAATATCTTCCAATGGAACAGTTTCTACGGATTGGCTGTTTGAATTTGTTTTGTAATTGCTGTAAATTGTGGAATTTATGATGGGATTTATGAATGAATTTGGATAGCCATTATTAACGAGGGTATTTTTGAGAAGCCTGAAATTTGAATTATGAAATATTGGGTCAGAAAGCTGAAGGATTTTTTTGGATAATAAACTGACAGTATTTCTTTTGTATGATAAAGGAAGCTGAGAATGGAAATTTAGATATCTGCCAGACCATGTTTTTTATGAAACCAATCCGTAGACAATGAACCATCTTCGTTATGTACAATGACAAGATCTAAAAAAGGCAATCTTTGGTTATTTTCTAATTCTATGGTGAATTTAATATTGTCATTGAAACCATTAAATGCTTCGAAAAAATAATCTATTTTGTTCGTGGGAATTGCTGTAACTATGTCATCATCATCAACATAACGATAATAGAAAATTGGTTTGAAATCAAGGGAATTTAGGACACTCTTTTCTACGAACTCCATAACTAGCTCAGCTACCGCTGGGCTGGTCGGTGAGCCCATAGGAGAACCAAAAAGCTGCTTATATATTTTATTATTGAATGCAAATTCACAATTATGGAGAATTAACTCCATAGCTTCAATATATGTATTGTACTTTTTTTAATTTGATTTTAGAATTCACCTTAATTTCTGTCCATCTCTTGTTAAGTAACTCTAAAACTAATCGACTGTCTATATTAGTGAATAGAGATACAATATCCAAAGAGAGGATCGTGTGGTCATTTGGTATAACAATGTTTTTAATTTTGTCTTTAAATTCGACTGAATTCTTTACTGCTGAATCCGATTTTCCAACAGTGTTATTTAAAATTTTGGATACGAAGGCAGAAAGTTGATATAGTGGAGTTCCGATAGAGCTTACTATGGGCCTATAAAGAGTATTTTCTTTGTGAATTTTAGGTAATCCATACATTTTAGCTACAACTCCATGATAGCTTCTTAAAGACTTAGCTTCAGAAATCGTTATTCTATCCTCCGTATGCCACGATGTGACCATTAAATTAAGCTTCCTCTGAATGGATGCAGTATTGTCTTTGTCAATCGGTTTATACACGTTTCTATCATCTAGCATGGTTTGTATTTTATTGACATAGTCACAACGATTCACCAATACCGTAGTATTACCTTTATCTGCTATTAAATAAAATCTATCTATTAAATAAAACATTGTTACTTTTGATCTTAACTCGGACACTGGTTTTATTTCGGTTCCCGTACATAATAGTCAGTAAATCTAACAACAATATAATATATAAATCCTACTAAATAATAAAATTTCATAAACTAAAATTAATTCATTAAGAATTGCCATTAAATAATAATAACAGTAATATACAGAAAATAATAATATCATTAAAAACGGTTAATAAAAATGAAAGTTTTAAAATTGTACAGTGGTTCCAACTGTGGTAAATATTTAAAAGGGAATAACTCTAAACTTCGCATTATTCAGAAAAATGTTTTTAAATTCTGATTTTTGTATTCGCTTATTACGGTTGTTTGTAGTTGCCGGAATATTACAAAAAATTGATATGATGCGAAATCGAATATGGAGATTTCGAAATTGAAATAATTCGTAAAACGATACAACTCGAGTTATACCCTTTTAAATCTTTACCACAGATCAATAAAAACAAAAACAAAACTGTTCACAATCATACGAACGTCATAAAAGTGCACGATGATTCCTTATGATTGAACCAATGTTGTTGCATGTGAAACAAAAAATTGAAAACTGCTACATTTTCTTATTAGTAGGGTACACTAACTATCCAGTCAGGAGCCCCTTTAAAAGAAATTTCAACTTTTAGATGTATGTTATTATTCATTTTAGATAATATTCAAGTTAATTGTTATGTAAATTGCGGATTAATTACTTTTGAATGGAATGAATTAATTAATTTTTTAGATGATTTCGAATTATTTCACAAAACAAAATATATTAAAAAAAGAGAATTTTGCCAGTTGAGAGCCCCTAATTTCCAGTCGTAAGCATAGTTTGATCCAGTTATGAGCCGTCTAACGCTATTTTACTAAAATTGTGTATTAATTTAGATTTACACATAAATAAACGCAATTTAAGCTAATAAAAATGAAGGAAAAAATAATTGTAATTCTCTTCACAGTAAAATCTACTAATTTCCTCTTATCCTCAATAGTTTGGCATTTGATACAACTGAAAGCTTTCAAATCTGAACAAAATTTCGATGCGAATTTCTTGTGATACGCTTTGTGACATACAGAGCACGAAATTCCGTAATCGCTTTTGGAAAAATTCATGCAAAGCATACATAGTCCATATCTGATGATTAAATCCCAGTTTTTTTTAGTAAACAAATTACTCACGCACACGTGAGTTTCCTTACTTAAATTCATGTTACGGCCTTCATAAGTACAATGTTCAACCATTACTTCGTATTGGTCTTCCATTCAACTGTTACGTGCGTGGGGCTCCTGCAAATTGATTAACGAAGTACTTTTGACTTTATGAGTGTTGATTTTAACGATTTCTTGGTCTAGCTCTTTTGTAAAAAGGTTTTGTAACTTAGAGTCCTTGTTTATGCCTGGCTCATCAGAGGCATGCGAATATCCGAACGATCCGTCTCCATCGTAATACCTAAGATATATAACGTTTTTGATTTAATTGAAATTTAAAAATATTTAGGTAAACACTCTTGCCTTCATGTAACGTGGGGATTATAAGTGTCTTCTGTTATTCTTTTTATCATGAGAAATTTGTCAATTTTAAGTTCCATGGCTTATTGAAATGGAATAGAAGATAAAATATAAGATTGCTGTTTAACATTCCGAATTCCTTTTCTAGCAGGCGTCTTTATAATTTTTAATGTTGTTTTGATTGGGATCATTTTAATTTTCAACGGAAACTATTTTGATATCAGAATATCAGATACATCCGTGACTTGGATATCTGCTGTATTCATCTAAAGTATACCAGAATGATTAAAAATATTAAGACGACAACTTTGCTACTTACATTCAAAATAAATTGATCTACTTGCTCCGTGTTAAAAATAGTCATTTCCTGACCAATTTCAAGATCGTATATTGCCCTATTCGGATTATTGGCAAGTTCGCCATCATAATTTCGTTCCTCTGTTTCTGCTAGAATGTAAGTATTCACATAACACAGGATCTTAATTGTATCGAGGTCATAAATATCTCTCGTCCAACGCTTAATAAAACCAAGCATGGAAATAGCTCTAGCGACGCATTGCTCAATGTGCTTATAAAGCATTACACTATAAATTCATTTGGATTATTTACTGCGTCGTTTTCGTCAACGACAGTGTCGATTGATTTGAGAGACATCTGTTCGCCTGGCAACGACTCTTGTACCTGAAAGTTAATTTCGTTAACATCAACATATTTTTTCGCTGTCAAAATTGCACGTTCATTGAGCCAATTATGGTTCAAGTAATTATTCAATATGTCCAGGAAGACATTGTCAATTAATTCAGGTTTTGAATTAACGAAAGTGCAGAGATTGTCTGACAATTTGATGCATTGTGTGTTTGGATGCAGTTCGATATTACCGTTGCCAATATTCAGCAATTGTTCAGAAAATATTTGTGCCATCGGATCATTTTGCAATTGTACTCGCATGTTGATAGTGGAGCGTGAAATGACTGGCATTGTTTGTCGGAAATCACCACCGGGCGATCAGGCGATGGCATACCATAATGATTAATTGGCCAATTTGAAATTAGAATATACAAATCATCGATCAATACTAAATCTTCATTGTACATTTATCGCGTGTAATCAATGTTTGGATCTTGCTTTGTGTATCTAATTCGGTGCAGTATGTCTTCAGTCAAGCCGTTCTTGTATTTTTCCCACAAAGCCGATGATTGTGTTAGATAACATGTCGTCAATAAAATTGCAAACAGTTGACGAATGTTATTCGGTGTGGATGTAAATGCGGCATCTGCAAGTGTCAGAATGATTGTCGTCTACCAGCAATTGCAACTCGCGACATGCATCTTGATATGTATTGAACACTTGTCTATTGACTGTTCACAAAAATTCGAAAGACGTTGGTCCTGGAACATTCACCAACAACAAACGCAAAAAGAAACGTTCACGTTGTTTTGGATGTACTGTGTAATGTTTTTGCAAATTGTCCGAAAACATCAGGTTTCGCTGTTGGTGGCTCGAATGCTCGTTGGAGAACAGTTTCTTCAGTGAAATATGCACGTTGACCGTTTTAAAGATGTATCGCAAGGCGCTCGACGCTTGGGTTTCGTTCGTGTATTGGAAAACTAAAAATACGCCAGACAGCTTCGTTGCTGCTGATATATCTGCCCATTTGGTAACGTGGTATTTCGTCGTTTCCATTTACATTTTGTACTTCAACTACTGCAAAATCACTGCCTTTATGGATGTATTTGCAAATGTACTTAATTGACTGTACAGAACTGCCAAACTTGACATTAATATGAGGCTTGTACGTTTTTGAAAGCAGTGGTGAGTATGGTACCATTGATTATCAATTTCAATTTGATTTGTAGTGCAAAAGCACCGCATGGACCATGGCTCTTGTTTGTGGTAACAATATCGAATATTTTTTGGTCAATTGATCGAGCTTAAATTTCGGCAGAAATTATTTGATCAACTTGTTATGGGCGGATTTTAACATCAAGCCAAATCAAAATATGAGCATGAGGCAAACCTCGCTTTTGCCACTCAACCGAATATATCCAGCAACGTGTGTTACCGAAAATCGAATATCTTAGGATCAAATCCATCAATGATTTTAATTTTTACTTGAACACACGTGCAGTGATATCATGACGATGCATTGGTTGTTGGCCTGGCAATAGCAAAGTTTGTATTTCATCCCATTCTGAATGACATTCTGGATTATTTTTTCTACATTTGGCATGTCTAGAATCAGTCAGTAAAATTTTATTATTCTAGCATAAACAACTTACTGTTTTGAAAAATTGTATAATCAACGAAACGTAATCAGCGCTTAAAAATAATGTTTTTCCTCTGTGCGCTGTACGTGTATAAATACAGTGAAACCTGTGTATATTTGACACTCAAGGGACTAAAAATTTCGTCTAACATATAGAGTTGTCCAATTTATAGAAACATTCTTAAAATTTTATCATTTAAAAACTCAAAACCGTGTAAAAAGAGAATTAGGTTTTACAAAAAATAGGACAGTAGTGTAGTATTGCACCTAACCTTAAAATAAAAGAAATCTGAATTTTTTTTTGTAATTTTCCAGTTTTAAGAAAACCTTTTATTAGATGGCTCCTGTAGTAGCTTTTAAAAACCTTGATTATGCCTTGGCCAAGAGGCTGAATGACCGATGTCATTCTTGCCGGTTGAGCGCGAAGGCGAAAGTTAGTCAAATCTTTAACATGAGCTGGACAGTTGTCGACAGTTAATGAAATTTTGCGTTTTCTTTACGCATGATGTCTTCAATTCTGCGGACCCATTCATTCAAGCTGATTTATTTAACTTCCTTATCACCGGTAAATCATTGTCTATTAATTTTTAGATGCCGTTGATTTATCAGATGTCCCTACTATTGTTTCAATGTGCAATACTTTCTTTCGACAGTTTTCCATTATAACACTTTTCATTTTTCAACACCATACTCTTATGTTATAGAACTTAAGAATAAACTGAGGTCATCAGCATTGAACCAAACTTTCGGCTCATACCTTCAACTAAAGATACAAATGTCTGGGAAACTAGAAATATAACTAGTACTTACTTCGTTCGCCTCACCGCTTAGTGATTTGTATCTGATATAGTACCGCTGAAGAAATTTTTCAAGTCTTCCATTGGATGTCTTTTTGGCACACTGTTGTATTATATGGCCGGAAATCGTGCATCGTGGAAATGTGTATGTAATGCATTTTACGAAAACAGAGAACTAACATATAATATAGTAAATGTACCTACCAAGGAAAATTGTTTTATCGTCAAGAAATTCTGTCCAACATACAAGTTAAGGAGGTTTTCCAAAATATAATGGTAAATTCGATTTAAAAAAATATAAATCCAATGTCGCTTAGCCTGATTTTGCTTTACAGTCAGAATAGATTAGACGACGTCCAAGAGGTTATATATGCTTTTTACTGCTATTCTAATTTATTCTTCGATGCGCCCTTTTGTGCTACTATTTCAATCAAGTAAAATAAGGAAATTGTCATTTTTTTAAATTAATTTTAACCTTAATGCCTATCGGTTTAATTATTATTTTCTAATGGACTATAGGGCATTATCAATAATTCTGTGATTGAGATTCTTTATTTAACGTTTAACATCCACATTCTATTCAATTCTTATTTGAAATATGAACACCCCATTCCATTTTAACACTTATGCCGACTATGTAATTCCCAAAAAAATGTTTACATTGATGATGGCAAAACTAATCGCCACCAAAATGTATAAAAAAAAACTCGCAATAAGACCAGAATAGTGCCACAAAAAGTAACATTTTCAGCAGATTATTGTCCGTGATAGCGACATTAGATTATAAAGCAAATAAAAGGAAACTTTAGAGTCAACTAAATAGCTACGAAATATATCAGTGAAAGTCTTTCTTTAACTAAAAATGGTTTTCCTGCTTAATGCTTAAATTTGAAGGTTTTTTGATTCAACAAGTTTTGTTCAATAAAACTTACTTTTATTAAACGAAATAAACCATAAATGCTTGCCACTTAGTTCTGTACGTATCAAATTTATCGTTGTAAAGTGAAATAACCGGTTTATATAGTTTAATACTTTTTGAACTCGTGTTGCAACATAATAAAATATTAAAGATAAAACTTAAAGTATTTGTAAACGATTTGCAAAACTAAACTAATTCGCTATTCTCGCTAAAAAAAAATTATTTAAATTTCTAATTTTACATATATAAACACCATTTGTTTACAATAAAGCTTTTCAACACCTCTCCATGTACTCTAATCACATTCACACAGTGTTAAACGAAAAACTTTCCACAGCAACACCAAAATAAAAAAAAAAAGTTCAACAACAAAAACAGAAAACGTGTATACGTGTAGCAGCGTTAGAAAATGGTGTGAAGCGCAGATTAGAAGTAGAAAAAAAAAATCGGATTTTTTTATCACAAAATTCCACAGAATTCTCCATCAACTATATATACAAATATATTGTATATTAAATTCATGACGAGGAGTACATTTCTGGTAAATATACATTTAATTACCATAATTAACATAAAACATATTTATACAGAATTTAAAAAAAAAAAAAAAAAATTAATTTTTTTAATTAATTATAAATTAATTTATTTTTTTAATTTTTTCCTAAACAATAATTTTTCAATTTATTCTTTTTTATTTTTTATTTGAGTAATGAGGTAGAAGACTTACTCATTGTAAGCAATGGAGGCAATGTACCTATTGTCGAAGAACTTATGAGTTTATTTTGCTATAGAGCGACAACATGATTTGTAGAAGGGAGCGTTACACCAAATTTGGAAAAAAATAAAACAACCATCATTTAATGTTTGTTTGATGTTGACGCAATATTTACTTACCCGTCAGGTAAATCGATTTTTTTTTTTACTCTACCTTAAATTTTGTGATGTATCATTGGTTAGAATTCCTATAGGGTGATAAATATGTATATAATGTATATTATTTTAGACCAAACAGATATACAAAATTAAAATACAAAATTTAATGTGCGTACCTACTAGAGACGTGAGTTTAAAACACAATAACGTAAAAGGGAAATGGCTGCCTTAAATGGAAATTCTTGTTGGCTCTGCACATACGATGACGATGGATAGGGATATAAAAACTTTATGGAATTTATTAACGTACACATGAAAACCAGGGCAATATTTGATGGCAGGTTGATTTTTTTTCTGAAAAAAACTTTTCTGATTTTTTTAATTTTCACTTGAAAATTTGTTTCAAAGTGTACGTTCTCAAAAACTACTAAACCTATTTTAATGGTTGGTAGGTCTCATGAAGGAAAGCAGACTCTTCACTTATGTAACGGTATCATTTTTATTTTGATTACATTTTTCTCTAAGAAAAGTGTGTTTTTCATGTTTGGTGACCCACGGGGTCACCACTTTTTATATTTTTTTCTGAAAGTTTATTTAGATTAAAATCAAACAACAAAATAAAACAATGGTTAATATATAAATTGATTGTTATACTAATATATAATTTTTATTAGATATATTAAGTCAAAATGCTTCTGCTCTTCCTCTTCTGTGATATTTGAGTACCTGATATTTGTTTTACTAAGTTATATCTATTTTTTAATTTTCTTTCCATTTTATTATAATCGATATTACTAAAAAACAAGCAATTTATGTTTGATTTATTTTTCACAGCCTCTGAATATTGTTGTTTTGGCGAAGATATTTGGTTTATTGAACCCTATATCGATCTAAAATACAAAAAAACATTTTTTTTAACCTGTCGACATTTTTTCTTTATAAAATTCACAAAGATCTCAATGAACAATATCACAACTACGTGGTTTTACTGTATTGACTTAGATATAGCTATCAAGCTTGTGAGTTCCAATTTATCATTGGCTTCCGTGGGTCCCGTTTTTATAATAACGCATCATTACAAATGAACTGTTCTCAGAAAAGCAATATTCATTAGTAAATATACTCACAGTACTATATTTTTCAGTTGTTCACACAGTTTATCCAAAGAAAAGCAATGATTGAAGTCTTAATATTTCCATAGTGCATCGATCTACTTTCCGCTACTGAAGCAGTCGATGTAGGGTTTTCAAATTTTTTAAATTAAAATGAACTAAAGGAGGGATTCAGACCCGTTAAACACCAAAATTGAAAGGGTTTCACATTTTATATAAAAAACTTACACAAGAATTTGAAGCCAAATCGATTAACCTGTGTATGGAGGTTAATAAACAAGCGAGACCAAATCGTGAAGGTCCACAAAAATTTGGACATCAAAAATTTATACGATTTATTTACTTTGTATTGTATAACAAAAAAGAAAGTAAAAGTTAGACAATCTAATAATTGCAACTTTCACCTAATTTATTCATGTAATGATGAATAGAAGCACAACTTTTCTGTATAAATTAATTAATATAATAAATAACTAACCGTAATAAAATGTCTGACCGAGCACATCATGTCTATAATTAGCTTTAATTAGCGAAAACCGAACCCAACTATGTATAGCATAAATTATTACCAATTAAGATAAGAATGATAACGTGTAAAACAGTACAGGTGGAAAATTTTTATTTTTCTATGTTCATCGTTCGTTGTTCAAGCCTTTAATGTTGAACTAACAATTGTTAGACATTTTTATTTTTTTTATTTTTTTCGTGGATGTTGAAAACAAAATGTTAATATGTTGAATTTCAAGCACGGTTTGGGTACCATCAGATAAGTTATCTATAATAGATCGGTTAAGACCGATAGAAAAAAAAAATCCATAATACATTAATTTAGTGTGAGCATAAATAAAGGAAAACAATGTATTTAAAACAAAAGCTACACAAAAGCTAGTACCTAATAGTTCTCGGCCCAACAATTCACACAAACAAATAATTTTAATTAATCACACAGTATACTAATGTTCTAAATTGAGTCAGCTACTTTTGCTAAATATTTACACGGTCCCAATGCAGCTGCAGCAAGAGGCTTACGGATAGAATAAACGTTTAATAGGGGGTGCCATATACACAGTTAAAAAAAAATGGGTTACATAGTGCAAATTGCATTACATGTTGGTCCAGTACTAGCTTCTATCACAAAATAATGCTAACCTTACATTAAAATAGGTTTTAATGCACATTGCATTAATTTGTATAACAGCAATTACAATAAATTGTAGTGCAACATTCTATTAGAATATAAGGCAAGTTGTAAAAGGACCGTCAAGCAACTGCATTACAATTTATCAAAGACTGCATTAATAAAATGTTTTAGAAATATTAAATTTTAAAGAAAGTTGCATTTAAAGTTCTATAACTTTAGCCATGATTTTCTGTTTTTTATGCCTGTTAATAAAATCTTGATAGCGTGGTTTTTCTGGTGTTCGTCTTTGCTTTTGGCACCTTAAGGGTCAAGATCTCAGAGACTCCAATTTTTTTTGCAGTTGGTGGGCTAGATCACTTTATGATCGCCCAAGGTAATAAATTATATTTTAAGAAATGAAAAATTGCGAAAAGAGTTGGCAAACAAACAGATGTTCTGAGTGGTGGTCCTTCTACAGTAAAACTCCTTCAAGCTGATAGTGAGTTAGATAATTTAGTTCTGCCAACGATTAGTCCGCAAGTAAACTGTTACTATAATCATTCAGGATATTGGAATGAAACGGTAATTATTTATAAATTTCATACTTAATACGAATCGTTTGATAATTAAATTTTATTTTAAATATGAAGGAGCAAAACAGTCAAAATTGTCAAGGTAATGAAGATGATCCATACGAATATAAAATGATCAATATATGACTGAACAACCAGCACCACCGTGTTTATCAACAATATCCGAAACATCAAATATGCCTTCAGTACAAGCCATCGCGGCACCAACTGTGATTGCTAATTTCCCTCGAAGCAGAAAACGAAGTATGTACTAGTAATTCAGCTTTATCTAAAGAAATTATTACGCTTCAAAAGGAAGCTTTGTTATCTAAAATTAAATGCAATGAAGCAAAGGAGAAATGTTACTTCGTACATGAGACAGCGAATTTATTATTAAGTAAATAAATTGATTTTTTTTGAATAATATTAAAATATATGATAGTACAACGTATGTTTGTATTTGTGGAGCATTCAAAATGACTGGATGGTATTTCGGGGACTGGTTTACTTTATTCGACTACCTCTTCAAATTCCTCATCATCTCCTGTTTCAAATGCAATATTGTGTAGCACTGTAACAGCAACAATCACGATGAAAATTTTTTAATGTTATTTGTGAAGCTAAAATGATATAAATAAAAAGTTGATTAAGAACTTAAATGCATAAAGAAAGAAATTATGTTAAAATATATTGAATACCTTTCGCAAGAATAGAAAATCTGCGCTTCCATATGACAAACATTCTTTCGATGCAACTGCGAGTTGAACTCAGTGCTTTGTTGAAGTTTGTCTCTTATATATTTTTAGGGTTCCTGTATGGAGTTATTAAATATTCTTTGCATCCGTACCCTGCATCACCGACCAACATTCTATCTCCGATTTCCCCATTTTCAAATCGATTTTTAATACTACTTTACTACTGACCCATGCCACCTGTAAATAAATTATCTAAATCTATAAATCACAGTCACTATCACAAATGCCCTGTACATTTATTGAAAATAAACCTTTACGATTTCGAAAAATTACAGAGTTTTCGCCTCCTGGAGATTTAATTGGTATATACAACGAACACAACGACGATACAACGATAACACTTTTGGGTAGATGACTGTATTTCTTCTGTTGTAGCAGACATTTTAATAAAGTGCTTCGCTAATATGGTGAAACCTTTAGAAGCTTTATGCACTGTCAAACAAATCGTTGATTCAATTACGCCAATCAAATCACTAGATACTATTTGGATACATCCATAGTAGCGTAATAACGGAGACATCAGGGAAATTATGGCCCCTATTCACAAAATGCCAATTATAGCTCTATAACCGTAAAATTTCCGATTAGTACTAAAATGGTATTCATGAAATGTAACTATCTATAAACGAAAATTATGCTCTGTAAGTTTACAGTAACAAATTTGTTGACGTAAAGCTACAAATCTTGATTTTATTAGTTCATAACTCGGCAGAGCACCCATTTTTCGTCATGATTTTTTCAGGAAGTACTACTCTCGATAGCATCTATTTACCTGCAAGATGATTTATTTTGTAGTTTTTGAGATTTTCGCTAAAAATTGTCTACTAGGATTTCTTTGTGTTCTTAACCAATCAATATAGTACGGATCCTTGATGGTGTCTGTAATTTTTATCAGAATAACTTTTTTCTTCAGAATTTTGGTGAATGTTTGTGGAACTGAAAATCAGTCCAGAAAAACACATCTGAACTCATATAACTACACATTTGAGAAAGTGTTCAGATTCTTGTGAGATTTCTTAGCCCCCATGACAATGGTCTATGGGACGCCATAATGCCAAGGAACGCCTTGCTACCGGTAATCCTCTACGCTCTCTACTAAAGTCTAAAGTGATAACCCCATTTATCGTATTTGAGTGTGAAATGTTAGGCTACCGGAATACAAAAGATGGCCGCCGAAATTTAAAAATAAATATACGCATGTATGCATTATTTTTTTTTACGAAGCCGGGATTTAGTTCACCGAAAAGGATACGTCTGATCCTATTCTGAGCAAAAATAGTTTACTTACCTGTCTAGCAGGGGATCCGCTCGAAATGCGATATTTTAAAACGCGATATGACGAAACACGATATGGTATACAAAACGCGATATTTCAAAATGCGATATGGTACAAAACGCGATATGGTACAAAACGCGATATTTCAAAACGCGATATTTCAAAACGCGATACGGTACAAAACGCGATATGGTACAAAACGCGATATTTCAAAACGCGATATTTTAAAACCCGATATGGTACAAAACACGATATTTTAAAATTAAAATTTTAAAATAAAATTTTATTTTATTTATTTTAAAATAATAATAATTATTAATCTTCCTTTATTTAATAAAATTTTCCTTCACAAAAATGATAAAATTGAACATGTACGATCAGAACTAGGAAACCGCGTTTTGAAATATCGCGTTTTGAAATATCTCGTTTTGTACCATATCGCATTTTGAAATATCGGGTTTTGTAATATCGCGTTTTGTACCATATCGCGTTTTGTACCATATCGCGTTTTGAAATATCGCGTTTTGAAATATCGCGTTTTGTACCATATCGCGTTTTGTACCATATCGCGTTTTGAAATATCGCGTTTTGAAATATCGGGTTTTGGCAAATCGCGTTTTAAAATATCGCGTTTCAAATGGGACCCATCTAGCAGGTAACCTGCAAGAAATCTCATATGTACATTCTCAATCATTTGACTTTCAAGCCAGAATGATTTGTTATGATTCGTTTTTTTGACATTACGATTTATCAAAGGCTACTATTTTTCTTACGGCAGCGTTGAATTCAAATGTATTTATTTACAGTGGCGAAGTTCTTACAGTTTGTGAATACCAATTTTTAGTACTCTGTAACTTTTGCTCTATAAACAATTTCCGTAAAGTTACAGCTATAGAATTTTTACATTTTGTGAATAGGGGCCTTAATTTGGAGGTTAACTGAATCTTTTTTTATTTTTTTTATTTATAAGAAAAAAAAACAAGTCAAATTTTGCTTCTTAATTTATTTAAAACTTAATAAAATTTTGTTTTGTTGATTTGTATAATTTCTAGGTTATTTCGGGCCTTTTTTCTTATAAAACAATATATAAAAAAATTGTTTTATTAATAAAATTAATGGTGGTTTGGCGTATATTGTAGCGGGGAGGGACCAAAGTTGATATTAATCTACCAGCTCCGTAACCTTCCAATAGGCGCAAGTGTACGTACTGTCTACTCGCGGCAACCACCGGTAACTGTAACCATAAGGCAGAATGTGACCTTTTGTGACAGGCTAAAGTACGGCGCTAAAGGAGAAAACCTTGACAAAAAATCCCAAATCTAAGGTGGAACAGCATATGCCGATGGATGAATGGCTGATAGGTTTATCAGTCTATATATGCGGACTCTTGATACCAGGCACCCTCCAGTTTTATTTAGCCTTCCTGTAGTAAACCTGGGTGACCTACAGGCGACTTTTTTTTTTAACTCCCAGCTACTCGTAAGAGTTAAATCAAAACGGTAGACGAGGCACGGGAAGGAATACACGGGAGCGAGGGTACCCTCTCGAAGTCCTTGAGTCCCAATGCTACCGCTTTTCTAGCAGAAGTAAATGTTATTACATCTAGGAGGGAGAGCAATGAGCCCAGATAGTATGTAACGCGTGTAGAAGTACTTCCTACAGTAAACATCTAGGAGGGAGAGCAATGAGCCCAGATATTATGTATCGCATACCGGTTGGCAGTATTATCAGGTTCACTAAGAGCCTGAATATTGGCTGGATGGATAATTAAGTAGGGCTTGATGCACAAATGATTTTTTAGGTCGCAATGCGAGGTGGCTTAACGCCGACATGCCCCTCAAGTAATAATAATAATAATAATAAAATTAATTATTTTATGAGGAGTAGGATTTTTTGTTGTTTTTTGAAACCCGGAGTTACGTGCGTTACAATCGTACATGCTGAATATCATCAAAATCGGATAATAAATGGCCAAGTTTCTTCCTAATTGGCCAAATTCGACAACTTCATTTAAAACTCTTTTTAGAATCTCATTTCCATTATATATCCTGAATTACATCATAATCGGTTAAAAAATCACGAAGTTCCTTCCTATAGTTGACTATATTCCAGAACTTCATCTAATACACACTGTAGAATCCCATTTCCATCATGTATCCCGAATTTCATCACAATCGGTTAAGAAATCATCAAGTCCATTCTTGTTTGGTCATTTTCCAGAACTGGAGGCAGAATTCATTGTGGAATCCCATTTCCAAAGTGCATGTTGAATTTCATCTTCATAGGTTAAGAAATTGTCAACTTATTTCCTAATCGACCATATTCCAGGACTTTATCTGAAAATCATTTTAGAATCCCGTTTCCATTGTACATGCTGAATTTCATCAAAATTGGATAGGAAATGGCCAAGTTATAGGGGCGGGATGCAAAAGGGATTTTTCATCATCTGAATACGATCGGTGATGACGAAAAAAAAGTACTAAAATAGTCAGTGTGTAAAGTCGTGTTTTTCATTCGCTCCTTAATTTTTATCAATTTTCTCCTGTTTTTGCTGTAATTTAATTTAAAAAGATGATAGTTTGTTGTATTGTTGGGTTTTGTACCCGTTGCAATAAAAATTTCAACGTTAGTGGTCTAAAGTGTTATGGCCGAAATTTAAAAAGTCTCAGTTTGTAAAGTGTTTAAAATTAAAATTAAAGAAAATTAAATAATTAAATATGGAAAAATGTAATCCACCGGGATGCATTTGTCAGACAATATCTTTCTTGAATATCTTAAATTTGTAGTGAGGGAAGTCAATTTTTTTGATTTCTCACAAATAATGCATGATTTTAGGTTTGTTTGGTTGTGCATATGATTTTAAAATACAAAACATCCCATATTTAATTTAAATTGATATTGCATTGAGTCTTTTGACATACGCAGTTTTTATCTGTTCACACACGGTTATAATTTTTATTTTTTACCCATACTAGAATGTTTTGTATTTTAGTTTTATAAAAAACACGATTCATATTGAAGATAAAATATGAATTAAAAGTTAAACCCAGTTAATTATTTTTTTATGAAATCGCTAATAAACAACTCAATTTCTTACTCATTTGAAACACAGATTCTCAAATTTCCCTATTTTCCAGCAATAATCAAAAGAAAATTATGGAAAATAAATTGAAAAACATTCTACAACAACAACAATGTGTATTGAAAAGAGACAATTCTGTTTAATAACGTCATCATTTGTCCACATCTAAAACCAATGGTAAGAAAAAAGACAACACGTCTCTGTTCAACAATCAAAAAGAGCCAAACAGAAAAAAATAAATCAATACAATAAGTACGAAGAAAACAAAACATCAAAACAATCTAGCATGCTTTGCAAATTCAAAATATATAACTATAGAAACATATTAGAATTTAAATTTGAATGGAGGCAATGCCTACTAGATATACAAGCCTATGACTACAAGCAATTTTTACAAATTGAAACACATTAAGTCTCTCCGCTACGCGGCAGTATAATAAAGAAAAGATATTTTTTTGGTTTTTGCTTTGTCCGAAAACATTTTATTATTCATTTAGTTTTTTTAGTGCAGCATAATGCTTCAAAGACGGAAGACACGTACTTTCTGATCAAAGAGGAATACCATGTGAATTTGATTTATTCATGTAAATTTAATTTTTTTAGATAAATCTAGTGTATTATGTATTTTAATAATAAAATATTAGAAATATTATTGAAAATAAACTAAATCAAATAAAAATTAATTTATGTACTCGATTTGAAAACAAATCAAAGCATAAAATAAACGCGTGCCATCTCCCTTTGACGTAATATAATGCACTAAATCAAAAAAAGACTCAGCGAACAAATTTAAAATTTATTTCGATTTTTTGTTTATTTTTCGCTTGTCTCCTTTGTTTAGTTGTTTTTGTTTCTTGCTTATAAATAAATTTTTGTTTCCTCTTTTTAGAAAAGAAGTAAATCGATCGCTGTCGCTGTTTCATATTCATTCCCTATCTCTTCCGTTCAATTTGCTTTTTATACGAGGAGAGAAAGAGATATTTTATTTTTTTGAATTTCGTTCTCCAAATAAAAAAAAAAATTGTTGTTTCCTTCCGCAGAGAAAGATTAAAGAAGGGGACGAAAAATGAATTTTTAATATGAAATATGAAACAAAACAATACACAAAACAAAACAAAAATCTTTACTTTACTACAATGCCACGTAGCGGCGGAGACTTAGTGTGTCGTCACTGTTTGTAGTCATAGGCCTGTATGTTTAAGACGGCATTGATGCAGGCAATGAAAGAGATGATTATTGTACTGTTTATAAATTTCGAGTTATGTTGATGACGTACATATATTACAAAAACAACAATATTTAAAATTTCAAAAGTACCTTATTTTTCATGGCGATTTTCACTAAGAAATAAACATTTTCAAGACTTGATTTTTCAATCAAATAATATTACAATATGTTTCATGAACATTTTCATATAAAAACACAATAAAAGCTGACATTTATAATAAACTAAAACTGTAATTGTTTGAACCTTATTTTTAGCTTAGTAAAAAACACAGTCGATACTGGAGGCTCTTATTCATACAGTAGGCTCTGATACTGGAGGCTCTTATTTATACAGTAGGTTCTGGTATCATAGAGCTAAAAGCTATTGTTTGCGCCGCATAGGATTTTAAATCCATCGTATAAAGTAGGTAAAAGCTCAATTGTACAAACTATTAATTTTACCTACCAATTATTTTTTTTGTTTTCATTGTTAATTTGTCATCGGTAGAAAATGGATGTATCCATCAAATAAAAATAAGGGAAAATTAAATTAACATTTTTTTTGTTTATAATAAAGCAATAAAGTGTTCAACGTTTTTTTTTTTTTTGTTCAAATTAAAGTTAATTAAAAAATATTTATATGAATGAATTGCTGCAGTTTTTTTTTATTGTTTAACTGTAGCAAATTGTGTTTTGTGTACAATTTATTTTATTTGCAATTACAACACAAATAAGTAGAACTCGTAGAAAATAAACATTGGTGCCGAAACCCGGGAATCACGCAAGTTTTGAGACGTATGTACTTATGTTATTTTACCTAAGAATATTTGAGATGTAATTTTGTCATGTTACAATCTCAATGTTCCTGAAACGTGTTAACGGTAAATCCAGTTGCAAATTGCTGTATAGTGAATAGTATCATCAGTGTTTTTTAACATTTAAGAATATTTTTGTCATAGTGTTCCAGTGTGCACAGCAACAACCGCAATTTATGAGGTGAAATATCATTTAATATAACGAGGTTTGGCTGATTTCCACAAACATTTTTTAATCTACCTAATGGTATCAAACTGGTTCGTGGTTATGTAATTTTTAAAGTATACAGTGAATTATTTTGTATATAAAGAACTTAAGTTAAACTTTAGTGCGCGATATATTTTACTCAGTTACAAAGGGCAGTAAAAATTAATATCATTATAATCTGAGTGTGAAACTGTGCAACATTCAATAATTATATTGTAAAATTATGTAACAAAAGGCATGCAAGCGGAAGTGCTTTAAAACAAAGACTTTACCACATGTATTTGTTACCAAGATGGCTGAAGTAGCTAAACTAAAGCAAACACGACGTACAATCAAAGCTACTTTGACAAATATTAAGAATTTGTGGATGAGAAAACTGGTGAACCACCTGAGAATCAAGTAATCAACAAGGAACAAATCGAAACGAGGCTTGAGAAATTGGAAAAGGCATGGAATGAATTTCATGACATAAATGATTCAATTGCTATTTTGTATAATAGTAATCAACAAACCAATAGCCTAGTAATCAACAGAACATATTTATGTGTCGATAAGTTTTTATTGCACGACGATGTACGCTTGCCTCGAATACAAATTGATTCATTTGCTATGGCGATTATTCCAAGTGGCCCTCATTTTACGATCAATACGTAAAAGCAATTCATAACAGCGAGTCACTTACAAATGTCAATAAATTTCAATATCTGAAGACACTATTATAGGGTAATGCCGCTGAGTTATTGCGACATTTACCAATTACTGCGGAAAGTTATGTTGAGGCTTGGGATAAGTTACTCAAACGTTTCGATCGTAAAAAAAAAATATTATGAAGGATTACATTGAACTATTTATGAATCAATCAAATGTACATCAGTCGTCGTTCAAAACCTTGAGGTCATTATGCGATGTCAATGATCAAATATTAAGGGGCATTCGATCATTGAGTAATGAGTGGGAAGGTCGCGATCCTTGACTATCATATGTTTTGTTAAAAAACTGGCTGGTGTAAAAAAAAAACGGCGAATGATTTTTTTCCATTGAGAAAAATACGCGACGAAAAAAAACGAAATAAAATTAAAGCGGATGAATATGAATATAATATCAAAATGAATTGTTCGTTTTGTTTATTGGTTTTAGGTGTGTAGGAGAAACCGGAGCGATGAATGTAAGTATAACTTGCATGAGTGAGCCGCTACAAAACAATAAACTGTGTGAAAATTGCTTCCGTTCTGTTTACTATTCAAATGACTGTGAATCCAACCGAAAATGTTTGATGAGCGCAAAAAAACACAGTACACTACTACATATTAGTGATAAGTCCAATAATAACCACACCTTAGTTTCTGTTAAACCAACGAATACGTCTCTCATTAATGCTAACAGTACGAGCCTCAATCAACTATCAACAATTAATACTACTACTGGTTCATGTGCATCCAACAAAACAAATGAAGAACAAAAAAAAATTATTAGATCCAAAAGAAACAACTTCTTATAATAAATTAGAACCATCAGCAACTTGTAAATCCAATTCTTCACAAGCAATTTGTTCAACTACAGCTTATACCTGCGAAGATTAGTCATCTCAAGCACTATTGTCCACAGTGCAGTTGAATATCATATTGATGAAAATAATATTATTCACAGAGCTAGAGCTTTGCTGGATAGTAATCCCAATCAACATTAATAACGGAATCATTGGCACAACGGCTTAAATTACGAAGATTCCCGATGTCCTGTATGGTTAGTGGATTGGCGGCCAAAGCAGCTGCTTCAGCTCGAGGATACATGCAATTAAAGGTGACATCAATTCATTCCAACGAGAAGGTATTAAATGTAGACGCATTAATCTTGCCTAGATTAACAACGCAAATCCCAGCCAGTCAAGTAAATAAAACAAATTGGGAAGTAGTCAGAGATTTAAAATTAGCTGATCCTAATTTTGTTTCTGGATGTACTGTTATCCGAAAAATTTGTTATTCAACCGAAGATAATAGGGCAACATACGATATTGGGTTGGGTTATTGGTGGAAAGTTGGTATCAAAAGAGCCATCTGAAAATTTGCTTGATGTGATATGCATAACGACAACAACAAATTAGGAGGAACTACATCTTCTAGAAAATTTTTGGCGAATTGAAGAGGTTTGTACTGAAAGACAGCCTAAATTAGAAGATACAAAGTGTGAAGAATATTTTAGGGCTACAACACAGAAGGAAGAGGATGGCCGATTTTCGGTTCGATTGCCTTTCAAAGGAACGAAAATTTGTGAAAAGACAGGAACTAGCAATTCTAGGGTACATGGAACGTATTCCAAGTGGTGACCTAAAATTTGATAAGTAGATGGAATAACTTTGTGGCTAACCGTACATCATTCATTCGAAAAACATTACCAGAAAATAGTAGAGAAGAGAGTAGAGTCGAAGTTAAATCCTGCCAACCTTACTTCAAGAGGCTTGACCCCGCAACAATTAGCAAATAACGAGTAATGCTGGTCCGGACCAGCATACTTAAAACTAGAAAAGTCATTTTGGCCAGTTGTTTCCAACAAAACGAACATTAATCTTCAACAACGCAAGGTGAAAATATTGTCAAATTATGGAACGTGTGAACCGAATCTTTCTCAAGGTGGCTACAAAGATTTGTAAATATCTTTTTAACCACTATTCATCTTTACAAAAGATTTACCGAGTTTTAAGTTATGTCGTTCGGTATCAAATCAATATATTTCGTAAGAAACTTAATGTTAAAGTTTCAGAGCGAAATGCCCTTAATGTTCAACTCATGTTACCGCCAAACGTGATGGAATTGGAAATTGCTGAAAATATATGTACTAGATGGGCACAGTTCGATGTATTTAAAACCGAACTCAAGGCATTACAGCAACGAAGAAATATTGATCGAAACAGAAAATTATTAATGTTGACACCGTTCATTGATAAAAATCAAATTATACGAGTCGGCGGTCGTTTGTCGATGTCGGATTGTGATTACAATATAAAATACCATATAATATTACCGAGGAATCATATTTATTCGTGGAATGTGATTAAGAATCTACATGAGGCTTTCAAGCTTCGGAAACACACAAATTATGGGCCAGCTACCCCAATATAGAGTCTCGACAAGTACACCTTTTTTACATACGGGAGTAGACTATATGCAGGACCAATATGGATTCGTGATCGGTTAGGTCGTGGTCTTTTTAAACCAATAAAAGGTTACGTGGCATTGTTTATATGAACTAGAGTGAAGGCAACTCAGATCGAGGCAGTATCAAAATTGACAACCGAGGCTTTTATAATGGTGTTACATCGATTCATTGCTAAAAGAGGCAAGCCGGTAGAACAATTATCGGACAACGGTAGCAATTTTGTGGGTGCTAAAAGGAGATGGATGTGTTGTTTGAATTATTCAAGTCACAAAGCCACTTTGATTTATTATCAAAATTTTTGTCTCCCCAAAAAATCAAGTTCAGATTTATTCCAGCCAGATCGTCACATTTTGGAGGGTTATGGGAGGCAAATATAAAATCCTATAAACAATTATTGTTAGGATAGATTGGCACAGCATCCCTGACATTCGAGGAATTATATACAGTGAGCTCATAAATTGAGGTAATTTTAAATTCCAGGCCTATATGTCCATTATTTGAGGACGTTAATAGCTACGATATTCTGAGGCCTGGGCATTTTTGGATTGGGGCTCCATTGAACACATTACCAGAGCCATATTTGGAAGAAGTTTCAATTAATCGGTTAACCAGATATCAAAACTTACAATTACGGCTCGAAATGTTTTGGAAAAGGTGGTCAAAGGATTACCTCACTACGTTAGAACAAAAACTAAAATGGCAGTCATCAAAACCAAATTTAAAAGAAAATCAACTAGTTGGAATCATGGAAGGCAATTTACCAAAGGCAACCTGGTTAATAGGCCGTATAATCCAGGTCTTCCCAGGATGTGATGGAAACATACGGGTAGCAACGGTAAAGACACCTCATGGAGAAATTCAAAGAAGCATTGTCAAATTAGTCCCTCTTCCTATCGATTAAAATGCTGTGCTATAGGAAATAAGTCAGTTTTAAATCGGTATAGTCATAAACTCATAACCATAAATAATAGTTGAATAAATAAGTAAAAAGAAAAAGGTTTTCACTTGGTTTGTATAAAGTTGTAAAATTATCTTTTTTAATCAGTCATTTCTGTCTCAGAAATTGTAACCTATTTAATTCTTTAGTTTATTAAATTATAGTGGGATAATTTTTTTGTTAAGAAATTACTATCTTAACGGGCGGGAGAATGTTTACGCCGCATATTTATATGAATGGATTGTAAGTCGCTATTTTGTAGATTTAATTTAATTTAAATATAATGTGGAAATTATTTATTTAAATTTAAAATAAATTAACCAACACTGTTACTTTACGCAAAAATTAAAATATACCTCAGAATTTCTTGGATCGGATAAGGCATTCTCTCACTACAGTTGTTCAAGCATTTAAATCGAGCGTAATCAGGCTTGCCTCGCCGCCTGATGACGCCATTACCTTAATATTATGCAAGGGGCATGAAACCTACGGACCAACCTAAGAAATCGTACATTTAAATTAAAGATAATTTTGCCACGACCAAAGGCCACCCCGGTGGCACAGTGGTTAGCATACTTGCTTTACGCTCCGGAGGTCCCGGGTTCGATTCCCGGCGGGTGATGAAAAAATCATGGCTGGTTAAGGGTAGGATCAATGAATTAATCACTCATTATCCGTTAACAAAAATGATTACGAAACTTCAAAATGAAGCGGCCAAATCCCTCTATGAGATGTAGCGCCAGCGAAAAAAAAAAAAAGAAAAAAAGGCAAATTTTGAAATTGTTAAGTCCCATTTTGAAGTTGTTTTATCCCAATTTGAAGTGTATACTTTTCTGAAGAACTTTATTAAAATTGTTTCGAAATTTTAGTATAAATAGTTGTTGATACAATCCTCACTTTATTTTAAAATTTATTATTTTGTTACTGTTTGGGGTTTGGAATAATTGTTGCTACTGTTTAATGGCTGAGATAAACTCGACGCGAACGACGTGACTAACTAAAAATAAATTGTTAAACTTTAAAATTTTGTAACTAAACAACAACCAAAAGTTAAAATTCAATCATCTTTTTGTTAATCGCGTCTGAGTCGGGCTCAAATTCAATGCTGTAGTATACATTTTCATGGTTTAACATTTTTTTTTCTACTTAGTCACGTCGGTCGCGTCGAGTTTATCTCAGCCATTGAATTGAACAAGATTCTTTTAATTAAATGCAGCGCTAAGTAGATCGGTAAAAATCGTAAACGAACTTTTAATAATTTCTGATAATTAAATCTAAGCATACTTAAATTAGTATATATTGATCTCTCCGTGGATGTAGAATAAATACATTTAATTTTAAACTAAGCCTATTATGAATAAATCATTTTTAGAATATTGCTATAATAAGCTTAACAAATGACTTTTCATAAAGATTCATTATGGTTTATTATTCCGCAAAAATACTAAAGCTACGATTTTTTGGCAATTCCTAATTTAAAAGTTTTTGGAAATAATACATAGCTATATGACTTAAGTAAAATTCAAAATAAACATAAAAAATTCATAAATTAATCTGTTCTGTCAATAATTTGTTTTGGTATACATTGTTTGTTTTCAAAAAATTATATATTTAACAAGTATTTAATATTTATTACAAGTACAATCAAAGCCACCTTGATTATACAAGCCATAATCTAAAAAACGAAGCTTTTATAAGGGAATTAGAAACGAGGAAAAAACCAAAATTTCCATAGTAAAACACATAAAACATATGAGAAATCACTTTTTTTCCAAAGACACATTTGTAAATGAAAACGTTGCAAATTCTTAATTATGATTTCTGAAATATTTTCATAAATGTTTGAATTTCAACATATATAAATCTCGGTTAAGTAAATCGTTTTTATTTTCTTGTAATAATTGATTTATTTGAACCAAAATATTAAAAAAAGTTCATAACAACAGCTTTCTGGTCAAATTAAAAAGAAAAGCTTACTACAAATCGTGTGCATTAAGTCAATATACATAGATGGCAGTGGGCAGTAAACATTTTGAAAAATTGTACCAAAAATTGCCACCTGGGGAAATTTGAGTTCAAAAATTGTAGGAAAAGCAAAACAAATTCAGAAAATACTAAGAACGTGTCATAATTATGTGATTAAATAATTTTTTTCATATTTCTCTGCCAACAAGTATAGACATCTAACGTACACTAGTAAAATTAAAGATAAATTTAGCAAGTATTATTTTTATTCGTCAGAGCCAACTTTGATGTATTTTTCAAAATGAGAATTCGAAAAATATATTTTAGAAATAATTTAATTTTAATATTTCTTCAATTAATATTTACTTAATACCAATATACCCTTCTTGTATATTGCTGCTAAATATATGTAGAACACTTATAAAAATTTTGTAATATTTGTGCTTTTTTCATTGAAAAACTTGAACCTAAAAAACACCATTTTTACTATGGATTCGTATGGAAATCAGTGAAAAGTTATACCACTAAAAAAGCTTCTAGAAAATACGTCATAATGATTATGGCTCTATATTCTAGAAGGCTCTGGTACCACGCTCTGTAGCTGTACTAGTAATGCTTTACATTCCACATATACATATGTACTTATGTACATGACTTGAAATCTGTATTCTCTATTCATTTTTAATTCACTTAAAGCTTCTCAAAAATTTAAATATCTCTTGAATTTTTTTTTTTAAGCTCGCGTTTTTTTTTTGTTTCCAAATTCATTAAAAGAATTTTTGAATTTTGCAAATGTTTATTGTTAGGTTTTGTTATGTTCGGTTTTATGTAAATAAAAGATTTTATTACATTTTTTGTTTCCGTTTTTATTTTTAATTACAATTTGATGCTTAAATTGTTGAGCTTTTTTTGTTGTTTTGTGTACTTAATAAAGCTTTTTATGTGGGTTTGTATCCTCGAAGCCAAAAATATGGTTTTAATTATTTATCCGTTTAACAGTTTTTGCAGTTTAATCTTGTTTTGGCATTATAAATTAAATTTTGGTTTGTATTGACGAGGTTAAATAATTGTTGTTATTTATAAATAATAATTGCTTTTTAATCAACATATAATATGTATAGAAATGGCAGAACATTTTCTTAAACGTTAATTTTTGTTTATTAAAATGTTTGTAGTATAATACTAACATCCTTTTCCGGACTATTGCTGGCCCAAACCATACACATACAAGATTTTATTTTTAATATTTTAATTAAGATGGTTCCGATTGAATCCTTATCTAGTCCTTCCATCTCGTACAATGTCTGAACAATAAAATAAATTTGACGAATTTTTGGTTCGTCAGGCGCGCACAATAAACAGGAAAACTATGATGAAAATCCTTATCAGTTTTTCCCATTACGAATACGGTATCAAATTTTATCTGTGTATGTACGTAATTGATTTTTCAATCACTAGAATCGAAACGACAGCAAAATTGTAACAAAAAAATAGAACATCCAGCAATCTGCTCATCTATAAAATGTATAATAATATACTTGTACAGTAGAATTAAATCAAATTCTGCTATCAAATTTAAATAAAAAATAATTCCGAAAAAGATCCATTCAGGTACTTTTTTACTATACAGACACATAAATATTTTTTTTAATACTCTTTACACTGAATAGATAACATACATTTAATTTATACAGCTTATACATAAGAAATAGCATTCCAACTCTGACAAAAGACGGGAAATTTTAAGTTGATACAAAATAAGTAAATAAACCTAATAGAATTACAAAACAACAAAAACTTCAGATACCTAACATACATATACTTACTTGTCTATTGAGAATATGTGTTATCACCAAAAAAAAAAAATACACAACTGTAATACATATATTAAATTATTGTTACACGTGAAGTGGGTGTTCAAGAGCGTTGGTATCTCTCTAACGGGAATACAACAACAAAGGAAACTGGTAAAATTAAATTTCCTCCAAACACAAAAAAAGTACGCATTTTACAATAATCATAGACACAAAATGGGAAATTTCTGAGTATAAATTTGTTTTTGTTGACAAAAATCTGCCGGATATAAACAAGTAAAAGGTGGATTTATTTCTTTCACATTTTTATACGATACAATCAATGAATTCAATTTCCGGTTCTAGTTAAAAAAAAAATAAATAAACATGATGATATCGTTTTGTATGCATAGATATGTTATTTAATGGTGAAATTAGAATTCACCAAAATGTTACCGTGCATGCATCGAGGATGTCAAAAGTTAACAATGAGTTTGTTTTGAGGCACATTATATCTCAACTGTGAATATATATCGTAATAATACCAGAAAATATTTGTTTTGGCAGGTTTAGTAGGATATGAATTATAACTCGTCAATAAATACATTTTTCTAGCCCATCTACTTTAATAAAAAATAAAAATAGAAAACGTCTTTCGCGCGTAAAATGTTCTGTTCAATATCTTAATAATTAGATTTTCATATTAATTTACCAATAGTCGTAAGCATTTCACTTCCGTTGACTCAACCAAGTCAGACCAGAAGGTAACATGCAAATTTTTGATATTGGTCTCTTAATCAATTCATGTTTTGTTTTGAAATAGTAGGATTTGGACAAGTTCATTTTCTGTGTATTTGTTGTTCGATTCTTCTTGTACCCATTTTGTAATTTGGATGTCCTTTACGATAATTAAAAACAAATCACCAATCCAGTTGAACAATTTCATCTTTTGACAATTAACAGAAAGGTTTGAATTTTGGATGCCTTCTATTTGTGTTTATTAGAGTTTCCCCTAAGGCACACTTTAGGTAGAATTTAGCGGTTTCGCCTTTTGTTTCCCATAGCCATGTAAAATTAGATGCATCCACAAAAGTTTGGTGGAATAAAATACCCAACAATTTTGTCAATATTCAATAACACCTCCATTGAACCAACCTCCCAGAACCAACAGAGTACGAGTCATTATCGCTATATACTTGCTCGCAAATGCCGCGTCTATAGCATGAAATTTTCGAAGTTGATAAAATTGTGAACATTTTTCAAACTTGTTTTTCGATTTCCTGTTATCCTTGTGGAAAGAGTTCAATGCTAAATGTTCATTTACCGCTGCCACGAATGACTGATCAAACTGCTTTTTCAAAAATGTGAGAAATGAAATTAAAACCTACTACAACAATTACTTAAATTCAATGAGTCATGGATTCCAGTCGAATCCTAAAAAGTTTTGGTCATACAATAAATTTATTGAAAAAACAGGTTGTTTGCCCCAAATCATGAATAATGGCTGTGAACAATTATAATTCTTAACTCGCTTACCTTTTCTGCTAATAGTGGTGTTTCTTTCGATGCTAATGAGTAATGACATAACTATTACATTTAAATAAATGTTGGAGACCTTACTAATTCCACTAATATTCTTTAGATCAAGATTCAAAATTCTGAACCCATTAGTGTTCTTAGTTTTAACCTAACCTTTAAAACAAAAATTATTTCCTGAGCAATTAAAAACGGCAAAACTTATTCAAATTAACAACTTCAAGTAGACCTACCATCAATTGTAGTTTTCCCCGTTCGATGATGGATGAAAAGGCGCTGTAGTCAGGTGTGAAATACTATAATTTTCACAAAACTGAGCAAATTCTGCTGATGTTAAAGTTGTTCCATTGTCACTATTCACTAACAATACGTAAGACCTACTATAGAAAATATTGATTGCAAAACCCGAATAGTTGACTTTATATTAATATCGGATATTTTAACTATAAACGGGTTGAATTAAGAAATGGGCCTGCGAAATCTATGTGGATTCTTACCCACGGTTAAGATGCACTTGGCCACTTTTGAATTCTTCCTTTGGTGCTGCTGCACATTCTTGGCAATTGGTATGATACATTGTTTTATCATTCATTCTATTGCGGCATCTTGTTCTGATCACCAACAATACCGCCGAGCAATTTGTTTCGTTCTTACAATACCCCAATGATCATCGTGGAGCATTTTCAAAACTTTGTTCCGCAATATCTCAGGAACAACTATTCTAACAAAATTAGTCCTAAGCAAAATTACATCATTATTGACAGTGAGTGCACTCTTCCTATTTTGTGAGTAATTTAATATATTATAACATCGCTTCTTGTGGTTTCATCGTGTTTCCGGCCACCCACCCTTCCTTAATATATGTCAATACTTCTCGTAGAATATTATCTTTCCTGGTATAATTTGTAATGATTTCAGCATCGATTGGAAATGAAGAAAGTTCAACTTCATATACTACGTTTATCCCGAATTCAGCCTCTTCTGATCTGTCGAATTCAATATCGGGGCCTGCAGGCAACCGGTAAAGAGCCTCCGCATTGCCGTGTTTTGTATAGTTGCGTTGTGCTGTTACAAGAATTATTTTAAGATTTTCAGAGTAGTGAGTTAGTTTCCTTCTACGTTCTTCCTTCTTAGCTCGTTTAGCGGAGCTGAAATTTGAGAAAGATTATTAAAAAATGTATTATTATATTGTACCTTCCCCAGAGAAGCTTGCACGTCTTTGAGGTTTTTTACTGCTACCATGTCTTGAATTTCCCAAATTTCCGATTCTGACGGTATATTACTATCGCCACTTATAATATGTCCTAAATACTGTAATTCGTGTTGCATAAAATTACATTTTGACATTTTACAAGATAACCCAATTAATTTTAGACGTTTGACTAATTCTTCCAAATTAGATAAGTGATCTGCCAGCCATTACGATATCATCTAAATAACTGAAGCATTTGCGAATTTTTTAAAATATATAGCTGGTGCACTTGCGACTCCATATGGTAATCTCTGGAAGGTGTGTTGATAACCATGAATTCTTTTGATTCCTCATCCAACTCCAATTGTAAAAAGGCTTCTAAATGGTCTACTTTTGAAAACATTTTGCCCTTACCTATTTTTTGGAAAATTTCTTCTATTCTTGGAATTGAGTACTGTTCAATGCATAACTGAAAGTTTACAATGATCTTAAAATCAGCGCACAATCGAATTGATTTTTTAGATTTTCTTTTCACAAATAGCAAGAGCGTGCCTTAAAAAATCTTGTACATAAGTTGGTTTTAATTGTAAATTCACTTAAACAGCGTCCCAATTTTGGTTCAAAAACTTCACTAAAATCTTGATAAAGGTTATGTATTTTAGTTTCGAATGACTTAAAATTGATTCCAGTGTTTACTGCTTGCGTTTGTTGAACTTGATGAATAATCTCTTTGAGTTGAACTTAAGAACCGACGTTTTATATTGAAATTTATTCTGAAGAACAAAAATTACACAAAATTCATCTTAGTATGGGCGTATCCAGCACATAGATTCATCGCTAAAAAAGTAGATATGTCACATCTGACGTGCTGGATGCAAAATATCTCACTAGAAAAATGTAGATATTCTCACTATTTAGTGAGTCAAAAAAATGTAATCTACATTTGAGTAGATATCTCTTGGTTTGTATCTTCGCTTTTTCTTTGACATTTTTAATGCAAAAGTTTGTTATACGAGTACATATTAGAAAGACAACGGCAAATTAAGACATTTGAAATCTTTCGAATCAATTTAATTAAATAATAATGGAACACTACAACAATGAAGGTAATTATATACAGATAATCTAAGCCACAAACCACAACTAATATGTAGATTTTACTCCAGCACATTCGGCAGTCTGCAATTGAGACTATTCTACATTTGAGAATATCTCAAAAGTAGATATCTGTGTACTGGATACGCCCAATATTGTACCATATGGCCAAAAATAAATTTACAACAAAATAACGAAATTTAGAAAAGTGAATAAGAAAAAATTGTTAAAAATTTCAATTTCGCGTATTAGCAAAAAGTTACGAAAGAAAGGACCAGTCCTTTTTTTGAAGGAAGATGGTATATGTAACAAGTAGCGGCAATTGTTTCTCTAAATTATTGTAAGGCACCTTAGCAGACACTCTTAACAGGAACTGTTTTGTTTCCATATGAATACAATATTGTTGTTGTTCATACACATGGTGGTTCACCTAATTGTTTGGAACCACGAAGACTGATCATTGACCAGTAGCACTCGTATCCAGCAAAAACTTCAAGTTTGTTTCGCTTACTTTGATTGATACGTACATTTTCCGCCCCATGGAAATTACCGACGAATCCTCAAGTTTAGTCAAATACCTCTGATTCTGATACGACATCAAGGGACTGTGCATATTCATTTGGACGATGCCGTGGGCGTGATGAACTTCTTTTTTCCATTGTGTTATTTCGTCTGAATAAACTGAAGCAATGTGTCCTCTTTTCCACAGGCGCGAAAACCTTCATGTACAAATTTGCATGTCTCTCTACTATGGTTCGTTAAACACCCAGGGCATGACGAAAGCTCATTCATCCTGAATCTTACATTAGTATTTCTGCACGAAGGCCCCGTGATGAATTGTATGTTGAAACTTCTATTCAAAGATCGCGAACGACCCGTATTGCCGTATGATTGGTTCGCTTCATACGTGTTCTCTAGGTCGCCTTTTATTATTTGTACCGTTTGTTGCGTAGATTCAAAAACATGTGCCTTAATGATGGGTTTGTTTTGTTTAATCAAATGATACGCAATACGTATACGTTCGCGTGGTGTATGTATAATAAAATCTGTAAATGACTCAGTACACTTATCGCCACCGCATTTAGACTGGCAAGCACGAGCCGCCAACCGTAAATCTGCAACCCACTCACTATATGATTGTCGCGGCTTCATTTTTATTAGTAAAATCGAGCACCTCGCAGCTAAAATATGCATGCTCGATTTAAAGTAAAATGGAAGAAGAGTGACTCCTTTTTGAAATCTTTTTCTCCATAAATTTTATTTAGGTTATAATATATTTCTGTGCCGACCTATGCTAGAAAATAGGAGCGTTTTTTTTCCTCTAGTTCTACATTGTTAGCACAAAAATTCTGTCCTAAGTGCACCACATAATCCTCGAAACATTCCTGCTCTTTCTCGAATGCTCGAAACGGTGAAATTGAAACTGTGCTTAGAGTATTTTTTTTTACGGGTTTCTTTTAAAGTTTGCTCGAGCCATTTCTGTTGATTATTCAATACTGCATCCATCCAAAGTTTTGTTTTTTTAACAGCTCTTCGACTACCGCTTTATCCATATTTACTGTAAATGAATGTTTTTTGTTCACTTTAATGTTTATGTCACTGTACACTATAAATTTATCCTCAAATTTTCGTCGCTACTTTTATACAAATGCATCACAATTTAATTAGGCTTTGTAATAAAACAAATTTATTTATTACTAAATTAATTCAATTATACAAAATAAAGTAAATAGTAGAATTCTAGTGCGTTTACAACATTTGTCAAGATAAATTTCATAAAATTTATTACATTCTAACTTTAATAACGAGTCTCGCCCGTATAAATTGTCTGCGCTAAACTCGCTTGATGCATGCGATGCTCATCGCATTAAAATGTTTAAAAAGCTTCTTAAAATACTGATTTTTAGAAAACTGATGAAATCTCATGCATCTCATGCTTCTACTCCCCCCCCCCCCTGGTCAATTTTCAAGAATATCTTAAAATACTGATTTTTAGAAAACTGATGAAATCTAATGCTTCTCACCCCCCCCACTTATCTATTTTCAAGAATAAAAATACTGATTTTTAGAAAACTGATGAAATCTCATGCACCCCCCCCCCTTATTAATTTTCAAGAATATCTTAAAATACTGATTTTTAGAAAACTGATGAAATCTCATGCATCCCCCCCCTTGTCACTTTTCAAGAATATCTTAAAATACTGATTTTTAGAAAACTGATGAAATCTCGTGCATCCCCCCCTTGTCAATTTTCAAGAATATCTTAAAATACTGATTTCTAGAAAACTGGTGAAATCTCAAGCACCCCCCCCCTTGTCAATTTTCAAGAATATCTTAAAATACTGATTTTTAGAAAACTGATGAAATCTCATGCACCCCCTCCCCCTTATCAATTTCCAAGAATATCTTAAAATACTGATTTTTACAAAACTTGTGAAATCTCATGCACCCCCCCCCCCTTATCAATTTCCAAGAATATCTTAAAATATTGATTTTTAGAAAACTGATGAAATCTCATGCATCCACCTATTGTCAATTTTCAAGAATATCTTAAAATACTGATTTTTAGAAAACTTGTGAAATCTCATGCATCCCCCCTTGTAAATTTTCAAGAATATCTTAAAATATTGATTTTTAGAAAACAGATGAAATCTCGTGCATCCCCTTGTCAATTTTCAAAAATATCTTAAAATACTGATTTTTAGAAAACTGATGAAATCTCATGCACCCCACTCCCCCCTTGTTAATTTTCAAGAATAAGATGATTTTCAAGAATATCTTAAAATACTGATTTCTAGAAAACTGGTGAAATCTCATGCACCCCCCCCCTTCTCAATTTTCAAGAATATCTTAAAATACTGATTTCTAGAAAACTGGTGAAATCTCACGCACCCCCCCCCCCCCAAGAATATCTTAAAATATTGATTCTTAGAAAACTGATGAAATCTAATGCATCCACCTATTGTCAATTTTCAAGAATATCTTAAAATACTGAGTTTTAGAAAACTTGTGAAATCTCATGCACCCCCCCCCCTTATCAATTTTCAAGAATACCTTAAAATATTGATTTTTAGAAAACTGATGAAATCTCATGCACCCCCTCCCCCTTATCAATTTCCAAGAATATCTTAAAATATTGATTTTTAGAAAACTGATGAAATCTAATGCATCCACCTATTGTCAATTTTCAAGAATATCTTAAAATACTAATTTTTAGAAAACTGATGAAATCTCATGCACCCCACTCCCCCCTTGTTAATTTTCAAGAAAAAGATGATTTTCAAGAATATCTTAAAATACTGATTTCTAGAAAACTGGTGAAATCTCATGCACCCCCCCCCCCTATCAATTTCTAAGAATATCTTAAAATATTGATTTTTAGAAAACTGATGAAATCTAATGCATCCACCTATTGTCAATTTTCAAGAATATCTTAAAATACTGATTTTTAGAAAACTTGTGAAATCTCATGCATCCCCCCCCCCTTATCAATTTCCAAGAATATCTTAAAATATTGATTTTTAGAAAACTGATGAAATCTCATGCACCCCACTCCCCCCTTGTTAATTTTCAAGAATATCTTAAAATACTGATTTTTAGAAAACTGATGAAATCTAATGCATCCACCTATTGTCAATTTTCAAGAATATCTTAAAATACTGATTTTAAGAAAACTTGTGAAATCTCATGCATCCCCCCCCCCCCTTATCAATTTCCAAGAATATCTTAACCCTCAGGGTACTGACTGGGTTACCGTAACCCAGACAGATTTTGAAAGTCGCGCCATTTGAAAGGAAGTGAAAGGGGGGGGCCGGAGTGGGGGGTAAAAAATCTTTGTGGTAGTGTCTGTTTAAGCCGTGAGTGGCAGCCTCAGTCTGCGCTTGGTGCTCGAGTGGTACGAGTTAGAAAGTTGACCTCGGGTATTTCTCACCCAGTCAGCACTAAACGTTACAAAATCCGTATTTTCGGGAGACAGCAATTTTTTTTTTTTTTGAGTTTTGGCTGAGTAAAGTGTTTGGTTTGTACAATTTACTATGTTTTATATTTTTATTATTAATTAAATATTTATTATTAATTAAAAATTTATTATTGTGTATCCTACCCTCAAAATTATGCTCTATGCTTATGTACAGTAGAATTCGCTTATAGAACGGTCGTAGGACAAATAATTTTGTTCATTATTGTTCATTCACCAAAAATTTGGTTATAATGACCGGCGTTCATTATAATCAAATATTTGGTTTTAAGAAACGGTGTTCATTATAACCAAATGTTTGTTAAATTCTTTTATCCTTTACAATTTAAATCAAAATAACACTCAAATGAAAAGAATTGATTATGGAATGGAACTTGCGATGCAACTTGTTAAACCTACGCTAGCTGCTAGACTAGCGCTCCGAGTTCTCTCGATCGCAAAACATTTTACAAGTGCCTCAAATGTATAAGGCTATGTGCAGAGGACCATGTAGCCAAAAATATGCTGCGAATGTGGAAATACAGTCTGATTTTGTTTTTTTTATATTTTGAACAATAAAACTTTCATTCAACAATCAATTTTGTTATTTTTTATATTACAGTTGTGCCTTGTTACGATAAATCAATCATGGAACGTTTTATCGCTATCCTAAAAAACGGGTGACTTCAAAGTTTAAAAAAATATAGTTTTTGAAATGGATCAAAAAACTGATTCGGCCATTTTAAAGAACAACTTTTTAGCTTTAAAATGCAACAAGAAAAATTTCGATATCTTTTTTTTTTCACAAAATTATGCAATTTAAAACAAAAAAGTGATTTTTCACAAAAAAAATTTTCAAAATGTTTAAACTTTTGAATGTATCTTTGTTTAATCAAATTATTCGATAAATCTATTAGCACCCTCGTATTTGTGACAAAATGGACTATCAATTAAAAAAAAAAACGTTTCAATTGGCCAACTACAGCCCAAGATACAGCCAATCAAAGTTGCCGGGTTAGGCTAACCATGTCAGTACTGAACGTGACTTTTTTATAGTCGGTACCCTGAGGGTTAAAATATTGATTTTTAGAAAACTGATGAAATCTCATGCACCCCACTCCCCCTTGTCACTTTCAAGAATATCTTAAAATACTGATTTTTAGAAAACTGGTGAAATCTCATGCATCCCCCCCCCTTATCAATTTCCAAGAATATATTAAAATTTGATTTTTAGAAAACTGATGAAATCTCATGTAACCCACTCCCCCCTTGTTAATTTCAAGAATATCTTAAAATACTGATTTTTAGAAAACTGGTGAAATCTCATGCATCCCCCCCCCCCTTCTCAATTTTCAAGAATATCTTAAAATACTGATTTTAAGAAAACTGATGAAATCTCATGCACCCCACTCCCCCCTTGTTAATTTTCAAGAATATCTTAAAATATTGATTTTTAGAAAACTGATGAAATCTCATGCATCTCCCCCTTATCTATTTTCAAGAATATTTTAAAATACTGATTTTTAGAAAACTGATGAAATCTCATGCACCCCACTCCCCCTTGTTAATTTTCAAGAATAAGATGATTTTCAAGAATATCTTAAAATACTGATTTTTTAGAAAACTGGTGAAATCTCACGCATCCCCCCCTTGTCAATTTTCAAGAATATCTTAAAATACTGATTTTTAGAAAACTGGTGAAATCTCATGCATCCCCCCCCCCTTATCAATTTCCAAGAATATATTAAAATATTGATTTTTAGAAAACTGATGAAATCTCATGCACCCCACTCCCCCCTTGTTAATTTTCAAGAATATCTTAAAATATTGATTTTTAGAAAACTGATGAAATCTAATGCATCCACCTATTGTCAATTTTCAAGAATATCTTAAAATACTGATTTTAAGAAAACTGATGAAATCTCATGCACCCCACTCCCCCCTTGTTAATTTTCAAGAATATCTTAAAATATTGATTTTTAGAAAACTGATGAAATCTAATGCATCCACCTATTGTCAATTTTCAAGAATATCTTAAAATACTGATTTTTAGAAAACTGATGAAATCTTATGCACCCCACTCCCCCCTTGTTAATTTTCAAGAATAAGATGATTTTCAAGAATATCTTAAAATACTGATTTCTAGAAAACTGGTGAAATCTCATGCACCCCCCCCCTTATCAATTTCCAAGAATATCTTAAAATATTGATTTTTAGAAAACTGATGAAATCTCATGCATCCCCTCCCCCTTATCAATTTTCAAGAATATCTTAAAATACTGATTTCTAGAAAACTGGTGAAATCTCATGCACCCCCCCCCCCTTGTCAATTTTCAAGAATATCTTAAAATACTGATTTTTAGAAAACTGATGAAATCTCATGCATCCCCTCCCCCTTCTAAATTTTCAAGAATATCTTAAAATACTGATTTCTAGAAAACTGGTGAAATCTCATGCACCTCCCTCCTCCCCTTGTCTATTTTCAAGAATATCTTAAAATACTGATTTTTAGAAAACAGATGAAATCTCATGCACCCCCCCCCCTTATCAATTTTCAAGAATATCTTAAAATACTGATTTTTAGAAAACTGATGAAATCTCATGCACCCCCCTTGTAAATTTTCAAGAATATCTTAAAATACTGATTTTTAGAAAACTGATGAAATCTCATGCACCCCCCCTCCTCCCCCCTTATCAATTTTCAAGAATATCTTAAAATACTGATTTTTAGAAAACTGGTAAAATCTCATGCATCTCCCCCTTATCTATTTTCAAGAATATCTAAAAATACTGATTTTTAGAAAACTGATGAAATCTCATGCACCCCATTCCCCCCTTGTTAATTTTCAAGAATAAGATGATTTTCAAGAATATCTTAAAATACTGATTTCTAGAAAACTGGTGAAATCTCATGCACCCCCCCCCCCCCCCTTATCAATTTCCAAGAATACCTTAAAATATTGATTTTTAGAAAACTGATGAAATCTCATGCACCCCCCCCCCCTTATCAATTTCCAAGAATATCTTAAAATATTGATTTTTAGAAAACTGATGAAATCTAATGCATCCACCTATTGTCAATTTTCAAGAATATCTTAAAATACTGATTTTTAGAAAACTTGTGAAATCTCATGCATCCCCCCTTGTAAATTTTCAAGAATATCTTAAAATATTGATTTTTAGAAAACTGATGAAATCTCATGCACCCCACTCCCCCCTTGTTAATTTTCAAGAATAAGATGATTTTCAAGAATATCTTAAAATACTGATTTCTAGAAAACTGGTGAAATCTCATGCACCCCCCCCCCCCCCTTATCAATTTCCAAGAATATCTTAAAATATTGATTTTTAGAAAACTGATGAAATCTCATGCATCCACCTATTGTCAATTTTCAAGAATATCTTAAAATACTGATTTCTAGAAAACTGGTGAAATCTCATGCACCCCCCCTCCCCCTTATCATTTCCAATAATACCTTAAAATATTGATTTTTAGAAAACTGATGAAATCTAATGCATCCACCTATTGTCAATTTTCAAGAATATCTTAAAATACTGATTTTTAGAAAACTGGTGAAATCTCATGCATCCCCCCCCCCTTCTCAATTTTCAAGAATATCTTAAAATACTGATTTTTAGAAAACTGATGAAATCTAATGCATCCACCTATTGTCAATTTTCAAGAATAAGATTATTTTCAAGAATATCATAAAATACTGATTTCTAGAAAACTGGTGAAATCTCATGCACCCCCCCCCCCCCTATCAATTTCCAAGAATATCTTAAAATATTGATTTTTAGAAAACTGATGAAATCTCATGCATCCCCTCCCCCTTCTCAATTTTCAAGAATATCTTAAAATACTGATTTCTAGAAAACTGGTGAAATCTCATGCACCCCCCCCCCCCTTATCAATTTCCAAGAATACCTTAAAATATTGATTTTTAGAAAACTGATGAAATCTCATGCACCCCCCCCCCCCCCCCCCTTATCAATTTCCAAGAATATCTTAAAATATTGATTTTTAGAAAACTGATGAAATCTAATGCATCCACCTATTGTCAATTTTCAAGAATATCTTAAAATACTGATTTTTAGAAAACTTGTGAAATCTCATGCATCCCCCCTTGTAAATTTTCAAGAATATCTTAAAATATTGATTTTTAGAAAACTGATGAAATCTCATGCACCCCACTCCCCCCTTGTTAATTTTCAAGAATAAGATGATTTTCAAGAATATCTTAAAATACTGATTTCTAGAAAACTGGTGAAATCTCATGCACCCCCCCCCCCCCTTATCAATTTCCAAGAATATCTTAAAATATTGATTTTTAGAAAACTGATGAAATCTCATGCATCCACCTATTGTCAATTTTCAAGATATCTTAAAATACTGATTTCTAGAAAACTGGTGAAATCTCATGCACCCCCCCCTCCCCCTTATCATTTCCAATAATACCTTAAAATATTGATTTTTAGAAAACTGATGAAATCTAATGCATCCACCTATTGTCAATTTTCAAGAATATCTTAAAATACTGATTTTAGAAAACTGGTGAAATCTCATGCATCCCCCCCCCCTTCTCAATTTTCAAGAATATCTTAAAATACTGATTTTTAGAAAACTGATGAAATCTAATGCATCCACCTATTTGTCAATTTTCAAGAATAAGATTATTTTCAAGAATATCATAAAATACTGATTTCTAGAAAACTGGTGAAATCTCATGCACCCCCCCCCCCCCTATCAATTTCCAAGAATATCTTAAAATATTGATTTTTAGAAAACTGATGAAATCTCATGCATCCCCTCCCCCTTCTCAATTTTCAAGAATATCTTAAAATATTGATTTTTAGAAAACTGGTGAAATCTCATGCACCCCCCCCCCCCTTATCAATTTCCAAGAATATCTTAAAATATTGATTTTTAGAAAACTGATGAAATCTCATGCACCCCACTCCCCCTTGTTAATTTTCAAGAATATCTTAAAATACTGATTTTTAGAAAACTGATGAAATCTAATGCATCCACCTATTGTCAATCAAGAATATCTTCAAATACTGATTTTTAGAAAACAGATGAAATCTCGTGCATCCAACCCTTGTTAATTTTCAAAAATATCTTAAAATACTGATTTCTAGAAAACTGATGAAATCTAATGCATCCACCTATTGTCAATTTTCAAGAATATCTTAAAATACTGATTTTTAGAAAACAGATGAAATCTCGTGCATCCCCCCCCCCCCCTTATCAATTTCCAAGAATATCTTAAAATACTGATTTTTAGAAAACTGGTGAAATCTCACGCATCCCCCCTTGTCAATTTTCAAGAATATCTTAAAATACTGATTTTTAGAAAACTGGTGAAATCTCATGCATCCTTTTTAGATCATCATCTCCTTTTTAGAAAACTGGTGAAATCTCATGTATCCCCCCCTTGTATAAATTTCTACTTATATAACAAAAAAATGTATTATGACTAGAGGCTCCGCTCCCTGTTCCCTATACGCTCGTCAACCTTCGACGATATATGGTTTATACGTTCGCCAATCATCGATTGATTTGTAATATGAACTTCATCTAAAAACCATTATAGTACCCCATTTCGCCGTTGTAAATGTCATATTTCATCAAAATCGGTTAAAATAGCCCAGTTTGTGCCCGCACAGAGTTGTGTGAAAATTAAATAGTCTGTACACGCAGTTTTCTTTGAAAATAAATCGTAAGGGGTTAATACCAGGTTGTATTGGGTTAAATAGAACGCTCACCTTGTCTTTTTAATCTTCTTGCAAATAATTAAAAACAGAAAACCGTAAAACTTAATCTTGTCTCGTGTATCTGTGAACTTATATTTACCTGTTCAGCACTCATTCCACTACTAACTTGATGTTGCATTTAAACCTGAACATTTAAAAAAATTGTAATTTCCTCTTTTTTCGACTTTCATACATAATAACCGAAAACCAACCAACACACCGATTAAACCTTATTAGAGAAAATTTCAAAAATTCCATTGACCAAATTAATTATGCATGCACAATCAGTACATAATTGGAAATATTTTTCTTAATTTCGTTTTGGGTTCTTTGATTATCAGTCAATATAAAAGAAAATTTATGAAAATTTCCATTAAACATGAAATGGGGAAATCTTAATGGTATTGCCATAATAGAAATCTACATTCACAATAAAATCATTTTAATATTTTAGCATATAATGGCATGAAAAAAAGGACATCCTATCTAAGTATAAATGTTTACTAAATGGTTTGTGTAATAGCAATATATAATATTCTTATGTATGGATAGAGAGTGTTTCCCATTTTATTTGTATTTTTTGAAAATATGAAACTTATGAGTAGAGAACATAAAAAAAGCATAAAATCCTTTTGTTGGTTTTATTCGATTTTGCCCTTACTCATACAGTCATTGAGTACACCATTAACCAATTTATTCAATTTTCAAGAAGCAACTATATTATACATATAACCGGGTAAAAATCTCATTTCCAAACAATAAAATATAAAAAATTGGTTTCTAGGAAAACTTAAAACCTATGTATTCCAGCTGAACTAAGTGTGGGTGTATGTGTGTGTGGAAATACATAGTTCGCATTGTCCATAAATAATTTATAATGTATTTTGTATGGAAACTTAATGTAGATGAATTCGCGATTGTTTGTATAAAATGTGTGGTACACAAGTTAACATTCGATATATGTATACTAGAAACCAGACTCTCTACAGAACAATAACCTGGATTGAAAAAAAAAAAAACGTTTCATTGAAACACAATGCATAAAGCTTTTCTATTTCGTTTTTTTTTTTGTTGTAAATAAATAAGTTGTTATGTGTTAAGATTTCAAACCATATCTCATAAAAAAAATACCTAGAAATACCGGTTAGAACGTGGTCCGTTCTGGGCACTTTATTATAAATGCTATTTGAAGTATTTTTAGTCTTATGACTTCTATAGGGGTACCTCGGTACAGAAAAAAATACTTTTATTGTTATTGGCCAAGAGGGAAACAAAGTAAAATTGACGTTCAAGCATGTTAAAGATTATACAGAATGAATATTAATCAGCCTAAAATTATTTACCAAAAAATGGTATCGAAATTTTAAACATTTGAACTGGGTTTTTCTATTCTGGCTATGGTGTCATGTTGGAGACAAGGTCTTGCAGGCCGGGATTCAGAAGAGGCGGGCCACTTAAATAATAAAATTCGATTAAAAGGAATTTTATGCTCTATACATATTTGTGCAACTGATCTTATTCGATTCGCGCTCGACTCCACTTTTACATTCTGTAATAGCATGAATTCGAGGGCAATTTGAACAACGCAGCTAAGATTTAAATTTTTAAAATTTAAATTTGTAATACAAAAATGTAGTAACTTTTGTTGCATGCTTTCGATATTAAGTTGGAATTTCAAATACTTGGAAGATATTCCAAATTATTAAGTATGAGCCCATTATAAATACTCATACATATTAAATGTGATTTAAAATCTTATATTTTATAATAATGTCCTATAACAGAACTGATTATTGGCTAAATTTTTAATTTCATAAACTACATCCAAATTGGGATTACCCTGTACGAGTTAAACCCAATGAGTGTAAATATTCCGATCTTACATAAAGTGATTTGGTCTAACTAATTTTAGATCGTCAGCAAAAAAGCGAAAATTACTTAAATGTTACTATTAATGCCATAGATGATGGATACAAATTTACATATGGTTACGTATGGTTCGATGGGAGACATCGATTAATGACTCCGAAGTTGACCTTGAGGATTCAACAAGTCTAAAGTTTTGGAAGATTTTCAAAGAGAATTCCTTCAGAATTGTTGGAAAGACTCAATGCTTCTCATCCTGCTATATCACTAATATTCGTTTTAAATTAGAAAAAGGAAATAATTTTTTTTTTACATTTTAGAGTGTTCATTTAGACAGTACAATGAAGTTTATAAGAATGAATTCCAACCCCGATGAAACCTGCCATTGCAGTGGCGGATGCAAATTTAAAATAAAAACATTGTAGCGTTGTTTTTGTTTCGTTATATAAAACAGTTCTACTGTAACAAAATGTTCAGCAAGCCGCTGCTTCTCTCCAAAACAAGAAAGCACCATCCCCAGACGGAGTGCCCATGGAAGTTATGATTCACGGAAGCTAGTGTTACTGGCTATAATGAACGTTAAGAACGCATTTAACTCGGGGAGGTGGGCGGATATGTTAACTGCGCTATCAACCGCTTTCCGCGTACCAGATAAGTACAAGATAGGAAGCTACTGTGCGAAACCACGTAGGATCAATGCAGTAAAGAGGCCACGAGGGTGCTGCCCAAGGTTCTATTCTAGGGCCTGATTTATGGAACGTATCATACGGCGGCATCCTGAGAATAGAAATGCCAGATGACACGCTATTGCAGCACTAATGGTCGTCTGTGATATAGACGACACAACTAGGTATTGAGAAGAACTACCGCTTGGCTAACTGGCCATGGTCTGTCCATAGCAACAGAAAAAACAGAATTAGTTTTGCTTACGAGACGGCAAATTGCAACCGATGTGCTGTTTCATGTAGGGAATCACCAGGTACAGTCCAGCACAGCAATCAAATACCTGGGGGTACATCTGGACAACAAACTTAATTTTGGAGAACAGGTTAAGCGGTCCTCAGAAAAGGCTCGAAAGTAACCTTTGCACTGTCCAGATTGATGACGAACATCGGAGGCCAAGAGCTGAAAAAAAGAGGCTTCTAATATCAGTCACGAACTCCATCCTTTTGTATGGGTATACACATACAGTAAAAAAATGGCCGCCGTACAACGTCGTGGGCACTCAGGATCTGCAGTACTTTCAGAACTGTCTCAGAACCTGCTGTGTTGGTTATTGTTGGAGTAATTCCCATAGACCTAATGGCGAAATAAAAAAAAGCTATATATGACACCAGGAGCGTTCTTGGCGTCTTAGAGGCAAAAAAGGCAGCCATAGAACACGTCATGCTTTGCTGGCAGGAGATATGGCAGACCGGCTAATTAAAATCCTGTCTGCGTGGGTAGATAGGAAAAAGGCCGAAGTAAATTACTTTTTGACTCAATTCCTCACAGGGCATGTGTACTTTTGCAAATATTTGAAAGCGATGGGCAGCAATTGATGATACAGAACACACTTTTTTCACTTGCGACCAGTGGAAAAGGAGACATGAAGAACTAGCAAGAAAGGTTGGCAGGGTGACGCCCAATAATATCGTGGGCATCATGCTCGAATCAAAACAGAGCTCGGATATAGTGGCGAATTTCGTAGAATCGAACCTACAACAAAAGAAACCAGAAATGGACAACCACCATAGAACGTGAAAGCTGTTATTTACAATACGAATACAGAAGGCGAAACATAGAAAAGCAATATACGAGACACCATCTTGATGTTATATCAAAATAGTTCCGAGAATTATGAAATCCACAGCCCAATTTTTAGCTATACCTCCGAGTCTACAGTGCGGAAATATTCACAAGTCATTTCCAGAAGCAGTGGACATTTATTAATTATATTTTGACTTTGCAGATTCCACAAACAGAAAATGAATGGAAAGTTGTGGCCCAACAATTTGAGAATAAATGGAACTTCCGACACTGCCAATGATAGTAGATGGCAAGCATCTTACTATTCGTAAGCTGCCAGAGACTGGCTCTTTTAATTTTAATTATAAACATAGTTGTTTAGCATTGTATTAATGGCCATTACAAACTCAAAGTATGCATTTTTTAATGGTAGACGTAGAAGCTAACGGACGGGGGAGAATTTTTCAATACACATTTTAATAAAAAGCTTCAAGGAAAAAACCTTTGAATATCTGAACCAGAAAATTTACCGGGAACTAATATTAAAATGCCTTATGTTATAGTTATGGTCATAATGAATTCCCAGTCATATGAAAAACTTAATGAAATCATTTGGTCGAAGTGATCTGACCATAGAAGAAGCCATTTTTAACTGCAGGTTATCTCGCGTAATAGAAATTGAATTCGGTATATTAGCCACCCGGTTTAGAATATGGCTCAGATAATAAATCTAAGTCCAGAAAAAGCTTTTATCATTGTTCTAGCGTGCTGCTATTTACATAATTTTTTATGAAAAAAAAGTGGAAACATATTGTAAAAGATACTGTTAAAGTTAGCCGAAAGTTGCCAGCAGAAAGTGAAAAGTCCATAATGCAGATTGTATCACTCCAGCCGAAAGTAAAATCCGGCAATGCAGATTACGTTATCCCCGCCTGAAGTAAAAATAAATCGGTAAAGCAGATTGTCTTATCGCAGCCGAAAATGAAAACTGATGTCGATATCGATCGGTAGTGTTTAGCCTAAAAACTACTAAATAATGTTAGGATGCATGATTATCATTTAATACGTTTGTTAATATTCATATATTACAAAACCTGGCTGCAGTTCCTCATGGAAAATTGTGGAAAACTCAAGAAACCAATAAAAAAAATATTTTAATTGGAATTAAAACCGCCCCTAGAGTGTTATGTCTGGAGATGTATTTTATTGATGTGACTTGTCAATAGCTATCGCAGGAAAAAAATTCAGTACAAGTTTCCCGTGGAAAATCTCGGAAAATTTGAAAAAGTTTCCGTCCGAAAGTAAGAAATGAAAATCAGCCTCTAGAGTGTTATGTCTGGGCATAACACTCTAGAGGCTGTTTTTCATTTCTTACTTTCGGCTGGAAACTTTTTCAAATTTTCCGAGATTTTCCACGGGAAACTTGATCTGAATTTTTTTCCTGCGATAGCTATTGACAAGTTACGTCAATAAAATGCATCTCTAGACATAACACTCTAGAAGCTGGTTTTATACAAATTTTCTAATGATTTTTGGAAAATCGAATTTGCCGAGATGTCTCACGGGAAACTTGAACTGAATTTTTTTCCTGCGATAGCTATTGACAAATCCAATAAAAACCATTCAACTTAAGATATACACTCTAGAGCATAGGCGTCCAAGCCAAATGAGTATTTTTGACAAATTTTCAAAATAGCTAGAGCGTTAAAACTGCGATTAGAATAAAAAGCCAACTGGTCAATGCGGTAATTATTTATGTATCCAAAACCAAAGAATTCATCACTCCGGAATAGATGTGAAGATCACCGCAATAGTTGTTACATATTGCAGCATGCGGCCCGCGGGCCGCATGCCTCAAAATGGAATAAAAATTGCGGTGGACCTCACACTCACCCCAGAGTAATAAATTCTATGGCTATGGATACATAAATAGTTACCGCGTTGTCCAGTTGGCTTTTTATTCTAATCGCAGTTTTACTATGCTCTAGTTATTTTGAAAATTTGCCAAAAATACTCATTTGGCTTGGACGCCCCTGCTCTAGAGGTTGATTTTATTCCAATTATGTGAATTCTTCAGATTTTCCAATGTTTGCCGCGATTAGGTTAAACAAAGTTTTCCACGTAAGACTATTTACAAAATTGTTTAATACAAGCCATGTATCCTAGTTATTTTCGGCTGATAACTACAAAATTTTTTATTTTTGGCTAGAATGTTAATAACGTAATCTGCATTATCGACTTTTTACTTTCGGCTGGAAACTTTCGGCTGGAAACTTTCGGCTAACTTTAGCAGGGTTTGTCAAAGAGGGTTCGACGTTGAAGACTCTGTTATTGACAAACGTTAATTTCACTTCAACATCTGCAAGGAAGGAATACTACAGCATTCCCCAAAGATATACGTTAGAATTTTTCACGTTACTTTAACACTGTTGGAGCTGTGTCGTTCCAGGAAAAAACATTTCGTAAATAAATGTAAATGAATTCAAGAATGATTACAAATATGAAAAAATTAGTAACTTGCCATCTGTACAATTTCCTCCAATTCAGTGGTCTTTTCCATTGTCGATGTTCCCTGCATCTCAAATTCTTGATTGCTCAAAAAATCAATTTCGTCAAATTACCATAACGACGGTACTTATAAATCCTCTCTTCCGATGCCATAATTTGTACTTCACTACTTTTTTTAGTTCCCTGCGGTAAGCGGTACGAAAGCAATTAATTTTTTTTCTCACTTGAACTCTATTCGCATCTTTGTCCATTTCTTTGATTTTAATGACTAATTTGTCGTAACCACAGCTTTTTAAATATCTGTACTTATAACCTCTAATTTTCACCTTCCATAATTTAGGCAAATCTCGATATAGGTTAATAATCTTTTGCCAAAATTATTTATCAACAGTATTTGCCATTTTTGGTTATGTAATGTGCAAAGAATGCACACAAACTGAATAAATGTTGTACAATACTCTCAAACATCGACATACACGCGTCAAACAGTTGCACAGCCAAAAATGCAAGCAGCACCATATACGATCAACATGTTTGCAAAACAGTATTTGTTACGCAAATTGTTTGATCGTGTATGGAGCCCTTAAGTAAAATAAAGTATGTATAGTAATCATGAAAATTTTGGACCTTGAAATTTTTAGAGATTTATTTGTTTTGAAGTCCGCTGAGTCCGAAAAAGTGGGTTTCGAAATATTGTCTGTCTGTCAGTCTGTCAGTATGTCAGTCTTTGCCCTCTCTACAGCCCAGATGGTTTAAACAATCGAACTGAAACTTCAGATTTAATATTTTTTGATAAATTGGGAGAGCCCTGTTAATTTTACTCCAAATCGGCCAACCGGAAGTCGCCACTCGCTTGGCCTAGAAAATTTAGTTTGCAAATACTTTAAAAAGTATAAGGTTTACATACAACTACTTAATACAAAATGTCTCCAAAAATTTAAAAAAAAATTTTATGTTTACAAGAGATTTGCAAAAATCGTGTGTTGGCCACACCTTAATTTTTATTTTACAATTCGACAATTCGATTGTTTTCATAATATGAATATTCATAATAATACCATCCCCCCCAATTTTTATCGTTATTTCCGTCATTTTACAAACCCCAGTAAATTTGTTTCCAAATGTAATCGCTTATTGATTAATATCAAACATAAAACTATATCTAGACAAGAACCACATAAAAAAAGTTGAGTATTAGTTTTCAAAACTTATAAAAACAAAACTTAAAAACTATCATAAAACTCAATGAATTTATCTAGCATCTTGTTTGTCTTTATAATACACGATATAGTATATGCGATAAGAAGTTCAACAAAGATTTAATTGATTTTATAGTTTTGTTTCCCCATATCTTAAGTTTTCCTATATACGTATGTGAATATTAGTACAGTAACTAATGGCTGTTATAATTTTTACGTTTGCCATTGCCATAAAAACAGAAAATACGAAAAATATAAATTAATTTAAATTAATATAAATTTTTCATTTAGAAACTATAAAAAAGTTTTCCGTATTCACTAGACACATATTTATTTAGGCACAGACGGGTTTCATATGCATTTGCAGTTAAATATTAATAAACGATGTTGGTTTTCTTCAACCCAAAAGAGATTTTTTTAAAGTTGGTGTTTTTAGAGCAAAAAAAAAAAGTTTATCAGTTGGAAGCTTTTAGTTTTGTTTTTTTGCCCGATTTTGATCAATTTTCATTTATTTTTTTAGGGAAGCTGTTATAAAAAACAATCCAAAATGTATAGTTATTATACAACGATTTGTATCCCTATTTAATGGAAAGTTTTAGTGTTCTCATTTGTTTTTATCTCGTTTAAAAATGGAGAAGTTTGTTTTAAAATTTTTAATTAAATTTGGATAGTTTGGGATTTTTTTTGTGCCTATTTCGTTCGGTTGATTAGTATAAGCGATAGTAAAAATTATAAGTTTTGTTTTAGCTATTCAGAAAGCTGTATTTGTATTACATAACTAACTTGATGTACAGATTCCTTTGTATTATTTCAATATAAAAGTGGAAGGGAGAAGGATATAAAACGAGCCTTAAAACTTTGAAAATTGATAACGAAAATGCTATTTCCATAGCTGAATAGTTAAAGCTTCTGAATTGCGGTATTTGCCTAAACCGTAGTAATTTTATCCAACTAATTCTCTAAGTGACAATATTTTTATGTTTTAATGTTAAATAACCAACTTATGGTGAAAAGTGACGCTTAATTTCGTGCCAATTTATTAAATGTCGCCAAAATGCCGTTTTTCGAATTTGCGAAAGGCTGCCCATATGAAATTGGCGGCTTGCTCTAGTCGTGAGATATACACTAGCTAAATTAACAGATTAGTCTTCCAATGAGTATGCCCTTAAGTGTGACGTGTTCAACTTTTTGATTCACGGCGGTTAAACTCCCCTGGGAAATAAGCTCCTCAGAGGATCGACTGTCGCGTGCAATAAATTCTCCTGTAGAACAAATTCATCGGGGCATTAATTTGAACGTCAAATAAATTCCCCGGTGGATTAAATTCCCCGAGGAGTAAATTCCCAGAAAAAAATATTCCGTTGTGGAATAAATTTTCTAGGGAATAAATTCTCCTCTGGAAAAACTCGTTTGGAAATGAATTCCCCAGAAAATCCTCATTCTTATTAGTGTTGGAATATTGTGTTTTTCGATCCTGCATGTAAGATGATCAATAGCTTGATGATGCCTATTAGAGGACAAGTCGCGATGATTAAATCAATGATATCTGGCATACAAAAATCTGAATTTGAGGGAATAAAATGATTGCAGAGAGCGCAGCGCGACTTTAACTGAAAATTGGGAACAACTTCAACAAGTTGCCAACAAGAAGAGAGTATTAAGTTTCCATATAACGTTGATGGAATTTACCATCGAGAACTAGTTTCAAACCTTATTATTGCTGCGATTTCAGATAAACTGAGCAATTTTAGAAACGTGATTAAGAAATTATTTAAAATTCTTGAGTGTGATGATTCAATTGGTGACATTATAAATTATGATATCAAATTAAAATTAAAAAGGAATTGGTTTCAAGAGCCGATTTCATAAAAATACAAATATTGGAACACACAAATTTTAATTTGGCCAAATATTTTGTATTTGTTATTTTAATTTCTATTATTTTTAATATTTTATTGTTTTGAACTGAATAAATTCCCCAGGAAATAAATTTTCTAATGGAATCAATTTCTCTGGGAATAAATTCCCCGGGGATTAAATTTCTCGATAAATAAATTACCCGGCATCCGTAAAATAAATTCACCGGTTCAATAAATTCTTTTGGGGAATAAGCCCACGATGGATAAAATTCCCTTGTGTAATAAATTCTCTGGGGAATTACTTCACCGTCGAGACTAAATTCTCCTTTGGAATAAATTCCCCTGTGGAATAAATTCACCGAGGAATAAATTCCAACGTTACAAAAATTCCCTAGTGGATTAAATTCCCTCCGAAAAAAAAATTCAGTTGCGGAATAAATTCCCTAAGGAATAAATCTCTCGTGGAGAAACTCTATCCGGTGCAATAAATTCTGCGGAAAATAAATTCTCTTGTCGAATAAATCCGCCAGTGGGATAATTTCCTCGGAAAATACATTTCCTTGTGATAGGCAGGGCAGGCTCGAGGTGCGATCGAGGTGCGATCGAGGTGCGATCGAGGTGCGCGGCCGCGCAGTGCGCAACACTTTTAGGGGCGCAAAATTTTTGGCACAAATGTATTTCACACTCAACTGTAACTTGCTTAATGTTGCATATAAATAAGAATATTTTTTATCATCCTGTATTGCAATCTTCTTCTCAGGTACACAAACATTTTTTATGTGTCCGTGTGTTTTTTGGTCATAGTTTAATAATGGTAATGGCTAATGGTAGAGCTGGTTAGAGAAAAAAAATTAGTTTCCCATCTGAACCATATTTGTATCATGCCATCTCATCTTACATTTATCAGACAATATTAGTATTTTCCAAAAGCTAATAAAATATGACTGTAGTATGTATTAATAGTTGTTGGTGGAATTTGTCAAAAGTTCCTTCAGATCAGTTGATTTATCCGTATGTATCCGACCAATTAACCAATTAAATATTGACTTAGAGTTAATAAATTTTTCAGATCCAGCTTGATGGCCTAAAGCCCATAACAATAAAATTACTGATTACTTGTAGTCCAGTAAATGAAGGGTGAAAAAAAGGCCAACCTGTCAATAACACCCTACGACTTTCATACGGTCAGTAATAAGAGATAATTACCCATCATTTAAAATAAGCCAAATTCTACAGGAAAAAATGGCCCCCCCCCCAAGACCGGGAAAATGTGTTTTCATTCAAGATCATTTCATTCTCTACAAAAATGGTCCTTATCATTTTTTTTCGCAACATTCATATTTTTTGCAAAAAACAGGGTTGAAAAATTCACAATTTTGAACTTGACAACAAATACAAGATTTTTACAAAATTTGAGGTGGGAAGTGTGGGAATTACACTGCCTTAATGTTTTGACCTATGGAAACCAAGTGTATAGTTTTTATGCTTATGGACCGTTTTTTCTTCCCAGAGATGAGTGTTTAGGCTATGTGTATTAGGAAAACAGAGCATAAGATTAATTTCATCGGGATAGACCTAACAAATTGGCCCGAAACTATCGAAAATCAGTTGTTCCCACGTGGCAGCGCGAGTGAACGAGATTTTTCCTAAGGAAATATAGGAAGATTAAACAGTTACTTACATTTCGTCGTTATGCTCATCGTCAATTATTGCAAATTTTTGGCAATTTTTTGGCAACAATCAATATTGGGGTTTCGGAATAAAGAGTTATATATCTTTTTTCAATTTCCTTTATTATAAAAATATACTAAGATTGTGACATAAGACAGTGGATCACCACTCTTCTTCTTGGTCATCAACATTGTCCTCATCAAGTTCTCCCTGTGGATCTATTTCTCCTGGTTCTATAGTTTCGTCTACTTTCACCTCTTCGGGTAACATTACATCTTGGCTATCTTTATAATTCGAACACTGGCGGGACTCACACGAACTACAAACAAATGAGCATGGTATCCCTGCTTTCTTGCATGAACATGTTCCCTTACATTCTTCTTACATTGATAAAATATCATCTTTAAGAGTTCCGGAGGCGCCGGGTCATTAGTGGTCTGTACCGGCATGAGTACATACCCTACACGTTTCCATCCCCATTTTTCTGGTGACAGTTCGTTTCCAAGCCACTGCTGGACTTGCAGATATACCCGATAAAGGTGTTGCCATGCAGCTTCAGCTGTGGGTGGCAAGCTTGCTAGTGTGCTCGCGGTTTGGGTCCTCTTTGCGGTCAATCGCGTGAAGGTCTGATATCTAAGGGTTTTCAGTGTGTTTCTTGTATTGTCACTATAAATCGCCAGAATGACAGTTTGCACGTTCCCAAATACGATCTCGTAGGGAAGATTATGTTTTTTAAAACTTTCAATGGCCGCTCCTGGTTCCTTGTCCCCCCCTTCATTACATTTTTCTCTAATTTTTCAACTATTTATTTTTTCCCTTTCCTGAAGAAAGCGGAAGTTGTATCGCTTCCCGAAATCGCATGCAGAAATAAAATATTGTCTCTGATGAAGGGATGCTCATCCAAGCTCTTGGAGGAAAACATTTGTTGGGGCTTGTTTCCCTTTGCAGGCTTCAAGAAATAAATTGTCTGATCTGTTGGGGTCAGGGCTGTTATTAGTAGATGTCAATGTCCTCTGCGACAACTATTACTAGCGGGCCTTCGACAGCATATTTTTGCAACGCCGTTTGTACAATCAATGAGTCCGCATCGTCTACAGCTTGTCTAACGGAAATACGATTCTCTTCAAGAACTCTTTTTAGATGCTGAATGAAGGAAATTTAATTTTGTTATTCGACAAAAACTTCTCCTTTGAAACTGGTAAAGCCATGTTAGGATCGGGCCTTATGTCAGGCCATGACAGGTTGCTTGCACGCCGCAAACGTTCTGTATTATACTGTCTTGATTGCATTCATGATTATCGAAAACCACTGTGACATCCATGGAATAATGGTCTTTTAAATATTTAACGTATCTGCCGAAAATCTCAACAAATAATTCCTTTCCTGTCCAGGATACCCGATGTAATAACATTCCCCCGTCGACAACTTGAATACATTTATTCTTGTCAATATTCTCTGTTTCTTGTGAGAACAGGTCTATTAACGCCGATTTAGCGGTTTTCCGCAATATGTTATTGTCAAATATGCTCATTGGAAATGGAGCTAGTTTCATACTCGAAATGGTTTTCTAGCTTCGCGGAGCCTGACTCACTGGTCAGGCAAATTCTTTGAAAAATTAACAAGGGATCTATTGTTATAACTTCATCCTGAACTTTTACCGAGAACGTTTTATTTATAAGAGGGATTACGCGATGCTTGCGCTTGAATGAAATATCATGAAACCTCTTTCCTTGCACCTGATTCAGGATATTATTTGCTCCAACCGCAAAAGCTTCGTGACAACTAACATCCTCCCCACCAAGGAGCCCCGTGGACAAGGAAATAAGTTCTTCTGTATGTGGAAACGGGTCGTTGATATCAATATGCTGCGTCAATTTAGCCAAGTCTTCGTAATCGCGCTCTATCCGACTACCTCGGGCATCTACATGCTGGTCACTGGAGTTAAACCGAAACCCGCAAAACTCCTCCATTTGATTACAAATATCCACCATGTAAGGAAGAGATGCTATGAACTTGGTGGTAGCCTTCGTATTGAATCCACGGTTTACTAATCCATCGCTAACTTTAACCATTCTCATGAAGTCTTGTTCAATCGTCATGTCCGTGAAGTTACCCGACCAAAATTTGTCTGTACGCCTGATTGTATTAAATCCGTTTCGAACAAAATTCTGATATTCAACTAGTAACTCGCATCTGGAATTCCGGTTTTCTAATGACAACGAAGGGGTCCCCGCGAAGCGTAATTTTGCTGATGTGTTCTTCGGAAGCTGGCAAAGCACAAAAAACACAATTGGCCTCGAAATCAAAGGAACTCTGGCGAGCCTTTTTCCTCTTAGGGCTGTTCAAATGGTCAAATTTTTCGTCTCGTCGGGGACAAAATCATTGTATGGAAAATTATCATTGCGTTTAAGAGTGTAGCGTTTCCTGCACATTTTGTGCATATGCACAGATGACTGTTTTTCCAGAAATTTATGGTGATTATCCTGCCTCTCCTTGCTAACAGTAATCATGGTTTGCAAGCCACGAATTACATGGACCCTATCATCGCCAGAAACCTCTTCCTTACAAAAGGAAACACACCGGTGTAGCGGAGTTGGCCTCCATTTTTCTATAACAAGAAAAGTAGACCACGATTTGAGTTAAATTTTCTTGAATAAAAACAACATAAACAAATGCTCACTTTTTGCTCCAATTTGACAAGATTTGAATCTTCACTTTCTATGTTTTAGGTTGGTGATGCAAATTAATTTAAACGAAAAACCTCAATATTTGTTCAATATTCTTGACTTTAATCACTCTTTTTTTCTATAATTGACTAAAAATAAAGTTAAAATGTCAGAAATAAATGGCAGGGAGAAAAAAGCTACCAAAAGAAAAAGTGCGTTTTTTATAGCACAACCACAGAAAAGAATGAACAGATATGGAAGTTCCATGTCAAGTATTTACATAGAAATATTCAATCAAAAAAATGTATTCCTGCTCTAATCTAACCAGTTAAGACAGAGACAATATATTTCAATATTATATATTTCGCTTTTCTTCTTTGTATAAAAAACAAAAAAGAAGAGAAGCGAAACATATTATTGTATTATATTTTCTCTGTCTTAATTGGTTAGATTAGAGCAGGAATACATTTTTTTGATTGAATATTTCTATGTAAATATTTGACATGGAACTTCCATATCTGTTCATTCTTTTCTGTGGCACAACCGGAAACTAGACATTCTCACCTTTTAAATGACATGCCTTGAAGGGCCATTTTAATCAAGTATAAATTAGTAATGACTCATTGTAGGCAAAATTTTCCAAGACTCCAAAAACAGTGAAAAATTGGAAATTAACAACCAAACTTTTTATTGAAACGCAAGAAAATTAGTTTCCCCAATTTTCTGGGATGACTATGGATCTTTCGAGGATCCGTATTCATGAAAATTCGGAGTAAATAAGTGTACTACAAAAAAAGTACGAGCAAATTCCTGGCGAGGTCAAAATTGCGCCGCAGCAGAAAGTTTGACCCGTTTTTCCAATATGGCCAAAAAGTCAAAACCTGACTCAAGTCACAGAGGATGATAGCGGCAGATTTCCCCTTTCACATGAACTTTGAATCATGAGAAAATATGCATTTTTACTCAAGTTATTGGACAATTTGTCCGCCCGTACATGTATAAATGCACGGAGCCTGCTCTCCGATACACAGCACAGGAGCTCAAAATTCTGGTTGCGCTGGGACCCGTTTATCTCGGAAACGGTCAATTTTTCGAAAAAAATGATAAGGACCATTTTTGTAGAGAATGAAATGATCTTCATCTTTTGTCTGTTCAAAAAATCTCTAAATGTCATATTTTAGGAGATATTGGCGGAAAACATATTTTCCCGGTCTTTGGGGGCCATTTTCAGGCCCGCCCGGGAAATCTTTTCCTGTAGAATTTGGCTTATTTTAAATGATGTGTAATTATCTCTTATTACTGACTGTATGAAAGTGGTGGGGAATTATTGACAGGTCGGCCCCTTCATTTACTGGACTATTGATCATTTAAGGTTACAGGCAAGTTCAACTTACATGACATCCTCAAGATGCAAGCGACCGTCATTTCGCCAATAATCATTTCTTCCGTTTTCTTGCTAATAACGAATGCGTACTGCGACGACCGATATTATATTTTGATATTGCTGACCACGCATTTTCTTTCTATTGTTTATGTTTTGATCGAGGTCGTACGAATTCGAAATCGACTTTAGCAAATATTGGTAGCAATAATTGAATCCATATATCTAAAGTGAATTACTCACATGGAAATAGTCCAAATTATGATATGTTCCCAAACATGGATAGAAACGGAATCAAGACTGAAATCAAGATCAACAATTGGTCGAGCGGAACAACAAGAAAACAGTTCTTTCAATAGATTGATGAGTATCGCTCCATATCTTGCACAAAATAATATGGCATTCCGCGGTTCTGCTGATAAGTTATATATCAAGAACAGCGGAAAATATTAGGCCTAATTAAAATACTTTGCCAAATTTGACCTCGTCATGCAGGAATACGTTCGTCGAATTCTAAAAGGTCGAATTTATTCATTATTCTGGAAAAAAGGTTGTAAACGAAGGAATTGAATTGATGGCAGAAAGTCACTGAACACATAATTTGATGTACTCTCAATGCAAAGTATTTTTCATCATTGCTAACTATACTCCAGACATCAGTCAGGTAGAGCAATTATCTCTCAGTTATTAAATAAAAGCAACAAAATAAAATTATAGTGTCTAACCTCCTTCTAACCAATTCCGTACTTTAAAATCTTTACGCTAGGTACTCCCTCTTTTCAGCCTATGCAGTTTTAATACTATATACATAGCTCCAATAAAATGTCGGATTCCAACTTGCCCTAAATTTGATTTCTTATTTTCTTCCCAAACTCCCAATTTACAAAATCATCTCTTTATCAATTAAAAAATGAAATAACATGGCGTTCCAAGAAGGTATGGAGCCGGCGCTGGTGATATAAATTCACTCGGCGAATAAATTCAGCAGTAGAATAAATTTCCCTGGAAAAATATATTAATCCCGTGTGGAATAAAATTCAAAGTGGAGTAAATTCCGTGGGGAATATATATCCCTGGGGATTAAAAAATCCCCAAATAAAGTTGCTGTGAAATAAATTCCATGACAAATAAATTTCCCGGAAAGACATTTCCAGATAACCTTGTATACATTCACAGGTGGAATAAACCTCCGAGGTGTAAATTCCCTTGTGCGATAAATTTTCTATGAAATAAATTTCCCTGTTGAAAATACCACCAGGGGAAAAAGTTTTAAAGTGGAATAAATTCCTCGGAGAATATATCCGTCTGGGAATAAATACCCCTCAAATAAATTCGCTGGGAAATAAATGCCCGTGTGAAATCAGTTCCCCGGAAATAAATTTCCAGGCCTCCCTTGACTCCATTCGCAGGATGAATACATCCCTTCGGAAAAACTCCCGACGAGTAAACTCCCAGGTGGAATAAATTATAATGTTAAATAAATTCCTCAGTGGGAATAGATCTTCCGAAAATTAAATTCCGTTGTGGAATAAATTTCCTATGAAATAAATTCTCCTCTGGAAAATACTCCCTGGGGAAAGAAGTCGTCGGTGGAATAAAATCCATATTATCTATGCTAAATTTATTTGGGTGCTATCTGTTTGATAGCGCTTTCATCTTTATGTGCAATATTAATAACATCTATAAATAGTTTATTGTGGAAATTTTTAAAATCAAGACATTTGGGGTGGTTTACTACTAGTTATTGGGACCCTGCGAACCTTCCTTTTTACACACTTGGGTCACTGGGCTACTCATGTTGTAATCACCAAAATAAAACTGATGAATCCAAATCTCTCGATTAAAGCAAAGAAAATCGCCCATTGCAAACGAGAGACTAATAGCCAATCAATTGTATTCCGGGTTGACTTGAAATCTTTTGAGTATTGGTTCCGACTCTACGCTGCAATACGTTGTGGATAGAATCTCTCTTAAGATCTTCTCGAGACCGTAATGGTTCTATCTTCTTGCTAAATGGCGTTCAAAATCACCTACATGGTTGTTATAAAATAGTTCAACTTAAATCAAACCAAGACAAAATCGGTACCTTCTTGATGGTATTGTTTCTGTGTGCTGAATTCTACTAATGGTAGAGTTTTCTGTAAGTATTCTGTAGTTGAAACTAGTGCCTGCATTTATATTGTGCACCAATAATCTTTAATCTGCCAATTCTTGCGCTAAATTTTTGCTCGTATCAGTTGTATACGGATCAATATATACTCGATGTGGGATAATTTAAACATAAGTCTTCACGGGGTTCTCTATTTAATTATACAGGGTGAGGAAAAAGTATGGAAACCCCTAAAAATCTCGAGGAGTTCAGTCCGAAAAAAAATGAGCAAGGTTTATTCTTAGGTCATTTTCAACAAGGAATTTAATGGTGAGCTTGGTTGTGACCATGACCTTCATTTTCAAGGTCATTTTGAGGTCAAGGTCATTTTTTTATAGGGAAACCCCAGTTGTTCACATCGGATTCGAAAAGAGCGATCAATTGTACGTTAGAATATGTATTTTCCATGACCTCCCAAGGTCACCTGAAGGAATATATTTTAATTGTAAAGCTTATGATTTGCTATGAAAATTTAAAAAACAATTAAAATTTTAAAAATTAAGAATTAATTTTTATTTGTTTAATATTCGTAGCAAATCATAAGCATTATATTCCGTCAGGTTACCTTGGAAGGTCATTGAAAATACATATTCGGACGTACAATTGATCGCTCTTTTCGAATCCGTTGTCAAAAATACGAGTTTCCCTGTAAAAAAATGACCTTGACCCCAATATGACCTTGAAGATGAAGGTCAAGGTCACAACCAAGCTCACTAAACCTTGCTTATTTTGTTTGTGACATACTCGGCGAGATTTCTAGAGGTTTCCATACTTTTACCTCGCAATGTAAATTGCTTTAGATGATCTTCGGAGGTCATGGAAAATACATACTTGGATGTACAATCGCTCTTTTCGATTCTGCCATCAAAAGTGGGGTTCTAATTAAAAAAAAAATACTTTGACCTCCAATGGACCTTGAAAATGAAGGTCAAGGTCACAACCAAGCCCACCATTAAATTCCTTGTTGAAAATTACATAAGAATACACCTTGGTTTATTTTTTTTTTGGACTGAACTACGCGTGATTTTTAAGGGTTTCCATACTTTTGACCATGTATAAGCTGTTCTGAACTCGGTCCGGTATGATTTTGAAATTCTCACTTTACCCCACAGGTGTATTTCCTTTTCTATTAAAACTATAAGACAAACGTTTAAACCATATTTCAACAGGAAATTGACCGATTGGGATTTTCTCTCTATCGAGTTGGTTCCCCTGCTTGTTATACCGAAGAACTTTTGTTTACAAATGCCATTTAAACTGCCTTTGAAAATTCTTGTCCAACTAAACTAAAGTCTCAGATCAAACCTTTATGGAGTTCTGAGCTTAAGGTTAAGAAAATTCGTCATGAAGCTAGTTTTCTAGTGGCTTACAAAAGAAGTTTAAAATAGGCTCATGGACACAATTCTGTGGAGATATTAATAGGCTGTCGTCTGTATCTGGATTTATTTAATCTTTTGCTAAAAGTGGGGTAAGCAGACTTAATGCTATTCGTCTACCAAGAGGTCAGCTGAGCTCCTCCAATAGGAAGATTGGTGAAATGCTTTTTTCTGCTCATTTGTCTTTGCCCGCCTTTGCACCGTATACAACTTATGGTCCGAATAGGATTACCCTGCTGAATTACAGCATGACTTTCGCTACATTTGGGACCATCTGTTTCACCTGTTTACAATCCTGGAGCAGAAATAAAGTTGTTTTTATCCAAAAAGCTGGTAAGTTTGATTATACTGACCTTAAGTAATTACGACCTAGCCTGTCTTCGACTTTTCTTAAAATTCTAGAAAAGATCATTATTTGCATATCTCCCCACTAAGTAATTACCAACAGACTTACAGAGTTGGTGAGTCTTGTAAAACTGCCATATAATTGAACTTGTTGAAATATCCCTCAATAATAAATAGTTTCTTGTGAATACTTTTCTGAATTTTGCGGGAGCTTTTGATAGCATTTCATTTCTTACGATAACTAAAGCCTGTGCCAATTTTGGTATTGATCTCACAATTGGTTTATGGATCGAATCTATGTTTAAGTCTCGATGGCTTATCCGTTTCTGCCAAAATTGCCAAAGGCTGCCCAAAGGGAATGGATTACTCTCTCCCCTGCAGCATTCTGGTTTAATTGTTCAAAGCTATGTTGAAGATCTTATTGTTTCAATTTCAAATTAATTTCTGAATGTTCTATATGAATGGTGCAATGAAAAGGGTTTCCACGTGAACCCGTCTATGGAAGGCTGATTTAATTTTTTTTACTAGGTTTTGAAGTACTGTTGGTTTATCTGTTTCCTCTCTTGGATCCGACCAAGTAAAGCATCCTAGTGTCATCTGGGATCATAAACTCTCCTAGAATTACCACCTTCATTCCAAAATTTAAAAAGGTACTGTAATATATTGGCAGTGTCGAAGAGCTTTTAGAAAATCATGGAGCTTTAGCCCCAAAATGTTTATGTTTTGAAGACTTCTCTAAATACACTTAATGGACTACAAAATATTGCTAGTCGGGTTTTCCAATAAGGACTTGACAACTTTTTTTTTAAATAAAACGCAAATCATTTGAGATATCTCGAAAATTTTATTATTGGCTCAAAGAACAATCAAAACATTTATGTATGGTATTCGACATCGTTCATATGTCCACCACGGAAACGTTTGCATGTGTCGATTCTTGAACTCAATTTTCGATGACTCTGCCATACATTTCGACGGAAACGGCCGCTATCTCTCGTTCAATATTGGCTCTGAGTTCCTGACTAATGATTTAACGTAGCTCCATAAAAAAGTTCAGAGGTGTTAAATCGCACGATCTAGGCGGCCAATCGACAGAACCATTTCTGGATATAACACGTTCATCGAATTTTGATTTCAATAAGTCGATTGTTAGACCCGCTGTGTGGCATGTCACACCATCTTGTTGCAACCACATATCATTAATGTCTAGCTCATGCAATTGACCAAAGAAATAACGATGCAACATGTCTCTGTAGCGATCTCCATTGACGCCAACATGACGGTTATTTCCTTCAACGAAAAAAATTGGTCCAATGACACCACCAGCATGAAAACCACACCATACAGTTATGGTTTATGTGGATGAAGTGGTGTTTCTTGAAGCACATGAGGGTTTCCACAGGACCAATAATGCATATTCTGTTTGTTGACGAAGCCATTTTAGCCAAAAATGCGCTTCATCACTGAAGATTATTTTGCGATGAAATTGCTCATCTTCTTCCAACATTTCCAGAGCCGAATCCGAGAACGTATGCAATACGTAGCAGAGACAACGGCAGTAATATTCTCGGTACTTTGACCAACCCGTTGTCTCACTGATATGGGAATACCCGATAGCGAATATTTAGACTCTTTTTTACGGCTATAATTACGACCAAAAATTGGAATTAACGCTCTTGAAGTTGCAGTCACCGACTCGGAATTTTTGAAGTAAATTTTAATTATTTGTAAACGTTGTTCGTTCGTGTACTTCACCATGATGAAAATATTGTCTTTACCGAATGTTTTGATACTGACAGTTTGGTTATTGGTTTAATGGTGTATTCACAGTGATAGTTCAATGTTGTCAAGTCCCAAATGGAAAACCCATACATCCATAAATGTAACGTTACCTTGCTAATTTATATAAGTTTTTTGAAACTGGATGTTCCAAGGTGGCCGGAATGTTGAATCTTTGTATAGCATATTAAAATTTCTTATGGGATTTTGTTAGTTTTCGGTAAACTGCACAATTGTGAATCGGTACAACAAATCGGTATTATAAATCTAATACTATTTTGTTATAGAGAAGGTTCAACAGAGACGGCATGTTGAAATAAGAAGGGAGGGAAGATAAAATTTAGACTATTTTTTACAACAAAACAATATATTTGTCAACAAAAATTAAATTTCCATCTTTAATCGACGCATGTCTAAAGAATATCCACACGGCATTGACGTCATCAGAACATTACATCAATTTGCATCGACAATTAGTCGAATTAACAGGTGAAATTGATTGATAATTATTGTAATACATATTTAATTTAATTAGCTAATTGGTATATTAAATTAATATTTTAGATTTAAGTTTAAATATTGTATCTCATAAGATTTGTAAGTGTGTTCCTTTTAAAACATGTCAGATATTACAAAGTGTAGAAAATCGATAGGCGGGTTAAAGGGCCGTGTCACATATTTTCAAAATTTATTGGATTCTGAAAACCTATTCTCCGAGGGGGAGTACGAATCAATGCTAGACCGTATTAAGACACTATATGTCAAATTTGATGATGCCCAGTCAAATCTAGAAGATCTGGAACCGGCAGAGTTTGACAGTTCGGCCTGGGATGATTTCGAAGCACGTTGCAGATCTGTTGAAACTCGTGTGAGAAATAAATTGCGTGAATTTTCTACAAATAAACCCCATGTACAGAGCGTCAATAATTCAGCAACAGACCTGACAATCGTCAAACCATTTTCAATACCACTTCCAGAGATACCATTGCCAAAGTTTGATGGCTCGTTTTTGTCATGGATCGAATTTCGAGAAATATACTTGCAACGAATACACAAGGATTGTAGGTTAGATTCTATTTTAAAATTCACTTATTTACGGGAATGTTTGAAGGGTGGTTCTGCCTATCGTTTTATCAAAGGAATTCCGAGTTCGGAGCGGAAATACGAGCAAGTTTGGTCTTCAATTTTCAAACACTATGAAAATGAACCGCGGATCAAGACATTGCATATGCAATTGCTTTATGAGTTGAAACCCGTACGAAAAGAAAATAGTGCGGTTGAATTAAAACATTTTATTGATTCGTTTTGGAAACAATACAATGCTCTAAAGGCATTGAATGCCCCCGTTGAGCATTGGGATTTGTTTCTGGTGTATCATGTGTCACAATTAATTGATCCAGCATCACGTCACCAAGTTGAAATCAAACGGCCGTTGGACAAAGATCCAACGATAAATGAGATAATGGAAATTTTAGCCAGTAGAGCTCGTATTTTGGAAGCAATGACCTCAATTAAAAGTATAAGTTCTCAGACCAACGTAGGCAAATCACAAAAGTCGACACAGTCCATGTGTATGGTTTCGGACAAATCTGGAATAATTCCGTCGACCGATCCATATGAGTCATCCAGTGAAAATATAATTGGAAATTAACCTGAAAAGAAAAGTAAAATTTCAGCTGAAAATTAATAATTTTTATTTATTTAAGTAACTTAGCTTATTTATGAATGACGGGAATCATTCATATCCAGTGTAGATTCCCAGGATGGCTCATCTGGAACAATTTACCTAAAAATAATTATTTAATTAATAATTTCATAATTTTATTTGTTTGTTTTCATCTAAACTTACCGACATTTTTTACATCTGTCAAATTAATTGATAACGAAGAGAAAATGGTAAAGTAGAATATAGTACTTTTTTTTTGTTAATTTATAATTGTAGTACCTTTTTTGTTTTGTATAAATAACCTGTTGCTCTATTTCATTTTTTTTTTTTTTGTCATTACTGATTTTGGCTTGTTAATAAAAAGACGTCAGATTTAAAAGAAATAATAAAAATTTAATAAATTAAACATTAAAAGTGAATAAAACTGTGGATTTTATTTTGTATGTTGAAACATAAAATATATGTTGATTGTGGCGGTATTATCTACGTATACATATTTAAATTGGTGGTAGGTACATTCCTGGCGACATATAATATTTGGCGGTGCGGAATTTTATTTCAATACATGAGCCATTGTACCAGTGCGGTTTTCAATTGTTTAGATACGACAAAATACATTTGCACAGCAGTTAAAAATCACGGTTTTGGATTGGGCAATCAAATTTCATAAAAAATAAAAACCAGCACCTACTCGCGGAAAAAATAAAGTGAACTCCGACACAAGTGGTCCTTCGAGCCGGATGATCGACAAATTCGATTATATCCGTAATAATCAAAGTGCTACGGTGAATTTGTAGTTCAAGTGAAGTTATCCAGTGGATATAAAGCGCTAAATTATACACGTGGAAATTTTTTCAAATAGCGTGATACAAGATGGCGGATCTTAAGGTTACAGCCTTGAAGAGGCAAAGAACGCTAAATAAAAATAAATTAATACGAAACCATGAATATGCAAAGGCGTTGGAAGAAACTACAACACTGGAGGAATTAAATGTGCGTTTCGAACAAGTCGAAAAATTACATGACACTTTAAACAATATTGAAGCACAAATAGCCGAAATCAGCGAAACGGAAGAGGCAGATCCAACCATAGACGAATACTATTATGAGGCAGCGGCGCTGTTGAGGAGCAGCATTCGGAATCATTCCTTGCGAGAACCGCAACAAAATAATGCATTAAATTTCACAACGAATGCTTCGAATATTGGACACCAATCTGAGGTTAAGTTGCCCAAATTATATATTCCACCATTTTCTGGTTGCTATGCAGATTGGCCATCATTTTTTGACATGTTCTGCACAACGATTCACGAGGCAAATTTATCGGGGGTGGAAAAATTCCAGTACCTCAAAGGATTATTGAGAGGCGAAGCGGCGTCGTTGCTAAAGCACATTCGAGTTACGGAGAGTAACTACATGGGTGCATTCAATAAGTTAAAAGAGAGGTACGATAAGGGAAAGTACATCATTCATTCGCACATAAAAACGTTTATGGAGCAACCAAATGTTCAGAGTGATAATCTAACGAGTTTGCGGAAATTGCGCGATGTGTCGGACGAGGTAATACGTGGGCTAAGCGCCTTGGGAAATAAAGCTGAAGCACGTGATCCCTGGATTATTTATTTATTGTTGAAAAAGGTTGACGAGAAAACTGAATTAGCCTGGGCAAATTTTTCCAATGAAAATGATCATCCATCAATTGCAGAATTTTTTAAATTTATGGATAAGCGTATTTCTGCACTTGAAACATGTTCGGCGCCACAAAAGCGTACTACAAGAAATAGCGTTCGAGGTCATTTGGCTACAAACGAGCAACAGTCAAATTCAACTAGTCACAGTCAAAGTGATCGTGTTATTTTTAAATGCGCGTTGTGCTCTGGTGAGTCGCATTTTTTGCTACAGTGCGAAAAATTTCATGCCATGGATGCGGTTAAAAGAAAGGAATTTATTCAATCCTCAAATCGCTGTTATAATTGTCTAAGTGCCAGGCATCCGGTTTCCAAATGTTCATCAAAGCGACGATGCCAACAATGCGGTCGGAAGCATCATAGCTTGCTTCATTTTGAAGAAACGAAAGTTCAAAGTCACCCAGCGGTCAACGTCGAAACTGATACTACGGTAGCACATGTTAGCAGCATATGTCACACCTATTCCGGGGTTCAGATTCCAAACCATACAATATTACCAACAGCATTAGTTGGTGTGTTTAATCGGAATGGCGAAATAATTTACTGTAGAGCCTTACTGGATTCAGGCTCGCAAGTGAGCTTTATAACAGAAGATTGTGCGCAACGGCTTAAATTGCAAAGATTTAACTCAAGAATCTCAGTGAGCGGAATTGGAGATATGTCTGTTGGGGCGACTAAAGGTAAAATTAAATTAGCTCTTAAAACACACAAAATGGTCTACGAAATAAACGCGTTGGTTTTGCGGAAAATTACTTGTTCGTTACCAGTCTACGATATTTCACGTGCAAACATAACATTACCAAAGAATGTTGAGCTGGCGGATTCTGAATTTCATATTAGTCGTGAAATTGACATACTCATTGGTGCTGATCATTTCTTCAGCTGTTTGGAACCAGGTCAAATGAAGATACCCAACTCCACGTTAATGTTACAAGAAACAATTTTTGGGTGGATTGTTTGTGGTCAAATGAATGAAGCAACCAGTCAAGAGTATGTATCAATGTTGGCAATTAATGATATCACTAAAATAATAGATATTGATCAGAGCTTAAGACGGTTTTGGGAAGTTGAGGAGGTGACACCTTTAAAGCCACAATTTAGTGAAGAGGAAGCCCTTTGCGAGAAAAAATTTATTGCTACCACAAGGTTGGATGACGACGGGCGCTTTGTGGTACAATTACCTTTTAAACAGTCACCGAAAAAATTGGGCGGAACCCTTTCTGTTGCCATAAGGAGGTTACAAGGGGTGGAAAAACGATTTACACGAGACCCAGAATTCAAAAGGTTATTCATTAGCGAATATCAAACATTGGGCCATATGGTAGAAATTACTGATAATCAAACGTCGAAACAGCCAAGGTTTTATCTACCACATCACGGGGTCCTACGGATGGAGAGCACTACGACAAAATTGCGGGTCGTTTTTGATGGTTCGGCGAAGTCGACTACTGGCATATCCTTAAATGATTGCTTAGCAGCAGGTCCAGTAGTACAACCAAGCTTATTTGCAATTCTACTGAGGTTTCGAGAATATCCAGTTGCATTTTCAGCAGACGCTGAAAAGATGTATCGTATGGTTAAATTGGATGCAGCTGATACTGACTATCAAAGAATATTATGGCGAAGTAATGTGAGTGAACCAATTAAGCATTTCCGGCTCCTAACGGTCACTTACGGGTTAACATCGGCATCCTATTTAGCAACTCGCACATTACAAGAAATATCAGACAGGTATGCCGGTTCTCATCCAGAAGCCTCTAGCATAATCGCAAAATGTTTTTATGTCGACGATTTAATGAGCGGTGCTCAAAATATTGAAGAGGCAAGTCAACTTATTAAAAGTACATGTGAGATACTAGATAAACATGGCTTTAAAATGAGAAAGTGGAAAGCAAACTGTCCCGCGGCACTGTGTGGAAGAGACGAAAGTCTATTGGACACTTCAGCAAAAACAGTTGGTGAGCAAGATGTTGGAGATTATGCAGTTAAGGTGCTCGGGATAAGCTGGAATCCAGGAAAAGATAAATTCACATTTGAATTTAAACTTAATGATGTAAAAACGTGTTACACTAAAAGGGGCGTATTATCTGCGGCTGGTAAACTTTTTGATCCCATGGGTTGGTTGTCCCCTGCAACAGTGATGGTAAATTTTTTATGCAGCAACTTTGGTGTAAAAGGTTGGACTGGGATGATCAGTTGTCAGAGGAGTTAAATCGACAATGGTTATCAATACTGAGTGGACTCGGCCAGGTGGGATGCATTGAGTTACCTCGTCATCTTGAAACAGTTACATCGTCGAAGGTGGAAATTCACGGGTTCTGCGATGCTAGTGCAAAAGCATATGCTGCGGTTGTGTACTATCGGTTCTTAAATGCAAACCAGAAAATTATTGTTCAAATGATTTCATCAAAAACGAAGGTGGCACCAATGAAGCAACAATCGTTACCAAGACTCGAGTTATGTGGAGCGCTGTTGCTGGCAAAGTTAATAAGTTCTATCAGTCGGGAAGCGGGGGTCCAAATTGTGAATTGCACATATTGGACCGATTCAAAAATCGTGCTGGATTGGCTACAGAGTTATCCTCGTCGGTGGAGCACGTTCGTCGGAAACCGAACTTCGGAAATCAAATCACTTAGTAAACGCGAGCAGTGGAGGCACGTTCCATCTACTTCTAATCCAGCCGATTGCGCGTCGCGTGGCATGGCTCCAATTGATCTAGCATCACATGATCTTTGGTGGCGTGGGCCAGCGTGGTTATACAAAGAGCAGCACATGTGGCCAGTCCAAAGCAAAACTTATAATACCACAGAAGAGGAAGAGCACATAATGTTCACGTTCAGTGCAATTAATGAAAACAAATGGGTTGGCGAATTTTTATGCAGATATTCGTCATTTCAAAGAGCTCAACGCATATTGTGTTACATTGTACGATTTATTAACGCTTGCAGAGTATCCAAAGCGGTTGACTATACTGGTAAATCACTGTTGCGCGAAGAACTAGCACAAGTCGAAGTAATGCTATGTAAACATGAGCAGGAGCTAGCAGCATTGAGAGTAAAATCCGCAGTTGCAAATGACAGCCAATTGAAGTGTTTAAATCCATTTTTGGACAAATATGGCGTTCTACGAGTGGTCGGAAGATTACAGCACAGTTTAGCACCCTACGCAACAAAACGCGAAGGAGCTAGCAGCATTGAGAGTAAAATCCGCAGTTGCAAATGACAGCCAATTGAAGTGTTTAAATCCATTTTTGGACAAATATGGCGTTCTACGAGTGGTCGGAAGATTACAGCACAGTTTAGCACCCTACGCAACAAAACATCCTATAATACTGCATTGCAAATCACGATTGAGTTGGCTGCTTCTGCAAGATGAACACATTTATAGTAAACATGCGGGGCCTTCCTTAATGATGAGTCTGATAAAACAGAGGTACTGGATTCCGAGGGGTAAATCAAGAGCAAAATCAGTCGTCGATAAGTGTGTAATTTGCTCCAGATTTAATGCCAAACTACAACAGCAACTAATGGGGAGTTTACCAAAATCACGGTTAGATCTGGTTCGTCCTTTTCTGTCAACGGGCATTGACTATGCGGGCCCATTTAGCATTCACCTAACCAAAGGAAGAGGACAAAAGGTATATAAAGCATATGTTTGCATTTTCGTATGCATGTGCATAAAAGCCATTCATTTAGAAGTGGTGAGTGATCTCACTAGCGATGCGTTCTTGGGGGCTTTAATCACGGTTTTGGATTGGGCAATCAAATTTCATAAAAAATAAAAACCAGCACCTACTCGCGGAAAAAATAAAGTGAAATCCGACACCATGGTAACCAATGTAGGAAATTCAATCAAATGTTTGTATTGTAAAGCTGATCACAATATTTACAAGTGTGAGAAATTTATCTTGCTGCCATGGAAGGGGAAGAGTAATTGGGTACACGATAAAAAACTTTGTCCAAATTGTTTTGGTACGCATCATATAACTGATTGTAAATCCAAGTTCACGTGTCATAAATCTAAACGGAGACATCACACTCTGTTACATATTCCGGGACCTGGATCCAGTTCAGGGCGGTGGTCAGGTTCAAAGTCAAGATGCGGTTAGTGCCACTCCAAAACATACGCATGAAGTAGACCCTTCTATTATGTCAAGCACATCTAAAGTTATGGGATGTAACTTTAACATTGTTGCTAGTTGTATGGAATCGATTAGTTCTTTTCATTCATCCACATCTCAGGTACTTCTTTCAACTGTTCTCCTTTGGGTAGAGAGTTCTTCTGATGTACGATTGCAGGTTCGCGCATTATTGGATTCAGGGTCGCAATCGAATTTCGTAACCGAAAATATATGTCAGAAATTACAAGCCAATAAAACGACGATTCATTTACCAGTTACTGGAATCAATCAGAAGGTTACTGAGGTCAAACATAAAGTGGATTTGTCTGTGGAATCACGTTTTCCAAATTATAAACAACATCTTGATTTTTTGGTTCTATCCAAAATTACTGGTGATTTGCCATTATATCTCGTTAATTTTAATTCTGATCAACTTCCCAGTTCTATAAAATTAGCCGATCCCAAATTCCACAAGCCTGGTAGAATTGATATGTTGCTTGGTGCCGAGATTTGTTGTGATATTTTTACTGGAGAAAAAATTGAAATTTGTCAAGAATTGCCACCGTTCCAAGCGTCAGTCTTTGGATACGTAATTGTAGTACCATTGGTTTCATTATTTTGCTGTAGTGTTGAGGAGGTGCGGAAGGAGGTGCAAAAGTTTTATGTTATTGAAGATATAAAGCCACAAAATAACTTTTCTCTTGAAGAGAAAGCCTGCGAAAACCATTACGTTGCGAATGTTAGGCGTGATGTGACTGGCAGGTACAGTGTCGCTCTTCCCATCAAATCTAATATTGCAAACCTTGAAAACAATCAGCAAAATGCATTAAAACAATTTCTTTATTTGGAGAGAAGATTCGCAGCCAATCCCGATTTAAAGCATTTATACTGTCAGTTCATTGATGAATACATCGCGCTGAACCACATGAGGCTTTTACCGCAATCAGTCAATGACCAGTCCTATTTCCTTCCGCATCACGCTGTGATGAAAGAAAATTCAACATTTCCAAACTTCGAGTGGTATTTAATGCGTCTTCAAGGTCTTTATTAGGTTCGTCATTGAACGATTGTTTGATGACGGGACCTACTATTCAGCCTGATTTGTTAACATTAATGCTCCGTTTCAGAAAATATCCAGTTGCCATAACAGCGGACATAACAAAAATGTATCGTCAAATAAACGTACATGAATCTGATCGTATAGGTTTCAACAGATTTGGTGGCGTAAAAATTCAACTGATCCTCTTTCTATATACCAGCTTAACACCGTAACGTATGGTACCGCGAGTGCCCCATTTCTGGCAATCAGATCGTTGAAGCAATTGGCAATAGACGAACATAATAGCTTTCCGGAAGCGTCTCAGATTCTTTTTGACGATTTTTATGTCGATGATTTGTTGTCGGGTGCAGATGATGTTGCACAGGCAAGACGTTTAAAATCTGACATGTCTGCTTTACTAGCCAAAGGGGGATTTGAGATAACGAAATGGTCTTCTAATAATAGAGAAGTTGTTGCTGACCAAAAAGAATTCAACATCGGTATTCTGGGAATTCAATGGAATTGTCATGCTGACAGTATTCATATTTCTTTAATCAAGGACCGTATACCGAAAGTGTCATTAAAAAACGAACCGTTTTATCAATAATTTCACAAATTTACGATCCATTGGGACTATGTGGCCCAGTTATATTTGTGGCAAAGGATTTCATGCAAAAACTGTGGACTGTTCCAAATTTACAGTGCGATGATGAAGTAAGTGACCCGTTCAAGTCGGAATGGCTTGAATTTTATAGTTAGTTGGATAAGCTGAATGATATAAAGGTTCCAAGGTGTATCATGAATTCACATCAAATTAAATCAGTCGAACTGCATGGATTCGGGGATGCTTCTCAGTTAGGGTACGGATGTTGTGTCTATGTTCGCATTTTAGATGAAAATAATCGTTATAAAGTTAATTTGTTATGTGCCAAATCGCGGGTTGCCCCGCTGAAAACTCAGACTATACCGCGGTTGGAATTGTGCGCCGCATTACTGCTAAGCCAAGTGTATGAAAAGGTGCAGGAATCAATGAAAATGAGATCTGACAAAGTCACGTTATGGTCCGACTCCGAAATAACCCTTTTCCGTATACGATCGTCACCTTCCAAGTATGCAACGTTTGTTACTAATCGCGTGTCTCAAATCCAAGATCTCGCTCCACCCGAAATGTGGGCTTACGTGCCATCAGAACTGAATCCTGCGCATGTGATATCCCGTGGACTAATGCCTTCGGAGTTGAAAGGTTCTGATTTGTGGTGGAATGGGCCTTCATTCCTTACACAAGATGATGGGAGTTGGATGATTCCAAAGTTGAGGTCGATGAAAGCTGACTTTGAGGATGCGGAATGTTCAAAATCTGAAAGTCTGCTGGTTGGATTGGGAACATCAAATTGTTTCGTGGAACGTTTTTCCGATTACAATAAGTTGATTAAAATAGCCGCACTCTGTTTACGGTTTGCAAAAAATGGCAGACTGACTGTTCAAAACCGTCAGTTTGAAGCTCTGTCACCCAAGGAAATTGACGATGGGTTATTGGGTATAATCAAATTTATTCAAAGTCAGAATTATGCTCAAGAAATCAAACAACTGCGATCCACCAGATTAGTTCAGAGACAAAGCTCGATTTGTAAATTAAACCCGTTTATTGAGACAATTGGCATCCTTCGCGTTGGCGGCCGGTTAGGAAATCCGATTCTATCATATGATCAAAAATATCCTATTTTATTACCATCAAACAACCCATTTACATGTTTATTAGTTCGTAGGGAACACGTAAAGAATTTACACCTTGGACCACAAGCATTACATTGCACGTTGCGTCAGAGATTTTGAATTATCGGTGGGCGAGGATTGTGCCGTAGTGTCGTGGATAACTGTGTTTTGTGTTTCAGAACCAAGCCCAGTTCAATTCAGCAAATAATGGGCCAACTTCCAGCGGAACGCGTGAAACCAACTCGAGCATTTGAAAATGTAGGAATCGATTTCTATGTGGTCCCTTTGCCATTTCGTATAAAATACGATCAAAGGTTATGTCTAAAGCTTACATCGCTGTTTTCATATGTTTTGCTACTAAGGCAACTCATTTCGAAGTTGTCTCTGATCTGACAACAAATGGGTTTCTGGCGGCCCTCAGACGTTTTGTATCGAGAAGAGGACGTCCGTCCAATATATTTAGCGATAATGCGACCAATTTTGTTGGATCACAATCAGAATTACGAGAACTGCAGAAATTTTTTTAAAACCGAACTCCATCAACATGAGGTGTTGAAATTTTGTGCTGAAGAAGGCATTCAATGGAACACAATTCCTCCTAGATCTCCACACTTCGGTGGATTGTGGGAGGCGGCCGTTAAAAGTGCCAAGTTTCATTTGAAACGGATTGAGACAAAAAATTGAACTTTAAATATTTAAAAATGTCAGCTTAATTTATAGAATGGGTTGTTTGTCTATGATCCGGCGAACATTTTACCAATTATTAAATAAAAAAAGAACATTCTATAAATACTTTCTCAGTTAACTGATGTACAATGAATCCGAAATTTAAAATGATACAAAACTTTAATTTCCCTAAAAGCTTTTAATTGCTATACAATTAAACTAACTAGTTTTCTTTAAAATAATTATTTTAACTCTCTAATCACCAATCAAATTAAGTTAAGCAATGTAATGAATACTAAGTATCTGCACATTAGATACATACATACATATTTAGTTTGTTAGCTAAAATGATTTTTGAACTGAAATGTTTCTCAGAACTCCCAAACATGCGGCAATTAACCCATTTAAATTTTTGAAACCATTTCTAAGTATTTTTATATTCTAAAAATGTTCTTTATGAATATTTAATTTTACTATTCGTTCCCTGATACATAGTACATACAATATACATAAAAGCACAATCTACATCCTTTTCGGTATGTTCATAGAAATTACTTAATGCACAGCAATAATTTCTTTTCCATTATGGTTTTTCTTGTAGAAAATTAAAATGAAAATTTATAAATTGTGATATAACCACATGTAAATTCGAAATTCCTAATGTGCCATTTAGAAGGAAACAGTTTTTATTTGTTGCCCCTCTCGCAAATTATGTGTTGTATCAAAAAATTAAAATAAAAGCACAAAACTATGAAATACAAAACCGAACACACAAAATGGTTGTAAAGCTAGAGGAAATATTTGTAAATTTTATTTTTTTTAAGCTTTTTATTTACTTATTTACAAAACATTCGTTTCCCGCTCTCTTTTTTATTTTCCTCTTGGTGTACCCAGCTATATTTACTATAGTTACTGCGATACATACGAGTATATAGTTTCTCATACTATCTATGATAAGTTGTTTTGTTTTGTAGTTTTTATTTGTTTTGTTTTATTTTTTTTTTTAATGATAGTAAATTTTCATTAAGCATAAGATAAATTATTTTGTTTTAGTTTTTGTGTGTTATCATGACAAACTTTTTTGTTGTTATATATTCGTGCGCCTTCTCCTCCTCTACATATACATGTGCACAACGAATGTTATTTTATGTAATGTATATCGTAGGCAAAAACATTTATATAGTGTATACACACAACTGTATATAATAAAATAAACTAACAAAAACATAAAAAGCTTCATTGAGAAAAAAAAAAGTTCAAAAGTTCAACAAATATAGAAACACTAATTGTGAAAAAAGTTTTGATTTTTTTTTTTTTTTGCTTACTTTCAGTTGAATTCCTAATTATTTTAGTTGTGTAACGAAAACTGGTATAGTTATATCAGAAAACATATATATATATGTACAAATAAATACTAGTATCATAGTGATGTAGGGTTCTATTAAATATTATGCATAACAAAATAATGTCGGTTATACGAATTCGGTTAAACATACAAATCGCCTTTAACTTTTACATACAATTTTCAATATTTTTTAAAAATAAATCCTGGAAGATTTAATATTCTGAAAATAAATTGATGCCTGTATGTGTGTGCAAATATGATTTGTGGTATCTTCATCATTAAAATTATATTCTTCTCTGGAAAAATGTGCAGTAGTACATAGCATTATGAAATTTGTCGGTGATATAACCAAGTTGCATACTGGTTCAGATAAAATCCAATTCTTGTGGATAATATTTAAACCACAATGTATGAAACCACAATTTCAAGCGATATATACTATAGGCGTGGAACAATCTTTTCATGTTTATTTAGTATTATCAAAAATATAGGATGATGGTAGGTGGTAGATTGTGGGGCAACTTGTTTAACATCCAGACTTCATCTGGAAAATAATGAAACTGATACTTATCAGTTATCTTGCTGGTACTTTTATACATATTGCTTAAATGAGTTTAAATTTATTGTGAACACAACAAATTAACGATGGATCAATGTATTTTGCAGGTGGCAAGCTCTTACTACTGTGTACAATACTAAGAGATAAATTTTGCTGTTTCTGGCACACTCTTTCATAGAGAAGACTGTGTATAGCAAAAAACGAAAAATCCGCAATTTACAATACATATATCATCTCTGTTGAGATGAACATTGCAATAAAACAAAATTTTTAGATCAACCTTGACTCATCAATATTGAAAACGTTGAAATCTACCGGATATGAATGTTACTAGCATTCAATTATAAAAGGTGGAAATAAAATAAAATAAGCCAGAATGAATTTTACTCTAAAGTTCAACAAGAAGTTTTTTATTCTCAATGACTAAATAGGCCCCATCCGTGGTAATCTATTAGTAAATTACTGTGTATGCTGCTGGTCTTCAGTTCAATCCTCGGCGCTGATCAAACAGACTTTTTTTTTAACGGCTACTATTTTTTATTGGACGGTTGCTTTCGAGTTATGTTTGTCTGCTATAACAAAAATGTTCAAATAAAGTTTTTTATTCAAGATCGAATCTATATCGCAATAAAAAAACACCACAACGTTCAATTCTTTGTTCGTTGAACAAATTCTTACTTTGCCCAGAGTATAAAGGCACACCTACCAAAACATAATGTAGATATTTTTTGTGCTCTGTTTGCCTGTAAAAAATAAAAATTTTATAAGTATTTAACAGGCGATAAGAATTTAAAAGAAAACAGACTTTTCATGAGAAAATTGCATCTACAATATTTTTCGCTATAACTGGCAAACATACAGTTGGCCAAAAAACACGCGCACTTATTGGAACCACATATATATTTGAAAAAAAAGTTAATTACAATGTTTAAATTTAGAAAAATATTCCCAATTTTTTGGCTTTGGCACTATAAGATTGTTGCCCAGTTTCAATTACAGCGGTTACACCAGAGTTTTCCTTCTTGCTGAATGCTGATCTCCCTTCCGTACATTTTTTTTTTCGGAAAACATAGAATTTGATCATCTTACACAAAATTTCACTTAACACTATTGTACGTGAGATACAAATTTTAATTGTGCCTCAAAATATCCGTCATATTTTGACGCATGTTTAAAATTTATCACTTATACAAAACACAAAAAAAACGAATTTTTCAAAACGTAGTATACAAAAAATGCAGCTGTGAAATGTGAATCATAATATGTAGCGTCATCAAATGCACTCAAAATTCCTTAAGCATTAGTTAGATTTAGTTGGTTTGATAGTATAAACCTTCTTTGGTGTAGAAGCCTATCAATTTATTTTGTAAATACTTCACAACCTGACGTTTCGGATACTTTCCGTATCCATTCTCAAAGATTTCTAAAAACTTTTAGAAAAACGTCGAAAATAATTATAAAAATACATCAATATAATACCAACAAAATGTTCTAACCTTATACAATTTCAAAAAATACACTTACAGAGAAAAAAATAAAAAATTAAATTTTTCGTACGTAAAATTAATCAACAATAAACTTTCTTGTGAAAACATAACAAGAAAAATGATTGCTACGTCAATGGTAACTACCAAATCGAAAAAATTGTAGAGAAAAACCTTGTAAAACACTATAAGATTCACTCCAACCTGGAATAGAAATAATCATGAACCAGAAATGATGATGAATGAAAGGGACAATGAAATAACAATAATAAAATACGATAATATAAATAATACCACTATCTTATCTAGAAACTAAAGAAAACACAATTTCGTTCAACCCGATAGGTTTAAGATCACAGAAAATATTACTATTATTTTACGGTTGGGATTAGTTCGAGAAACACACCAATGCATGACAAAATGAAACTTGAAGAAAAAACTTCACTTAACGGAATAAAAAGTTATATGAGTCATGAATATATTCACAATCGTTCTGTCTGTTGATAGTGTTAGTATTCTTTTTTATGTGTAACATCTCTAGGATGCGTCTTCTATTTAAGTTAGATTCATGCTCTAAAATAGTTGTACTGTCTATACCAATCTTGTGAGAAATACGAGATAAATGTGCAGACAAAGCACTAATATTTTCTGCAACCTTTCCACCATTATTTGAAAATCTCGTTGCATCATAGTTGTGCTGGTAAATACGATTCTTTAGATACTGTTTTGTCTGCCCGATATATACACACCCACACTGACACTGTACTTTGTACACAACGTTACTTCTAAGTTCTTTATATCTACCGGATCTTTAAGACGAGAGAAAACGCTTTGATTAAGGTTAGTATTTGAACGACCTACTACTTGAAAATTAAATTTCCTGAGACAAAATTTGATTTTATGAAAAAGATGCTTTACAAAAGGAATCGAAATGTAATTTGTGGTGTCAGAAGTGGGCGTGGTATTAACACGACGATTATTAGATGGATTGTGAATGGTTGTGTTGATTATGTATTTGATCATATTAATAGGATAATTATTATTCAATAAGGTTTGGGTTAGTAGTTTTAAGTTTTTCTTATGGAAAATGGAATCTGATAAATTTAAAATTTTTTGGGTTATCAATTGTACTGTGTTGCGTTTGTAAGAGTTCGGCAAATGAGAATGATAGTTCAAATACCTCCCTGACCAAGTAGCTTTATGATACCAATCAGTAACGACAGTATCATCATTATTTCTAATGATTAAAAGATCTAAAAAGGGTAAACATCCATCCATCTCAAGTTCTATGGTAAATTTTAAATTGCTGTTAAATGAATTAAATTTATCTAAAAAATATTGAATTTTAGTTTCTGGTATGACAGTAATAATGTCATCCACGTACCGATAAAAAAACAAAGATTTGAAATCAAGAGACTTAAGAACACTAGTCTCTAAATATTCCATGACCATATTGGCAACAGCAGGACTTACTGGTGAGCCCATTCGTGAACCGAAAAGTTGCTTGTACTTTCTCCCATTGAAAGAAAATTCACAATTTGTTAAAATTAAGTCTAAGGCTTCGATGAATTGAAGTTTAGTTAATTTAGTTTTTGATTTTAACTTAATTTCCTTCCAATTTTTGTTGACTAAGTCCAATACTAAATTGCTATCAATGCTAGTAAACAATGAGACTACATCCAACGATATAATTTTATGGTCACACGGAATTTTCACATGTTTTATTCTATCCCGAAACTCTTCAGAATTCTTTATGGATGAGAAGGACTTCCCTACAAAAATATTTAGAATGTTAGAAATATAAGAGGACAAAGAATACAACGGAGTACTGTAGCGACCGATTCTAAATATTCAACCGAAATATTTGAACCCTCACTACAATATTATAAACAAACAATTTCAACGTACAATTTTATTTTGAATTGCTACTACTCTGGGATTTCAACTGTAGAATAGCAATTTCATTTACAATAATTATATTATTAATGTGTGTGATACATACGTAGTCAATACCACATGAAAGTTTGTTTATTCTTGTTTATTTTTCTATTACACACATTTCTACTACACTGGTTTCCACTGTAGAATAGAATTGTGCATTATTTTATTTTGCGAGTTATGTAATACATAAGTATTTCAAACCGCAACAACAACAACCTTTCGGTTTTTATAAATATTTGGTACAAAACGAATTTTCCTTACAGTTTAGCCTAGGAAATTCGTTTCTTATATATTAATTATGTTTGTTAAATACCACATTATGTATTTTAATTTTCATTCCAATATACGTTATTTTCGGAAAATGATATTCATTTTCAACGTATTACATTTTCATATTATTCACAAGTCATTTAATTAAAATTCGTCATCTTCGGAAAATAATTACATTTTCGACGTTAAAAATCTTTTTAAAAATTATTACTAATGACATCTACGAAAAATATTGTGCAACAATATTTTTCGCCTTAAGCTTCTTGCTTTTAAATTTAGCATTTTGATCTACGTAGTGCTTCCGGCATTTTCGTTTCATTATGTCTAAACAAATGATTATCAAGGTATATAGTCGTCCCTGTTTCGCATGTGTATGCGGTTAATAGTAGATATTAAAAGGGGCTACAGACGATGCAATTTGGTTGGTTGATTGGTGCGATTTGGTTGGGTTGGAGGTAAAATTGCATAGTGTGTATGCATGTCGGTGCGATAGAATTAAGTTGCATGAGTTGCAAGGAAAATTCCATCCAACCGACCAACCAACACGTCAAAATTGGTAACAAACCAAATTGCAAATCAAGTTGCATGGTGTGTAGCCAATACCAATTTGGTTGGACCAACCTCAGCAATTTGGTTGGTGCAACCAAATTGCATCGTCTGTAGGGGCTTTAATATAATAGAGTGAACAAAGTATGCAACAACAAGTTTTTGATTTTTGTTTCTTGGATAAAAAGTTTTTTTTATCATCATTAATGTTTTGATCTTTCTAACACAAAGAAGTGTGAAAAAAAATATATTTGTTTTATTAACAAATTTGTAAAAAGAAAATTTTAATATTAATAAAATTCTAATTTTAAATAAAATTATAAATAATAATTTAAAAATATATTTAAATAAAATCCGATTATACAATTCGGATATTTTGTGATAAATAAAATTAAAGTTTAACATAACATTTCCGTGCATTTATTTATTTTATTTATCCGTGAACTGGATTAAATATAAATAGGTCGTATGTGCCCACATGCCATACACCTATAGTACCAATCGAACTAACAATTGGCCTAAAGGGAGTATTCAACTTGTGGATCTTTGGTAAGCCATAAAACCTAGCCAAAATTCCATTATGATTTTTTAAACTGGCACCCGTATATAAGTCGATCCTCTTATCTTTCACCCAGCCTGTGATCATTTTATTAATTTTGTCTTTTACTAAAAGGGTACTGTCTTTTCTAATTTCCTTATAAGTCTTAACGTCGCTAAGTAACATTTCAATTTTGTTAATGTAGTCACTCTGGTTTACTACTACGGTTACGTTGCCCTTATCAGCTCTAGTAATCAAAAGTTCAGGGTGATCTTTCACAAAACTTTTTGGTTTCTATAACGTTACTTATTTGATGTCGTTCATCTTCACTAACAAATTTTTTATTATGATCTCCTTGGTTTTTAAAATTAGATGTATTTTTATAATTATTTTCGACGTTTTTCTAAAAAAATTTTTAGAAATCTTTGAGAATGGATACGGAAAGTATCCGAAACGTCAGGCTGTGAAGTATTTACAAAATAAATTGATAGGCTTCTACACCAAAGACCGTTTTTAATTATTGAAGAATAAAGCCTAAGATCATCATAATCAGTATAAACCTTATTAAGGTTTCTGTAAGTTGTACTTACTGGGTTTAAGGATTACTTCAGTACGATTAGATTTTGTAAACTGGTGATTCGTCGATATTTTCTGGTTTGTTCACTTACTACAATTGTGTCTTCACTTCAACAAAAAAATTTAACTACGCTTTTATAGGTTTTTCTCAGTCGATAGTATTTAATTTATCAAATAAATTGTTTTTATTAAATAAATTAAATTGTGCTTTTCCAGGATTTATTATAAATAAATTGTTTACTTAATTTTGGCCATTACACAAGTTGTTTTTCCTCATTTTAGTCTTTTTGAAAGTTTGGCAAACTTGCGAAAGGTATTCCCAAAATTTATTTTTATGTGATTATAGTTTGGTTGTTAAAATATAAACATGATTAAAATAAATTAATCAGTAACACATAAAAACAATCCATCAGCTTTGCAAAATAGTAATTTCTACGTATATTCACACATAAAAACATCTTCCTTCAAACCTATCTTCTTTTACCGGTACGTGGATGATATTATTGCGGCTATTCCAAGTTCGGAAATTGATAATTTTTGGATTCATTTAATAGTTTTACCCCGTGAATTAAATTTACATGTGAAATTGAAAATCAAGGTCGTTTAGCCTTTCTGGATACTATGGTAATACGTAATGAGGATGGAAGTTTAACTACAGATTTATATCATAAAAAACCTGGTCGGGTCGGTATCTAAATTATAACTCGTGGCTTCCATCATCTTACAAAAATAATACAGTGTTTCTGTTGGCTGAAAAAATTTTGAGATTATCGGATGAGGGTTTTCATGCCGAAAATTTCAAAATTTTTAGTAATGTTCTAACTCAAAATGGCTATCCAAGAGGGGTAGTTACTAGAGGAATTAGAAACGCTATCGACAAACATAGTAATTCGGGAAATATTTTGGAAAATACGCGAGTAAATCCAAATTTAATCGTTGAAAATAATCGCAAACTTTACATTTCGATCCCATATGTTAAAATTCTTTTCGAAAAAATAAAATTTCTTTTACAAAATTATGATATACAACTTGTTGGTAGAGCATTTCACAGTTTGGACATGGCTTTATTCACTAAATTAAAAGCCAAAATTCCCATAGAGTTACAATCAAATCTAATATATAAATTAAAATGTTCGTGTGGAAAAGAGTATATCGGTCAAACTAAACAAAATTTTAAAAAACGAATTCGTCAACATATTTATGATTCTACGTATGAGTTTAAACCGTCACACAGTGCGTTATCGAATTATCTACATGGAAGTAACCACTCGTTATCTATAGATGACGCTAAGATACTTGATAGGGAGCAGAATCTCAATTAAAGGTTAATTTTGGAAAGCATTTACATCAAAAAAGAACAAAATTTATCTCAAAATTTATTAAATATCCACGAAGTTTCAAAATATTTGTTAAATTATTACGACAACATTTTGTAGATTTTCTTAAAAAAATTGTTTGTCACTTAAATTGTATAACTTTAAATTTTTTCGGTTAAACTGAGTAATTCGTAAATTTTAATTTTTTTTTATTTATATTTGCATTTACATTTTCATTTTTATTGTTGTTTTTATTTGTATTTTTATTTTAATTTTATTTGGATTTGCATTTACATTTTTATTTTTAATTTTACTTATATTTTTATTTTTTATTTTTATTTTCATTGTTATTTTTATATTTATGGTTATTTTTATTTTAACTTTTATTTTCATTTTCATTTTTATTTTTATTTTTCATATTATTGTTATTATTATTTTTATTTTACTTTTAATTTTTATTTTTACAGTTATTTTAATTTTTATTTTTAGTTTTAGTTTTATTTTTATTTTTATTGTTATTTTTATTTTATTTTTAATTTAATTTTTATTTTTATTGTTCTTGTTATTTTAATTTACATTTAAATTTTTACTTCTATTTTTATTTTGGTTTTATTTATATTTTTAATTTAATTTTTATTTTTATTTTTATTTCTATTTCTATTTTGTGTTTCATTTTTATTATAATTTTAATTTTCATGTTTATTTTGAGTTTTATTTTTATTTACATTTTTATTTTCATTGTTATTTTTATTTTCGTTTTCAGTTTTATTTTTATTTATAATTTTATTTTTATGTTTATATTTATTGTTAATTTTACTTTATTTTTTATTTTTATTTTCATTTTTATTTTTCATATTATTGTTATTATTATTTTTATTTTATCTTTATTTTTATTATTATTTTTATTTCACTTTTAATTTTTATTGTAATTTTAATTTTAATTTTAATTTAATTTTATTTTTATTTTTTTTTTATTTTTTATTTTATTTTTATTCTTATTTTTGTTATTATTTTTATTTTAATTTTATTTTCATTAATATTTTTATTTTACTTTTAATTTTTATTTTTATTTTTAGTTTTAGTTTTATTTTTATTTTTTATTTTATTTTTATTTTTAATTTTATTTTTATTTTATTTTTAATTTAATTTTAATTTTTATTTTTCTTATTATTTAAATTTAAATTTAAATTTTTACTTCTATTTTTATTTTTGGTTTTATTTATATTTTTAATTTTATTTTTATTTTTATTTCTATTTCTATTTTGTGTTTTATTTTTATTATAATTTTAATTTTTATTTTGAGTTTTATTTTTATTTACATTTTTATTTTCATTGTTATTTTTATTTTCGTTTTCAGTTTCATTTTTATTTATAATTTTATTTTTATGTTTATATTTATTGTTAATTTTACTTTATCTTTTATTTTAATTTTCATTTTTATTTTACATATTATTGTTATTATTATTTTTATTTTATCTTTATTTTTATTAATATTTTTATTTTACTTTTAATTTTTATTTTTACTGTTATTTTAATTTTTATTTTTAGTTTTAGTTTTACTTGTATTTTTATTTTTTATTTTATTTTTATTTTTATTTTTAATTTTATTTTTATTTTTATAATTATTTTTATTTTATTTTTAATTTAATTTTAATTTTTATTGTTATTTTAATTTAAATTAAAATTTTTATTTCTATTTTTATTTTTATTTTAATTTTTATTTTTAATTTTGTTTTTATTCTTATTTTTATTATTATTTTTATTTTATCTTTATTTTCATTAATATTTTTATTTTACTTTTAATTTTTATTTTTATTGTTATTTTTATTTTTAGTTTTAGTTTTATTTTTATTTTTTATTTTATTTTTATTTTTAATTTTATTTTATTTTTAATTTAATTTTTATTTTTATTTTTCTTGTTATTTTAATTTAAATTTAAATTTTTACTTCTATTGTTATTTTTGGTTTTATTTATATTTTTAATTTTATTTTTATTTTTATTTTTATTTTTATTTCTATTTCTATTTTGTGTTTCATTTTTATTATAATTTAAATTTTTATTTTGAGTTTTATTTTTATTTACATTTTTATTTTCATTGTGATTTTTATAGTTTTATTTTTATTTATAATTTTATTTTTATTTTTTTTTTTTTTTTTTATTTTTTTTTTATTCTTATTTTTATTATTATTTTTATTTTATCTTTATTTTCATTAATATTTTTATTTTACTTTTAATTTTTATTTTTATTGTTATTTTTATTTTTATTTTTATTTTTAGTTTTAGTTTTAGTTTTAGTTTTAGTTTTAGTTTTAGTTTTATTTTTATTTTTTATTTTATTTTTATTTTTAATTTTATTTTTATTTTATTTTTAATTTAATTTTTATTTTTATTGTTCTTGTTATTTTAATTTACATTTAAATTTTTACTTCTATTTTTATTTTGGTTTTATTTATATTTTTAATTTAATTTTTATTTTTATTTTTATTTCTATTTCTATTTTGTGTTTCATTTTTATTATAATTTTAATTTTCATTTTTATTTTGAGTTTTATTTTTATTTACATTTTTATTTTCATTGTTATTTTTATTTTCGTTTTCAGTTTTATTTTTATTTATAATTTTATTTTTATGTTTATATTTATTGTTAATTTTACTTTATTTTTTATTTTTATTTTCATTTTTATTTTTCATATTATTGTTATTATTATTTTTATTTTATCTTTATTTTTATTATTATTTTTATTTCACTTTTAATTTTTATTTTTATTGTAATTTTAATTTTAATTTTAATTTAATTTTATTTTTATTTTTTTTTTATTTTTTATTTTATTTTTATTCTTATTTTTGTTAGTATTTTTATTTTAATTTTATTTTCATTAATATTTTTATTTTACTTTTAATTTTTATTTTTATTTTTAGTTTTAGTTTTAGTTTTATTTTTATTTTTTATTTTATTTTTATTTTTAATTTTATTTTTATTTTATTTTTAATTTAATTTTAATTTTTATTTTTCTTATTATTTTAATTTAAATTTAAATTTTTACTTCTATTTTTATTTTTGGTTTTATTTATATTTTTAATTTTATTTTTATTTTTATTTCTATTTCTATTTTGTGTTTTATTTTTATTATATGATAATTTTAATTTTTATTTTGAGTTTTATTTTTATTTACATTTTTATTTTCATTGTTATTTTTATTTTCGTTTTCAGTTTCATTTTTATTTATAATTTTATTTTTATGTTTATATTTATTGTTAATTTTACTTTATCTTTTATTTTAATTTTCATTTTTATTTTATATATTATTGTTATTATTATTTTTATTTTATCTTTATTTTTATTAATATTTTTATTTTACTTTTAATTTTTATTTTTACTGTTATTTTAATTTTTATTTTTAGTTTTAGTTTTACTTGTATTTTTATTTTTTATTTTATTTTTATTTTTAATTTTATTTTTATTTTTATAATTATTTTTATTTTATTTTTAATTTAATTTTAATTTTTATTGTTATTTTAATTTAAATTTAAATTTTTATTTCTATTTTTATTTTTATTTTAATTTTTATTTTTAATTTTGTCTTTATTCTTATTTTTATTATTATTTTTATTTTATCTTTATTTTCATTAATATTTTTATTTTACTTTTAATTTTTATTTTTATTGTTATTTTTATTTTTAGTTTTAGTTTTATTTTTATTTTTATTTTTATTTTTAATTTAATTTTTATTTTTATTGTTCTTGTTATTTTAATTTAAATTTAAATTTTTACTTCTATTGTTATTTTTGGTTTTATTTATATTTTTAATTTTATTTTTATTTTTATTTTTATTTCTATTTCTATTTTGTGTTTTATTTTTATTATAATTTAAATTTTTATTTTGAGTTTTATTTTTATTTACATTTTTATTTTCATTGTGATTTTTATAGTTTTATTTTTATTTATAATTTTATTTTTTGTTTTTTTTTTTTTTTAATTTTATTTTTATTCTTATTTTTATTATTATTTTTATTTTATCTTTATTTTCATTAATATTTTTATTTTACTTTTAATTTTTATTTTTATTGTTATTTTTATTTTTATTTTTATTTTTAGTTTTAGTTTTAGTTTTAGTTTTAGTTTTATTTTTATTTTTATTTTTTATTTTATTTTTATTTTTAATTTTATTTTTATTTTATTTTTAATTTAATTTTTATTTTTATTGTTCTTGTTATTTTAATTTACATTTAAATTTTTACTTCTATTTTTATTTTGGTTTTATTTATATTTTTAATTTAATTTTTATTTTTATTTCTATTTCTATTTTGTGTTTCATTATTATTATAATTTTAATTTTCATTTTTATTTTGAGTTTTATTTTTATTTACATTTTTATTTTCATTGTTATTTTTATTTTCGTTTTCAGTTTTATTTTTATTTATAATTTTATTTTTATGTTTATATTTATTGTTAATTTTACTTTATTTTTTATTTTTATTTTCATTTTTATTTTTCATATTATTGTTATTATTATTTTTATTTTATCTTTATTTTTATTATTATTTTTATTTCACTTTTAATTTTTATTGTAATTTTAATTTTAATTTAATTTTATTTTTATTTTTTTTTTATTTTTTATTTTATTTTTATTCTTATTTTTATTATTATTTTTATTTTATCTTTATTTTCATTAATATTTTTATTTTACTTTTAATTTTTATTTTTATTGTTATTTTTATTTTCATTAATATTTTTATTTTACTTTTAGTTTTAGTTTTAGTTTTAGTTTTATTTTTATTTTTATTTTTTATTTTATTTTTATTTTTAATTTTATTTTTATTTTATTTTTAATTTAATTTTTATTTTTATTGTTCTTGTTATTTTAATTTAAATTTAAATTTTTACTTCTATTGTTATTTTTGGTTTTATTTATATTTTTAATTTTATTTTTATTTTTATTTTTATTTTTATTTTTATTTCTATTTCTATTTTGTGTTTCATTTTTATTATAATTTAAATTTTTATTTTGAGTTTTATTTTTATTTACATTTTTATTTTCATTGTGATTTTTATAGTTTTATTTTTATTTATAATTTTATTTTTTGTTTTTTTTTTTTTTTAATTTTATTTTTATTCTTATTTTTATTATTATTTTTATTTTATCTTTATTTTCATTAATATTTTTATTTTACTTTTAATTTTTATTTTTATTGTTATTTTTATTTTTATTTTTATTTTTAGTTTTAGTTTTAGTTTTAGTTTTAGTTTTATTTTTATTTTTATTTTTATTTTTTATTTTATTTTTATTTTTAATTTTATTTTTATTTTATTTTTAATTTAATTTTTATTTTTATTGTTCTTGTTATTTTAATTTACATTTAAATTTTTACTTCTATTTTTATTTTGGTTTTATTTATATTTTTAATTTAATTTTTATTTTTATTTTTATTTCTATTTCTATTTTGTGTTTCATTATTATTATAATTTTAATTTTCATTTTTATTTTGAGTTTTATTTTTATTTACATTTTTATTTTCATTGTTATTTTTATTTTCGTTTTCAGTTTTATTTTTATTTATAATTTTATTTTTATGTTTATATTTATTGTTAATTTTACTTTATTTTTTATTTTTATTTTCATTTTTATTTTTCATATTATTGTTATTATTATTTTTATTTTATCTTTATTTTTATTATTATTTTTATTTCACTTTTAATTTTTATTTTTATTGTAATTTTAATTTTAATTTTAATTTAAATTTAATTTTATTTTTATTTTATTTTTATTTTTTATTTTATTTTTATTCTTATTTTTGTTATTATTTTTATTTTAATTTTATTTTCATTAATATTTTTATTTTACTTTTAATTTTTATTTTTATTTTTAGTTTTAGTTTTAGTTTTAGTTTTATTTTTATTTTTTATTTTATTTTTATTTTTAATTTTATTTTTATTTTATTTTTAATTTAATTTTAATTTTTATTGTTCTTGTTATTTTAATTTACATTTAAATTTTTACTTCTATTTTTATTTTGGTTTTATTTATATTTTTAATTTAATTTTTAATTTTATTTTTATTTTTATTTTTATTTCTATTTTGTGTTTCATTTTTATTATTATTATAATACGCAGATGTCCTAAAGGAGTTACGGAGTAAAGTAAAGCCGGATGAAGCGGAAGCGGAGGTGACAGCAATCCGCCAGACAAGAGCGGGCGAGGTGCTCATAGAACTCGGCCAAAAAACTAAAAGTATGGAAGGCTTCCGGGACTTGCTGAGCAGTACCTTGGGTGAGAAAGGCCGAGTAGTTAACCTTGGGACCAAGATGACAGTAGAAATCCGCGATCTTGATTCCTACACAGGGAAGGAAGAGGTAACGGAGGCAATTAAGCGGGATGTACCGGAGGCAGAGGAAGTAAATGTTATGCTCTTCCCGTGCGCCAGAGAGCAAAAGGTGGCAGTGGTGGTAATGAGTGGAAAAGCAGCCTTGAAATTAATAAACAAAAGGAAAATTAAAATAGGGTGGACCGTTTGCAGAGTTCGGGAACGAGCCGTGGCAACGCGGTGCTTTAAGTGCCTTGGGTATGGGCATGTGGCCAGAAATTGCGATGGGCCGGACAGAAGCAAACTTTGCTACAGGTGCCTTGGCGCCGACCACAAGGCGAAAACCTGCACAGCCGTAGGCCGTTGTATGCTTTGTGAGGAAAAAGGTGTCAGCCAAGAAGAAGTAGCACACGCTCCAGGAACCGGAAAATGCAAGGTGTATCGGGAGGCTCTCCAGGAGGCCAAGAACCGAATATGATGCGTATAATTCAAGGGAACATGAATCGCAGCAAGACCGCTGACTATCTCTTGCAGCAGCTGGCAATTGAGAACGGAGCTGACCTGCTTTTATTAAGTGAGCAGTACCAAAATAAGCAGTCGCCTTATTGGATCTCGGACCTTCTGGGGACGGCTGCTATTTGGGTATTAAATGGAGGAGTGTATATCGAAAGGCATGGCGCGGGCAGAGGTTTTGTATGGATCAAGAGTAAGGGTACAACTTACTTTAGTTGTTACTTTACCCCAAATGAAGCGATTGCGGATTTCCGCTCAAAGCTAGATGCCTTGGAAGATGAGATCCTACAGACAACAGGACATATGGTGGTAGCTGGAGACTTTAATGCCAGAGCCCTTGAGTGGGGGATGCCACGCCCAGATACGAGAGGCAGGCTTATATTAGAGATGGCCGCCAGAGTAGGACTGCTAGTTATGAACGTTGGGACGGTCACAACATTTCGCCGCCCTGGCTGTATGGGAACAATCCCTGACATCACTCTTGCGTCTGAGGGACTTGTGCCACTCGTCCATAAGTGGAGAGTACTGGAAGACTTCAATGGGAGCGATCACCAATACATCAACTTCCAGATAGGCGATGAACGGCAGTTGCGAGTAAAGGAAAAACCTCTTAGGTGGAACTTGCGGCAGCTCAATGTTGAGGCGTTTGAAAGGGAGCTTGCCAAGGGCGTGCCGTTGATGGAGACAATAGGTGAATGTGAAAGATCTGCAGCTGAGGCCCTGATCGCTCATACCATGTGCCTTATCACCTCGGCGTGCGAGGTATCCATGCCAAGGAAAAAACCGCGACACGGTAAGCCGCCTGTTTATTGGTGGACGACTGAGATATCAGAGATACGGAAAAAATGTCTCATGCTGCGGCGCAAAGCGCAACGTGCAAAGAACCGAGCAGAAGCAAATAGCATGTCTTCCGAGTATAAAGGGGCAAAGAAGGAACTTCGACGAGCAATCAACCACAGCAAAGCGTGCTGCTGGAGAGTTCTAACAGAGGACATAGACCGTGACCCATGGGGCCTGGGTTACAAAATTGTCACGAAAAAGCTCGGTGCCCAGAGGCCAACAAGTGTCATGGATTCGCGCACAATGGGAACGATTATATCAGCCCTCTTCCCAAATCACCCAGAACGAGCTGCAAGGCAATTTCGCGAACAAGTAGACGTTCCCCTTTTTTCCGAGGAGGAACTGGAGGAAGCTGTTTTATCCGCAAAAAATCGGAAAACTCCTGGGCCCGATGGAATACCAAACGAGGTATTAAAAATGGTGTATCGACAGGATCGCAGTATATTGCTGAATTTGTTTAATACATGCTTGACAGCGGGCGTCTTTAGTTCTCGCTGGAAATGTGCGAAGCTTGTGCTTATTCGCAAGGGCAATGGCGATCCCGGGCTTCCATCGTCCTATCGACCTTTATGTATGCTTGATACTGTTGGTAAAGTTTTCGAGAAGCTTATCAGGTCGAGGCTTAACGCCGCGATCAAGGCAGCAGGGGACCTCTCACCCAAGCAGTATGGGTTTCGAGCGGGCCGATCCACTTTGGATGCGATCCAGGAGGTTGTAGAAGCGGTTAAGAGAGCAGAGCAGCATAATCACTTTTCAAAGCGGATTGTTTTGTTAGTGACGCTCGATGTGAGGAACGCATTTAATTCTGCGAGTTGGGGGGATATGCTGGGCGCGTTGGAGCAGTCTTTTAAAATACCGGAGTACCTCATAAGGATACTGGACGATTATTTAAAGGACCGAACCTTGACGTATGAGACTGAAGAGGGGAAGCGAAAGATAGCAGTTACAGCAGGAGTGGCCCAGGGATCAGTATTAGGACCTGACCTCTGGAATGCCTCGTATGACAGTCTGCTTCGAACCGAGATGCCAGATGAAACTCTACTGGTTGGGTACGCGGATGATGTCGCGGCACTAATCGCTGCCCGGGATACAAAGCAGGCCCAATTTAAGCTAAATCAAGTCATGAGAGCCGTGATGAGCTGGATGTCGACGCATGGGTTATCTCTAGCGCTTGAGAAGACCGAGATAGTGGTCCTCACAAAAAAAAGGATACAAACCGCGTTACCAATGTGGATTGGCAATGAAGTGGTCGAGACGAAGCCAGCAGCAAAATATCTAGGTGTCATGATCGACTCGAAAATGACTTTCTTTGAGCAGATCAAGAAAACAGCAGACAAGGCTGCGAAAGGGGTCACGGCTCTAAGCCGTCTCATGGCAAATGTTGGCGGTCCAAAAGCAAGTAAACGACGTCTTTTAATGTCCGCGGTTCAGTCCGTTCTGCTCTACGGTGCTGAAATATGGGCCGATTCCCTTAGCAAGGAAATGTATAGAAAACGCCTAGCACAAGTGCAAAGACGCGGTGCTTTAAGGGTTGCCTCGGCATACCGCACGGTATCTGAGCCTGCGGTATTGGTAATAGCTGGGACGATCCCAATTGAACTACTAGCCAGGGAAAGGCAAGCAGTTTATCGCCGGGCTGATGAATTAAATAAGAGAGCTGCGAGTCTACAGGAGAGGTCCCGCACTATTGAGTTATGGCAATCGGCTTGGGAACTAGAGGCTAGAGGAAGATGGACAGCGAGGCTTATAGAGCAGGTGAGCCCCTGGATCGAGAGGACGCACGGAGAGGTTGGATACTATCTGACGCAGTTCCTGAGTGGCCACGGATACTTCCGATCATATCTCTTTAGAATGCGGAAGGTGACGTCAGCAGAATGCCTGTACTGCCCAGGTAGTATCGACGATGTGGAGCACACATTCTTTTGGTGCCTGGCATGGGAGGAGCGGAGAATAAGATTGGAAATGGAGGTGGGGGCATGGTCTCCGGAGACAGCAGTGGAGATTATGCTGCGAAGCTCGGTCTGGTGGGAGCTCGTTTCAAGGTTCATAGAGGAGATATTAAGAACAAAAAAGGAAGATCTAGATAGATTTCCGTAGTACAGGAGACAGCTCGGGGAGCATAGGAAAAAAAAACGGTCTACCCCGAAGTAATGTGATAAACGGTCCCAGGGTAGTCCGGTAGAGGGGGGAAGGTGTTTTTAGTCGGTAGGGCAGAAATGCGAGTCCGACACTCTGTGCGTAAATGGCATTTTCACCTTCCCCAGAAAAAAAAAAAAAAAAAAAAAAAAAAAAAAAAAAAAAAAAAAAAAAAAAAAAAAAAAAAAAAAAAAAAAAATTTTTATTATAATTATAATTTTAATTTTTATTTTGAGTTTTATTTTTATTTACATTTTTATTTTCATTGTTATTTTTATTTTCGTTTTCAGTTTCATTTTTATTTATAATTTTATTTTTATGTTTATATTTATTGTTAATTTTACTTTATCTTTTATTTTAATTTTCATTTTTATTTTACATATTATTGTTATTATTATTTTTCTTTTATCTTTATTTTTATTAATATTTTTATTTTACTTTTAATTTATATTTTTACTGTTATTTTAAGTTTTATTTTTAGTTTTACTTTTACTTGTATTTTTATTTTTTATTTTATTTTTATTTTTATTTTTATTTTTAATTTTATTTTTATTTTTATAATTATTTTTATTTTATTTTTAATTTAATTTTAATTTTTATTGTTATTTTAATTTAAATTTAAATTTTTATTTCTATTTTTATTTTTATTTTAATTTTTATTTTTAATTTTGTTTTTATTCTTATTTTTATTATTATTTTTATTTTATCTTTATTTTCATTAATATTTTTATTTTACTTTTAATTTTTATTTTTATTGTTATTTTTATTTTTAGTTTTAGTTTTATTTTTATTTTTTATTTTATTTTTATTTTTAATTTTATTTTTATTTTATTTTTAATTTAATTTTTATTTTTATTGTTCTTGTTATTTTAATTTAAATTTAAATTTTTACTTCTATTGTTATTTTTGGTTTTATTTATATTTTTAATTTTATTTTTATTTTTATTTTTATTTCTATTTCTATTTTGTGTTTTATTTTTATTATAATTTAAATTTTTATTTTGAGTTTTATTTTTATTTACATTTTTATTTTCATTGTGATTTTTATAGTTTTATTTTTATTTATAATTTTATTTTTAGTTTTTTTTTTTTTTATTAATTTTATTTTTATTCTTATTTTTATTATTATTTTTATTTTATCTTTATTTTCATTAATATTTTTATTTTACTTTTAATTTTTATTTTTATTGTTATTTTTATTTTTATTTTTATTTTTAGTTTTAGTTTTAGTTTTAGTTTTAGTTTTAGTTTTATTTTTATTTTTATTTTTTATTTTATTTTTATTTTTAATTTTATTTTTATTTTATTTTTAATTTAATTTTTATTTTTATTGTTCTTGTTATTTTAATTTACATTTAAATTTTTACTTCTATTTTTATTTTGGTTTTATTTATATTTTTAATTTAATTTTTATTTTTATTTTTATTTCTATTTCTATTTTGTGTTTCATTTTTATTATAATTTTAATTTTCATTTTTATTTTGAGTTTTATTTTTATTTACATTTTTATTTTCATTGTTATTTTTATTTTCGTTTTCAGTTTTGTTTTTATTTATAATTTTATTTTTATGTTTATATTTATTGTTAATTTTACTTTATCTTTTATTTTTATTTTCATTTTTATTTTTCATATTATATTATTGTTATTATTATTTTTATTTTATCTTTATTTTTATTATTATTTTTATTATTTTTTATTTTTTTTATTTAATTTAGTTTTATTTTTATTTTTTTTTTTATTTTTAATTTTATTTTTATTCTTATTTTTATTATTATTTTTATTTTTAATTTTATTTTTTTTTTTATTGTTATTTTAATCTAAATTCAAATTTTTATTTTGATTTCAATTTTTAATTGTATTTTTTTTTATTTATATTTGCATTTACATTTTCATTTTTATTGTTATTTTTATTTGTATTTTTATTTTTTTGAATTTGCATTTACATTTTTATTTTTTATTTTACTTATATTTTTAATTTTAATTTTTATTTTCATTGTTATTTTAATTTTTTATTTTAATTTTAATTTTCATTTTAATTGTTATTTTTATTTTTAATTTTTATTTTCATTGTTGTTTTTATTTTCGTTTTCAGTTTTATTTTTATTTATAATTTTATTTTTATGTTTATAGTTATTGTTAATATCACTTTATTTTTTATTTTCATTTTTATTTTTATTTTTCATATTATCGTTATTATTATTTTTATTTTATCTTTATTTTCATTTTTAGTTTTATTTTTATTTAATTTTTTTTTTTTTTTTTTTAGTTTTATCATGGCTAACTTATATTTAGAATTCATGTACAAAAGTGTTTTTAAAATCTCTAAAGGAGTAAAATATGTACATTTCTGAAAACGAAAAGAGTACAATATAAAAATTATTCTCCTTCAAATGGATCAAAAACATAAACGTTAAGACAACGAGTCCATCATCTCATCAAAATATGTAAAAACAACAATATATAGACATAACAACTACAGGACAACCACAATTACAATTTTGCATATCAGGATAATAAGCGATGCCCGTGTAAAATTAAATTATTTAGTTTTTAATGTATTTATGTTTTTAAATTTTTCCAAATCTTGCAATATACCATTTTTTTATAAAAGAAATAATAAATAAATTAAAATTAGCCTAAGTTTGACATTCAAAAAAGTTGAACAAAAATCCAAAAAAAGGCCATATAAAAGTAAACGTCTCGCAATTTAGAATGGGAAATAATACATAAACGATTATACCAAAAAAATTACCTTACCCCAAAGGGGTACAACTCGTAAACGCCTCGGAATACAGCTATTAGGGGAAAAATACCTAAAGGGAGGAGATATTTTAAAGGAGTCAGACACGTAAATGAACGTTGTCATGAAATGGTAGTATCGAAATGTTTACGCCATAGAAATTATCCTACCCCAGTAAACTTTCAGTAGCAAAATTTGTAAACGTGTGCACCATAAAAATATGCATACCCCCAGGGGGTATTGTATGCAAAGCAGTACAACGCAAGTACAGGCTCATTTCAAAGGAGTAAAACACGTAAACATACTTATACAATCTAAATTTCAGGGCCGCAATATGTCATTTTGTACAATATGACAACATAAGCCTATACAAAAAAGTAAACTTTCAACGGCAAAGTACGTAAGTATGTACACTAAAAAAATAGCCTACTCCAAATACGTAAACTTCTCGGCATTCAATTTTTAGGGACAAAATACGTTAACACGTTCACCATAAAATTAGTCTACTCTTACACGAACGACATGATTTTTTTTGATTACTTTTTTTATCTTTTTCATCATTTAATCCTAACAAAAAAAAAATTAGATTGAGCCCTTTTTGTGTTTTCTTGAAAAATGCGGTAACGTTTTTAATTTCATTTTTACATCGAAAAAAAAAGACTTAAACGTGTTAAAAAAAATGTTAGATTCAATAGCATTAAATGACGAAAAGATATAAAAATTTGAAAAAGAAGAAATTAGAGATGGTACTATTTGTATATTTTTTTAATTCTTTAGCACTGTATTAAAATTTTCCGATAATTGGATTTTTTAATTCGCAGAAATACACCATTATGTTCAAAGATTTTAAAAACATTGACGGTTCTGTATCTTATACTCGGATAACAAGAATAACAACCCAAACCTATCTCCCGCAGAAATTTTGTTTCACTTATGATGTCGAAAAATTTGTGGTTTCGCGTAATTTTCACAATATGTGAACAATATTTCACAAAAAGTAATTAGCTGGTACTTAAATGAAGAAGACAAAATAAAAATCATGTATATGTGCAATAAATCCAAATTGATTGGGAAACCTAACAATGGGGTTACCTAGAGTAGAGCATTATTTATTTTACTTAATAAACCTATAGTAGAGTACACTAAGTACATCGGTAACTAAGAAATTATAATGCAATACAAAATAGAAAAATATTAATAATACATTAATGGTAACTCATTTCTAAACGAATTTTTGACATAATAAAATCAAAAATTTCAAAAACAGAATCAATATGTAAGATACCATCTTGTCGTAAGTATTTCATCATCTTTGTAAGGTAGAAGAACATAGTTATTCACTGCATCAGAAGGTAGGCCACAAAGAGCATATAGTACAAATTGCTTCTGAACGCACTCTATTGTATCTGAGTGACACTGATATGAAATGTCAGACATGAACTCAACTCTGCCAGCCGTTAAGTCAGACATGAATTCAACTTTGTCAACTGCCTCTGCCATATTATAAAGAAAATACTGCTGAAGATCAGGTGATCGCTTTCTAAAACATAGTTAACCTTACATTTGGCCATATTCAACAACAATTTGTTGTTAAATGACTAACTGCAAAATGTATTCAAATCATTTTGTAAGTTTATACAATCAGAAATTGAACAAATCGGAGCGAATATATTCATATTATTTGCGTAAAGAACTTTACAACATCATTAATAGATAATGAGAACAGAAGTCAATTTTATCAAAAGCTTTTGAAAAGTCAGTGTAAACTACACCTACTTGTAAAACAAAGTCGGAGTCAAGGAACGAATCTTTTAAAAATACAAACATAATCAGAAACTCGGTGTCTCCGCCTCCAGCTTCCGAGCCCTTCAATTTTCACATATTTTTCATTATTATTCACATATTTTCTAAATGTTCTTTATATAGAGTTTTAATTTGTCTGACGTATACTAGGAATTTCACATTTAGACAGAGAATATACATGAATTATAGTGTGCAGATTTTTTAAAAATCATCAAAATGTTTTTTATGACGATTAAAGACATTTTTTTAATGTCCATGTATTCTAACATTTCTAACTGACGTATCTCGGCTGCCTTCTTGAATTTCCAAAGGGCCATGTAGCAAATAAAAGTACGCATATCAGACTTTAATTTAAGCTTAAAAAGATTTTTTTAAGTTTACCCAATTTTTGGGCATATTGGTGTGTCTAGTTGACAGAGAATGGCCCAGTTATGAACACACTTTTTATTTAGAAAATGCTTATCCTACTCAAACCACATTCACTCCAAAAAAATTTCGTCATTCTTCTAACCTGAATATCTATGTATATGGTAGAAGAGATGAGGCATAATATGAGGTATATGATGAGGTTCAACATTATCTACACGAGAACAAATTGTCCATGTACTCTTAACACGGCCTTACAAGTATTTGTACAGAGCTTTACACCTTCTAAGTTGAGAACAAGCTAAAAATCGGCTCGAAAATTAAATTATCGTAAGTAACGTTTCTGTAAATCGGTTTCAGATTCTAACGTTGTTATATACTTACATAAAACTTTTAATTAAACCAATTTGACATGTTGTTGTTGTCAAATACCTAATAGAAAGTTTTTTGTTGCTTAATCTACTGAAATTTGAATGTTGGTAATTTTCATGATTGGCCTTCGTTTTTGTTTTTATTTTTAGTATTTTCATAAAAATGGCGAATTTCATTCTAATTATTTCTATAAGTATGCCTTGCAGAATCAGCATAATTGTTGGCGAGAGTTATTTTACATTTAAAGAAGATTCGATTGTACATACTTGTAAAAGTAATTCGGAAGTAATTTCCAGCTACCTCTGATAATATCATCCAATTCTTTCCCTATAACCAAATTGGTTTGATATTTCATTTATTTCCATTAAAAAACACATTAAAAGCAACAATTTGAAACTCATTTCATTTGTTTGGCCCAGCCTTTTTAAAAAAAATTCATCCAACTGTTTCTAAAACCATAAATTATAATTATACATCAAGCAATTATTTAACAACTTGAACATATTCAAATCAAAATTAAAATCCTTTTTGTTTTTATTTTAGTCCTGTATACATTTCTAAAATAACATAAAAATATTTTCCATTTATATCTTCTTTTGTTTTCATTTTCCATATACAAAAACAAATTATTACAGTTGTTTGTTTTGTTTTGTAAAAAAGTCTAATTAAGCTTCGAGTACAATAATTCGAAAAGGAAAAAGGATTACAAATTATGTTGTGGTATTATCATTATTTTTTAGGAAGCTGTCATAATGTTCGGAGATGACCTAGGCATAGTTAAAAACCCGAAATTATTAGAACTAGTAAAAAACTATCTTGGCAGAAATATTAAAATTTATGTCGATAATGAAAACTATTTATCATGAAAACTGCTTTTAGTCGTCGATTTTTTTGTTTCTTCGTCAGTTTTTGCTTTATTACGATAACTATTCATTTGAAATTTGTTATATGTCAAACCTTCAATTATTTTATGAGCTTGTTTGTTTTTTATACAATATACTTCATAGTGTAAGAGAGAGAAAGAGAGAGAGAAATGAGAAAAAATTAGTAAGCTTGTCATATCTGTAATAGATTGCCACGAAGCATTTTATAACTAAACTATGATATTTTTTTGTTTGCCCTAAATATGTCAGTTGAACTGGCAGATTTTATTTTATTTTTTTGTTTATCTCATTTATTGCTGTTTTTTAATGTACTTTCGCGCACATAACTACAGAGAATTAGGTTTATGATCATAAAAACTAAAGTAGTTTATTGCATAAAATCAAATTAAATTATTGATACTTAACCTCCCCACCCCCAACCCACCAAACAATCAAATCAATTTGACAATACATTTTCTTATAACATAAATTATAACAGTCTCATCATTCCTACTCAGCATAATATATTCTTTAACCGCCATTATAAATATTATCTCTGTTATCTTGTGAAAACAAATTAGAATTTTCAAAAGAGGATTTGTTAGGAGACAGGCGAATGAATGACATAATTTCGAGATTTTTGTGTTTTTTTTTTTTAATTTCAAATGTTTGGCATTTGGGTACAATAATTTTGATACAATGATTGATTATTTTTTTGTATACGACACACATAAAGATGAGAAAATAAATAAAAATTTTGCTAAAGTAATGAATCATTTTGGAAAAATTGTTTTCGCATAAAAAAAAAAAATTAAAATCAATACCCTGAAGGATTTGTTAAGATTTTGATTTTTTATTTTGAAATTTGTTGTTTGTTGATCATGCATATGTATACGGTAAAACTCCGTTAAACATAAAATAGGACACAATATACATAAATGCCTTTATTATTAAAAATACACAAGTACAACGACTTGAAGCTGTTGTATTATTTGGGGAGAAATTAATGAAGAAATCAATGCTTTAATTTTTTTCAAGGTTTTTGGCTTTGTATAAAAATTTCGACGTGGGAATTAGAATATTGTCAAGATATAAATGTGGGTTTCTCTATGAGAGATAATGTCTGAAAACCATTCACAGCTAATCAATTCGCCCTGTATAGAATTATTCTTGAAATAGTATTTGTGCCATTAGATTTATCAGTTTTGTATATTTATTTACCTTTAATACAATTTTAGAGTTAAGCATTTTTTATTGTATCATGGTTAATGAACTTAAAAATCAGCATATCTATAAAAAAGTAGTAAAATTGCAACTAACTGTTTTGTATACTATAAAATAGAGAAAAAGTCGTTACAAAAAGTTAGCTAAGCATAAAACACATTTAGCATTATCATATATTTTTCGTAAATTTATGAAAATTATTCTGCAAAATCAAAACCTGTGATAGTATCGTCTACACAATATCAGAACTATACATACACATAAGCTGAACGTAATATAAATACAAAAATTATTTAAATTACATTTTGACCGTAAAAAATATTTACGGTAATAGAAAAATCCCACGTCAGCTATACTCGAACAAAGTATACCTGTACACAATAAAGCGTGAACGCAAAATATTAAATACAAAAGCCAATAAATTCCCATAGCACTTATATACGATTGTGTTTGTACTCGTATATGGTTATAACTCAAATATGTGTATCCGCATCTAGTAAATACATAATGTAAATAAACCTAAAAGGATCAATAAATATCACACATCTTACTTATATATGCGTACATAATATGGAAATGTGTAACAACAACACATGAGCACAAACCACAAATAATCTTCACAATTCATCTTATAAAAATTTCAAATCTGTGGTATGAAAATAAATATACAGGAATGCCTCGTATGACGTGGTGGTCAAATTAATAGTGATATTGAGAAAACACTAAAGTTTTTGCTAAATAGTATTAATAGTAACTATGTTCAATTTATTTTTAATTGTTTAACTAATTATTAAAGTTTTATGGTGCGCCAAAACGTATAAATATGACAAGGAAGGATGATTGTGTCAAGTTAAAATGAGAAGTTAGTGCAAAAAGAAGGAAGTGAAATAAACTGAAACTATTTGGATACGATGCCACTGAACACATTGCCGGTCTACTCATGTGGACAATTTAAAAAATGACGTCGACAACATAGACAACGTAGACAATGTAGACAATGCATCGAAAATTAACAGCAGCAAAATACGAAAAGTTTCGATTTAGTACGTATATGATTTTCATTACAATAAATGTATAAGAAATTATAGCCTCTGTCGCTTTGTAGGCTTTATCAATAGAAATAGGCAAAAGACCCAAATTATACTACCTTAACATACTTAAATTTACAATTTAACGTACATATTTCAATATATATTTTTACTTTACGGTTTGCTATACCAAAAAAAGTTGAAAATTACAGAACAAACTCACTTATTACAGCACTCGATAACAGCAACTACTCGATAGTTGCATCTGAACTGCACTTTGTAGCTTATTTGAATTCACTTTAAAATTATTTCGGTTAAAATAATTATACGACAGAAATATACATGTTGGGATCAACAATACGCTGTTCGTGTATTTTCCTGCTCTTACAAAAATATTGAATTTTTAGCACGTCCAGTGTGTGAGACCTTCTTGTTTTTAGTGAAGTCTCACTGCGCTTAAATTAAACACAATATAAATTCCAATTGGTGAAAAGGCAAATAACTTTAAAAATATTCTAGAAAATGGTACATATTTCCGGATAATCGACAAGAGAGATTTAGAAGTAAAATTCATCTTTTCAATCAGTAATCAAGACATTAAAGAAATATTTTTACTTTCGAATATAATTTTTAAAATATTGTTTGGTTTAATAAGGAAATCTCAAAATTAAAAATATTTCGTCAACAACTCCAAATGACGAACAAACCCAACCAGAAAGTTTTCAAAATTGGTCTGTCCAGCTTAGGCTTCTTTACCAACACAACCTTTCACTAGTGCGGGAGAAACAACCTTTCCCAGAGCTATGAGACACGAAATATTAATGAAGAGAAATAGACGATAGATTTAACAGGTTTCGGAGGTCGTCCTCAGGACGTTTTAGAAATCTTAAATTTAGATTTAAGACAATTTTGTTTACCTTCCAAGAAAAATGTTATTCTATATCCTAAAATTGTAGCTGATTAAAAGAGTGGCATTTCTGAATTACTCGTGACATTACAGATCAGCATCAGGAACAGACTTGTAAATATTTTGACAAATTTTTAATTTAACAATAACTGGACTAATAAATTTTGCACAGAGGCGTAAGTGAATATGTTAAAAATATTTGGGTTAAAATTTGGTGAAAATCAAATTATCGTAGTGAAATATTTTTATCTACCAAATTTAATATTGCTGTGTGAATTAGTTAAAAATTAAAATTGTGACAACTGAACAACAACATGAAGCGCATTTATAACAATCATTTTCCTGGTTTGTTATCTATTTTATTACTTTATAAAAAGCGTAATTCATCAAATGAAGCTGTTTTAAGAAGAAACAGAAAGAAACACGTCGTGCTTATGTATCAACTGAACCAATATTAAAAAAATGAGGTTATGTTTTTTTAACTCGCTTGTCAAATTTTATATACGGTGCCTACCATGATGCATTTTTTATTTATTTTTTGTGATGAGTAAATTGTTTAATTTTAACTTTTATGTGAAAATTTTAATTTTTTACTGGTTTTTAACTAATTCACTCACGGCCTAAGAACGAAATTCTACAAATTCGACAAGCTCATAATCACAAAGCATATAAAACGGCTTTTATGTGCTAATTCCAATTTGTACGTTTCGAAGGCTGGCATGGGTCATTTTGGTTTTTATTATGATTTTCTACAAATTCTAAAAAACAAGCGGAATTCTTTAATTATACAAATATCTAATGTGAGTGAACAGTAGAAAGTTGTGAAATCCATATAAAGAATCATAATGAAGTTTAAACGCGGTCGGGTAAAGACATTTTCTTGAAGCTACGAGAAATGCCTGCTTTTATATGGCACTCCAGCCGAAAAATGTATGTAATAATTGGAAAGAATTCAAACTTAATTCTTATTAGAAATTTTGTGTACAATTTTATAATTTTAATTATTTACAAAGTAAAGAAAGAAAATAGTTTTTTTTAACTTAGAATTAGTGGAAAGTAGTAAAAATCTTATAATATTAGGCGACTTTCACATAACAGATAATTCGGAATTTGTTAGCCCTTTCAGTGCAAAATTTATGTTAGCCATAGGAGAATATTTTTTATTGATTTTTATTGTGAAAGATGATATCAGATTTCCAAAATTTTTGGATTCATTACAATATTGAGCCCGAGTGCTGAGAAAATGGGCTCTAAAATTTGTCCACAAATGAGTACAAATGCCGTCAAAGGTTATGTAAATGTTCAAATTAAAATCGCGTTCAATATTGAAAATTCTTTATTTATGTATTCAGATAATTCAATAAACATTAAATAAAAGTTAAAATATAAAACTAAACTTAACAAAAATGTAAAAATAAATAAAATTTTAGGAATTCAGTTTCAACTATAAAAACAATGTCCATCTACATTCAGTCTTTTGAGTGGTACTTGTGAAAGCAATTATTCTTGCTATTGAGGCACAAATGCCCTTTACATTTTGTGCAATAAATCCTTGATTTACCAATACATTTTGGAAATTTCAGCGGAAGGTGGTTTATCTTATCAAAACGGATCTCGTCTATTGGTCGAACTTCATATTTACACTTTTTTTGATGTGCTGTGAATTGGAGAAATCGATTCTATTGGATTGGATAGCGGTGACCTCTCTTTTTTGGAATTTGATTGGTGGAAATCAAAATCTTGGCAAGGTGTAATCTAAATTTATAAAGGTCCTCCATTTTATTTTTGTTGAACGAATCGTTTGCTTCAAATTCCTTTTTGTATTCGATCCACGATGAGGCAACCGAAAGGTCCAGGAAGTGAGAAACCATTCTTAGGGTCCATTTTTTACTTTAAATGAAAATTCTATAATAAGTTATTAATTGATCTAAAAGGTCCACTCCTCCCATTCCACTGTTTCACATCCACGTACTTTTTAACATTCTTGTCCCCTCGGCTCCAGGGTTTCTAAACGCCGCCACTCATGCAGTTTGATACTAAATAAATTGGCTTATTATCTTGCCACTTCACAATACATATGTTACCGTCTAAGCTGGTCACTTCACCATTAGAACCTCGCCCTTTTGACTGTAACTCCTTATCATTTACGTGTGGGGATGCGAAAACCGATTAACCCTTATCGTACCAGTTGCATTAACTTTTAATTGTTTTTGTCTCTCAAATAATTGATAACTACTGAAATAGTTATCAAAGAAAAGTGAATGGCCATTTTGTGGTATCCGTTTAGCCAGTTCTAGCACAGCTGCTGTGCCAAATCCAAATGAATTTTTATTTACTACGGAAATTTCTGTATTTGAACCTTGGTATATAAAAAAATTATATGGTAACCCACTTTTCCCACAGAGCGCGAATACCTTTATACCCCACGGATACGGCTTGCCTTTAATGTACTGTTTTATGTCGAGGCGCCCTTTAAACGGTATGATTTGCTCGTCCACTGAAAGCGTTTCCTCTAAGGGATGTTCCCAACATCTTCTTAAAATAGAGTCAATTAGCGGTCGGACTAACCTGAATTTATCTGTGTCGTGAGGGTTTAAATTTGTTTTGTCCACGAAATGCAAGCAAACTCTTAATTGGCAAAATCTTTTAAGACTCATTACATTCTTGACGGCATCAAATCCAAAATATTCGTCCCAATACATCGAAAGTTTGCATAACTTAAGATTGCCCATTAATATATGTATTCCAAAAAATTTGACCATTTCGTCAGGGGTGGTCTCTTTGAAGTTTAATATATTTGATTGCTGGGCGTATAAATTAGTATATTTACTAATATCAGTAAACATCTGCCTTGGAATATATCGAAAAAAATATTTAGCTGGCGAAAAATCGATAACATCATCCTTCGGTGAAAAATCAAATTTTTCTCCTTGGAATTGCTTCTCCTTCAAACCCACGTCTACGCCACCGAATATCGGCTTTTTTCGTATAAACTATTTCTTCATTTAAATCGATATTTTCAATTATTACATCCGATCCCGTGTCATTCCCGGTAGCTCAACGGTCGCAGTTTCAAATATCAATTCATGTTTGTCATCATCCTCTAAAATATTTTCTTCGGTTTCGTAACTCAATCGATCTTTATTTTTAGATAACTCAGTTTGATTCAAACCCACGCATTGATCATATTCTTCGTCTGAAATTTCCAACTCTGAATCGTCGGCATTCAACAGCTCCAAAATTTCATGTGGTTTCAAATATTTTCCTGGTGGGTGAACGGTTCGTTGCATTTTATATTCACACCTACACAAATAAACAAATTAAAATTTTAGAACATGTATGAACCATGCTACATGCAACTGCTACCAGCTACATGCAACTGCTACTTAAAAACTCAACAAATGTTGCAGTTCCTCTGAATACTTCAAAATATTGTTTAGGAATCGTGTTTGTATTGAAATGATTTGTACTAATTTAAAGATAAATATATGTATGTCCCCAAATAAGGACACCACTCTTGAAAGATGTTGTCCTCAAATGAGTACACAATTTTTATCGTCCAAAAGCAATTTTTTGTAAAAAAACTTATTTTGTTTTAATGAACTTATAAGTACATATTTTTTAATCACAAAAATGTAATTTTTAAACTTAGATATCACAGCACAAATTATAAAAATATATAATAGTTCTTACCTGTTTCGGCAAGAACCTCACAATCTGAATGACACTACACAACTAATAAATTTTTCTCATTGAAATTCGTAACAAAACAAAAATATTGGTGATTTCCCTTTTTATATATTTGAATGCAGCGTATTGTGTTACGTGTTACGTGTTACCAGCATTATATTTGACTAATAAATCCAACGAAATGTGGACGTCCACAATTGTGGACAAATTCACTGAAAGGGTTAATAAAATCAGACCGTTATTCATATCTTTCGGTTTTACTATACATATGTATTAAAAATGTTTTCCTCAAATACACAACGACGACAATCCTTTGAGACTAGTTGTAGCTGTATTGGGTCAGCATTATATAAGTGACCTCAATTTTTATTAAATATGTTGGTCATAATGTTTTGGAAATAAAAAATGCAGAAGTTTCGTTATAGTTTCTTTAGACGCTAAATTTTAAAATTGATTAACTAATCATGGAAGAATATAAAATTAAAAAGTTATTCCAATATGGATTTACATTATTTCATAGAGGCGTCTTTGATCTACTGAATTTAGTTTTACCGCAAGATGCTTCAAACCGTTGCATTTTACTTATCCCAACAATTCCCATATCCCCTTTGAAACGGTTCCTATTTCCTTAGTCGTATCGATTGCCACTCCAAATAGCAGTCAAGTTTTAATATCCCTTCAATAAACCCTAGATGACTGCTATGAAAATCATCGTATTACACTAAGATTTTACGATAGTGGCCATTTAAAATGGCTTTTAAGCTGCATACTCGAAACCTAACGACGCTGCAATTTTTTTGGTAATTTCGTTAATACGTTTCATTTGGTATACAATTTATAAAAAAATTCTCAGGATTAACGTATAAAAAATGAATTTACTCTGTTGCAAAAGTATTTGTGTTGGAACAGTTTTATTCATATTTTATTCAAATTTAATATTTAGTCTGTCCACCTTTATTAAATATGACCTCATTGTCTTCTGGGAATGCTGTCAAATAAATTAGTAATAAATTTTATGGATGTTTTACTCCACACCTCAATAATCTCATCCCATAACTCTTGATTGCTTCGTCCAACTCTATTTCGTTTCAAATAAGCCTTAACATTTTTTATGTTCAAATCCGGGCTTTGCGGTGGCCAATTTATGCGTTATTGGTTCAAATCATTTAAAAACTTGGTCACTGCCAAACTTTCTTGTGGACAGGGGCGTTTTCCTGCTGAAGTATAAAGTCAAGTTCAATCAGTTTTAAACCACCTACCAATGCTACATCATTCGGCAGTTCCAAATAACTCATTTGGTTGAGTTTCCCAAGCACCATTGCTAGTGGTCCTACTCCGAGTACAACCCTAAGGTTTCCCATATAGGCCTTAACTTCGGCTTCTTTTAAAAGACCAGAAATTGAGGAATGGTTTATTTGGAGCTTTTCATTAATTTTTAAAGTTTTAGCGAGACCTCGGTGACCTAAATATCGATTTGTAAGCATACATCGAGTGATGTAAGCATTTTCTCTTGTATTTGTTATCCTAGGTCGTTGGCGTACCCCAATATTTCTCACCGTTCCGTAAATAGTCTGTTTCCGAACTTCAGACCAAATGGTATTTTTATGGCACTTAAACTTTTTCGACAGTTCTTCGGCTGAGATTCCCATATTATATTCAGCCGTAATTGCAGACCGGGTTTCAATACTCAGTTCGCTAACTTCATACATTAGTTTGAGGCAAGAACGTACTGACTTAGCGAATTATATTCACTAAATTAACTAAATTAATTTTTTGGAGTCGATATAATTTGGTATTGACTCTCAGGTTAAAGTACGGGGGGGGATTTTGATATTTCTACTTTTTTGGTAGTATAATAATGAAGTAACAATCCAAAGGATGTAATTAAAACCACCTGTACCACACTCTTCTGAGTCATCACAAGCATTCGGTAGATCAAGCGGTAAAAAATTATAATTTGTTAAAGGCTTTGAGGGTACCATTTGATAGTTGGAACCTTATTTTAATTCATCACTTCTCTGCAAAATTAGACAATGCTAGCCGTTCAGACATAATCAAAGGATCTAATGACAGAACATTGATAACCTTTGAAAATTTCATTAAAATATTACAAAATCACATTCGAGTGCTTGAAGCTCTCAAACCGGTTTCTTCGATAATTACAAAACGAAGATCGACTCCAAATAATTTTTAAAATAGAAGATTTCCCTCAAAATTTCTGCCTAACATTGAATCTTGTTCTTATTGCTGCGGTAACCATTCAGTCGATAAGTGTCCAAGTTTTTGTGACCTTAAGCTGACTCCAAAAATGATATTTCTCTTCGTTAAGCAAAAGCACCAACACTGGCTGTAACGAATGTTCATTTAAACATCATAGTCTGTTGCATTTCAATGTCGACCAACTTCCATTAGTGACAGGAAAACTAGTGAGTTCTTCCAGCTCTGTTACCGTCATTGAGGATGTATCGATACACAGAACCCACTTGGAGCCACCAAGAGAAATAATATGCAAGATGTCAATATCTTAGAAACAAGAGTTTTAGTAGACAGTGGCTCTCATCTAAATTTTGTCACTAATAAAATATGTCGTCTATTAAATTTAGAAATACACCCAACTTCGAAACAAGTAGCCGGGATGGGAAGTAAAATTACGTCCATCAGTCACAAAGTGTATGTATCAAGAGGATTTCGAATTTCTGAACATAACATAAATTTAAAATATTACGTACTTTCAAAAATTACCGGTGAGTTACCATTGGTACCCATAAAATTCGAAGCTAAATCATTACCATCTTATATAAAACTTGCAGATCCACATTTCAACATCCCTGATCGTTTTGATATTCTGATCGGAACAGAATTATATCACGAACTATTCACAGGAAAATTATATAAGTTAGCTGAGGAACTACCATTGTCTTATGATAGCATCATAGGTCATTGTGCTCTATTGAATTACTTGAATCTCATATCAATTACTGCTAAGAATTACTTCTCCCTCGAAGGAAAAATGTGTGAGGATCATTTTCAAAAGAATCATAAAAGGGAGAATATATTCAGTTGTAATTTCAATTAACCATAAAATAACAGAACTAGGTTCATCTAGTGAAAATGCCTGTCGACAATTTTTTAATGTTAAGAAATAATTATGCAAAAATCCAGTGGTATATCAACAATATAAAGTCTTCATGAATGAATATATTCAATTAAATCACATAGAAGATATTGAAAATCCATACGACTGTCAGCACTATCTTCCATCATCACTTCGTCATAAAATCATCAAACACTACCAACAAATTGCGTGTTGTGTTTAACACATCATGTAAAACATCATCACAAATCTCATTAAATAATTGTATTATGGCTGATCCCGTTGTACAAACAGATTTATGTTTCATTAGTTCTTCGTTTCAGAAAATATAAAATTGCATTCTCGGCTGATATAGCCAAAATGTATCATCAAATTTTAATCCAGCATGATCAATAAGATCCGCAACGATGCAAAGTAAATTCGGTTTAATTGAAAGGTACTCTAATGCTAGAGATAAAGTCTGTGAACTACGAAAAATAGGCCAGCTGTCCTCGAGTGAAACCAACGTTGCTCTTCAGGCTCTTCTTAAAAGAGTTCAATATGAATCATTTGCTGACGACATTAAATCACTTCGAACCAACAAATATATCAGTAAAACTCAGAATTATTCGTGTTGGATGGAGGTCGGTTAAAAATGCAGAACTGATTCAAAATCACAAATATCCCATATTACTACCGATAAATCACCATTTCACTGTCTTACTAGTACGCGATACTCACAATAGGTTATTGTGCTCGTGTTCGACCGAACTTGACTCAACAAATTATGGATGATTTGCCCAAGGAGAGAGTGCAATTCATGAGACCATTCTCAATCGTAGGAGTAGATATTTGCGGCCCATTTTTTATAAACAATTCAGCCAGGTCAAAACAAAAAATATAAATATACATCTGTTTAATCGTTTGCTTCGCTGTTAAAGCAGTTCACCTTGAAATTGTGCCAGATTTGACAACCCAAGCATTCTTAGCGTGTTTGCGTCGATTTGTATCACGTCGTGGTATGTGACTACGAGAAATTTTTCTTATCAGAATCAAATCAAAGCGAAATCATGAAATTTTGTGCTAACCATTATATGGAGTGGGAAACTATACCACCACGTTCCCCTCACTTCGGAGGGTTATGAGAGGTGGGAATTAAAAGCGCTAAGTATCATTTGCGACTTGCAATGGGTACTTATTGCCTAACGTTAGATGAATTTATGAATTTCATAATTTGGTTGTTCAGATAGAAGCATGCCTAAATACGCGCCCTCTAATGCCCAAGCCAAATAACCCTTTAGATATGTCGGCCCTTTCTTCAGGTTATTTCTTGATTGGCATTCCTCTGACTGCTATACCTGAACCTCCTCTTATACAAATCTTCTCAACAAATTACCACACACAGGTTATCACGATATCATTGTTACAACAGCTCCTTCTACACTTCTGGAAAAGATAGCACATTGAATATTTGTCTGAACTACAGAATCGTTATAAGTGGAATAAATAGTAGGAAAATCTAAAAGTAGGTGCCTTAGTTATCTTGCACGATGAAAATCTTCCTCATATATGTATTGGCCTTTAGGATGAATAACTGTACTGAATTTTTCTGTACTTCTATAGGATATAAATACGACAAGGAAGGATGATTGTGACAAGATAAAATGAGAAGTAGCAAAGATAAAAAGAAGGAAGCGAAATAAACTGGAACTATTTGGATACAATGCCACTGAACATATTGAAGGGCTACAATCTCCTCGTTTGGAAAGATGAAGACTACAAGTGCCGTTTACGTAAAAGAGCAACAATTTAATCAAATTCTGATTCGTTGACGGATGTAATGGAGAGAAATGTCCGAATATACACATTCATAAATAGTATGGTTGGCCTAATACGCAGAGACGTTAATCTCGAGATTTAGTCGAGATGAAGTTAAACTGAAATTGTGACTATTTAGCGTTGGTTTTGTTTCTTTTTCCGTTATTATTAACTAGTATGTAATACAGGTCGGCAAAGTTATCTAAGCCTATCTACATGTAAAGGTTCCCAATTAAAGGTAGGATTTTTCAAATTTCCAAATTTTTAAATTTAATTTAACTTTAATAAGGATCTGAATTATATAAAAAAAGAATCTATAAAACAAGGTATTTAGCGGGGACTCAAACCAGTCATAGCCAAGACATGTGAGTGATTTGTGAATCGATCCAATGTTTACATTGCACAAAGGATTTGTGCTGTTGCGTTGGAGAGTTGCAGTGGGGTTTTACTTGGAACGCTGTCAATAGTTTGGCATCAGCATCACACTAACATATTCATCATTTTTATAGCCTTAAAAAATTTACTGATGGGTAGGTTGTCTCGTTGGCACATCCACCGATTGTAAAAGAAACAAATAAAGAAATTTGTAACAGCTGTTTACTCCGAATAAAAAATGGACTGCGTTGTTGTTGTTTACGTTTGTTTTATTTTTTATTTTAATTAATTAAATGTACTTTGTGGTCCGTATTAATTTTAGTGTAATTGAGCAAACGCCAACAAATAGTGATGAAACACATTTTCTTCAAGCGTTATAACGCGAAAGGAATCCTAACGGATTTAAGATACGGCTAGTGATAGACAAAAACTTTCGTTTCGTGGTAGGGTCGCAGTCGTTAAATTCTTTGATTTTGAAAATGAAACAATCCGAATATGTTATCCAAACTAGACCCAGAGTTTTCACAAAGTTTCTCGATTGCCAAGTTCAACAAGAATCTCCTACTCCTCCTTTGGTATACATCTTAATAGCTCCTGGCTGTTGGATACCCATTTCCTTAGTATAAAACCGCCGCTGCTCAAACCTTCCGCTATCCATTATTGTAAATATTTAGTCTCGTATATCTCCGCGCTACCCGATAGCAAATCGTCGATGTAGAAATCCGATTTAATGACATGTTTGATGTTGGGAAATTCTAACGGCAGGCCATCTGCAATTTGATGGAGAGTTCGAGAAGCTAGAAACGTTGCACAGACTGTTCCATTTGTGATTGTGTTTAAACGGTAATGTAAGATGGGAGAAATTGGGTTCTCACGCCAAATAATACGTTGATAATCACGTTGATCTTCGTGTATCTTACTTGGCGGAACATTTTTTCCACGTTAGTTGCATAGGAAATCCTGTATTTCCTAAATCGAACCTGAATAGAAAATAGCTTTGGCAGTATTGATGGAACATACACCTTTGATATTCACACAAGCGACAGGTTAAATGATTGAAAACCATTTTCAGTTATCAAACTGGCTTCGGCAGCTGAGTGTAACAACGCGCGGAACATCTGGTAAGATCCTCTAGAGTTCTGAACCATGATCAAGGCTGTTGGCAACAAGGTCAGAGAAGGATTTTAAACTCTGGAAACCACAGGCTCATTTGGACACGAGTTCGCTACGTTGAAAGTAGAATCAGAAGAACAGGACGCGATGATTGATGAAAGATCATTGGATTGATTTGATAGTCTAAGTGAATTGAAACTGAAGATAAGGTTGAAGTTGTATCGGTGTTGTTGATTAGAGAAACTGGTTGTGTGATTGGTTATCATTTAATTTCTTCCGAATTGCCTTTTGTAGTTTTTGAGTTGATTTCTGTTGATGTCGATGGCTGTTTGCTAAATGAAATCTTTGATGGTAAACAAAACTCAAACAAGTCACATCTTTGGTTTCTATATCAAACTTATTCAAAATTAAATAAATTAACCAGGATTGACGTTTCTCATTTTGAGAGCCCATACCTTTTATTTCACGAATCACTCCATCAGATACATCAGCGATTTTACGAAGCTCAAGAACGTTGAATTGCTGCATTGCTTTTTGCTTCATCAACTTGTTAATTAATGAACTCATAACGACTTTCCTCTTGTCGTATCTGGCTTGTTTACCCCAAGCCTCCTCGCAATTAAGGCCAGTAATTGGAATATGACGGATTAAATCGGCAGCTTCACCTCTAAGAAATTTTTTCAACAGTTGAAATTTATGTGATTCAGATAATTCGTCATTTTCGTGGAAAGATTTGTAAAAATCCTTAAAGGACGGCCATTGACTATAATTTAATTCCCCGAAAAAGGTCAATAATAACCAGTGGCAGCTTGATATCTTGATTGGTTTGGGCCAACGTGTTTTCCTTGAGGCCTTCAAAAAAATAACATTGGTGATCGCATAAATTATCAATCGTCTTGTTAAGTAAATCATTGTTAGGAAGATGAGCTACTTAATTTTTTTGGCGTTGACGTATTTCCCGAACAAAAATCGCATTCACCTTAAAATATTTTGTCTGAAATTCATCAGACCTTGAGACCTTGAGTTTCGGTAAAAGTAGCCTATTTTCAATCGCAACAAACTCTGTGAGGTATTCCTCCATCTTTGAAGAGAGAACTTCAATTTCTTCGAGCGTAGAGTCGTCATCAATTGCAAGAGCAAACGTTTTCAGTTCAATCAAATCGTTTTCAGCCATTTTGAAAATTATACACACTACTACTTCAATACACACTTTTATAACACCGTTATAAATCAAAATACCGTTACTTATCGAATATAAGATGATATACTCAGCTATTGATTCAGCCAGCTAAGTGAATTTTTGGCGTTAGTAATAAAATTGCAAAACTATTTATCGTTTAATATAGATGAAAGCTGAAGTAATCTAAAATTGGCACTGGCACTTATCAAAAACCAGTATGTTGGTTAACTCTGATGGTAAAACTGAGATAATCAATATTTTAGCACTATAGAACTTTTCAAAAAATTTACAAAACGATTTTGAACTGGCCAGAAAAATAGGGCTAAGATAAGCAAACTGGCACTTATCGATTGTTATGGTCGACCTTCATCGATAGCCTGACTTGAACAACCGCAATTCAGATATTATGTTGGTTTTACATCATCAATAAAATTTTGATGATTTTGTGGTTTTTCCACAAATTTATTGCACGGATTTGAAGATCCGGCTCGAAGGACCAATGTTTTAGAAACATCAAAATTACTGTTCATTTCTGAGGCACTCAGAATCGTACCAGTTTCTCTTCCAACAATATAAATCATCTCTATGAGATTAATTTATTATACACCCGGTCTCACTATGACAGCCTTATACCATATCAAGAAGCATTGTTCTCCTGTATCGCAGAATCCCTATCCTATAAAGTATGGGCATCACTGAAAATGTACATCGCAACAATATACCCACTCGCAGTCCATTTAACCTCATATAGGGACCACTACCGGCTCAACCACCACCTGCCAATATTCTCTCTTCCTTCTGCTTTGTGACACAGAAACGTTATGCAATTGATCAAATTTTAAATCAAAATCTAATTGATAGTTGTTCTGTTCAGGAAACAAACAGAAGCACAGGGGAATGTTAAACCGACAATTAGTCGCACACTAGAAAGAGGTGAATGGCTAAATTGATTAGCAAAAGTACACACCTACAAAAGCCACTCAAATGAAAAATAACTTTGGAGCCATCATTACTCTCATTGTAAACATTTCAAACCTCCGAGAGATCCACTCATCTCCGTGTATATACCTTCATAAATAATACAGTATAATCGACGGAACATATTGGATCCAAAGTCGCTTGGCATGGTAAAATCATTGACTCCAATTTGATCTATTTCACTTCCAACGAGAATGGAACCACCTTAGAGCTTACAACCTAATTGGTATAATTATATTGTAAATTCATTCCCCCAGTGGTCGGCGAAGAACTGCAATCACCTGAACAAATGGTCGATAATATTCTCACGTGGACCATATTCTTACCCGGATTCACAGTCAGCCAAATCCATTAACGGTGACTTGTTTCATCAAGGAATTAGCGATCTAAACTAACGAGGAAGCTCTCTCCGAAGACAAAACCACTAAACAGTGGCATCCACATTGGCGACATCAAATTCACTATTAACCAAATTCGGTCCGGGACCACTCCTAGCATAGATGGGATTCCAGGGCCAATTGAGCTACAAAAACACTTCAGATATGGTGCTGTGTTATCTAATATCTGTGTTTAGACATGACTTGATTACAATTTTGGATTTAACCATCTTTGACTCATCCAATTTTTGAGCTGTAATACGTGCAGATTTTAGGACTTGGATCTGTTAAGTATTAATGATGAGTGGTTGTTTTATTGTCGGTTACAGGGATTATGTTTTTTTTTATTTTAAAAGTCTCGTAATGCTCAGAAAATTGTTGAAGATAATGTCGAATTTTAAATCGGTTATACGTCCGATAAGGATTTTATCTCTTTTGTCTATTGAAAATAAAATTTAATGGACTCTCCTTTTCTAGAATGGTGAATGGAAATCTCCCTATTTCAGAATATTTAAAAAGGACGTCATCCTTTTTCAAAATTGCTGCAAACTTAAGATTAAACTTTAAGTTATTCTTGAAAAGGCAGATTACCATTCTATATGAACATAGAGATTGCGTGTCTTTCTTTTTGGATATTGTCACTCTTTTCCAAGGGAACATTATCCTTTTATTATTTTTTTGTAGAGACATAACCTTTATTAAATATTGGGATATTATATCCATAGAAGCTATATCACCATGATTCCATTTGCGCAAAAGTCAACTGTTTGCAAAAATAGCGAACCAAGATTTTGGTGTTTATTGAACGGTTTTTGGGTGGGTTTTGTTTTGAGCGATTTTAAATTCTGTACTTGGCAATTGTTATTTATTTTTCAGTCATTACGCATATTAAAAATAATCGCCCAACATTTTTTGGATATCACATTTTGGTCGAATTGCTATAGTTTACATGTCGAGGCGACGCTATTCGACGTATTGATGTAAGCATAAAAAAAAAAAAGAAGCGAATAGATTTTTTTCCGTTTTATTTTATGAAAAGCTCAAACTCTTATGAATAATGAATTGAAAATATCAATAAGGAATCTTCTAGTTCTTTTGGTATTATTTTCATACTGTTTATCTTATAGGGGTGGGTACCCATTCTTCTAAATTATATATCAAGCATCTTTTTGATACTCCGGCACTTGCTTTTACGTTGACTCTTATACAGTTCTTATACACATTCATATATAGTTGTGTGTTATATGTATGGTGGAAATGTAAGTTTGTTTTGCAAAACCATAATATACACAGACATTTATTTATTTTATTTTCCATGAAAAGTGAATTATTTTAGTATAATAGTGAACAGGATTTGGTAGAATCACAATATTGAAAGAACTGTTAAAACAATTGTGATGTAGGCTTATAAAATGTGGTAAGCGAACTTTATTTATTTGCGCCAACCAAAACATTTTTTTCAACTTGAACTGAATCCTTTTGTAGCAACAGCTATTGACAAATCACATCAATGCAATCCATATCCATATCGTGAAGATTTTCACGTACAAATGGGCGTCCATATTTTTTATTTTCTTCTGAGATGTTAACTACACGCAATCTGCATTATACTCTTTTTGCTTTTGGCGGGAAATTTTCGGTTTATTTTAACGGAATTGGAAGAGCCCTTCTCCTGAAATAGTCGTTTTTTCTTCTGCATATTAAGATGACAGATTCCCTATTCAACCTTTATCCAAAACTGCTTGAAATCTCAAAATAATGTCATCCGCAAATCGGTATACCCTCTTTGTCCGACCAAAATTAGCAGACCCAAAACTTTGAAATTCAATAACTAAAATGGAACCGACTGCGGTTGTAGAGCTCCTTAAAAATAAGAACAAAGAAATCTTGTGGCTTTACATTTTCTGTAAAATCTATAAACAACCCAAATATAATACACAAAAGAATCTTTTCTTTGGAAAACATAAACAAAAACAGAACAATAACAAATGAATCACACCGAAGAATAAAGGAAAGAATAATGTCCTTTTGTTTATCATGAAAATTAAAATTTAATTCAATTTCGAGTGTACAATAAAGATTGTCAACAGAGACTAAATTATGTCGCAAAGATAACGCAAGCAGTCGTAAGTGTATTTACGAATTTGTTGAAACTTTCTTATTCTTGTAAAATCAAGCAAACAATAAGCACATTGAATATTAATTCGTTTACACGTTACAATAAAATCCTAATTTACACCACAAAAATCAGCTATTGATTAACTAAGTTGAATAAAGTTAATTAGAAAATGATAATAATACAATTATAGATTGTAACATATAAAATGTGTACGCCCTCGTTCTCTGCTGTATATTTATATTTTAAAATACACACCCAGAGGGTGTTAACAATGCATTCAAAATCAATTTTAATCAAAAATACTAATATTATCTGGGACAATAGAAAAATGTCTGATGCCTATTGATACCAATTCACCTGCACAATATACATTCCAGGCACCTTTTATCCCTAAATCAATATTATTTTGTGTACACATATTTTGTATTAACATAATCGTATTATTAACGTAAATACAATTTATTTCTTTATTGAATGTTGATACAGACGTACAAAGCTTTGTACAAATACATACATATTATGTAAATACAATAAAAATGAAAATTAGTTTTTGTCATTTTTAATTTTTCCCAATACAACCATGTTGTTTAAGGGCAAGTATTGTAGCAAAGTAACCTAGATTATACAAAGCCTGGGCCTAAAAAACGAAGCTTTTATAAGGGAATTAGAAACAAACTTTTCATAATAAAACACATAAAACATTTGAAAAATTTCTTTTTTCCGAAAAAAATGTTTAAATGGAAACGTTACAAATTCTCTATTATGATTTCTGAAATATTTTTATAAATGTTGGAATTCCAACATATATGAATATCGTTTAAGTAAAATATTTTCGTTTTCTTGTAATAATTGATTTATTGAAACAAATATTAAAAAAAAGTTCCTTAACAACAGCACCTGGTCAAATTAAAATAAAAGCTTACTACAAATCGTGTGGTCATTAGGGCAATATACATGTAATGGTTACCCTGTATATATTTGTTTTGTACTGTAAATAACAGGTTAATTGTAATTATACTAAGCGACAGAAGTAACAATCGAATGATCAGTCAGTTGAGAATTGTCACTTGGAGATTAACCACCTCCTATACTACTGTAATATAATTTGTATTTAATTAACGATATTAAAACTTAAAACTAAATAAAACAATTAATAAATAATTTGATACATGTATTATAATAAATAAATAATAATTGAAATAAAGAAACTTATAGTGGATGCATTATAATTATAACAATGGTGACAGCGGTACACGAACCGTAGCAACAAATAATCATATGTAAAATTAAGATAATGAACCATAAAATCATAAATTTAATTAATACAATAAAAATAATTAAAATACAGTGATAATAGTGAAAATTAGTTAAAATAATACGTGTAGAACTACTCGTATATACATATGTAAAAGAAAATAAAATCCAATTAGTTCATAAAAATCAAATAAAACAGTAATTCAGTAAAATTGCATAAAGTCTTGTTAAAATTAGAATCGTTATAACACGAGTTCTTAACAATAAAAATTATTCACAAGCAAACAAATCCTAAAAACAACATTGCGGTCACAAATTCTGTGGTTTTACATATAATCGATAGCCGTGTAAATTCAACTGTAAATATTCAACTATAGAACATATTTGGCGTACCATCATAACATGCGGCTCAATAAAGCAGATATGGAGTTATGCAGACATCAATCATCAAAATTCTAGTAAGAAATCCAAATTATTAATTATAATTAAACATTAGTTTTTAGAACCTAATTTAGTTTTGAAAATTTTTTTTTCTGTTTTTTTTTTCGTTCAAAATTATTCCAAAATTTTCTTAAAATTGTTCTCGTAAAGAAGATTTTTTTTTATTATTATTGTGTTGTCAATTTTTATGCCGTTTCGACAGTTAAGAAACCGAATAGTTTATCAAGTTTCTTCCTCCGAAAGTGATTCTGAGAATTGTGATCTTTCCCGTTTATTTTGTGAAAATAGCGAATTAATACAAAAAATGCCGTTCGACATTGATAGGATGTTAAAAATTATTCCAACATTTAGCGGTATAATATGAATGATTTTCATAAGTTTTGTATGTGTAGTGAAGTTGTATGGAAAACAACAGAAAATAAAAATGATCAGGGTTTATTTATGGATTTAATTAAGGCAAACCTAGAAGGCCTTGCATATAAAATGGTTCAACATCAAAAGTTTGATAAATGGGAGGATCTTAAGCAAGCTTTAGAGTCAAAATTTGTTTCTCGAAGATCTCAAGGAACTGTCTCTGCTGAATTAATAAGCATTTCTCAGCGTAATTTTAATAACATACAACAATATGTTCTTAAGGTAGAGGAACTCCTTAATGAATTAAATTATATTTGTATATATAGCCAAGGCGTAGAGTCGTCAGACATAATTCGAAATTTGAACGAAAATACGGCTTTAAGTTCATTTTCAAATGGCCTCAATGAACCATTGCGTACTATAATAAAATCGCAACGTTTTAACAAATTAAACGAAGCAATTTCGTTATCTATTCAAGAGGACATTAATCAAAAACCTACATTTAAAAATAATTTCATCATATGTAGCTATTGTAAGGTTCCTGGACACGTTATAAGTCAGTGTTATAAGCGAAAAAATAGAAATTCTCGCACATTTGTTTCCAACCGCAGTTCTAATACCGTAGATAATAATTATAATGGCACTACTTACAGTTCATTTTGCAATTACTGCAAAAATCAACGTCATGAAATTGGTAACTGCAACCAGAGGAAGTTTAACAACCAAAAATACTCTAAACCAACTAACATAACATCAAATATTAAACAAATTGATAACATCGAATTACACAATTCGGAAAACTCAAACGGATCCAATTCAGAACTGAGCACTGCTGCTCGGGTCCAAGACATATAAATAAGTGTTCGAAACAATCAAATCAACCCATAGTCAAAATTCCGTTAACTCAGAACTTAGCAATCCATTATTTTTGAAAAGTATAAGGTCGACTCGAATTTTGAACAAAATCCAAACGAAATGAGTTCTGCGGAATTCCCGAATAGTTCTATTTCAATTTTAAACAAATTAAGTAATACTCCTAATCAAGTTAGTCTCACAATTGATATTTTACGAACTGATAAAAAGCATTACTTTTTAGTAGATACGGGAGCAGATATTAGTGTAATAAAGAAAAGTTGCGTCCGACCTGATACTTCCTGTTACCCTGAACAAAAAATTAAAATTAGGGTATTACAAATCAGCATATTACTACGTTAGCATTGTTAAACGGTACAATAAACGTGTGTCAAAAAGTTTTCATTGATAAGACATTTCATATGGTACCGGACGATTTTCCGTTATCTGCATCAGGAATTATAGGGAAGGATTTTTTAGATAAATATCAATGCATAATCGACTGTGGGAAAATACACTTAACATAAAATATGCTAATTCCATTTATAGAATTCCTATGGTTTCCAACCTGACACAAAAGCATAACACACAATCAGAATTATTAATACCACCAAGATCAGAAATATTTGTGCAACTCCCTACATATAAAATGGAAAATAATACTAGCTATTTCTGTGAATCTTCTGAACTGACTCATGGTGTATTTCTAGCCAGTTGTATTGTTAAGCCCAAGAATAATTTTTCTACATTTAGTATCTTGAACAATAATGAAAATTCGATTACTTTACAAAATATTGAAATTAAATCACATTGTTTAGATCAATACAATTTATTCTAGCTTAACAATTGGAAGGAATCTTTGAATGAACGTCTTCAAATATTAGAAACGGAAGTCGACACTTCTCATTTAAATACTGAGGAACGCCAATCTATTATTGACATTTGTCGTAAATATAATGACGTATTTTACTTACCCGGCGATAAATTAAATTCGCGTGAAGTTTGTCCTAAACTTGTCCTAAAATTACAACAACAAAAATTTAGGACAAAATTCACGCGACTGCACAAACGCGTGAAGTTTTTCCTAAAATTAAACATTTTTCCTAAAAATTGAGTTTCCTGAGCATGTATTAGTAAGAATAATAAATCTCTCGTTATTATGAATTTGTAAGTAAAAAAAATATTTGTGTAAATTTACAAAAAAATATCTAAATAAATTAAGTTTTAATTTTAATAGTCCAAAGAAACAATTTAACAAAATTAAAGTTCTTTCAAAATTAGTAACATAAAAATTACTCAATCTACATAACCCAAAGATCTTAACTAAATGAGCACATGTTTTACAGAAAGTCGAAGGCCCTCAACATATATAGAAAAACAAAAATAACGACTTCATTAAAGGTAGTTTGCTATCCCCATATCTAAAATAAATTACAAACTTCAATAATCTAGAAGATTAGTGACTTAGGACAAAAATGATGCGTCCCTATATGTTAGTTCGCGTAAAATTAAATATTAAACAATTTCTCAGTCTGGCCCAAAGATCGTACCCAAGTGGACATATATTTCTAAGGGTAGTGGGTAACCCCCTCTTTCTAAAAAATATTACAACTGGAAAAGTGAAAATGGTTCCATACCTAAGTGAAATTTTTTAATATTTAATTGTGTGCGAACTTACAAATAGGACGCAACACGTCTGTCCTAAGTCACCTATCTTCTAGATTTTTGAAAGAAGTAATATTTTTTAGGAAGAGGGGGTCACCCAGTTCAGTTAAAAATATATGTCCACTTGGGTACGATCTTTGGGCCAGACTAAGAAATTTTTTAATATCCAGCTTTATGCAAACCTGCATATAGGACGCATCAAGTATGTACTAAGTCACTGATCTTCAAGATTTTTAAAAGAAGTAACATTTTTTAGAAAGAGTGGGTCACCCACTATCCTCAAAAATATATGTCCACTTGGGTACGATCTTTGTGCCACACTGAGAAATTTTTTAATATTTAGTTTTATGCGAACTTACATATAGGACGAAACGTACGTCTCTCCTAAGGCACCTATCTTCTAGATTTTTGAACGAAGTAATATTTTTTAGAAAGAGGGGGTCTTCCACTACCCTTAAAAATATATGTCCACTTGGGTGCGATCTTTGTGCCAGACAGAGAAATTTTTTAATATTTAATTTTATGCGAACTTACATATAGGACGCAACACGTCTGTCCTAAGTCACTTATCTTCTAGAGTTTTGAACGAAGTAATATTTTTTAGAAAGAGGGGGTCATCCACTACCCTTAAAAATATATGTCCACTTGGGTACGATCTTTGGATCAGACTGAGAAATTTTTTAATATTTAGTTTTATGCGAACTTACATATAGGACGTACGTCTGTCCTAAGGCACCTATCTTCTAGATTTTTGAACGAAGTAATATTTTTTAGAAAGAGGGGGTCTTCCACTACCCTTAAAAATATATGTCCACTTGGGTACGATCTTTGGGCCAGACTGAGAATTTTTTTAATATTTAGTTTTATGCGAACTTACATATAGGACGAAACGTACGTCTGTCCTAAGGCACCTATCTTTTAGATTTTTGAACGAAGTAATATTTTTTAGAAAGAGGGGGTCTTCCACTACCCTTAAAAATATATGTCCACTTGAGTACGATCTTTGGGCCAGACTGAGAATTTTTTTAATATTTAGTTTTATGCGAACTTACATATAGGACGAAACGTACGTCTGTCCTAAGGCACCTATCTTCTAGATTTTTGAACGAAGTAATATTTTTTAGAAAGAGGGGGTCTTCCACTACCCTTAAAAATATATGTCCACTTGGGTGCGATCTTTGGGTCAGACTAAGAAATTTTTTAATATTTAGTTTTATGCGAACATATAGAACGCAACACGTCTGTCCTAAGTCACCTATCTTCTAGATTTTTGAACAAAGTAATATTTTTTAGAAAGAGTAGGTCACCCACTACCCTTAAAAATATATGTCCAATTGGGTACGATCTTTGTGCCAGACTGAGAATTTTTTTAATATTTAATTTTATGCGAACTTACATATAGGGCAGTTAGCAACATGTCTGTCCTATGTTACTTATCTTCTAGATTTTTGAAAGTTGTAATTTATTTTAGATATGGGTATAGCATACTACCTTTAATGAAGTCGTTATTATTATTTTTCGATATAGAGGTCCTCCGACTTTCTATAAAATATGTGCTCATTTAGTTAAGAATAAGATCTTTGGGTTATGTGGATTGAGTAATTTTTATGTTAGTAATTTCGAATGAACTTTAATTTTGTTGATTTGTTTCTTTCGACAATTTAAATTAAAACTTAATTTATTTAGATTTTTTTTTGTAAATTTCAATTAATCACAAATACGTACAAATTCATAATAACGAGAGATTTATTATTCTCACTAATACATTCACAAGAAATTCTTTTTTTAGGAAAAATGTTTAATTTTAGGACAAACTTCACACCCGTTAAATTAAGTATGACTTCCGAAATTTCCCATGCCATTCCATTAGTAGAAGGCGCATAGCTAGTTAATAGGAAACCATATCGTCTTCCTGAATTAACTAAACAAGAAATTAACTCACAAGTCACTCAAATGTTAAACGAATCGAATTTTGAACCAAGTCTATCTGCATGGAACTCGCCATTACTAATTGTACCAAAGAAATCAGCTAGTGGTCAAAAGAAATGGAGACTCGTAGTCGATTTTCGTCGCTTGAATGAATTAACAAGTTAATACTGTATTTCTGCTTCCAAATATTAGCGAAATATTGGACCAGTTAGGCCAAGCCAATTATTTTTCAACTCTTGATCTTGCAAATGGCTACCAACAAATACAAATAGAACCGCAAGATAAGGAGAAAACGGCTTTCACCACTTCCTATGGTCACTATCATTATCTGAGAATGCCCTTTGGATTAAAAGGGGCTCCCAACACATTTCAGCGCTTAATAAATCATGTTCTTAGTAGACTCAATGGCCTTAAATGTTTTGTCTACCTTGATGATATAGTTGTGTACGGCGTAAATCTGAATGACCATAATGAGAAGCTAGAGAATGTTCTTTCGCGATTTCGAAAATTTAATCTAAAATTGCAACCGAAAAAATGCAATTTTCTTCGAACAGAAATAAAGTACCTCGGACGCAATATTACAAGGTCAGGTACAAAACCGGATCCGCATATTATCGAAGCTATTTTAAAATATCCAACCCCTAAATTATGCCAAAATCGCCGATCCTTTAACTTCTTTAAAACGGAAAAACGTTAATTTTAAATGGGATGCTTTTACCGAAGAAGCGTTTTCCAAATTAAAATTTGCTTTGTGTCATGAACCAATCCTTCAGTATCCTAATTTTGAACAACCGTTCATTTTAACAACTGATGCTAGCGATGTAGCAGTTGGAGCTATATTATCTCAGCTAAATGCGAGTTTTAAATCCTGCTGAAAGAAATGATTCGACTATAAAGAAAGAATTGCTGGCAATCATTTGGGCAGAAAGAAAATTTCGTCCTTATCTGTATGGCAACAAATTTACAATCAAAACAGACCATAAACCTTTGACGTATCTCTATATTCAACAAGTACTCCTACATCGATGTTACTACGATGGAGACTTGAATTAGAGGAGTATAACTTTAAATTAGAATACAAACCGGGTAAATTAAACACTAACGCAGATACTCTATCAAGGATTGAAGTAAATTCAATCAACTCCGAAACGAACATTTGTGATAATTTCGTCAATATTGTAACTCGCTCTAAAAGTTCTAAGGAATGTTGTGTTGAGAGCCAGGACGAAGATTCCCTGTCCGATATCACGTCATCATCAACCTCACTAAATAAATCAGTTCAAGCTCAATCAGGAAATAGTATAATGGAAATAAACTATCTAGATCAAATTAACAAAATTATCAGAGAATTTCATTCTACACCAATTGGTGATCATCAAGGAGTGAGTCGTACAATCAATCGAGTCAAACGTTACTACTATTTTTCGAACATGGCAGCTCTAATAAAATATTACATAAAAAAATGTGATTTTTTCCAGAGAAATAAATATGGCCGCATACTAAGAGTCCCCATGAAAATCACCGATACAGCCAAATATCCCCTTGAGAGAATATTCTTAGATATTGTTGGTCTAATAAACCCTCCATCGCATTCTGGAATGCGCTATATTTTAACAATACAAGATGATTTAACAAAATTTTCAACAGGTATAGCCATACGCGACCAAGAAGCAGAAACGATAGCACAATCGTTTATAGAAAAATTCGTATGCATATATGGACTTCCTGAGGTAGTAATAACTGATCAAGGATCAAATTTTATGTCATCTGTATTTTAAAAAATTTCCAAAATCCATAAAATTGAGCGCTTGAATTGTACAGCATACCATCTATACAGTCAATATAGTATAATTATTGTATATCAAGTTCTATATAGTCTGTATATATAGAATGTAAAATTGTGGTACAATTAGTCCAGTCGCCGCGGCCTGATGAGAAGATTGATTTTTTCAAAATCATAAACTCATCAGTTCGAAACTGGATTAATTCTCTTACAATCTTCGGAACATATTAAAATCATATACATTATAAAATTTATAATGTTGAAATATGTAAATTCAAAAAAAAAAAATAAAATTTTAAAATCAAAATTACCTTTATGTAAATAGGAATTTATAACAAATTATGTAATTATAATAAAACTTATAGTTTTATTTTTTTTGGGGGGATGGTGTAATGGTTGCCCTGTATATATTTGTTTTGTACTGTAAATAACAGGTTAATTGTAATTATACTAAGCGACAGAAGTAACAATCGAATGATCAGTCAGTCGAGAATTGTCACTTGGAGATTAACCACCTCCTATACTACTGTAATATAATTTGTATTTAATTAACGATATTAAAACTTAAAACTGAATAAAACAATTAATAAATATTTTGATACATGTATTATAATAAATAAATAATAATTGAAATAAAGAAACTTATAGTGGATGCATTATAATTATAACATACATTACATAGATGGCAGTAAAAATTTGGTAAAATCGTACTAAAAATTAACACCTGGGGAAATTTCAAGTTCATAAATTGTAGGAAAAGTCAAACAAATTCACAAAATAAAGAACGTGTGTGTTATTTTTGATTAAATAATTGTTTTTTCGTATTTTTCTGTAAACAACTTAGACATCTGACGTACACTAGTAAAACTAAAAATAAATTTAGCAAGTATTATTTTAATTCGTCAGAGCCAACTTTGATGTATTTTTCAAAATGAAAGTTCGAAAAATACATTTTAGAAATAATTTAATTTTAATATTTCTGCAAACCGATCTAGCCTTCTTGTATATTGTTTTTAAAGATATGTAGAAAACTTTTTTAGAAACGTTTCATATTAAGTAAACTTTTAAAAAATACGTTATGATGATTATGGCTCTAAACTCTAGAAGGCTGCAGAGAACAGATACAAGCTTAAAATTTCGATCACAAACAAACAAAAATTCATTGTTAAGCACAAGCAAAATCAAACAAAAAATTCAAAAAATACGAAAATAGTATAATTATTGTATATCAAGTGAAGAAAACGAGTCATTGCAATACGAAAGTGAAATTTACAGCCTGAGCGATAGTGAGGGCTGCACTGACTTAAGTATTGCAATGACTCATTTTCACACGAAGAGAAAAAGAAATATTCATAACAAAAAATGAAATTGAAACGTTTTGATTTTCACAAATCGTGTGGCAATATTAAGAAATTTTATGTTGTATTTGTGTAATGAATATTTCCACACGATTTTAGTAGACGACGCAAAGGCTCCTTTTCTTATATAATCTAAATTCAAAAATCATCATCGAAAGCATAGGTTACTGCACTATCGTAGAATAGTATATTGTGTAACGTGTAGGAAAAACGATATATTCCCGGACGAGTATGGAAGTTGCTGGGACGAGGCGTCAGCCGAGTTCCAGCAACCATAAGAGTCCGGGAATTATAGTTTTTCCACGAGTTGCACATACGATTTTTTCTCTAATCGGCAGTATATCAGAATATCCATTTTATTCATTATATTCTTTAAAATACGCAAAATTTTCCAATTTATATTTTCAATAGATTTCACTATCAAAGTTACCTTAGAATTATAACAATCGCGTGCGATTATACATTATATCATGTATTTCTTAAAAACAGATGATAATCAGTACTAGAAAGTATTCTCTGCCTAGGCAAGGAATACTTTCCAGTACTGTTTTTAGTAAGTTGCCTAGCAACGATGTAGTGTCGGGGAATACTTCGTTTTGCTGACAGATAACAAACCAGAAAACTGACGTATTTTATCCGATTTGAGAAAAAAACTATTTTTCGAGTAATTTTGCATGTTTCGTTTTGTTTCAACAAGCAAAATCAAAATATAAAATTTCAAGTAAATCTAGTGGCCCAACTCGGAAAAGATTTTTGAATGATTTACCTCGAAATTTTGAAATTGTTCAAAAATAGCCTTTGCTAAGTTTACGTTTAAAATTTATAATGAATTAATAAAAATTTAGTGTTGAATTATTAAAACTAGTTAATAATTACGGTAAGTAAAATACAACTGATACATAAATAACAATACATATTATGTCTATTTAGCATATAGTCTATATTTATTTAGAATTAACATGTAACGTTGTCGTTATTTGTACAAAATTTTAAATTGTTCGAAAAATAAAATTGTGCCCGATCTCAAATGTGAATCTTTTTAAATTCATTTTTATACTCCTATAATTTTATCAAGCATGAGAAACAACCAAATGTTTTTAGTACATATCTCAATTTGACTTGCTAGTTTTTTTTATATTTTGCAAGAAGTTTTAGATTACCTTTTCATTATTTTTCAAACCTGGTTAAATCTTGTTCTTGGATACAGATTATAGTTTTATTCGGCGGCCTTGAATTAATTCCGCAAGGTTCGCGGTTTATTCGGGATTTGTTTAAACTTTTTGTAATATGGTTTACGAAAATCGCACTTAAGCGTAAATTTTACATACTAGATAGGTTTAACATAGTTGTAGTTTATTAAGCTCCATTTCGTTAAAAATTGACCTCCTCAACTTTGTTCTATGCAATCTAATAGTTTTTACACCTTTTATAGGTTTCGCACTCCAAATTCAACCTTTTACAAATCAGGTTCGTCAATTTGTAAATGAAATTCATCATTATCCAAAACATATTTATTTTTTTTCCAAATCAAATTAAACCTTTATCTTTTCCAAATCAAACTCAAATTGCCAAATTCAAATACATCATTTATGAAAATATTACATTGAAATTAAAAACATCGGATTAAAGTCCTTTGACTCACTGATAATTCGTATTTAGAATTTTTGAGAATCTATGTGACCAATATTTGTCAGATTATTACAAGTTTTTTATATTGGTCTGCGGCGGGCGTAATAATAGTTTTCTCGATTCAATGATGAACCAGGAAAAAAATTGTTTGTACCGGTAGGCGGTGGACGAACTAAACTTGCCTGGCACTCCGTTTTTCCTTAATCCGCGACTGAATAGAAGATTCTATCGTAGTTTCTCGTGAAATGAGTAGCTTTTATACCATAAAACTATATATGTACAATACTCTATATTTTTCTATTTCTAAATTACATATTTAAATTTCTATATTCCTAAATTAAAAATTTCCATGTTTCTTAATTTTCTAAATTTCCAACTTCTTAAATATTGTATTTAGTATTAAATGTCTAATTTAACTAATTCCTAATACAAATTCTAAATTTCAAAAATGTCGTAAAAACTCTCTAAATATCAGAATTCTTAAATTTAACGAATTTCTAAGTTTTTATATTAATTTTATTTAGATCTTTAATCTCCCGTTTTCTATTTGTGCCTTCCCAAATTCGCAATAATTTTATTAAATTATAATATACCCTCAATACAAAACTTCTAAATTTTCCTAAATTTCCAAATTTCTTTTCTTTCCAAACTACGTTACAAAATTCGTTAATTTTTAAAATCAATAATTCCAAATATATTTGAATTTAACGATTTTATAACATTTTGTAAAATCCTAAATTAAATTTTCCACTATTAAAATTTCAAAACTCCAGAATTCTTAAATTTGATAAATTCTTATATGAGTTTCTAAGGGTTTTCGCTTTCTAAATTCCTGACAGTTAGGGTGAATTTTAGAATGGAGTTCAGGGTTAGTTTTAGAGAGGGGTTTCTAGTGAATTTTGGGGTGATTTCTAGGGTAGGTAATATATTAAGGGTATATTTTAGAGTGAGTTTTAAATAAAATTTTAGGGTTGATTTTAGAATAATTTTGTCGTAATTTTAGGAAGAGTTTTAACTAAATTTATGACGAATTTGATGGATAATTTGGATTGATTTTGGGGTGAATTTTAGGATGAACCTTAAGGCTGGGTTGTACGGTCAAGTTTGAGGTGAGTTTTAATGTGAATTTTTAGTTATGAATATTATGGTACATTTGGAAAAACATTTTATATTGAATTTTATGCCCCTATTATAGTAAAGGTTTGTTTATTATATTATATTAACTTGTTATTTTGTATGTAGAATTTAAATACAGTAAATATATTAAATTCTGTCTACGGTTGAATTTGGAGTGCAAAACCTATATTATAATTAAAAAAATAATTTTAAAGGAAGAAAAAATCTTCCTTTGAAGCAACCTACAGGTACACTTTTGCAAATTCATTAATTACTCCATATTATTAGCACTTAGATTATCTATCAATCTAGTTGTTAAGATTTTCTGCGCGAAAAATCCTTACAAATTGAATTTTACAAAAAGTGTTCTCCTTATAGATGGCTTCAAAGTTCGATTGTTTTTCTTAAATTTTTTATTGTAATAAGAGATGAAAACTATCAGGCAACTAATTTGACAGTAAAAAATTAGACATAAAGAAAAATTTTACGAAAAATGCGTATGTTCCTTTAAGTTAGATGAGGAGTTTATATTTACCACCGAAGTGTCATGAATATGGAGTGGGACCAATAAATATTTTGCATAAAGCAAATATGTTCACGTATTTCTTGTTCTCCTAAGAGGTTCATTCTGTAGAATTCTAATTACCCTGTGCATTGCTATTTCCATTCGTTACCTCGGTGTTTAATCATAAGTTGTTAATTCTTTTTTTTTTTTTGGTTGTAAGAAATGTGCTTTTTATTTCAAGAAATCTTCCAATTTATTATCCAAATTGAGTATAACTTTAAGATCGGAATATAGCACTATAGATAGAACAACAATTTTAATATTAATACATATTGTATCTATAGTAATATACAAGCTAATAAATTGATAATTTCTGAGCTTTTGGACGAAATAGTTTTCCATCCAATATTATAATTGGCCAAGAACAATCGACTAAGTGCGGCCGATCAGCTTTTGGGCAAAGCCTTATGTAACCGCGCTGAAGGCAAATTTGTTCAAACTTAAGCGAGTACACCTAGCAGGCCCCTGCTGCATATGTTTGATTTACAATGATGAGAAAAATATAAAATAATTGAAATTATTAATTAAAATTATAAATTATAATAATTTAACAGTTTTTTAATTGAAAAATAACAATTTAGGTCAAAATGCGATTCTGGGAACGGCAGAAATGAAAAATACTCATTTTAAAAATGTCGTTTAAAAATTTGCTGTTCATAAATGAAAAATCTGTATCTACTAAAACGTCTTAGGTTCCCTGTTCTATACCTGCTTGAGATACAGAGCATCAAACATAAAACAAACTGCATACGACTTTAGCGTAGATTAGCCACATTTAGTTCAAGTTGTACGATCATACCCCTCCGATACATATTTAGATATTAAGGCATGTGAAATTAGTGTACTTTGATATCAGGTTTTCTTAAAACAAGTTCAGCATCCCACTATCACTCCTACACGTGGGAACACTTCTTGAGGTTATTCCCCATATGGAGAATATTGTGTGTAAGTAAGTAAGAATTCAACTCATTTGATCGCCAAACTATAAACTGGTTTGACAGTGATTATAATAAGCCAACAATTATTATAATCGACACTATTTTGAATTTCTTTGTAATAAGGGGTAAAATGAACAAAATTATGAAAAAATACATTTCGGTAAGGTTATTAAAGACCGATTTACGTTAAATAGTTATCACTACGAACAATTTTTATTGACGCACTGTAACTGCGTAAAAGTTAAGGAGACCCTCCTCTCACAGTAAGCAAATTTGAAGAACGATTCAAAATATTTCTGCATGCAAACGAAACTGCGAAAGAAAATTTGGAATTTTCATGAAACTTTGGCTTTCAGATCGAAATTAATAGTAGACGTACAGCTTAAGGGGATTCCCGACGCTCAAAAATGATTTAATTGCTCTCGCAATGATTCACTCTGCGAAATTAACCTTCAAACAAATGTGGTTAACTCAATTCTTTGAGGCATATTACGATTATCTTAGAACACAATAAAATCCCTCTTGTGGGGCCCTTATGGGAATTGTAAATAATTTCATTTGTATATGTATAACAATAAGAATGCAAGCCTAAAACCGCATGTAGTCTGATAAAAATTTCCTGAACCGGTATTATAACTCGATAACTCTTCCGGTTTTTATGTTACAACATCAAAAAATAGAATGATTATATTTAATTATATTGAATGTCTAAAATGGTTAAACCAACAGCACCTGTAATACGATGGATGCCAAAAATACACAAACCCGACATGCCTTTAAGACCAGTCGTGAATTTTACATCGGCTCCAACGTACAAAATTGCAAAGTTGGTAAACAAATGGATGTTTAATAATATCAAATTCGATAACGACCATTCGGTAAAAAACAATGTGGAACTGGTGAGTAAAATAGAGGGAATACAAATACCAACCAATGCCAAATTTGCCTCATTTGACATTACGAATATATACTCCAATATATCGCTTAGCGAAACTTTGGAAATCACTAGGAGAATATTAGTAAACAACAATATAGATATTCGGATCATAGAAGAATTAATCAAATTACTGGAAGAAATTACCAGTCAAAATTATTTCAAATTCCAAAATAAATTTTACATACAGACTGATGGTCTCCCTATGGGTAGCCCTCTATCAGGTACTTTGGCAAATATTTATCTGAACCATTTCGAGAATAGTTACGTTTTGAACAGCAAAAATAAATTTTACAAAGATGTTAAGTACTGGCACCGATATATAGATGACATTCTGGTTTTATATTCGGGTACTTGCAGACAGTTAGGCAATTTTCTAAATTTCTTAAATAGTGTTCATCAAAAAATTAAATTCACTTTGGAAATTGAGGAAAACAAAAGTATAAATTTTTTGGATTTAAACATAGAAAATTCTTACAATCAGCATAAATTTAAAATTCATCGAACACCTACGCAGACCAGTCATACCATCCACATGAATTCCAATCACCCATATCCTCACAAAATTGCAGCTTACAACCATTTAATTCAAAGGTTGAATAGTATCAAGATGTCTGAACAGGATTATAAAGATGAACTGAAGGTTATCAAATTGATCGCAAGCCAGAACGGGTATCAACCTGATAAAATTGATAGCATGAACACGGCATATCGAAGCAAAATTGAATACCAACAGTTCACCACATTAAATTCCGGCGATGGTAGACAGGATACGAGGTATATCAGCGTGGAATATAATCAAAATTCCAGTAAACATTTACAAAAAATATTTCAAAGTTATGGCTATAAAATTGCGTTTAAAAACCGAAATTCTTTAGAACAAAAAATTCAACACAATGAAAACACAATTTTAGATACCGGTGTTTACAAATTAACATATTCGGATTGCCCATCATTCTATATTGGTCAAACTGGTAGATCGTTCAAACAAAGATTTAAGGAGCATATAACAGGTATAGGGAAGATCAGAACCGATTCGAATTTCGCACAACACATAAACGAAACACAGCACAACTACATATACTTGGATTCGAATTTGGAAATATTGTTTAGGTTGAGAAAAGGGGATGCAATGGATCGTTTAGAAGAAATCGAAATTTATAAAAACAAAAACAACAAATATTTATTGAATACCAAAATTAACACCACAACCAACAAGTTATACGATTTGATTCTACAAAATTCATAAATCAATGTAAGCTGTTCAACTAACAATGTATGTATATTCCAAATTTTTCCGATCAACGTAAACACAGAGTATGAATGTTTTTTGTATAAAGACGAAAAATAGTCGTGCGTTATATTTGTACTATAAAAAAAGTAATTACCAACTGATGATGATATTTTAATATCGAAATCGATCTTGGTTGCAAGATAAAAATAAAAATAAAATTTCACAATAAGGAATTTATAAATAAAATTAAATAAAATACGATTAAAAACATAATTTATTTTATTCAATATAATTAGAAATAGTGAAATAATCCACAATCAATATAAATATTTTTTAATATGAGTATCAATTTGATTATATTTGTAGAATTATCAAGAAATTCGTTAGTCGTCCGAATATTGATTCACGTTGCAATTCAGTTTAATTTGTTAATAAGGTAATTCTCGGATAACTTTAAAAATGATCTGGAACTTCCAGATTGCCCGAGATTTTATTGGTTTGGTAAAGGAATTCTCTGTAGAATGCAATTTGCTTAGGTATAAGAAAGATTAGTTGTCACAATGCTCATAATTTTGTATTAAATGAGAAACAAACGCCATATTAATGTATTTAAAAAAGTTTCTTAACCGGTTGGGTCAGATTCTGGAATGAGAACGTTCCTAATTCCTTTATGATTTTGCAGTAACAAAAAAACAATGTGTGTAGCCTCTACGCGCGACAGAAGTGAAACTTTTTAAGCTGTAAATTTGTGATTACTATAATTTATCGTTCAATGGTCCAGCTGGCATATACAGTAAAATGTGTAGCTTTTCCGCAGCAAGAATTGAAGAAATAGTCAATTGATCCTTATAGTGTTATAGGAGTATTATACAAAGTCAGAGTAGACACATCCAAATTAAATAATTGCACATTCTACATTATCTAGTTATTTTTCTCAATCTCTGTTACTCCATGATCTGGTAAAACAGGATTATCACAACTCGATATAAAATCTACCTATAAAGACACGATGAACGGAATAAAAGTAATATTATTTACTTATACTGATATTAAAGCTCATTTTAGCTTGAAAACGCAAGCGAAATTGTGATGGTGTTTTGTTCGGTTTATATTTTAAAGTGAATTTTGCTTAAGACAAACATTTTCTTCAAGAGAAATTCAGAATACTAAATAATTTACCTAAAGTAATGCAACCAGCGATTGATGTATAGGTGCAGTTTTCTCATGTCATTTGGAACTATTTCAGAGTATAACTTCCATGTCTCATTTTGTAGCTAGCATAAACCAATTGTTTCATTTTTGAATTGCCCGAGAAAAAGAAATACATTTTGTATTTAGTTTAAAAGTATTAAATTTAATCTTAGTTTGCCAACTCTCATCCTTTAAATATCTATACAAATTTAAGTTTTATAAACTTCACTTTTCTATTTATTGTAAATAGTTCACTTCAAATTCACTTTCACTCAATATTTTGACAATCAAATTTTATATTGCTTTGAATTTGATTGTTTTCATACACATGTGAAAAGTATTTTTATTAATTAATTTTATTAATGAAAGTATCGTTCGAGCCTACATTTTCAAAACAAAAATAAATTATCTTGAAATTATATATCAAAATTAAATAATTATGTTTTATAGAAAAATATTTCATGAATGGAATATTTCATTATTTGTTATATAATTTTGTAAGTGAGAATCGACACCGAAAACGTTAATGTATTATGGGCATCCGAATCTGAAGACTAAGATATAGTGGTTATTGAAGATGAACTTCATGCAAAAGTTGGAAATTTTATCGAAATCTTAGATAAATATTCTGACTTAGATTGTAAAATGTACTTCCGCTTATATCAGCCTACTGTTGTTTTGACTCTGATACGTAATCCATGTTACTTTTATTTGAATGATCAGTGTTATTAAACAATTATTATTTACAGACAATTACGAATCAACAATGGAAGAACATGAAGGTCACGGTAATGAAAAATTGGATTTGTAGTATATTGCAAATAAGGAAACTTTTCGTCAGTTGAGCAATTTATTTAGAATAGCAAAATCTATCGCATTGAAAGTTGTGTTAAAAATTCATTGATCGAGATTATTTAATGAAGAGGCAAACATTCTTCAAAATTCGAGTGAATAAAAAAAAATTCTGAATATAATTGGTGTGAACGACGGGACACACATTAAAATAAAGACTCTACATGCAGCAAATCCACTAGATTCAAATAAAACATTTATTATCATTTATTGTGATGAGCCTGGATCATATAACGATGGAAGAGTGATTAGGTGCAGTATTATCTTCAAAGAAATAGACGAGAATTTCAGTTGTTATTTCATCAGCGGTCAATTGATTCTCGCAGATCGTGCTTACCTAGTGAAAGCATGATTAGTTTCACCATTTAAAAATAATGTGACGCTGACAGATAGGCAATAGTAATTTAATAAAATCCATTCTTTAACCCGAATTATAGTTGAGAATGCCACATAGATTTGCTGAAAACATGATGTCGAAGGCTACTCTATTTGACAGAACATGTTAACCGAAAACTATCAACCAGGATTGTTTATTCAGCCTGTATCTCACAACATTTGTTTGACACAGAACGACATGTTAGAAATGAATACTGTATCCCTAGAAGATAATTTGTATGAAAAAAGAACCCAACAGCCATCTGCCCCGGAAGAAAATAATCATCGACAGCGTTAATGAAGAGAAGATGCATATATGATGCATATAGCATTAGACTCATATTTGTAATATTAAAATTAAAGAATTTATAAAAATGATTGAAATTTCTAAAATACGTATCCAAGAGGGTTTTGAACTTCGCAATTAGTTCTGTGAAATAAATAGGTACTACAGTAAACTGCGATTCCAAACACCTAAACTTTTCGCTGAAATATCCAGACTAAAATGCAGAGAGGAAATGTTCATGAAAAATGAAACAAGCTGAAAACATCTCTATAAAATTATCAATCATCATCAAATATGTTGATTCATTACAGCATCATTTTGATAGAGAAAAACAACACTAAATTATTTCAGATAATCTGAAATGTAATGTGATTAAAATCTAACTTATAAATTAGAGGGTGGGTAGAACCGTCAAAATCATCTTTAAGGCATATTGCCACTATTCAATAGTACATATATAATAATATTGAACACATAAGCAATATAGATCGTACATATGCACCCTCAAGATACTGTCACTTTTACCATGCAAGTTGCCACTACATATTTGAGATTTGCATAATAAAAATCAAGGCAATCTTCAGTTTAACATTACAAACGGGCTCACCATTAAAGAAGTTGTACTGTAGCGGTTCATTTGTTCACTCAATCATACATGCTGTTACCATCATGTCTATTGCTGCTAAAATCCCTGCTAGCTCAAGGTTCATACCTTTGGTGGGGCTACTTACACATAACCGAAGAGGTTTCTTAAACAAGAGAATATCTTCATGTAAAAATCAATATTGATACTCAGCTATTCTGCACCAAAAGAAATAATTTAGGTATATTGCAATCTACAATAATAAATAAATTTTGAATATTTTTGATAAATCGAATTGTATTTGGACGGATTTAAATATAAAAATATTTTAAAAAGTATCGCAATCGAACACTTCACTTAACGTGATATAAGCATTAAGGAAATTAAATATACCGACGGGCAAACTCATCACTGTATTCCCCTGATCTGGAGGACATATTCTAGAAATTGATAGGACCAAATAATAACAAAATATTGCAAAATTTTCAATCAACGTTTATTTATTAATACACATTATTTTCCAACAGGTCCTCGTTTCCAATATTTCTTAGTGAAATTACGAAAGACACAAAAATAAATAATTTCAAATATACTCAATATCGATGCGCCCATAAACAATCCCAATAATCCACCAAAATGTGAAACCAAATCCGAAAACGTGTACAATTGTTTCCGAATTGTTCCCTGAAATTTTGAACTTTTCCAAACAATTTCAAATTCGGCTGGCGATTCGGGTGCTCTATTCTTCCACAAATTTCCAATTTCCTTGATAATTTTATTATAATTAAAATTTTCCACAATCGCCGTATAATCGTATTCGATTGAATTACACTCGGACAAGCAATCACACGAATTTGGATACATTTCTTTAGCATTTTGAAACAAAACCCTATCACCTTTTTCCGGATGCTCTTGGTAATAAGTTAACAAAGAATCTAAACTGTCGACCATCTCATACAATTCACCGTAATTAATCGGTTGGCCACATATCGGAGTGTTAGGACTGCGTGGCATGGCAAAATGTACACAGCCATAAACTAGTAGCGTATAGTTGGTAAAACATTCCAATTTACAATTGGCCCGATTATAAAATTTGAAAAATTTCAACTGTCGCTCACCCGAAAAATAACACTGACGCTCTTTTGGTGTGTAACTTCGCAACGTTTCTGATGTCGTAATCATTTTCGGTTGAACTTTGATCTGCGTCATACTTTCATGATTTATTGCGATGTAATTTTTGAAGGTTGTCGGATAGATTTCAGGTGAATGTAAAATAATTTTGTAGCCAGGATGCGTCGGTTGACATAGCGAATCCATATTGGATACTTTTGTATATAAATTTATTTTAATTCGTGAAATTTCATTTGCCGAACATAGGCCCTTATTATTACGGCTTATATTTAAATAAAGATATTCGGTTTGTACATTTTCGCTTCGGATTATATTGGGGTTTAAATTGAGCGTGAAACAAATACCTGAGCTTGTCAACACGGTAGAGAATGTATCAACTGTAATCGGAATTGAAGAGGACGAAAGTTTTAAACTGCTCAACTTAACTTTGCAAGTATTCGGCATAAAATCATTAAAAAAATCTGAAAATTTCGGTGATATCTGTAAGCGGAACAAATATGTTAAGGTTACTGTGTGAATGGAAGTATATTTAGCCGCTTACCTCATGTAGAAGTTCAATATGCGATTTGTTTAAAAAATCTTTACTGCTTAGGAACTCCTCGGATACTAAATTAATAGTTTTGTAAGCGCATACCTGTTGCGCCAACTGAAATTTCATTAAGTAGTTTTGAAAATCCGTCCAATCAATATTCCTTTGTTGATGCAATTCAAAAATTTGTTGATATGAAAACTCGGATTTTTTTAATTTATGTTGTGGGCATATTGTCACGGCGGGGAATGGAATTTCATGGATCGGAGTTGTTGTATCATCTTCCACAAAAACCACAAATTTATGAGTCCATTTAGACATAATCTCACTTATAAAAAATCCCAACAATATCAAACAAATCACAAATATTATGATCCAGTAAATTTTTTCGGCAATTGGTCGTTTCTTCCACCCCAAATATTTAACCCCATGGATCGTTGTATTTGCAGTGTATTCGGTGAGATTATCAATTACAGATCTCAATCGTTTTCGTCTACGTGATGATTTACTAAAAATAATTTTAAAATTTATTGTATTTATTATAATTAATAATTTATTACACTAACTGTTTCAAATCGGATTTCACTTCTGTTTTATTTGGTGTCATTGTACATCAAACTTGAATGCTTCGACCTTATAACCTGATTGACTACTAAGAATTGATATTTTCATCAGCGGGTATTGTTGACAAAAGCGAAATAATTTGATAAAATAAAACCAATCAAAATCGATAAATATCATAAAATGTAATCTCTATGTAATCTCTATACAAGTGATTTAATGAGTTTAGGAAACATGTTACTCTTAATCAGCTGTTATTTCTGATAATATAAAACCATTTACTTTATCACGTTTTAGTAATTTTATCCGCAGACAGATGACAAGTCGCTAATTTAAAATAATGATTTGGTTTAAGTGCGATGCCAAAGAATAATTTTGTGTTTATGAAGTTATTGTAAGTTTTGTAAAAACAAGAGACATTCTTAATTGTTTATTTATTTTTATTAGAATTAAATTTAAAATCTATAATGAATAATGGACTTAAGAAATAAATATGCTATAATTCAATTACAGGCTGACGCGCAATGTCACATTTAATATTTTCTTTTAAAACTTTGAAATTAGAGCAGTGAATAGAGAAATTGATTATACTATCATGCCACGATCTCAAGTTCAGGATCCAATTTCGGTCCAATTTGGTATACAGCATTTGCCGTCCATCAATTAAACTTTTGAATGAACAAAAAATTTAACAAAATTAAACAAGCTTGAGTAGTCCGAACATACCATTGTGGCCATTGTGGAATTAATTAGTCAATCTAATATTATGGGACCAGTTTTTCTAATTGATCATCTGTAAATGTCACGTTGAGTTTTCACTGTGACCGCTTGAACAAGTCCATCAGGTCCTGAGTGAACCTCGACTATGTGTCCGAGAGGCCAGGAGTTGAGTGACATACGTTGTCATCCTTCACTAGAACCTAAAAAAAGATAATATCATCATTTTTTAGGTTCGTAGGCTTCTTCTCCATTTAGTGCACTGCTATTAGCAGTCTCCTACTAACTCTAAACTTCTCTTTGTAGAAAAATAGACGAACATGGATTTGTAGATTTTAATTAATTTTGCGCCTTTTCTCCTCTTTGTTGCCATCACGCCAACATTTGAGAACGGCCTAGATGCACATTCACGCTCACTTCGTTAATCTGCCATTTTCTGGTTGCGATGACTTGCTGTTTTATACTTCACACAAACGATGCATTGATTCAGCAGCTTCTTGATGGGGTTACAGCTATCTATAATCCAAAAATGTTGCCTTAGTAGAAAGGAAGTTAACGAAGGGCCAGGATGAAGGAACTTTTTATGTGTATGTAGGATTAATAGTCTGCCAAGTGGAGAAGTTTTTGACAAAATATATGGGTGTTTTGTGTTGTCAGCTTGCTGTAGCTAGTTACAGGGCATTGATTTTTAATTTTCTTTAAATCATTATCGAAGTCTCAAGTTCTTTAGCTGTTAGGAATATGTAGTTTATTTGGTCTCGCCCCTTATATTTCGATTCTCGTATCCTAGGATTCTTATTATTTTAGTGTAGCATGAAAAGTTAGTTATCAAGTAGTTTTAAATGTGGTTACGATTACAGAATCGTCCGTTTTCAAGCCAATTTGAAGTATAGTTGTGTGGTTTTGCTCCTAACATCTTCAGTAGTAGTTGTTGGTTTTATTTGTGTTGGCCAATCTGATTCCGGCAAGTGTAGCCACTTCGGTCCTTTCCATCACATATATTCATCAAGTAATCTTGACGGTGAGGTGTATCTGGTTGATAAATCTGCAGTCCTATTGCCGACAAATTTTTCCATTTACTTGGATGACTACTTAACCATGCTAAAACTATTGTAGAATCTGTCCAAGTAAATAATTCATACTTAGTATAACCCATGAATTTTGACACCTTTGATATCAATTTTGCGAGTAACTGCGCTGCCCACAATTCCAATTTGGGAAGAGATACCTACCTGATTGGTGCACCCTTTATGTTTTGCAGGTTATTAAGTTTACCTGGACAACATTATGATGGATCGATTTGCAATAAATGACTGCTGAATAAGCTCACTAGCGTCCGCAAATCCGTGAAATTTTGCTAATCCAGCATGAGGTATACAACGTGGAATTCTTAAATTTTCAAACACGATGATGTTATTTCGAAATTTATTTCAAATATTAGCCATTTCAAATTAATTGGTTCGTCCCATGAAAGTTTTTGCAGTAAAATTTTGGATATTATGATTGAAGGAGCTAACCATTCCAGTGGGTCAAAAATGCCGGATATTTCAGATAGCATTTTCCGTTTTGTAATTTCTTGACCCGGTTCTAAGTTCACTTTAAAGCTTAAAGTATCTGCAACTGGATTCCACTGTATCCCCAAAATGTTGATAACATATGGTTCTGATGAATCGATTTCTACCTCTTCTGGATCATGTGCAATGTCACTATTGAGCACCCATTTTCTCAAAGAAAACCCAGCAGATAATTGTATAGTTATCCTGTTTTTAATATTTAATAGTTTATGAACAGTTTCCGCTCCCGTCAAAAGGTCATCCGCATAAAAATAGTTGGTGAAAATGTTTGCTATTTTTGGTTCGTTATCTCGTGGCTAAATAAGATGCAGAAGCAGTCCCATAAGTGACTGTAGTTAACTCATAATGTCGAATATTTTTATTTTGATGTTCACGCCACGCAATTCGCTGATACTTTCTATCTTCCCTGGCTACAAAAATCTGCCGATAAATCTTTTCGATGTCAACGGTTATTGCATATTTGTGTAATGGGAAACGCAGCAATATCTCCCATAGTGTTAGTTGGATCGTAGGTCCTACCGTTAATATGTTATTTAAAGATATGCCACTAGAATTACGGCATGGCCCATCAAAGACTAAACGAACGTTGGTTGTTGAATTGCGCTTCTTTATCACGGCGTGAAGTGGCAAATAAAAACCATATAAACCTACCCTTTCTGGTTTTACCATTTCCATATGTACTCCTTAAAAAATTTGCAATATTCGGTATTTAAGTTTTGGTTAGACAAAACTCGTTTCTCCACAGTCATTAGCCGCTTAATTGCACAATTTACTGACTCTCTCATCATCACTGCGTTCTGTGTCTTCATAGGTAATTTTACTTTAAATCATCCATCACTATCTCTGGTAACTTTCTTAAATAGTATTGTCTCACCCTTAATTTCCTCTAGTTCCCAAAATTTCTTGAGCACTATATCGCCATTAATGCTAAAAGACTTACATTAAAATGTTGAAGCACATTGTCTCGTCTATCGCTTCCAGCATGGATGTATCCAAATAATGTTTTTTTTGTGCTGTAAAATTAGAGAATTGTATACGCCCATCTTGCAAAATTTTGAAAAATACATCTGCCCCCAACAAAATATCGATTTTCGTGTTAACAGTAATCGATGGGTCTGCTAGATTTAATTTTGTGACCTTATTGAGTTCATCGGGATGAGCACTTTCGACCGAGATTAAGTTTTCTCACTACCATTTCATCAATAAATGAAGCTTCTGATCCGGTATCCGGATCCAATAGTGCCTTGCATTTATATAGTTTTCCATCAAAACCATCTTTTAAATAAACCAAAGTTGTAGGTAGCATAGCTCTCCCGCTTACTCTCTCTTCAGGGATAATATTGGGTTCTTCATCTAGCTTCGTGTTAAAATTTTCAAGTTTTTCATTTTTTGTGGCATTTAAGTTGGTGTCTCCATCATTTATACCTGCACTCTCATTAAAGTGTAGTAATGTTTCTTCTCAGCAACAAATGTTCGACGGTACCTGATGCCAATCTTCCTTCAAATTGAAATGTGCCCAACAGTACTATAATCTTTCGTTTCATGGTGCCATCGATTTGGTTGTTTTGGAAGGTTGGCAGACCTCAACGGATTACATTGTGCTATTAGAAATTCAGAAAATTAATTTCCAAGAAATGTTCTATGGCCAACGCTGGATTATTCAACAAGATAACGCGCCCATCCATACAGCAGGGCATGTTAAACAGTACACAACAACCTGACCTCAATATAATCGAGAATTTGTGGGGATGGATATTGCGCAAAATTTATCCAGAAGGAAGATAATTTGCCGCCCCGGTGGCACAGTGGTTAGCATATTTGCTTTAAGCTTCGGAGGTCCCGGGTTCGATCCCCGGCCGTATTATCCGTTAAAAAAAGTGATTATGAAGCTTCAAATGAAGCGGCCAAATCCCTCTATGAGATGTAGCGCCAGAGAAAAAAAAAAAAAGATAATTACAGAACAGAGATGGGCAGAGATTGCTGCAATTGAAGATGCTTTCGAGCCCATTAAATTATCTCACAAAATCTGTTTAATTCCTTACCAGATAGAGCTTTAAAAAGTTGTACTCAATAATGGAGTACCTACACATTGGCCAGATACTCGATACTCTAGCAATTCGCAACTCTGCAAATATGGCGGATTTGCTAATTTGATTGCGTAAACTACTCGATTATTTTAGCAAAGTAAAATATATTTTTGTATTCAGCACAAACGTTAAAGTGCGTTAAAGTAGCTCATTTTCTGAAATTCAGAAACAAATTGGATTGCTAAATTATCGTGTATAACATTTCTAGCAAATTCGCAAAAAATAACTGCTTATCTGCTTATCTGAGTATCGAGTATCTAGCCCATTATTAACAATAAAATAAAAAATTTAAATCAATCAATCAGGAAAAAATCGAAAAAATTTGAATTTCGTCAATTACAGGGCCATCATGAATCGAAACAAAATGTTTCGAACAAATCCTACGTACTTCTTTTAGCCGTAGAATCCGAATCTGTAATAAAATATAGGGGTTGCTATTTAAGATTTCAAAGTTACTCCCAACCCACCTACAAGGTGGAGGGGGGGGGAGGCAATGTATTTTTCCTGCGCGGAATCATTAAATTATGGGAATTTTTTCCGCAGAGTGATTATTTTTCGAAATAATTAAAAGTTAAAAAATCATGTAAGTCGTACAAACAGTTCACTCGTCACGGCCTGATCAGAGGATATATTTTTTCATAATCATGGATCATTGAATTTAAATTTATTTCTTACATTTTTCGAAAAATATTAACATCAAATAAAATTAAAAATTAAATTAAAATTCTGTTGCTAATAACGTAACAATACCAATTCATTAGTGCATCTGTAAATCAGCTTCTTATCGCGTAGCTGAAGTTTTAGTTGCAAATATATTTTATTATACCGATGTTTGTTGTTATCGTTATTATTATTGCTATTATCAGTAATTTTTTTCTCATTATTTTTTGTTTTTATTAATATTATGGTTATATGTAAAATGATACATAAAACCTGAATACGGAAAACTACATGGTTATACTAACAAAAACTAAAGTTATAAATGAAAAATGTATCTACATGCATATACATAATTTTAAATAATTAGAATTTTTCTATGTAAAATCGGTTTTATTACGGGTTTCAACAGTCATGAAAATAGTTTCAAAAAAATAAAAAAATACTGTTTTGTTTGTTTCAACCAACAACTATTTGCATTTATGAATTGTATAATGTATAATATGTATGTATGGCAGCTGAGTAACAGTGTAATTGAAAAAATTTTAATTGCTATTTCAAAAAAAATTTAATTTTAATTATTCATATACCTACATACCATGGTTAATATTCTTCGGCGATTTTATATGCGCATAAAATTACGATAGTTAATAAACTCTAAATTTGGTGGATAGATATAATCGGTCTATTTGCCTGTCTGGTCAGATACATACAGTAGGTACAACAATAATCATTAGAGTTTTTTTTTCTGGGTTTTCTTTACCAAACTTGACTAATGGTGAATTTATATGTAAACCGCAACATTTCAAACTTTTTGAAAATATAAAAAAATTGGATATAATAAATTTTGAAAAATTATTTATTATACTACAATAAATGTTGCCACTAATAGGCAGAAATGTGACGAGGTGAAATAGAACAAAAAAAACCTTGTTCTAACTTTTCAAATTTTAAATTAAATTGTTTCGTAAAGTAAATTTTCTTCTTAACATTATTATGACATATTATTGTAAATCACCGTAAATTTAAAACATTTTTCAGGGAACAACAATAACAACAGCAAAGGCATGGGAAATAAGAAAAATAACCATAACTCAAAAAAAGGCGAAGTTAACGATAAAGTTCAGTATAAAATACATACAAAACATTATGTACATATCTATATACGATTGCAATATATTTCCCTCTTTGTCGTGTTTGGTAAGTGATTATACCCATCTTGGCACCAAGTAAGAATAACTGCTAGAAAAATTTGTTAACATTGTAAATAGGATTTTTTTTGGAATAACGAGCCAAACAATTCAAGCTTATTTCTATAAATTCATGACACTCATGATTGACATTTGGAATAAAATTTGAAAATAATACAAACGACTGTTTTTTAAATATTATGTTGGTTGTTGTTTGCTACTGATTTTATTAAAAGAAAATTCTTTCAATTTTTTTTATATCAGCTTTCATTTTTCTTTTATATTCCGCGTTGGTGTCAAAAGTTTTTTTTTTCGTACTAAGCTTATATAAAGTTTATCTGCGTATGAACAAAATAACTGGGAACTGAAATAAATTTTGTAGGGTCATGACATCAAAACATAAATATGATTTATATTAGCTGATTAAATCGTTTAAGATAATATTATTTAAGAAACTCACAATTGTGGTGCGAATGAATTCTCACCCACATGGCCGTTTAGTCGTTTATTTAAAAAAAAAATTCATTATTATATTATTATTGCGGTTGAATATGCAACTGAATAACTGTGCAAAGGCGTTAATAAATTTAATACATTTTAATTCAAAATAAATAAACCAAAAACCACTCGGGAGCGTCAAGCAGTTCATAGTATAAATACAGTACTTCCAAGTGAAGTTCATAGGTGAAGTGTTAGATGGCGATAATGATATCGTTTTGAATTTTTCAAATATTTGTATATTTAAATTCGCCTAAATATATGTAGGAATAAATACGCCAAAATGTCATCATTTACGTAGATTGAACATTGAAGTACATAGATTGAAGAGCGTAAAATAAATAATAATAGTTAGTGGCTTTCCAAACGACCACCGGAAATACAATACTTATAAGTTCGAAAAATACTCTCGGCTAAATGTTCGATTGGAACACACAAAAAATTATGAATGAGCAAAACATAACCTCTAAATTTTTAATTCGCATAATACAAAAAAATAATGCGATTTGGTTTAAGTTTTTAAATGTATGGTAGTAAAATATTAAAATAAATATTTAAAACAATAAATTTAACTTGGTGTAAGTCATTATCAAATATCATTTAGTGGAGAATGTAGACGTTACTGTTTGTAGCTGCTCATGAAAAATTTGGTAAAACATTTGCGAGCAGTTAATTTAGCAAAGACATGAACCATAAGTGCTTATAAGTACTTGCGGTGGTCGATTGAAAAACCAAGAGTTAAGCGCATACAACAATGAAATTCAGTCAGCGCACGACGGCCAAAAATAAAACTAACATTAGGTGTCCACCGAGGGAAACAATTTTTTTTATAAACGTAATGAACTTCTTTATTTGAAAAGGACTATTTATTTCCTTCACTGAATCTGCTCTTTAAACAAAAAAACAAACAAACAAATTTACTTCGCTCTTGCTTTTACGAACATTTTTATTTTTATTTTTTTGTGTGTTTCTTTTGTGAGATGTTGGCGTTAACTTTTTGTTTAAATTCATTTTTAATTTATGAAAATAGTGCGGGAACTTGTAAATTTTGTGAATTTATATAATGCCAGGTTTTTATGTCTTTTAAAGGGAAATCAAATTATTTCCTTAAATGTTTATGCTTTTTGATAGAATAATGCATATGGCATAGTTGCTTGTTGTTTGTCTGCACGAGGTTTCTCTTTTTTCTTTCGAGTATGTTTGTATTTGTTTATGAGTGAATTGGTGCATTGGGTAAAGGTGCGGCCAGACGATTTCAAATTGTACACGAATATGCCGTTTGCGATATTGGGCAAATATTGGACAAAATTTATTTGGCTGTCTACACGATTGTGAAAATATTTTTTTTTTCGAAATTTCGCGAATACATGTGTTGAAAATGTTCATCTTAATGATTTTGCAGCTAGTTGTCACTGTACAATTAAATATAAGATGACCGCTAGAAATAGAAAGTGACATTTCATCATAGGAACATTTTGTTGAAAAATAATAAATTAAAAATCAAATTATATTAAAAATTAAAATTAAAATTAATTATTCAGAATAATGACGGATAATGTTATTGTTGCATGCGCAACACAAATGATGTTTGGTTGTGCCAAAATCATATTAAATAGGCAAAGGAGACTGCGAAAACGGAGATGGTAAATTTCAAACTCAGGTTTAAATTTCGAAATTGTTAAATATTGTTGTTACAGATATAGTGGATCAAAATTTGAAAATTTTGAGTTTTTATTAAATCAAATTGGACCAAAAATCATAAAAATGGATACTAACGTGAGAAAATCTATTCCAATACAAGAACGGCTGGCTGTTACTCTACGTTTTGTAGTTTCTGGGGAGAGATAGCTTCTCTTATTTATTTAAAATATCGCATCAAGTGATCTCTACAATTATTCCTGAAGTTTGTACGGCATTTGATTGATGAGCTGAAACAGGAAGTGAATGTATTATTAATTGAAAGGTTTTAATTTATATTTAAAACATAGAATTCGTTTGTGTATCATAATCTCCATTCCCTTTATATGTTTTTAGACACCAAAATACCACAAGGCTGGCATACAATCGACAAAAAATTTAATGAAAAGTGGAATTTTCCCAATCGCACAGGCGCGCTTGACGGGAAATATGTCGTGATCCAAGCTCCAATAAATAGTGGCTCCCAATGTTTCAACTACAAAAACAATTTTAGCGTCGTACTAATGGCATTAGTCGATACAAATTATTGTTTTATATACGCAGATGCTGGAACTAAACGGAATGGAGCTATAAACGATGCCGGTGTTTTCCGAAATACAACATTATATAAAATGCTTAAAAATAAGGAGGTAATGTTACCTCCCAATCAAGTACTCCCCGGAAGAGAGAAACTCATGCCATTTGTATTTGTGGGTGATGGTGCATTCCCGCTCGGAAGCAGAATAATGAAACCATATCCTGATAGTCAAACACAATGTGTTATAGAGCAGATTTTCAACTATAGGCGTTCAAGGGGTCACAGAGTCGTGGAGGATGCGTTCGGCATCATGTTATCGGTTTTTCGAATATTTCGATCACCAATTCTATTGAGCCAGGAAAAGGTGGTAATGGTGACAATAACATGTGTTTTATTACACAATTTTTTGGCGTAATAGTAAAATATCCAATGCAATATACACCACCAGGAATGTTAGACACGGAGCAATTCGCGGAATTGAGACCGGGAATATGGTATAACAACGAAAACGACTTAAATTCCTTCCTCCCATTTAAAAAAAATGGGTAGACGGTCAACTCTTGAAGCCAAACTAATTCGTGAAGAATTTAGTGAATATTTCATAGGAGCTGGAGGTGTTGAATGGCTATATAAAATGACATGACTCTTTAACAAAATATATATAAAATAAAAAACACAAATGTAAATTATAAAATAAATTTTATTTCATAAAATAAAACACAATAGTCTTGTATTTATATTTATGTTTAAATTTCGATTGATTTGGATGATTTTATCCATTTACTGGTTTGGCCTTTGAGAAGCACTCCTCTAATGAACTTGCATGACCATCAATAATAACATTTGAACTTTCATGTTCAGATTCGTTCATCATTTCTTGAACATATGGCACAGGCGAATTAAGAGGACTGTCGTTCTCTGAGCTATACGATATGGAATTGGATGTGGATAGCCTTGATCTATGTTAATGTGAGAATTAACTTCTTGCGAGAATTAAAGAGAGCTTCTTTAATTTTTGAATAATAGGCACAACAATGTTAATTTATTATTTTAACAACACAATGTTACTACGAGAAGTAACCTTTCTCCGTTTTGATTACAACGGTTACAAAGTTTTAGATATGTACTTTAATTTACTGTTGTCTTCTCTTTGGGTGTGTCTTCATTGACCGCTCTTTTTCTTCTACCAAAAAAATAAACCAAAATTTGACAACCTAAAATCTGGTTCTCACACGACGATACCTTTTTTGTGGTTGCATAGCTTGCCATCTATATATTATAATCGGTTGATTGCTGCAGCAAATTTTGCTTACAAGTAACAGTGACATCTCTGATCGATTAGCTTGTTTAGCGTTTGTGCGTTCATGTAGATACCATAATTTTGTTTTGAGACTATAACTCAGAATTGCCAATTTTAATATTGTTCCCCTTCAGGCAGCCTCCGTACACCAACACAACACCAACTCAACCCAAATGAACTGTTGTACAAAATGTAAGGCCATCACATAGAAATTATTATGGGTTGTTTCCAGAATGTTATTTGTCAATTGCTGGCCTTAACATTCCGGCCCCCGTTAAGGATTTGATTCCTTAACTTCCACTAATTTGATGAGTTTGGCTACAGGTCTGGTCAACGTTGAATTTGCGGTTTTCAATGTCACGACTCGCACTATATTATCGTCACCAGAATGAACCTTAAGAATGCGAGCAAGTGGCCACGATAGTGCAGGTAAATTTATGTCTTTGACGAGCACTACATCTCCAACATTTAAGTTATCATGCTGAGTTCTCCACTTTGTTCTCTGCTGTAGGTTGTTGATGTATTCGACCATGTATCGTTTCCAAAACAACAGTACTCGCTTCTGGAGTTCTTCCCACCTTGTTAGACGGTTATCAGGTGTTTCCGAGTTATCGATTTCAGGAACTGACAAGAGCGGAGCGGTCGTCAAAAAATGGGCCGGAGTAAGTGCCATGATGTTTCCAATGTCTTCGGTTACTGGAGTTAGTGGTCTTGAGTTGAGGATTGCCTCGATCTGACAAAGCAACGTCGTTACTTCTTCAAACGTCAATCTTGACCGTCGAGTAATTCGAGTGAGATGGTGTTTAACTGATCGTACTGCTGCTTCCCACAGCCCACCGAAGTGAGGAGACGCCGGAGGATTAAATTTCCAAGTGATTCCCCTCTCTGTAGTAAATTTAAGCACATCTTTGTCTGCTGTGCTCTTGTGAAGCTGTTGTTGAGTTTGATTGAGCTTTCGTTTGGCGCCAATGAAATTGGTACCGTTGTCACATGATATTGTGCTGGGGAGTCCTCTTCTGCTGACAAACCTTTTTAGTGCCGCCAAGAATGCATCCGTTGTTAAATTGCCAGCCAACTCCAGGTGGATTGCCTTGACTGACATGCAAATGAACACAACGATGTATGCTTTGACAACTCTGGCTCCTCTGCCTGTTTTCGTGGCAATTTCTATCGGTCCTGCTATATCAAGTCCGGTATGAGTAAATGGTCTTGCTGGAGTCACCCTTTCTGCTGGCAGATTGCCCATTAACTGATTTGAAGGATGAGAATTTAGCCTACGACAGATAATACAATCATTAGTAACTTGTCTTGCTAGTTTTCGTACTGTAACGATCCAAAATGATTGTCGGGACAGATGTGATAATAATGTGGGGCCAGGATGGAGATAAGTGAGGTGGAGGTACGATAATATCATTCTACTAAGGACGTGAGTATTAGGTAGAATGATTGGATGCTTTTGCTCGTAGGAGCATTCTGCGTGTTTGAGGCGTCCTCCCACTCGCAATACGCCATTGTCATCTATATATGGTGACAGAGATGTTAATTTTCCTTTCAGGATTGGGCGCCCTAGATTGAGAAGTCGAAGTTCTTCTGCGAAGTGCACTTGCTGGACTAATTTGCACAGGTGATATTCCGCCCACTTATATTCATCTGGTGTGATTTGGCCTGAGTATGGTACGTCGTCCAAAGCTTTTGCATATTTGCTTTCGCATAGGGCCACAAATCTTTTCAAGTAAATTAAAATTCGTTTCATTTTAGTGAAAGATGAAGTTCGGTCAGCAATTTGGGATACCAAATCTTGATCCATCGTAACCTTATGTACGCTTGCAGCGCGTTCTTCTAACATGTCACTGCTTAGATGTTTTGCGTTATGCCAACGTCCTTGGGGCCATGTATGCTTTTGTTGGTTGAGCCAGTGGGGTCCGTCCCACCAGAGAGGATGTTCCTGCAGATCGGATGGACTGCATCCCCGCGAGGCGCAATCAGCAGGGTTGTCAGAAGACGATACATGGTTCCATTTTGTTGTCGGCAACAGGTCCATTATTTGTGTAGTCCGATTTGAGATGAATACCTTCCACTTGGATGGATGGTGCGATAGCCAATGCAGCACTATTTCTGAATCCGTCCAGCAATACACAGGAATGGACTGTAACTTCATGAATCCTACAACAGATTTAATTAGTGTGGCCAACAGCAAGGCACCACATAGCTCGAGGCGAGGAACAGAAATAGTCTTGATCGGTGCCACTCTTGTTTTGGCTGCAATTAATCGAACTTGTATATTTGAAAATTCGTCAACTGTTCTACAGTAGAGCACCGCAGCGTAAGCAGTGCTACTTGCGTCTGCAAATCCGTGAAGTTCACTCGTTGAGGGCGTGATATTTATCATACGAGGAATGTTGATTTTTTCCAATTGCTTTAGATTGCTTCGTATAGTCACCCATGCATCTATGGTTGCTTGTGGCAGCGATTCATCCCAATCAAGATGTAGTAACCACAACTGTTGAAATAATGCTTTTATGGGAATGATGGCGGGAGCTAGCCACCCAAGCGGATCATAAAGACGGGAAGCTTCGGATAGCAGACTTCGCTTCGTGTAGGCAGATGGTTCTGGTAACTCACTAACATGGAATTTAAATGTGTCCTTTTGTGTATCCCAGTGAAGACCCAAAATTTTGTGGTCACTTTGTCCATCCAAGTTCACTACCGTCTTATTCCGGTAAACATTTGCTAGTGAAGAAAGTAATTCTTGCGAGTTTGAAGCAAATTTGTGTAGTGGGAAACCTGCTTCGTTGAGAATCTTCGTTATGTTGTGTACCAACGCAATTGCTGATGTAGTGTCGCTACTCCCGCTTAAAAGGTCGTCCACATAAAAATCGTTTAAAATGGAGTTTGAAGCCTGTGGAAACTCAGATCTGGATTCTAAACCGACTTATGCAAGGGTCCTTGTAGCTAGAAACGGAGCGGCAGACGTACCGTATGTGACCGTTAGCAGACGAAAGTGCTTCAGCTGCTCCGCGGGATTTTCACGCCACACAATGCGCTGGTAGTCGCAATCTCGAGCATCAACTTTTATTTGGCGATACATTCGCTCAATGTCTGCAGTGAATGCTACTGGATGAACACGGAAGCGCATAAGAATGCTAATCAAATGGGGCTGCACTGTTGGCCCCACTAGTAACTTGGAATTAAGCGAGATTGATGATGATGTGACAGCTGAACCATCGAATACCACTCTGACCTTCGTGCTTGCATTGTTCGGCTTGACTATAGGATGGTGAGGTAGGTAACAGTGTTCAGCTGAGAAGTCGAGTTGCTCTTGTTGAATTTCTGCCATATGGCCAAGTTGCTTATATTCATTCATGAATGATTTGTACGCACCTCGGAGATCATCTTGACGTTGCAGTTTTGATTCGATAGCTTTAAACCTTGAAGTAGCTTGTTGAATTGAACTCCCTAATTGCTTAGCATCTTTCGCGAATGGGAGTCTTACCACGAAACGACCATCCGTATCTCTAGTGTGAGTACTGAGAAATAATTCTTCGCAATATTTTTGTTCAGGTGTTAGGACCTCTTGAGATGGAATCTCTTCTAACTCCCAAAACTTGCGTAACGTTTCGTCAATATTGAACTCCATTTGTAAAATGTGTGGATCAAATTTCGAGTCGCCTCCTGAGATAATCCATCCAAAGGCAGTGTTTTGTGCTATTAGGCCATTGGGTCCTGTAATTTGTCCTTGTCGTAGAAGTTTAAAAAAATGACTAGCTCCCAGAAGAATATCCACATTGTGACACTGATGCTCCAGAGGATCGGCGATGTGTAATGATTTTAGCTCGTGCCAGGTGTCTATCACTGAATTAGTCAGTTTAGGTAATCGTGATGTGAGCCGATCCAATATGAAAACATCTACATCTGTAGCAAAGTTGGCATCTACACGGGAAGTGATGGTAAGTGTTGTTCGACCCTTAGTTGTGGCACTCGAAGCTACACCACTGATGGGAATCCGACAGTTGTTACGGGTTAGTTGTAGCTTGTTCACGCATGCTTCAGTAATTAAGGATGCCTCCGATCCTGAGTCTAGCAGCACTCTGCAGTAGTGATTTTTTCCAAGTGAATCTCTAACCTTTACCAAGGCAGTTGGCAACAATGAATATCTTGTCATCACTGCAGTATTTGTGGGCAGCGCTGGTGGTAGGTCTAGGGTTGATTTTTCCGGACACTCTTCTTCCTTGACAATATTTACGTTGGGTGTTTGTGAAGAATGGAGCGAGGTATGATGCTTTCGTTGACATATGAAGCAGCGTCGCTTAGATGGACAATTATTAGAAATATGACCTTTGAATAGGCAATTGAAACATACCCGAGCTTGGGCAACAAACTCTTTCCTTTGTTCTATTTCTAGGTCGGTGTACTGTGTGCAGTCGTGCAGTCTATGTGGTCCATTACATTTAATGCATCGGAGTACCTCATTGGCAGTGGATTCGGTTGCACCATTTACTTCAGTATGGTACGTCATGGTGGATGATTTAGCTGGCATTCGTTTGTACTGAACGGGCTCACAAGTTTCCAACGCAGAGCATCTTTTTTCAATGAATGATATAAATGTTTTGAAGCTGGGACATTCCGTATCTATGCTTTTAATTGCCCATTGCTTGCGTGTCTCTTCATCCAACTTCTGCAGAATGAGGTAGATGAGCCAAGGGTCCCGTTTCTCAGCGTCAGGGCCAAGGGCCTTCAAGCCTCTTATTACCTCATCAGAAGTGTCACATAGCTTGCGGAGAGAGGTTGCACATTCCTTGGTTATGGTTGGTTGAGCGATAAATTGCCTGATGAGGGATGTGATCACTAATCCCTGGTTATCATATCGTGCACAGAGCTTCTCCCATGCTTCTGTATAATTAGCACCCGTAACTGGTATATGCCTAAGCAGATTAGCTGCATCGTCCCGTAGAAAGCTTTTCAAGTATTGAAACTTGTGGACATCAGTGAGCGTTGAGTTCAAGTGTACCGATGATCCGAATAAATCCTTGAATGACGGGAACTCATTATATTTGCCGGTAAAAAACGGAATCTGTATTCGCGGGAGCTTGATTTCATCCTTTGGTATTGCTGAGAAGCTCTGCTCTCGCATTGTATCAAGCATTTCCTTCTGATGTGTGGTGAACGCTCTCATGGTGTTGTTCAATTGTTCCTGAACGGCAGTAACCATTGGGCTTCGTCCGTGTATTTCTTTCCGCAATATTGCCTTTGCCTTAGTGTACCGTTGCTCGAATACATCTATGTCGGATAGTGTTTCGTCGATGGCTACGATCTGTTCGTCGTAATCTTTGAACTCTATATAAGCCTTCTCGAGCAGTTCCAGGTGTACGTAGAGCTCTTCGACAGCTGTATTATCATTGACGGTCGATATACTTCGTTCTACACGTGTTAGAGCTGCTTTAGCATGTCCTCGCTTACGTTTAAGCGTGTCTGTATCTGACATTGTAATGAGCCACTATTTTAACTATATATCGTTCACGAATAGTATACGCACTGCAATAACTGTATTTATTCTATTCACTTATATCCCGGGTTTCGGCACCATATGTTAATGTGAGAATTAACTTCTTGCGAGAATTAAAGAGAGCTTCTTTAATTTTTGAATAATAGGCACAACAATGTTAATTTATTATTTTAACAACACAATGTTACTACGAGAAGTAACCTTTCTCCGTTTTGATTACAACGGTTACAAAGTTTTAGATATGTACTTTAATTTACTGTTGTCTTCTCTTTGGGTGTGTCTTCATTGACCGCTCTTTTTCTTCTACCAAAAAAATAAACCAAAATTTGACAACCTAAAATCTGGTTCTCACACGACGATACCTTTTTTGTGGTTGCATAGCTTGCCATCTATATATTATAATCGGTTGATTGCTGCAGCAAATTTTGCTTACAAGTAACAGTGACATCTCTGATCGATTAGCTTGTTTAGCGTTTGTGCGTTCATGTAGATACCATCTTTTTGTTTTGAGACTATAACTCAGAATTGCCAATTTTAATATTGTTCCCCTTCAGGCAGCCTCCGTACACCAACACAACACCAACTCAACCCAAATGAACTGTTGTACAAAATGTAAGGCCATCACATAGAAATTATTATGGGTTGTTTCCAGAATGTTATTTGTCAATTGCTGGCCTTAACAATCTATATGTAATGTTTTGAGTATAAGGTGATATTGATAGGGACCGAATTGAATGATTTGATGGATTTATAGTTCTTATATTATTGGGCGGTATTGCGTGTATTTCTTCGATAAATTGTTCTGTATTATGGATAGGATACGTATTGTGTGTGGATATACTTGAATGGCTTTTAGTGTGTTTGTTATTAAGCGTAGAATACGAGTGTGGTATGGATGTCGCGGAATGGGTTTGAGAATGTTTCTTGAATGAAGATTGCTGTGCGTGACACTGCAAAAATCGTTTGAATTTAAAGTTATTATATTGTTGAGATTATCAATTTTATTTGTTAGGATTTTTCTCGTTCGTACGCTTAGCTCCCTCAGTTTATTGGCCAGTAATTCTCCCTATAAATAATAATCGTCCTTTATGTTGGTTTTTTTGTTGCTTATAGCATCTAACGCAGAAGATATTTTTTTCATATGTTCTTCCAAATCCTGTAAATGTTTTACCATTCGGCGTGACTTGGATTTTTTAAATCCCTCAATTCAGGGTATTTTTCGTAAGCACTTATAAATTTGAAAATTAATTACCAGGACCAGTCAGTTATTCATCTTAATTTGAATAATTGTATATTATTTAATATTTAATATTATTTTTTAATTTTCGATTTGATGCTTAAACCTATAAAGTAAACGTCAATTTGTATCCCGCCAGATAAATACAGCAGTGTGAAGTTTGTCATTTTTTGTTCTGTATGAAGGAGGGGGATATTTCTTAGTTCGATGAGAGTTCGGGAGTGTGGGATTCGTAATATATTTGAATGAGAATCGAATAGGTCTGTTTCGATTCTGGTTCGATTCAAGTAGGATTTTAACGTATTGACTGCCATGTGATCCGCCCGAGGATCAGACGTTAATGATTTTTATTATTCCAACTATAAGGGTCGGATTGCCCTTATATTGAATGCATTATGTTGAACTACTACTTCTGGGAAGACTTCCATTTTGTAGTTCTGTATACAATTTTTTTAATATGGTGACAGTCAACGTGTAGACTTCAAATAATCGTATAGGTCGATTTGGAGTTGCAAATGGCCATATACTAACAATTAGATATTGGTACGGCACTGAAAAATGTTTTGAATTTATGCTCGTTTTGTTTTTGAATTGCACGTTTTGAACTTCAGACTGTTTCAGATTTTATATATTAAAATTTAAATTTTAAATATTAAATTTGAAGTTTATAGTTGAGATCGATTTTGAGGAAAAGGGAGGGGCAGTAATGTCCTTTAGGAGATGGAATTCGGCTAGGTTTACTTAAAATTTAAATCTATTATATTTATTAATTTATAATTTGTTTCGAAACTTTGAAAAGTTTTAAGAAAATTTTTAATTTTGGATTTTTCGAAATTTTAAATTGAATAATAAATTCGACTTTATTTAAGTAACAGTTCATTCACAATGAAAAAAGTATTTACTTTTGCCTTGCGCGTTTGTGTGAGTTTCCAACATAACGAACAAAAATTTTTTGTTCGTTATGTTGAAAATTTATACAGACCTGTTGTAGGTGGGGGGTGGAAGGTTTTTGCATTGTGAATGCTCTGTCAGTCAGATTTGGAAATACACAACTAATTATGTAATCTCGATTTCGATTTTAGGAAGTCCCTTGAAACCAGCCTCAGCCTTCAAGAATTTTCAAGTTTTTTAAATTGCGCTGTTTTGTGCAAACCTTTTTCTTTATCATGCATCACCATAATAACATAGTACTATCTATTGACTACTTAGGGGTCTGTATCTCGTACAAAATGGAAGTTGCTTTGTTTTTATTATTATGCTGGAGTACCTATGATGCAATTTTATAATCCGTGCAGGTTATTATTTTAAAGCTTGTCAAATTTAGTGATTCATTTTCGGTCCTACCAATTAAGATGCCTAATTTAATTTATTTTTACTAGTTAGCGTCTGATTTTTAAATTAATAATTAATTTTTACGTAAATTAGAATTTGGAATTGGATGTCGCAATAAAATAATCGATTAATCTCGTTTGGTTTAGAAACACTTGAGAAACCTGAGCGGATTCCTGGAAACATCAAGCATCCAACAACGCGTAGTTGAGAAATCGGATTTTGTGTTAACTAATCTATCGAATATTAATAACAAAAGATTTACTGAAATTTAATAATCTAAGTTGTAATCGGATGCCGTGGCTTTAATTTATATAAGTTAAATCCTATTAATTAATTGCTAAATATTTGGTAATAATGGATAAATTTTGATTTTGTTTTTAGAGATGCCCAAGAAATTTGATTCAGCTTCAGAAATTTCAAATATCCACCTTCCAACGGATATGTAGTTTAGAAATTGTGTAGTCTTGATTTGTGTCTTATAATTTACAGGTACTTTAGTTCGGATTTCACATTTTAGGAGCTTATTAACGTCTTGCGTGGTAGCATTAATTTGAATTCATCAGTAGGGCTAGTTCGCGGCAATGCTTCATTTATAATAGTAGTTGAGCTAATCTGTAGTTTCAAGTGGCAGCAGCGACCGGTATGGCGGAGATGATTTGAAGAAGTAGTTGAGACTAATTATATTTATTATGTAAGGTTTTCTCTGAGCTACTGTGTTATAACTCTTAAATGGAACTTAAATTAAAAATAATTTCGATTTTCGGAAGTGTCCAGAAATCGTACCCTGCAAACTAATAAATGTTATTTCAGAATGCAGTTGTAACTATCAAATTAAACTAGATAGTTAGTTAATAATTAGATTTAGACAGCGCTTAATCATATTGCAACAATAATGGTCCGGAGGCAGGTTCTGGAAACTAAAGCAGCCAAGGGAAACAGACACAAATATTAAGATTAAGGTTGTTTGTAGCCCTTAAAAATTAATTCGTAACAGGTTTATAGAAATTAAATTAAACTTAATTTTAAAGTTAATTGGTTGGGAGTATGATTAGTTATTTATAAATCAAGCAATCAATTAAAAATGGCCGGTGGAAGTAAGGTGGTGGGAAATATCATATATAAGGGGTAATTGATAACTAAATAATATTGGCTGTAGGATGCGAAGAAAGGAGAGCAGCTTTTAGAAAAATATATAATTACTAACAATTGACTGCCAAGGTTTTGTAACCGGGTCAATTTCAATTCTATACTAACAATCCTATCCAATCCTTCCAACAGGATGTACGGTGGGCCCGGCGTCAACAATTCTGAGAATTACCGGAAGATCCTGCTAAATGCTTGGTCGTACATTACAAATCAATTTATTGATTCCTGAAATCAAATTTTTCCACAGTTTTTCATATGCGCAGTAGATGTTTGTATATCAGTACATTTTATTGCTGTTCTACAAAATGTATTTTTTCGTGTACCTACTTAACGAAAAAGAGCGCCATTCTTGGCTGAAAACAGTAAAGAAAACTGTTACTTTTCTCCTTAGCAAAACATTTCTTCGTAGAAACATTTTTCTTTGCATTGATCATTTCGACTTTTATTTCTTTGCTTACTGCTGTTGTTATGTACACGCTATGCATACATACTTTGATCCAAACTGGATCTACCTTTTTCATTTTATAAATTACCGCAATATTTTGTCGTCAAATACACGAAAAAATAGCATGTCCTACGCGTAAGCAAAGTGATTTATCATGCTCGTAAAATTGTTAATTCATTCGCTGGAAAACTATCACTTTTCTTTACTTGTAGAACAATCTACTATTTGTTAATGGATTTCAAACAAAGTCACTGCTAAATTATTTTTTTGACGCAGAGTGCTACCTGAATATTTCATTTTGCTCATAAATCGCCACCCGTACAACATGAAGATATGCTCTAGTTCTAAATACATTTGTTATTACCTGCAAATAACTCCACTAAAGTGAATTTCTAGCGTATAACAGATTCATAAATCAAGAATTCATTCCTTGCGTGCAAAAATATATCGCGTCTGAATTTCCACATAAAGATCAAATCAAAAATATAAAAGGGAGTGATGGGGTTTTATTGGAGTGATTACGTGGGACTGTTTTATAGGTAAGCATGCGAGTAGACTTGGTTTCTTCTCACATGACTACTGTCGTAATTGCGCGGACGAAGAGGAGGAAGAGACAGTACTTCATCTTTTTTGCACCTGCCATCGTCTGGCACGAAACAGACTTAAGTTTCTAGGAGAAGCCCTCTTCAATGACTTGACAGACCTCAGCAGGATGGACGTCAGGAGTATCCAGCGTTTCGTTAACAGCTCAAAATGGTTTCAATGAGTTGGAGGAATACAGTAATCGTGGTGTGGCTGCGGACCATTTTTGTGTCTATGCGTGGCCCTAGTGGACCTCCACCTAAACCTAACCTAACCTATGGTATTTCATTGTTGATCTATAGTGAACCAAATCACCCATTTACACAGGCATGTGAAGTTATCCTAGGATAATATCCCAGAAAATAAAAAAAATCGATTGTAAAATATGTATGAAGTTCAGTTACTTATACAACACAAATTGCTTTAAAACGTAAAATTCTTAAAAGTAAGAACTTAAAACCGAGGTATGGTAGTATAATCAATTTCTTTAACCACTGGTCTAATTTTAAAGTTGTAAAACAAAATATTAAATGTGACATTGCGCGTCAGCCTATAATTAAATTATAGCCTTTGTCATTATTCATGAGATAGTCGTTTTAAATTTAATTTTAATCCAAATAAATAAACAATTCAGAATTTTTATTGTTTTTTCAAAAATTACAATAACTTCATAAACACAAAATTATTCGTTGGCATCGCACTTAAACCAAACCATTATGTTAAATTAGCTACATGTCATCTGTTCGCGGATAAAATTACTAAAACATGATAAGGAAAATTGTTTTATAGATATCACAGAAATCACAGCTGATTGTAAGTAGCATGCTTTTAAACCCATAAAATCACCTTGTATAGAGATTACATTTTATGATATTTATCGATTTTGGTAGTTTTTATCAAATAACGTCAACTAACTCATTTCGCTACATTTGTGTTCACTTTAAATACGTTAACATTTCTAGTCAGTTAGTATGTTTTTATATTGTGTAAACAATATTCGCTGATGAAAATATCAACAGTATTCAATATATTGGATCAGTTAATAACATCGAAGCATTCAAGTTTGATGTACAATGGCACCAAATAAAACAGATATGATGTCCGATTTGAAACAGTTAGTGCAATAAATTATTAATTATATTAAATAGTAACTTAGAAATTTATTTTTAGTAAATCACACCGTAGACGAAAACGATTGAGATCTGTAATTGATAATCTCACCGAATACACCGCAAACACAACGATCCACGGGGTTAAATATTTGGGGTGGAAGAAACGACCTGTTGCCGAAAAAATCTACTGGATTATAATATTTGTGATTTGTTTGATATTGTTGGGATTTTTTATAAGTGAGATTATGTCTAAATGGACCCATACATTTGTGGTTTTAGTGGAAGATGATACACCGACACCGATCCATGAAATTCCATTCCCCGCCGTGACAATATGCCCACAACATAAAATAAAAAAATCCGAGTTTTCATATCGAACATTTTTTGATTTGCATCAACAAAGGAATATTGATTGGTCGACTTATCAAAATTATTTAATGAGATTTCAGATAGCACAACAGGTATGCGCTTACAAAACCGTCCATATTATGTCCGAAAAGTTATTTATTATTAAAGATTTTTTAAATAAATCGCATATTGAACTTTTACATGAGGTAAGCGGCTAAATATACGTCCATCATCATAATTATCTTAAAATATTTGGTCTGCTTACAGATATCACCGAAATTTTCAGATTTTTTTAATGATTTTATGCTGAATAGATGCAAAGTTAAGTTGAGCAATTTAAAACTTTCGTCCTCTTCAATTCCGGTTACAGTTGATACATTTTCTACAGTATTAACGAGCTCAGGTGTTTGTTTCACGCTTAATCTGGACCCTAATATAATCCGAAGCGAAAATGTACAAACCGAATATCTTTATTTAAATATAAGCCGTAATAATAAGAGCCTATGTTCAGCAAATGAAATTTCACGAATTAAAATAAATTTATATACAAAAGTATCCGATATGGATTCGCTATGTCAACCAACGCATCCTGCTTTCAAAATTATTTTACATTCACCTGAAATCTATCCAACAACCTTCGAAAATTACATCGCAATAAATCATGAAAGTTCGACACAGATTAAAGTGCAGCCCAAAATGATTACGACATCAGAAACGTTACTTAGTTACAAACCAAAAGAACGTCAGTGTTATTTTACGGGTGAGCGACAGTTGAAATTTTTCAAATTTTATAATCGGGCCAATTGTAAATTGGAATGTTTTGCCAACTATACGCTACAAGTTTACGGTTGTGTACATTTTGCTATGCCACGCAGTGCCGACATCCCTATATGCGACGAACCGATTAATTATGCTGAATTGTATGAGATGGTCGACAGTTTAGATTCTTTGTTAGCCTATTTCCAAGAGTATCCAGAAAAAAGTGATAGGGTTTTATTTCAAAATGCTAAAGAAATGTATCCAAATTCGTGTGATTGCTTGTCCGAGTGTAATTCAATCGAGTACGATTACACGACGATTGTGGAAAATTTTAATTATAATCAAATTGTCAAGGAACTTGGAAATTTGTGGGAAAAGGGAGCGCCTGGATCTCCAGCCGAATTTGAAATTGTTTGGAAAAGTTCAAAATTTCAGGGAACAATTCGGAAACAATTGTACTCGTTTTCGGATTTGGTTTCACATTTTGGTGGATTATTGGGATTGTTTATGGGCGCATCAATATTGAGCATATTTGAAATATTTTATTTTTGTATCATTCGACATTTCACTGGGAAATCTAGAAAACAAGGACCTCTTGGAAAATAATGTGTTTTAATAAATTGTTGTTGATTGGAAATTTTGAAATATTTTGTTTTTATTTTGTCCTGCCAATTTCTGGTGTATATTCTTACGGGTACAAAAATACCGAACGAATTTAAATGCGTAATTTTGTTAAAGCTAATTATATGGCCTTCATTTACTTGAAAGAAGTGACATTTTTAAGGAAAATTTTCGTTCGATATGAAAGTTTTGCGGCTCATTTAGTAAATTAGATACATCTTTCAAAAAAACCAAAATTGGGCAGTTTAACGGAATGGAGTTGAGCAGCAAGGATGTGTTCCTTTAAATCTCGTTATTGTATATGCAGTAACTGGTTTTTAATGTAAAATTTGATTAGTTTTCGAATACACCTTTGTGAATGAGCAGATATGCTCAAAATAGTGTAAATATTCTAAAACTATTGTAACTAATAAATAAATGACATTGAGGTTTTACAAAAAGAACAGACACATCAAAAGCCTGAGAAACTTGATTGTAGAAAAATGTGTGCAAACATCTAAAAAGAGACTGGAGGAAATAAAAACCAATAACCAAACCTGCGTGTGAACCTTAATTGGTACAAATTGTTATTAATCAAGTAGATTGTTTCGAAACGTATGTTTTTTATTCATTACAGATAAATGTCGATTATCAGGCCCTTTATCAAGAAAATCAAGCTACATACATACTACATACTATTTATCACCTGACAGAAAATCACCTGACATCATAAAAGCCAAAGTAAAAAATTCTGTAAAACAAAAGATATTCTTGTAGTTGATTAATACTGGAGAGTCTCTGACCACAGGTAGATATTGTATTTAAACAATTATGCCTTGATTTAAATTCGAACGATGAGGCTGAACGTAAAGTGACGTATAACGTACAATGATGATATCTCGTGAACTAAATTAAATTGTTAGCTGACTTTTGCCTACGTGATTCTAAATTATTCATTGATCATAAAACTACCTAGCTATGCCGCAATATATTGTGATTAATAAAATGAGAGGATATAGTCGTCGTTACCTACTATACTAATGAGAGTGGTGCAAGGTTGCACGATTGTTAGTTGCTAATCGGATACCTTAGGGGACAAAATAGTCGCTAGGAAAACTTGTGCTTGGCACGTTTTGGTTTTCCCATTCGTTACTAAACGGAGGTTCGGCGCTACAATGTCATAAGGCGTTGGTGTGAGTTATTAGTAGGTTGACGTTTTGCGAAGAAATACTCACTTAAATTCTTGTTAGAGTTGGTCGGATGCACCCACAAAAGATTTGTCTTCTCAAAGTGAGTGGCCAATTAATAAACCACAGGAGTAAGTTTCTTAAATATTTTGATATATTCTGCTTGGATAGAGATTGAGGAATAATGTTTACACTTTTTTTTTACAATTATACAGATTACTTGAACGAACTTTATTTTATTATATTGACAGATTTATCAATTGCTTATTTCATAGATGATTTTTTATTGATGAACTGATTTTCTAATTGAATTATTTTGGTTGATTAACTGATTTTACTTAATTTACTTTTTGTTGATAAACTAATTTTAGTAATTTATTTAATTGAACTGACTTTATTTTCTTCTACTGATAGTCTGCTTAACTGAGTTTTATTTGACTTATTGATTTTTACTTAGTTTTATTGATTGATGTACTGGTCGATGGATTGAACGACGGACTGCATGGTGGACTGCATGATGGACTGCATATTATAAGCTTACAACTTTTAGTTTATATACAACATTTACGTTAATGAATTGCACTAATAACAATTAATTTTATAATTTCGCAATTTTATTTGAACTAGGTTATTGGTTTTGTAATTTGGTAAATTAATTATTTTGATTTTTGTCTAATTGCATTTTCATAATTTGTTACTTGATTTTATATTTTTTGTTATTGTCATTTTGTTTTCACAGTTCATTCGCATCATGTGTACTACATGTGCGATTATTTTACGCCTAAAGTTATACCGATTTACAACATGTGGAGCTTTTAGTATTTTCTTTTTTTCGCCTGAATTCATTTCTAAAGCTAATGTTAATTCTTAGTACTAAATTCATAAATATTTAACCATTGTTAAATGATTGGAATGAGGATTCATAACATTGACCTATATAATTTATGTGTGTCTCGCATTTATGTTTATAGACACGGGTAATGTCTTATCTAATTACGTTTTATGACGTTAACATATAATGGAGTGGTATTATTATACAACAAAATGTAAAGCTCTGTAAAATCTCATCTCTGTAAAAAAATGGAACAGAAGCCTCTTTAAACCGGAAGTTACTATCAGGCAGATGCTCTCAAACGTCTAGCAAGCAAGAAATTTAGACAATACGAAAACAGGCTACTAGAAAACTTTCTATCATGAGAATATAATTTTTAAATTATATTTTATATGAAATTTTTGTTTTTAATTGCGAGTGCACATTAGAAAGTTACAAAATTCAGTACAGTCGCAAAAGAAATCTAAAACTTCATAAAAATATAATTTAAAAATAATATTTTCATTGTAAAATTAAAAGAGTAGATTGTCTAGCAAATTGCTGGCTACTAGCACTGGCCACTGAATATATTATTCAACTATTGGAAGAAAATTTTTTGTTTTCTCCTCACTACACCCCATGAAATACTTTCTTGGATATTTAGATCCTAACTGCAGTGTAATTTTTTTTTAAAACACCTGCAGCCTTTATTCAATGAGAAAAATTGATTCACAGTAGAAAAAAAAAACGAAAAGAGAAAAATAAGAGAAAACAAAAAAAAAAATGGAGGTGTGGCCAACACACGACTTTCTTTTACGAACAGCGAATTTTGAAAAACTTTGATAATTCAAATATCCCGCAAACTTAATTAAGATTGTTTTTATTATTTCATGTTTTCTGTAAATTGTATATTTTTCAAATATTTGCAAAATAAATTTTCTGTTTTACGGAATCTGGGAGCTGGGACCCCAAAATTTATGTAAAAAGTTTAAACATGAAGTTGCAGTTTGATTGCTTAAACCATTTGGACTACAAATTGACAGTCATATGTATATACCAACAGACACCACTTCAAAACTCAATTTTTTGAACTCATTAGTACACACGTAAAAGAAATAAAAGGTGATATTTATGAATTTAAATTTTTTCTTTTAATTTTTTGGAATTTGTATTAGTGATTTTTTGTAAATCTTATAATTTTTAAAATATGTGCAAAACACATTTTCGGGCCGAGAGTGGCCACTTCCGGTTGACCGATTTGGCAATTTAACATACATGTAGGCTAAATATTTTTATAACATACAGTACGTCACTGAAGTGTGCAAATTAATTATAATTAGCATAATTGGGCTAATACACACAATAATTAAAATGACAAATGCAAGAACTGCTGTAACTCCCTGTAAAAAGTGTGGGGGGGGGGGGGGCAGGAGTTGCGAAATATTTTTGTAATTATAAAACGATATATATACTTAAGTATTACAAACCCTAATAAGTCGTTAAAAAAGTTAAGAAACATGAGAAAATGATCCACATTCAATTATGTAATATTTGCATTAAAAACCGGAAGTATGTCACTGTAGTGTGCAAATTAATTATAATTAGCATAATTAGGCTATATATACACATATATTTATGTGTTGGCAAAACAATATTTAATTTTTTTTTTATAAAATTTTTAAATTTTTTTTAATTTTTTTTTTTAATTTTTAATTTTAATTTTTTTTAATTTTTAATTTGTTTATTTTTATTTTTTTTTGATTTTTGGAAACATTTTGTATTAGTAATTTTTTGTAAACCTTATACTTTTTAAGATATTTGCAAAACAAATTTTCTGGCCCAAGGGAGTGGCCACTTCCGGTGGACCGATTTGAAGTAAAATTCACTGGGACCTCCCAATTTATCCAAAAAGCTTAAATCTGAAGTTTCAGTTCGATTGGTTAAGCCATCTGGGCTGTAGAGAGGACACAGACTGACAGACAGACAGACGGACAGACAGACGGACTGACAGACAGACATCATTTCGAAACCCACTTTTTCGGACTCAGGGGACCTCAAAACAGATAAATCTTCAATAATCTCAAGGTCGAAAATTTTCATGATTACTATACTTTATTTTACTTACGTAAAAGAAAGTAAAACATTGTCTTTGTCTTTTATATGGAGCATCAGATTATTTTTCTCTTTTCGTTTTTTTTTCTACTGAATATATTATTCAACGAGCATCTAATATATAACTAGGGGACCCCTGTGCAATTGCACAATTTTATTATTTATGTGAAACATAAGAAAGGCCAACATTAAACTGAAAAAAAAGAGGAAGTTATCGGGAATCGAGAACTCGAGACCTTTAACCTCATAGCACATCGCTCTAACACATGAGCTATTGAACTATGCTTATTAATTGATATATGAATGGAAATTTATAGCTTAAGGAAATGTTGAACATTCTTGTATATTATAGATTACCCAATTCATTCGCTAACTCCGGAACGCTTTTTTATATTTCTAATTTATATATGATAACAAAATATTATAACTGAGTAGCCTAAGTGATAGAGGTGCTGACCTATTAACAAAAAATTTCGAACGGAAAATATCTCCTGTTCAATGCTTTAATGACCAAATATTTTACTTTAAATTAAATATTCCGCTTTATAATTATTACAGTAATGGATGTATGATACTCACTTTTTTTCAAGTGCAATAAATTGCTACAAAACTAGTAAAGCGAAACAGAGAAGGGTAGTGTAGTCAACACCATAAATGTAAATAGTTTGAAGTTTCGGATAAATAAAATATGTACAATATAAACAATAGAGCGGATTAAATTGTATGGAGAAACAATTTTTAGTCTGGAGACTCCACCTTTCTGTAAATTCATTGTATTTGTAGCAAAAATGTCCACTACACCATATGGCTACGATGAATTTCGAGCCTGCATAATTTCATTTGAAGATTTTTTTTATATAGAGTGAGTTTTTTAAAAGTCTAGGCTTTTGTCTCGAGAACGGTGCTGGATAGGAGAAAATTACTTTTAATGAAATTTGTTAAGGGTCGAGTTGACATCAGATGGTGACCTTTAATTCGACCTTCACTACGACCTTTAAGGTCATTTGATGGTCAAATTGATTGTTTTAAATGAAAAGCTCTATTTTTGGACCTCACATTCGGCAAGGGCACAAAATTTTACGTTCAGATAGGAAGTTTATTTTCTTCTTTTGAATGACTTTCAGATGTTAGTTCAAGGACAAACTACTAAATAATATGAAATAATCAGCAAATAATGAATTTTAATGGGGAATGACTTAATCTAAATTTGTTGGCACCATGACCAAAGGTACCAAGTTAATATTGTGTTAGTATATTCCCCATTTCATTATTTGCAGATCATTTCTAATTATTTACATAGTAATTTGTCCTTGAACTAACACCTGAAACTCATCCAAAGGAAGAACCTAAAATGTCTATCTGAACGTACAATTTTGCGTATTTTATGAATCTGGGATCAAAAATAGGAATTTATATTTAACAAATTCAATTTATCCTTCAAATAACCTTGAAGGTCGTAGTCAAGGTTGAATTGAAGGTCGCCATCCGATGTCCCCCTCGACCGTTAACAAATTTCATTATAAGTAATTTTCTCCTATCTAGCACCGTATACCTGGGCCCTGATTCTCTAAAAAATAAGATATTAATGGATAAACGTGTAAACTTGCAAAAAGCGAAGCTTACTTTAATGAGTTCGCAATTTTTCGATTTGGCTACTACTTCAAATAAAATTAAAAATTGCAAACTAATAAAAGAAAATTTGCTTTTAACAGTTTTACACGTTAACCCATTATCTTATGATATTTTTTAGAAAATCAGGGTGCTGGCATTTTTTAAAAACTCACTTTTAATTTGAAATGAAATTATGCAGGCTCGAAATTCATTGTAGCCATATCGTGTGGACTTTTTAGCTTAAAACTAAATGAATTTTCAGAAACATGGAGTCTCCAGGGGTGCGATTCTGGCTCAGTGATAATTTGAAATGATAAAAAATCTTTTCATTCCCATCTAGTCATCCGTTTTAATTTTTTCATTATATAAAACAAAATTATGCATGCCTTATTGTATTAGAATGCGATTCTGGTTCGATGATAATGAAATCTGTGCTGAGATGTTCTAACATCACTTTCGATTCGTTTTCGATAGTATTTTGTCTCTTGTAACTAGAACAAAATTGTACGCTATTTTCTTCTTTCATTACAATTTTTCTAATGCAATATCAGCCTTCTGTATACTTTTCCTTTCCTTCACATCGATAAAATATCGCAAACAAAATTTTTCGTGATAAAGAGTGATGAATGAATGTAGAAATAGAATGATGTTTTATGCGAGCATGCTGAAATAGCAATAGAAAAAGCTTAATTCAAAAGTCGAAATAGTACACTGAGAGAAATGGTATTCCAATATTAAGAATAGGTTATTCTTAAATGCATAAATTTTAAATTGATAAAAATTTAAGAATATAGCGCACAATATCATGAATTATAATTACAATTTTAATCGAAATGAGAAATTTTCTGCATAATCATGCTTTTCAAAATTGATACTTATATACTCAATCTATTATAATGGTTAACTGATTAATTCAAATAATTTAATCTCTTTTTTTGGATTATTGATTTTGATTTCAGAATTATAAGATCAAATTATAGTTTTCATCTGAGAGCAATAAATCACTGTTCGAAACCACCATCTAATGAGATGACCAAGGTTTTTAAATATTGTTTTACGCGTACATATAATTAGATACATTATGATACATTTTAATTTTAATAGTTATTTTCACTTATTTTGGTATATGTATGTACAATGTACATACATATGTATATGAAAATGAAATATTTATGACATTTTGTTATACATAAGTATCCCATTTTTGATGTATGCATATAAAATGAGTATTTTCGAAATGTACAGCCATCAGGGGTGGCTTTACCATATAGGCGAACCAGGCGGCCGCCTAGGACGCTGAACTATTGTGGGTGCCTAAAAATACGGCCTTTATACTTTTTTTTAATTCTTTTTTATCAAATAAAATATAAAATATAATATCCGTAATATATGATATATTTTATTAGTTCAATATAAGGTCTGTCAATTCAAAAAAGCAAATTTACACATGCAAAGAAAAGTAGCATCACAAATTCATTTTGCGTGTAATCGCAACATCACCTCGCGGTAAAAAACTTCTCGTGTAACGAGAAAATACTCCAAGAAAAAAATTGTATAAAAGAATCTATAATTTACTGGAATATCCCATAAGTTGCCACCTGCTATGCGAGTGTTGCTTCGCTAAGAAAAATGAAAATACATATTCAACATTTAAGAACATTAAATATTTAATACGCAAATTATGAAATACATAACGTATTAATGTATTATTTAATCATAGTTAAAATTATATCGTGAACTTTATTTTTAATTCAAGTATAATAAGTTCAACATTACATCTATATATAATCTATCTTCGAATTATACGAATCTCGAATTGTGCATAGTATTTCTAAATTTAAGTATAGTTTTATACAAATTAAATATATAAATTTAATAAATAAATCATTATTCATGCGTACTAATCTTAATATAAGAATAAATCCACAATTTGTGCATAGATTTATTGTCCTGTTCTTAATTTAAGAATAAAATTCATAATTCCATAATAATTTATTTTATGATTTTAAGAATACTATTCTAGATAATAGAACTTGAAATTTTAAAATTGTGACAATCCATATTACATTTTACCTGGTGTATTTTTTCAGTTTATCTTTAAATGGTTTACGAAACGGATGTGCCTACTAGTGTCTATTGCGATTTTATAAATTTTTTCAAGTAAAAAAAGTTTTTAACGAGTTCAATTTCAAGTGTTAAATAAAACAAAACTCTAATCATAAAAGTGAAGTGAAAATTCATTTAATATTGTGTGGATAATTTGCTGTTTTGTACGAACTAAGTTCTGTGCTAATAAAATAAACTTTTGAACGATAAAGACGTTTACCTGCCGTGACAACAAAATATTAAAGAAAACATAATTAAACATCTGATTTAAGTTTAAGTGTCTGTGTCAATTAGTAAAATTATTTATGCAAATTTGGTGAAAAAAGAATTTTAATGTTGAATTTTTTTACTGTCGTGATATGTATGGAAGCTGAAAATTTCCAAACAATTACGCAAGGTATTATTATCACTTTCCCATCGGAAGAAAGTGTAAGTTTTATAATTAATTGGCCTTCAAAGTCAAAATTTCAAGCGTAATAATTATCGCAAACCAATGAAATGATTCCATTTTATTTTTGAGTGTTGTTTTCATAGCAAGATATTGCAAAATTAACTAACGCACACGCTATGTATTTTACTATATTTATTATAGGATTATTACTAAAACCAGCAACCGAATCAGAAAGAAACGCGTCTAGGTCTTTATATAACAAATATAAAAACTGTGCCAGTCAACTTCGCAGTAAAGGGATATTCACAAGCCGTTCACGAAGAAGACGCTCAAAATCTTTAGGTAATGTCTGACTTTTGTTAGAAACTAAAATTGCAATTCTACGAAATTTCGTCGTACTAAGAGTTTAAGATTAAATTTTATTGAAAAAAGTTGTATTCGTTTTTCAGATACAAGTAAAACAAGCATTGAAATAACACTTCCTGAAGGCTACTCTCTGAATAAGAAGTCATTAAATCTTTTTGATGAGCCCTATGAAGTGGTCGAGTTAAAGTGGCAAAGTACTTTTAACGGACGGCGGCATGAGCTGGACAGTTTACGGTCATCAACAGATAAATTGGTGCATTTTTTGAGTGAGTGGAGCTTATTTAAATCCTGTAATGGATTTAGATTGGTAAGTGAAAATTATTGTTTTTAAATACTACATAACACTAACACATTTTTTTTTCAATGCAGGTTGATATAGATTTTGAAAACTTTCATCATGAAAAAAGTACTCTGCTTTTGTCTAAGTGGCCTCAATTTGTAAACAACGCGGAAGAAATTTTGCATCGATAGATCAAGGATAAGGCTTAGGTAATATTCATTGCAAAAAAATGCAATATAAAATTTATCTACTCAATTTTAATGAAAAAACATATAAAAAATAGTTTTAAGATTATTAAACTTAATAAACATATTAAAATTGATGAACTAATTCAATATAATTGTAAACCAGACCAATATGTAAAATACCAGAGTATGGTATCTGTTTTTCATATATCATATAAGAACACTGAATATAAAATATAATTATATAAAATAAGGCATATTTAAGTTGAAAATAATCAAGTGACTATAATTGCACAAAGTACATATAGAACACGAATATTTTGATTTAAATGAAGTGCGCTTAAAATTATCAACATTGCATAAAACAGAGCGAGGAATGCCTTATGCTAAATATCATTTATTATAATGCAATTATTTTTGTTTTTTAGATATAAAGTAACTATAAAAAAAATTTCTAACAATTAAATATAAGGAAAATTGAACAAAATAAATTTGTATATGGTTAAAATGTTTATTAAATATTAATAAATTATGTAATATAAATGTATATATAAAAACATACTTTTATGATATGGATAATAAAACAAAATAAAAATTAAAGATATATTATGTATTTTAATTACTTTAAGATTATATTCTTAATGAAGTGTTGTGTTTGTCTTTTTATTGTTACTCAGTAGTTTATTTTTTCCGCTTATTATAGACAATTTGGATAAAAAACTAAAACTGATTATATTCTTAAATTAATAACCACTTTCTTCTCAAATGAAGCTATTACCTATGCACATTATATGAATTTTGGTCCCAAAATGAGAATTATAGTCTAAAATAATCTTCAAATTTTGTTCTCAAATGAAGCATAACTTCTATAAATTTGGTGAATTTTAGTTCCAAAATGAGAATTATAGTCTCAAATTAACATCGGGTTTCTTCTCAAATGAAACCATACCAATACAAATTTTGTGAGTTTTAATCTCAAATTGTGAATTATATTCTTAAATTAAGTAGGGTTTTCTTCTCAAATGAAGCCAAATCTTTTCAAATTTGGTGAATTTTAGTCCCAAAATAAGAATTATATTCTTATTTTAATATTAGTTTCTTCTCAAATGAAGGTATACTGGTTAAAATTGTGGAAATTTTAATCACATTATGAGAATTATAGTCTTAAATTGTATTAGTTTTTTCTCAAATGAACTATTACCCGCTAAAATTGTCTTATTTTTTGTCAACATGAATACTAACTATACTTGATTCAAGTATAATTACAAACAATATGAAGAATAGAAATTTTGAAACAAGTACTATTGAAATAAAATGATAAAGAATAATACTTATTTGAAACATACTACTCTTAATTATAGAAAATTATATTCTGAAATTATGCAACATATTCATAAATAACGATTATAGAAAAAAATATTGATAATTTTTAAACTTTAGATTTATCATTTTTAAGAATACAATTCATGAACAATGGAACGTCGTTTGTTTAAACTATGATTAATCTTCTAAAATTCAACATTATTAAAAATCACAATTCATCGATGCATTTTTCAGGATTACGCTGTATTTGAGAATAATTACGCTTAGCGCACATTCGATCAGGTCTTATCCACAATTTCATGACTATACCGCTTGATATCAGCAGACTTTTCTCTCAGTGTATACAATTTTATTCTTGAAAAGAGAGATATGAATACTATCGAACATCGAAAAAAGTGATGATAGAACATCTCAGCACTGATAAAATTATATCATTGCTATACACTGTGTTTTTCGATTTCAAGTAAGCGACGAATGGTAAATTTATGATGAATTTGAAACAAATTCAATAAATTTATCAGACTGGTTTTTGTCGATGAAAATTTTTGTCACCGATGATAAAATTTGTACGCACAAAAATTGTTACTAAAATATGTAGAATTATTTAATTATTTTCTAAATAAATTATTCCTTAAGAAAGTGATGTACTAAATATGTGTTTGCATTTGGATAAATGTATCCCTACAAATGTTTATTTTTTAACTCGTTGAGATGCTTAACGGTAAATCTCTCAGTCACTTTTTAGAATCTAAATAATTTGTATAATTGAATAACTGCAAAATCGAAATCGACGCAAAATTTACTCTAGGCAATTTAAAAAGTCTTAACATATTATAATTATTGGAGAGAAATAAGTGAGGTGCCCCTGAAATACTTTCACCATCTATAAAGAAAGATTTTGCAAAATGAAAATTCATTAAAAGAGTATTGGGATTTTTAACAACCCCATCAGTTGAATATATTCCGATAACGAACGTTACCTATTCTTTAAAAGAATATCGAGACCCTTTTTTCGGAATTTGCAAATTTTTAATATAATAAGTTATTTGAACAAGAAATTCCAAAGTATCAGGTTGCCTAATTTAGATCGAATGTCCAGTACAAATCTAACGGCAACACAAGAAAAAAATATCAGATAAAATGTACGCATAGTTAAAAAGTTGGTTTACGAGAAAGGTTTTGTTACCTTAGTTCTATTAAATTCGCCCTCTAATACAATCAAACCAAACTTTTGTGATTATTTCGCTGATTAGGTTGGTTTTGATAGAGCTCTGACGTAAATACCAAGAGTAAAAACCATCCTCGGAGACCTTTGCCTTTACTTTAAAATTCAAACTTTTAAATTTCAAAGTAGGCAACAGAAAACCGCCCCGGTGGCACAGTTGTTAGCATGCTTGCTTTAAGCCCCGGAGGTCCCGGGTTCGATTCCCGGCGGGTGATGAAAAAATCACGGCTGGTTAATGTAGGATCAATGAATTAATCACTCATTATCCGTTAAAAAAATGAATACGAAACTTCAATATGAAGCGGTCAAATCCCTCTATGAGATGTAGCGCCAGCGGAAAAAAAAAGAAACAGAAAACAATGAATTCTGCTGAATCAAATGTATCATATCATTTTATCACTGAACCGGTTTCGCAATTAATAATAACACATATAATAATAATTGATTAATACTAATATGGATTCAAGTACATACATCCAAATTAAGAGCGACCCGACCAAACAAGGAACAAAAATTTCAATTTGCTCCAATTTTTAGAGGATCATACAGAGTTTATTCTAAGTTAACAGTGATCTATTAACGAATTTGGCCCTTAGGCTTAATTCCATGAATGGTGCGAACAAAACCGGCGGAAAATGGCGCAAATATTGGCAGGACCAAAGGTACAAAATTAGTGTGTTATAGTCTAACATTAATTTATAAATATTTTTAATATAATATGTAGATCTTATGTTAAAGAGCGGAACGCCATAATAAATTCAGCAAAAAATAAAACAGGCGTACATACCATATAACAATATAAAAGAGCTCTCTGAATATGAGAAAAGGATAACCTCGCTGATAACAATTCAGGCGATTGTTGGTACTCGGAAATGGTTGAGGTAAATCAGGCAACATGGAAATTCCTTCAATTATTTAGGAACAGCTTTTATTTATAGGTAAATTTGTCAATTATTGACGAGCTACCTATCTCAGCGACCGTAGTGTTAACGGCTTAAGAGCCAATTCATCAGCCCAACCCATCCAAAGCCGCCTCTACACTGTCTTCAACTTTTCTTGCTGAACAACAGCTAAGGGAAGTTAGAGTACCAAACGGAATACAAAAAAAGAAGCTTTATTTAATGCAGAAAATAGCTAAGAAGCAGAATGAACTGGACGAATCAAAAATAAATGTCATAAACAACCTTAAGTTATAATAAACATTAGTAATTAAAAAAACAAAAAATTCTTTGCATTGAGAGAAGCAAAGAGAACGTGCGGCATGTAGTGGCACCTATACGTACTACCATAAGGATATCAGATAAATAGCTTTATTAAGAATTTATCAACTTTAGGTGCTGATGTTTTGTATGTCTCTATATTTATCGTTTTCGGTATAATATATTAGCAATGTCTGAAATTACCAATCAACTATTGAATGGTATAAATATAGCAACTGCAGCTTATAGTGAAAAATACTTGTAGAATACTTCATACAATATTAGTGTCCTGTGTCGCTGTAAACCTAACATAATGAATAATTAGTTTGCCTTTACTTTACTTCTTGATAAAATTCAAACTTTTAAATTTCAAAGTAGGCATAATACGAAAAACAATGAATTTTGCTTTCTTGCTTTGTTTACACCGATTCAAATTTATCATATCATTTTATCATTGAGCCAGAATCGCACCACAGACCACTTAAAAATTTAATCCGCCCTAATATACAATCAAACATGTTTTTGTTTATCTAATTTTTGTATAAATGGATGTACATCTCCAAAAATTTTTGAAATTGTACAGGTGCCATTCGCAACGTTCTCCGATATAAATTTACGTCTTCGGCTTGTATTTCATTTAATAAATTGTGGCTAAATCCTTCGCTTTCGCGGTGAAGTAGCCATTGGGAAGAATATTTTTTTTTTTTCTTATTTGATTCTTTTCGTAAGAAATATGAGGCAGCTCATAATAAATTTGCATTTGCTGCCGCAATTAATTGCAACGATATAGTTTACATACAACTACATACATTTTTCTCTATGATTTCAGAAATGTCAGAAAAAAGTATTTAATGTCAAAAAAAAAAATCAAATCCAATTCTTTTTTTGCTATATTTGATCGATTAGCTGCTAGAAAAATTGAGCTACAATTTTTTTTTGACGTTTCTATATTTTTTTCAAATCTATGGTGTATACACTCACTCTCACAAATATTTTGTATATATATTTTTTCTCTCACTCTGTTTGTCTTTTTTAGTCACTGAAAAAGTGGGAAAAAGTGAGTATCATGCAGCACAAGAAAATACGTGGTACAAGTTTATTTTAGCGCCTAAATGTATGCGAACACTACTATAAGTTATTTAAAAACTTTTATATTGAGTTGTAGTAAGCCATTAGAATTTTTTGGTAAACATTTTTTTCCTATCATAAACTTCAAAGCATGGTATGTTTGAAACAATATAACAATGAAAGTTAAATAATTTAGATTGAACGTGGCTTAGTACTAGTAGTAACGTATTGGACTAGAGCGACTAAGGTCTGGGGTTCGATTGTGCCCAAGGCATTTTAGTTTAGTTTTTCCAATTTATATTTTTTTGACGTGATCACGTCTTACACCGCATGTTCAGAAAATTGAAACGAAATCTTGCCTTTGGTCGTGGGCAATTACTGTAAGCATTACTTTTAATTTAAATGTATGATTTCTTAGGTTGGTCCTCAGGCTTCATGCTTCACGCATAATATTATCGCAACGACGTCATCAGGCAGCTAAGTAAGCCGGGCCGCGAACCTCGGATTTCGCGCGATATAAATGCTTGAACCAGAGAATGGCTCATCCGTTCCGAGCAATTCTGAAGTCAATTTTTGCGTAAAGCAACAGTGGTGGTTAATTTATTTTAAATTAAAATAATTAATTTCCACACTAATTTTAATTTTAATTAAATTTAAAAAATAGAGATTTACAGGGTTTGACTGCAATATAACGAGAGAATGCTCCTTCTGATCGGAGTAATTCTGGTGCTAATTTGTGCATAAAAAAAACTGTGGCAGATAATTTATTTTAAATTAAAATAATTAATCTCCATATAAATCTTAATTAAAATTACAAACTACAAAATAGCTATTTGCAATGATTGAGAGCACTGTAGCCTCATCTGATCGGAACCATTATGGTGTCAATTTATACGTAAAAAATCTATGGCAGATAATTTATTGTAAATTAAAATAATTAATCTCCACATAAATTTTAATTAAAATTAAAATCTACAAAAGAGCGACTTACAATGCTTGTGAGCAGTGTAGCGAGAGAACGCCTCTTCTGATCGAAGCGATTATAATCTCAATTTGTGAGTAAAGAAACTGTGGTGGATAATTTATTTTAAATTAAAGTAATAACCCTCCACATAAATTTTAAATGAATTGATATCTTGAAAATAGCGATTTACAATATATAGTTTAGAACACTGTAGAGAGAGAATCCCTCATTTATTTGTGCGTAAAGAAACTTTGGCTTATAATTTATATTGAATTAAAATAATTAATCTCAACATCTTATAAACGTTACACATCTTATAAACGTGTCTTATACCTACGGCCGTGTAGACGACACAGCCCACCCCGATTTTTTTTTTTTTTATTGAAGAAAAGCACAGCTCCCGCTGTTTTTAAGGTTTTTTTTTGTGGGATGCCCTCAACCCATGTAAAAAAATCCTTAAAAGCCCTTACTCTTTGGTTTAAGGTCTATTTCAGGTACAATAATCCTTAAAAGCCTTAAATCACGAGCTATTCCTACTCGTCTAAAAATATATCAAATGTTCAAATGGTGATTGTGGCAGCAACCACTGGACATCACCATTATATATCAAATGTATCCGTCCTAGGATGGGCTGTACTCCCTAGTATTATAATACTGTAATTGATGAAGATGAAATATGATACTTTGTCCACGACCAACAAAAATCATTATGTTTTATAATCAAATCCTTTAAATAATCCTAAAATAATTTTCGTCGACATTTTGACGTCCCAGTTTAATAATAGCTGTATTTTGTTGAGAAAAATTTAAACAAATCTAGTTTTGATTTATTTTTTGTCCTATTCTTAACTATAAACCTATTACGATTTAAATAAAGAAACATTTTTGTTTGCTTGATTTAAATCTGCGGCGCTTTATATCCAATGCAATTGTTGTTGTAATTTTGTCAACAAAATACACTAAATAATGAAAATGGCAAGAGACTACTAGATAAAATTTCAAAAATTAAATAATTTACTTGGTAGTATCAGAGCCTACTGTATAAATAGGAGCCTATCGACTGTATTTTTTACTAAGCTTAAAATAAGGTACATACAATTTTTTCTTTACTATGAAGCTATATGGGGAAACGCTTATTTTCATTTACAGTTTTAGTTTATTAGAAAGGTGAGCTTTTATGTTGTTTTTATGCGAAAATCTTCATAAAATATGAAAATTTATTTGATTAAAAAATCGATTCATGAAAATGTTTATTTCTTAGTGAAAATCGTCATGAAAAATAAGGTATTTTTGAAATTTACAATATTGTTATTTTTGTAATATACATTATGTTATGTACATCATAAATATAACTCGAAATTGATAAACAATACAATAATCATCTCTTTCATTGCCTCAATTCAAATTTGAATTCTAATGTATTTCTTTAGTTATTTTGAATTTGCAAAGCATGCTAGATTGTTTTGATGTTTTATTTTATTCGCACTCATTGTTTTGATTTAATTTATTCTGTTTGGCTCTATCTGATTTTTTTAAATTTTGATTATTGAGCGGATACATGTTGTCTTTTTTCTTATCATTGGGTTTAGATATGGACAAATGATGTCGGCATTAAACTGACGAATGGAACGGTGTACCCAAGCGGACAATAGTGAAGTATGTGATAGGCTGTAACAAAAATTTGCTATATGAAGTTATATGGAAATATTGTCTACTTAAATTACATTTTTATTTATGAAAATTATAATGATTGGAAACTTAACCCTTTAATGCATGATTTTTTCTTTTTAATTCTAATAGTTTTTTTCTTATAAAGATGTATTTGGTTGCAACGAATTTCATAGTAAAAATGGTTGGAAGCAGCTAGTTTTCCCGGAAAATTGATTTTATGACATGATGCCTATTTGCATCATTATGCAGTTGTGATATAAAATTTAAATATTTTTCCATTTATAACGCTTTTTAATAAAAAGGCAATTCGTTCAAAATTAAAATAAATTTCAAAAATAATATTTTTATTTATAAAAATTACATAAATGTAAATGTATGTTTACTACTAACTGTATGCAAAACATGGACTAACTAATTCTAAATGGCGATTTTATTTTCAAAACGCACAAAAAAACAAAAAAATGTGTGAAACTAGAGAGAAAAATAAATGAACAACAGATATATGAAACAAAACAGAAAAAATATACTCAAATTTAGATGCAGTTCACATTAGAATAACATGATGCAGATATGCTACAGTATGCATTAAAGGGTTAAATTAATCCCATATGTAGTTTAAATTGTGATTTTAGTATATCTGATTCATTTGGGACATTTTTTTCATTTTAAATATTAGAAAGTTGTACTTAAAAATTGCAGAAATTTTATGATAAACTCACCATAAATATATATTTTGGCCACTAAACATTTTTGGAGCTTTATTAGACCACAGTTGCTATGCTTTGACTTATTAATACAATCTAAAATTTAATATTTTTAAAACATTTAGGTTTTGGGTAACACTAGCTTATTTTGAAATTTCTGCAACTTTTAAGTACAAGTTTCTCATATTTAGAATGATAAGAATGTCACAAATAAATCAGATATACAAAAATCACACTTTAAACTAAATATGGGATTAATTCAATTTGCCAATCATTACAATTTTCATAAATAAAAATGTAATTTAAGTAGACAATATTTCCATATAACTTCATATAGCAAATTTTTGTTACAGCCTATCACATATTTCACTATTGTCCACTTAAGGCGCTTTTTCTACTTTACCAGTCGTCAATTGAATTTTCTCTTTCATATTGTTATTGTTGTAGATTGTTTTTTAATTTAGTTTCCCTTATTTTCTTTTGCTAATTGCTGGAAAATAAGGAAATTTTAGGATCTGTGTTTTAAATGAGTAAGACATTGAGTTGTTTGTTGGCGATTTTAATTCATGTTTTATCGTCAATCGAAAAGGCGTTTTTAAATTGAACTACTAAAATTGTTACCAATTGTACCTACATTGAATGTTCTTATAATTCTTGTAATTTATTGTAAGGTTTAAATAGTTAAGATCTTGTGCATTAAACTCACGGTAAGATGTTGTTTCATTTCATCAGATTATAGTGTATTAAATTTTATATTTTTAAAGGCATATTATCAGATTGTTAAAGAAAAGAGTACAGAAAATATTCAGATGAGATGAAACAACTAATTATAGATTGCTATTAGGATCAAAAAAAATTGTTTTATATGTCCCGGCAATAAACTAGTGTATTTCGGTAACTACGGATAAAACGTTTAATAAAAAAGGATTACTGCAAACGAGATTATTGCTCTATACATTGAAAGATCTGTATGATAATTTCAAAAAGTAATATAAAGATTTCAAAAAATTGCCAAAATTTTCATTTATTACTGCACTGAAATCACAAGAATGCATTTTTGCTGGAAACCCTGGAACACATCACATATGTGTGTACATTGTTCACAAAAATATAAAATTAAACGATTTGGTATTACACGAATTAATTTTAAAGTAAATAAATTGGGAATTAAAATAATTTGCTTACACAGGAATAGAGCTGTTGTAAATGTGAAAAAGAAGAATTGTAAGGGAATTTAACTGTATTAGTATAATTCACTAATACTACATGTGCACAATACATTCTAAATATAGAATGTAAAATTGTGGTACAATCAGTCCAGTAGCCATGGGCTGATGAGAGGATTGATTTTTTCATAAGCATAGGCTCATCGGTTCGCAACTGGATTAAATTCTCATACAATTTTTCAGAAAAATATTAACTTTATAATTAAAAATATAAAAAAAATAATCTTTAATGAGAACCTACCTGTCTATCTGTGAAGTGCTAGATAATTGTTCTTAATACTATGATAATATTCTTCTACGTATTACTTGTTAAAACACATCAAATGGTCTTAGGACCGGTTGCATATTTGTTATTACACGAATTAATTATTTAATTCAAATTAAAGTAAATAAATTGGGAATTAAATATAAAATTAAAAATCTCTGCAACAAACAACAAAATTGGTTATACAGACCTTGTTTATGGTGCAGTATGCAGTATGGATGATCTAAACTGCATGTTACATCGGTGTAAGAACTGTCCTGGAATAAAAAGAATACAGAACGTTTTTAATAAAAAAAAATACTCTATGGCCTGAAGAAAATATTAGGTATACAAATCGGGATACACAAAACGATACTAGGGCTACTCTTATACATAGTGTCACTGAAAATACAGACCAGTTAAGAAAAAAAAACTTCAATGAAATCTGGGATCTACGTAGCAGACACGCTAAAACTTTATTTTAAGCATTGTAAAGATAATTTCCTGAGCGATACTTGCATTATCATGATGGATTTTACTGAAAATTATTCATTTGTAATTCAAAATTCGGTACAGGCGTTTTATTTTAACAACACTCAAGCGACCATTCACTCTTTCGCTGTCTATTATAAACATGACAATAATGAATAAAAGCCAAGAAATAAGTTTTTGCGTTAACAATGATGCAACAGATCATAATGCTTACGCGGTACACGCTTTTTAAGAAGCATTTATGAAAATTATTAGTTCAGAATTTCCGTGGATTCAAAATATGATATATTTCTGATGGTGCACCTACATTGTATAATAATAAGTGAGTCAAATAAAATTATTTAATAATTATAAATAATACTCTACCCGGTTCCACACAACTAAGTAGCCGATAGGATAGTTAGTAAATTTTGTTTTTGTGTCTCGACTATTTTTTCTCGTTAGGCGATGTGAGGGGCAAGATTTCGTTCTATCATCATGTTCCCAAGCGGTCACCCGAATTTGTAGTAACCGTAGCAAATGTTGCTTGCCATCGTTGCTGAAGTTGTAGCGTCTCATCTCTCTTGTATACTCACCCCCACCCCCCTCAAATGATTGCGCACTTAAACCAAAACATTATATTAAATTGGCTCCTTGTCAATTTGTCATATGTCTGCTTGTCATAAAATTACTAAAACGTGAAAGAGCCATATACATAAATGTTATATAACTATCAGTAATCTCAGTTGATTAGAAATAACATTTGTATGTCCTAACGGCATAATATTATGTTATTTGGAGATTAAATTTTATGACATTTTTCGATTTTGTTGATTTTTGTTCGAGTATGTAACATCAACTAACTCATTTCGCTAATTATGTATTTACTTTTAATTTGTTAGCATCATACTGTGCAGGACACACTGTAACCATTATTTACACAAACTTCTAATCAGTTAATGTGTTTAGAATTATGTTGTGTAAACTATACCCGCTATTGAAAGAATGAGTTCTAAATGTTTAATTAGTTAATAACGACAAAGCATTGAAGTTTTGTGAGTTATGGAAGCAAATAAATTGGAAGAATTATCCAAATTGAAACAGTTAGTATTAAATATTATTAATTTTAATAAATAATAAATATTGTAATTATTTTTAGTCAATCATCTCATAGAAACCGTAAACGATTGAAACCGGTAATTGATAATCTCACTGAATACACCGCAAACACAACGATACACGGGATTAAATATTTGGGATGGAAGAAACGACCTGTTGCCGAAAAAATCTACTGGATTATAATATTTGTGATTTGTTTGATATTGTTGGGATTTTTTATAAGCGAGATTATTTCCAAATGGACCCATAAATTTGTGGTTTTAGTGGAAGATGATACACCGACACCGATCCATGAAATTCCATTTCCTGCCGTAACAATATGCCCACAACATAAAATAAAAAAATCCGAATTTTCATATCGACAATTTTTTGATTTGCATCAACAACGGAATATTGATTGGTCGGCTTTTCAAGATTACTTAATGAGATTTCAGTTGGCTCAACAGGTATGCGCTTACAAAACCATCAATATAATGTCCGAGGAGTTCTTTAGCAGTAAAGATTTTTTAAATAAATCGCATATTGAACTTCTACATGAGGTAGGTGGCTAAATGTACGCCCGTCCACATAATAAACTTAAAATATTTGTTCTGCTTACAGATATCACCGAAATTTGCAGATATTTTAAATTTATTTATGTCGAGTAGTTGCAAAGCTAAATTGAGCAGTTTAAAATTTTCATCCTCTTCAATTCCGGTTACAGTTGACACATTTTCCACTGTGTTGACAAGCTCAGGTGTTTGTTTCACGCTTAATCTGGACCCCAATATAATCCGAAGCGAAAATGTACAAACCGAATATCTTTATTTAAATATAAGCCATAATAAGGGTCTTTGCTCAGCAGATGAAATTTCACGAATTAAAATATACTTATATACAAAGGTATCTGATATGGATTCGCTGTGTCAACCGATGCATCCTGGCTACAAAATTATCTTACATTCACCTGAAATCTATCCGACAACGTTCGAAAATTACATCGCCATAAATCATGAAAGTACGACACAGATTAAAGTTCAACCCAAAATGATTACGACATCAGAAACGTTGCGGAGTTATACACCAAAACAACGTCAATGTTATTTTACGGATGAGCGACAGTTGAAATTTTTCAAATTTTATAATCGGGCCAATTGTAAATTGGAATGTTTTGCCAACTACACGCTACAAGTTTATGGTTGTGTACATTATGCCTTGCCTCGCAGTCCCGACATTCCAATATGCGGCGAACTGATTAATTACGCTGAATTGTACGAGATGGTCGATACTTTGGATTCTTTGTTAACTTATTACCAAGATTATCCAGAGAAAAGTGATAAGGTTTTGTTTCAGAACGCTAAAGAAATATATCCAAGTTCGTGTGATTGCTTATCCGAGTGTAACTCTATCGACTACGATTATACGACGACTGTGGAAAATTTTAATTTCAATACAATTGTCAAGGAAATTGGAAATTTGTGGAAGAGGGAAGCGCCTGAATCTCCAGCCGAATTTGAAATTGTTTGGAAAAGTCCAAAATTTCAGGGAACAATTCGGAAACAATTGTACACATTTTCCGATTTGGTTTCACATTTTGGCGGATTATTGGGATTGTTTATGGGCGCATCGATATTGAGCATATTTGAAATTATTTATTTTTGTGTCATTCGACATTTCATTAAGAAATATTGGAGGGGGGAATCTATTGAAAAATAATGTGTTTAAGTAAATAAAGTGACGTGATTGAACAGTTTGGAAACTTTGTTATTAATTTATTCTACTTTATGCGAATGTCACTCTCAAATAGGTATATTGTAACAACGTCCGAAGAAATAAAAGTTTGAGTTTTTCATCGAAAGCTACCACATACTCTCAAGTGGTTAACCAGACCGCATTTTGTAACCGGAAAGGTTTCAGTGGATCGGAGGGGTTATTTCCTGGACCACAGGAGAGCTTGAGATTGATAACAATAGTCTGAAATACCATCCCCAAACCTAAATATTCTGGAACACCAAAGATATTAAAAACTTTGGATTTTAGAAATGATATCTCTCCATTGGTGCTAGCGTACCTCAAAGGTTCCATGAGAACAAATTTAGTGTATAGTGATCTAATAAAATCAACAAATATGTCTTTCCATTATTGCTTCTAGGATATGGTCCTAAAAATCTATAAATAATCGCTGAAATGGCCGGTCTACTTCTCAATACGTTCCTATTTTAGGCTGGGTAATATAATTTAGAGGTTTCACTGTTTGACAAATCTCACAGCAACGAATATACTCACGGACATCACGGAACATTGAAGGCCAATAAAACTGCCGCTGCAACACTTCCAAAGTTTTCGCAACTCCGTGATTAGCACTTGTATGCGCATTATGAGCTTGTTTTAAAAGACTTGGCACTAAAGGTTCAGAAATTACCAATTTCCAGTGTGAAAGATTAGTTGATCTTGATCACCGTTAAGAAGTATATATAACTTACCCTTCATTTCTTGGTAATTGGATTTGATGTTTAGATTTTCCTTTAACACCCTAAAACTCTGCCAACGTAAATATCATCATTAAATGCCTCATCGTCAAAGTCCACATGCAGAGGAGGCAAACTCGCCCCATCATCACCGACAACATCAGAGTTTATGAGAGCTTCGAGATGGATTCTGAATAGGGCATCCGGAACAACGTTTAGACATCCCTTGCGGTACTCAATATTAAAATTAGCCTCATAACTTGAGACTCCATCGTGCAAGTCGCCCGGACAAATCCCTTTGATCCATTAACCATCGCAGACTTGAGTGATCGGTGATTATGGTGAAAGGGTACACCTCTACATATGGCCTGAATTTTTTCATGCTCACGCGATATGATACTCAGTACCGTCATCCAAATGCTGAAACAAAACACTCCCGATTCCACAATTGCTGGCATCACATTGAATGTAAAAGTGTTTCGTGAAGTCAGCATTGCGAAGGACAGGTGCCGTTGTTAAGGGGGTTTTCAGAAGATCGAATGACTGTTGGGCTTCATCATTCCATAACAATTTTTGATTGCGTTTTAAAAGATCAGTAAGAGGAGAGCATATCATGGCAAAGTTACATATAAATCGATGATACCATCCTGCCATTCCCAGAAATCGTCTTAGCTGTCGGGTGGTTTTGGGAGTTGGATAGTCCGTTATCGAGGTATTTCGTCTCCTTTAAGACAAACTTCCTTTTCTCGACGTTTATCGTCAAATTAGCAGCTTTCAGTAAACGTGCAACCTCTGCAAGTAGCGAGAAGTGTTCATCAAGATTTGCTGAAACTACAAGTAAGTCGTCCAGGTAGACGAAAACCCGATCATGTAAATGGTATGGGATCACCCGATGCATCAGTCTGCACATTGTTTGCGGTGCATTGCACAGACCGAAGGGCATTACCGGAATTGGTATAGAGATCGGCCCGAGACAGTGAATGCAGTTTTATCCCTTGATTGTGGATCCAGCGGGATCTGCCAGAAGGTATCTTTAAGATCTATAAACGAGATGTACTCAGTGTGGTCTAACCTACTAAGTAATCCAGCTATTAGTGGCAATGGATAGGTATCCCTGACAGTGACTGCATTCACCTTCCGTGTGTCAAGACATAGCCTTACCTTACCAGTGCTCTTGCGAACAAGGGTGACGGGAGAAGACCATGAACTCTGACATTCTTCTATAACCCCCAACTCCAACATTCTATCCAACTCCTTATCGATCTCTGCCTGAATCGCGGGTGATACTTGATAGTAACGTTGTTTCACTGGCACAGCATTCCGAACATCGATGGTATGAGAAACAAGACTCGTCCTTCCTAAACCATCTTTAGTGGAACATGGGAACATTACGATTATCTTGCCTAGTTGGTTTTCTTGTTCAGGCAGGAGTTCGTAACGATTACTTGGAATGACAGTAGGCTCTTGTATGTCTAAAGAACTAACTATACTAGGCCTAAGACCAAAAGCATCCCAAAAATCCATACCAAGATAAAGCGGTTGTACTAGACCAGGAGCTATATGGAAACGTATACGCTTTACAGCTCCTTGGTAAGAGACCGGAAGAACAACATGGCCTAGAATGGGTTGTTTTTCGCCACTTGCGGTTTGTAAGAAAGAGGGTAGCTGATGAACTTTTACTTTGGTTTCTTCCAAAAACTGTTCCGAACCAGTTCCAAGAACGCTGACATTAGCTTCACTATCTATTAGACCCGTGTAAGGCGTGCCGTTGATAAGAACCTGAACGTAAGGTCGCTTGTTGTCCTGTAAATTAAAGACGGATTCGGAAATCATTTTTCGGATTTGTTTTCGTAAGATCCAGTAACGAATAGATCGATTTGGTTCGCTTTGCCGTGGACCGTTAAGGTTTGTGTTGCCTGATCAGCAGTAGCTTGTGAAGGATACCACGAATCATGCCCGTGATTAAATAAATTTGACGAGTAATTAGTTGAATGGCTGTTAGAGGTACGTTGAATAATATATATATTATGAATGTCTTTTGGAACTAATGTCGGCTTTGGTAGAGCTCGGGACATGTATTGGAAGCTGCTTCCTCTGATTGAGTCCTGGGTGTCTGTATTGATTGGGCAAAATGAACTCCAGGTTATTTCATTTGTCTGCGTTGGTTTTCCGTAATTAATGCGGTACAGTTTTGACAATTCGATTTTAATACATTGGGTGCACCGCATCCATAACAATAAATTCCCAGCCCAAGACGTGAATCAACCCTAGTAGAACGAGGGTCATAACCTTGTCGTGCTTGCGAATTTGTTGAAAACTTTGGCGGAGGTGAACTGTATCTGGTGAACACTGATTGACTAGCCTCTCGATCGCCTGATATAGCATTAACAATAGGAAGCGCCTGCGATTTCTCCACACTATGGTATGAAGGTTGATAGTTTTGCGGTGTGTTGAAATGATTAGTAAATTCCGAAAGATTGGGAACTTCTACAATTTCATGGACAAACTTACGATGCGCTTCATGGTACTGGTTTACTCGCTTCCAGGTATCTTCGATGTCGATACACTGATTAACGAGGTCAGGAACTGATGATATTTTCCGACCGGCCAATTTTAACTGCAATCCAGCACTCATATTTTGGCGTAATATAAAAAAAAATTGTTTTTCTCTCGGCTTTTGTTGTCTAGCCACAATGGTTTGCCGAATTTCAAAATCCGTTCTTCGGTCTTGGAATTTATTACGTATGTCGATCTTCAAATTTCCCCACTGAACGAAACCATTGCGGTTTTCCGCAATAAAATGTGAAAAACGTTAACTAACTTCTCTAATGGAATTTTATTAGACCGAACTAAATGTTCCACACGATATAAAAATCTATCGATGGGTGGGCCGTTGGGCTATCCATCGAATAGTACGTTCCATTTATGAATAGGTAGCAAGGTCGAATGAAAATTACCAAGATAATTGGTGATTCCTGTGTTTGATTGAGAGATCTCTGAATTGGCACTGCAAAATCACCTTGCTGAATATTTTCGTTAGGTGACAACTTAATCTCTCTCTTAATCTCATCCTGCGTGTTGACCAACAGCACAATTTCAAGATCGGAAAAAAGTTGGGCTACCATTGTCTTCAGAAGGCTTAAAAGAATACTTTTGGGTTTTGGTTCAGCTGAACTTCATGGCCGAATTGTTTGCAATGTTACTGAACTTAGCCAAGAAATATGGAATTGGATCCAAAGTTGTCGCATGTTTCGGCCGCTCAACAATAACATTGAAATCACAAAGTACCGAATTTTGTGCCTCGTTAGACGTCTCCATAAATCAGCGCAGTTGGTTTCCGAATATTCAAAATTCATTGATGACTACAGGAATTACATTAAATTCTATCATGACCCACCGGCCAGTCGCACAGAGTGATCTCTATTTCCGAGCGCACTCGTATGCATTTAGCGCCGGCATTGCCAAAATGTACCGACAAATTCAAGCACTCCAAGGCGATCACATGTTTCAATTAATTTTGTGGCGAGAAAAGAACTCCTCTAAACATTAAAGCTTAAAAGTGGCACATATGGCACGTCCTCCGCACCGTTTTTTGCTACAAGAAGATTCAGGGAACAAAAGGTATTTTTCTGCAGCCAAAGGTGGTATCGAAGAAGTACAAATTCAACTGCTACTACAATAGAGATTTGACTTCAAATTATTAACATACTTTGTCCGCAAAAACCAATACACTGCATTGGATAAATTCATGTCTGATCCAGATAGAAAACTTTCGTTTCTAATCGACCGTGTAAAAAATTTCGCAATAAGAAAATAGGCCAATACCATCCGAATACAACCCAGATGATTAAATTTCACCAGTCCGATATATCGATTCATGGTCCTGCATTTACCCAACGCCACCTTTTACCCAACGCTTCGAGATGAATTTTTAATACTTGAAGAAATTTGTGAGATGAATAAAATTGTACCAGTAACCAGTCTGATATCCTGAATGAAATTAAACTTCACAACTGCTTCCGAAAATTATAAAAAAATTATTGCCTGCATCCTTCGGTTCGAAAGCATGCCTAGTTACAAATTTAGCGGTCCGTTAAAATTGAAAGAATTGTATCGACCTTCTTCTTCCTTCAACATCGACCTCTCAACACCATAACCCGAAATTGTCCACAACACCATAGACAGAATTGTCTAAAAGGAAATGTTTGCTGTTGAATACGTGGGATTAGAAAGCAAAAAATTTGTCGTGAAACCGCGTCGCTTCGCCGTCAACACACCACCTTAATGTTTATCTTGAAATATCCAATCCTTTTACTTAGCGAAAGTGGTCACATCATAACCAATTCAATCAATACTGGTTCTTTCAAAAATGTAATTGATTTTTTTGGAATCAGCATTATTTCAAAACAAGAAGCTAAATATAATTAAAATTTTGTGAAAAAAGCCAAATTCAGGAACTCGACACATCAAATTTAAATTTTGAAACAATCTATCGTTACAAATTGTGAGGAGACCAAAGGCCACAGTGAATTCTAATTATTTTTAAATCCCAAAATATATTTCAACACCGCGTGCGGTATAAATTGTAACAGGCGTTTACGAGTCATTTTTTAGCAATTTTTTACACAAACATATATGCATGTATCCGAGGGAAGCTTTAAGGCTAATAAATTTTATTTTGTTATGTTCTTAAAGATAAACGAAAAAACTGTGAAATAATAAATAAAATAAACAAATATCAGCGTGTTATCATTTCTCCCATATTTAATACTGGTTGACTGCCAACAATATTTATCTCCTTTTATGATTTACTGAGAAAACAGAATAAGAACGTCGACAATGTCAAAGGAAAATATAAAAATGGAAATGTTAAATATTCGCTTTAGTTTAATGGGCACAATAATCTTGACACGGTTTCTTCAACCACCCATTTATCCACCCACAGTTATCCAATCTATTTCAATTTCCCGTAATGACCAAAACAAGCTTTATAAATGACATTTTTATTTTATGTTGTTGTAAGCGCATGAAAATATGAATACATCTACTAAATTATGCCCCATGAAACATTAATCGGATTTTGAAGTTAAAATTATTTTCTAGGTCTGTTGTGTGTGTTTCATTACATACATAATACAATATAATTAATTACAATTTCATATTAAAAAAAATTAGAACATTAAAAAAATTATTTATTAACATGTTGCCTCCCTTGTACGTAAGTATATACACAGCGAACAATGATATATCCACAAGTGTTTGTAAGCTCATTTCAAATAAAATTTATTTTCTTGTAACATCCCCCTCTTATGTAGGGGCATAACATAACACAATTCAATGTAATCATACAATTATTTCCATGAAAAGCTTTCTAATAATATGTGCTCATGTTCTGTGTGTGTTTGTGTGCTTTTTACAGTCTGTATGTGTATGTGATATGTAAGTTCTTTAACTATAGAAAAAATTAATTTCAACAATTTCAAATATAAATTATATTTTGTGATATAAAAATGAAATAAATAATAAAAAAGAAAATCTCAAAAAATTATTATTAAATGGAAATCTACAAGAAAAACCCTAATAATTCTTTTTTTTGGAAAATTTAATATAAAAAAATAAAACCAAAACAAAAAAATTTAACCAAAATTGCCCAAAAGGGAACGACATTATAAAAAATTTAAATAATTTTTGTTGTCAAATTTTTTTTTGCCACTTTTCTCTCTCATGGCTTCTGGATATACAGTGGTGGAAAATTTAAAGGATTTCTGTTTTGGGTGTGTGTGTGTGTGTTCAGGCTTAATATTATTATGAAAATAAACCAAAAAAAATTTGTTTTTTGTGTGAGTGTGATTTTATGAGACACAATTCTCTGGAGGATTTCGACATCATAACATAATCTGGAAAACTTTGAGAAAAATTAACAGTCTTGTCGCACACGTCAAAACCAACGGGCGCCAACATCTAATAATCTAATTAAGTCCCTATATTTTTACGGGATTAATTTTAAATAAATAAATTATTTAAAGAAATATAACTAGGAACGAATTCTAAGTTAGGTCGGGTAGTTATTAGTCTTTCGTTAGGTTAGAAGCTAATTCTCATTGGAAGTATTAAATTCGAACTAAAAAATTATTTGTAAGTAATTAGGGTTAAAACTACGTTTGCATATCAAAAAACTTGTGAGCGAATGTGAAAAAGGAGTACATCTATAAATTAACACGTTAATCGCCATGTCAGTCATATGTGTCTGACACTAAGAAGTCCTACATGAGCCATGTCAGACATATATGTCTGACATACGGGATTTAATAGAAGGCCACAATAGCTTAGCCTACCAAGATTAAAACCTGAAAATTGCTTGCGTAAAGGCACTGCCCCATTCAAGACGGAAAATCGGCATTTAAAACCGTCAAACCCAATTTTTGGCTAAATTGCTTCATTTTGCAATATGAAAATTATTAACAAAGAGTTCTAATCTATAAGTGTAACCTTATTCTAAAATTTTTTTTTTAAAATTGATTAATTCCATTCAAAAAAATCCAATTTTGTATTTTGCCAGCCGTCAAGCAAAAATCCGTCCGTCAAAATATAAAATTGAGGTTTTTTGAATGAAATGAAATCAATTTTAATAAAATTTTCTACAAATAAGGCGAACTTATAGATTCGAACTATTTTTTAATAATTTTGATATTTAATATCAAACAATTTGATCAAAAATTGGAATTGACGTTTTGAAATGCCGGTTTCCTGTTTGTACATGGGGCAATGCCTTAAGTTCGATTATCGTGTTGATTAACGTATGAGCTTTTCTGAATTTATAAACCCCTTCCCCAATAGCTTCACTGGGCACAAAATATAATATGTCCAGGTCGCCAAATCACAGACTCATATATAAAAATTAACCCTTCGTATATTTGGTCTCGCAAAACTCGAAAAGTAATTGGTCGATTGACTTGAAATTTGGACACAACGTTGCATTCGAATACGTGTGTGTGATATATAGATGTCATACCTGTGACAGATGAAAACATGCTCTGTTGAAAAACAGCGCCATTTGTTAGACGTAAAACATTGCTCAACATTCAAATTTTTCTATAAAACTACGTTATAGATGGTGCTACAGTTGTTATTTCACGGAAGCAAACATAAAGGACAGAGCAACAAATCCTCCGAACAGAACATCAACAGCGTTTTTTTCTACTATGTCAAACAGATGATTTTGCAAGAATTTTGATGTATGCAGACATTCTGACTTATTACACTTGGAACGCAACACAAAAGAATTTTGAAAGACAAACCTGGAATATTTTCATCAAATGCTTTAGAAAGAATATACACTGTATATCCAAACAACGCAGAATGCTTTTATTTACGGTTGCTGCGTTGCACTGTAACAGTGGATGGAATATTACATAATATGTATCGGAGTGGGTGCAAGGTACTTCATTTGCTGGAAAACGACGATCACAAATCACAAGTCAATTGAAAATTCATCCGCCACTTCTAATCCAATTCAAATACGTTCGCTGTTCCCAATTATTTTAAATACATGTTTCCAGTCACAACCAGTACAATTGTGGCAGAAGTACAATGACTTTGTAACAGGTGACATACAAATCTTTTGACGCAGTGATGAACCAAGGTGAAGTAGTGAATTTCCCAATGGAATTTCTTAATTCTCGCGATGTTCCCGGATTACCGCCAAACATTCTGAATTTTAAAATTGAAGTGCCACTTATATTACTACGAAATATCGATCAGCCAAAATTATGCAATGGCTCACGATTATTAGTTAAAAAATTGATGAATAATCCAATTGAATGAACAATTCTGATTGGACCTCATAAAGGTCTGCTTCCATGCGCAGACGTACTACTTCCACGAATACCACTCATTCCGACCAACATGGCTTTCAAGGTCAAACGACTTCAATTTCCAATACACATTGCGTTCGCTAAGACTATCAATAAAGCGCAAGGGCAATCTTTGCAAGTGTGCCTTTTGAATTTAGAAACCGATGTTTCTCTCATGAGCAATTATATGTCGCATTCTCTGAGTTTTATTCCATAGCATCGCAAGGCAGTGTATTGAATTGAATGATGTGTTTTCTTGGTGAATCTATGTTCGCTAGAATACTACTTTTTACTTTCCGATTCATTTCATATCATACTATATACTGGAATATGGCCAATTGGGCCAGCCAAAAATGGAACTTAGCCATTATAAACTAATCATGATGAAATTTAGTGTGTAGCTTGCAAATAAGGTGAACCAGCCAGCAAAATGGGAACTAACCATTTATAAGTCGATCTTGATGTAATGATGATATGACGGTATGATGGTACGATTTTATAACGGCATGATGGTATGAGGGTAAGATTACATGAGGGTATGATGGTATGATGGTATACCATCATATGGTAAACATATGTGATAGTACGATGGTTTCGTCTTTAGTAGTGTGAGAGTACATCAATAAAATTATTAATTTTTCCCGAGCAACGCCGGCTGTTTCAGCTAGTTAGTTAGAAATTATTTGAAGTAACGATGTGTTATGTGAAAAACCTGGTGTAAAGTATTTCACACAAAGTGTAGCTACACAAATTCACGAAAAGTGTATGTTTGGTGAAAAAGTATATGTGTGCATACATAAGAAAGTGTAGAACCAGGTATGGCGTGATATTTTCATTAAGTGGACGGATTAAGCTTTCCGAAATGGTTTTTATTATTAAAATAAATAGGATTGGGCGTGTTCGATTAATTTTTAATAATTATGAAAATGATTTTAAATGTTCAAAATAATGCTTCATTTTCGTCATTTCCCTTAGTCTCAAATATGGTGTGAGCGTATATTTTCATTAAGTTATTTTCATGGCTGTTGTAATTTATTCTTCAGTAATTTTTTTTTATATCAGTCTTGTTGCTCAAAAATGAAGAATTTTCTCTACTGCAATTTTTAAAGTGAGTTGGTTTATCTGCAACTTCCCGAGTAACCAAAAATGGTGATCATAAAATTTTAGCCCAATTTGCCATAAAATGTAAGTTCCTTTTGATCACAAAAAAAGTTAACAATTTGGAACATATTTCTGCAGGTATTTTGTGACAAATGTGCATGTGGGTTTTACTCCCCCTTAAAAAAAATGTTAGTCACCAATTTGTCACAAAATTTAAATAATTTTTTGTGAAATATATTATTGACAATTTCTCGACACATTTATGCGGATATTTTGTGACAAACAAAGATTTGGTTTTACATGGATATGGAGAAAGGGCAAGCAAGCGTATGTAAAACACTATTTCATCTATAACGTAGCGTATTTTTTTATTACCAAAATTTTTATTTTGTTTAGTTAAAAACGTACATACATAAGTATCTGCCATTAGCGTCGAATGTCGATAGAAAGAAGTTACCGTTTGCTATTTTACTGTTTTTTTTAATGTGGAATTCGTGAAGTTAATTAGCGTGTAATTTTGAATTTATCGTGTACATTTCATTGTGTAAATGTAATTTTTTAGTTTATTGTGTAACTTTTTAGTACCTATATTTTACTTATTGCGTACATCTTTAGTTTTAATAATTTTATTTAGTATTAATTTCGCGTCTTTACAATTATTATAATTAATTGTATCATTCTTTGGTAAGTAAAAAACAATTTTGACCGAATTAGACACCGAAGTGGTGATAATTTAGTAGTGGTAATTTATATGGGATAAACCATTAGAATACATTTTGGAAAAATTTAAAATAAATAATAATACAAATATTAAATAAATAATACAACAGAGCATTTATTAAAAATTATTTAAGAAGGATCGTAAAAAATTTTCGTACGCATAATGGCATCAAATAAACCAACAATTATATTTACAAAATATCGAGAAATATTTGACTTTATTACCATTAAAAAGCTGTCGAATTTGTGACTAAATTTTCAACAAATATTTCAAAAATATTCCACCAAAATGCGACAAATTTGATTTCAAAAATGTTCGTTTACGCGTGACAATCGGCGTCAACCCCATCAGCCATTTTTCATCCTTTTTGTGACAACTTTTTGTCTCATTTTTTTTCCACCAATCACCATTTTATGGGAAATTTTGGTTGGTTTTGTATGACGCGTGGTTACTCGGGATGTTTATAATAATTTTAGCACGAAATAATTTTGTTGAGTTCACATCACATTTTAGATGAATTTTGTTTTGTGATCATTACAAAGAAAGAACAAAGTAGTGATATGATACAAAATGTTATATTGATTTAGGTGGGTTAATGAATATATTTGTTATTAATTAAAATATATTAATGTTTAGGATGGCAAAATATAATGTTTTAGCTGATTTCTAGAAGAAATGATATATGAAATTTTGATTTATACATATGTGAAATTTAAGCATTAAAAGCAGATAAGCTCATTTCTATGTCAAAATGCCCAAAAGTGAAAATGAGTAAATAAAACACATTATACGGGTGTTTGGGTTTGGGATGCTAATCCGTTAAGGGGTGATTCCTTGGTTCAGTCCTAAAAAAAATCGTATAGGGAGGGGGGTCCATTTTTGATATCCTTTGAGATACAGGGTATTTAAAAATTTTTTTTCAGGAAAAAGTACACCCAAATATTAAACTGTAACTTCCAATTTTCTAAACACCCTGTATCTCAAAGGATATCAAAAATGGACCACCCTTCCCTCCCCATGGGTATGCATACGTTTTTTTTCTCAGAATGAACCAAGCAATCACCCCTTAACGGATTAGCATCCCAAACCCGGACACGCTGTATATGATGTATGTACAAAAACCTGGAATGCATCAAAAATAATATATGTATTTGTCTATAAAAAAGCCGAAAGAATCATAGTGTTAAAAACCTATAAATTACCAAATTTTGTCTGATTAAGTCAGTAGACAGTCATCCAGTTTTCGTTCTCGATATTGTACAAAACAAAAAATGTACAGAATATAATAATTTTTAAATAAAATAAAAGTACAAAAAATATATATTAAAACACAAATAAAAGAAAAAATTTAATAATAAAATGAAAATATAAATATTGAAGTGCCCCATAACAATTTCTTTTACTACAAAAATTGGTGACAGCAGTGGGATTGCTCTAAGCAGCAATTCTTCGTGTGGAAATTTTGCTAGTGAAAAGACGCTTGTTTGTTGATAGTTATAACGTTAAATTAAACGCTACACAGTTGAAAATTTTTGTGATATACGATGCTATTAGCATCACATATTGATCCAACTTAACCCTTATGTCTATAACCGGCTACCTGAGTAGCCATTTGATTTTAAAATGATAATTTTTAATTCTTGAGTTACGTGATGCCAGCTCCACGACATACCCAGAATTACTATTTTTTATCGATTTTCGAATAGAAGCTGGACACTAAATTTGTTCAAGATGAAATTTTTTTGTTTTAATATTTTTACTCTGTTGTTCCATGACCGGCTACCCGGATAGCCAACTAAAGAAATACTTGATGTATTGGTTTTTGTAAATATTGTATTGCCATAAAAGTTTGATTTCATAATTTCTCAAGTAAAACAGAAGCAAAATAAATTAAAAGAAAAAAAATTCAGTAATTAAAAAAATATTAATAACAAAAACTTTACACACTTTACAAACAAATTTACTATCTGAGCACGAGTTGTTGCTGTAAAAATCTAGTAAGCCACCACGAACCCAACGTAAATAATGCTGAAGAAGAAAACAAAAGGCAACCATTTTTGATTATGTTTCTGCATTTTTTACTCTATGCAACAATAAAATTAAAGGAAATATACATAAAATTCAAACGTTTTTATTAAAAATAGGAAAATGTAAGTATGGCTACTTAACCTATAGTATGGGTAGCAGGTTATAGAACAACGTAAATCTTTTTGGTTATAGACACAAAGGTTAAGTTTACATCACTTTATGATACAAGCCTTGCTTCGAAATCTGTTTAAATATTATTTGCATCGAAAATGAAATTTAGATGCAGCCATTGTAACGAATAAAATTGAATTAGTAATTAGATGAAAGGGCGATTTGGATGCAAGTTTTGCATCGAACAGAATTGCGACACTATTAGTATCGAATACAATGGCAATCATCGCTGCTTTTAATTATGATTATATTTGAATTAAATTAAGTAACTTTGGTTATCACAAATGCTTTAATTTAAAATAAAAATCTTATTATCATTTAAAAAAATTGTATTTCTTTTTAATAGACACATATATTTGAAGTAACAAACTTGTAAAGGTTGATAATAAACTCCTAGAAAATCTTCTAGGAAGGCATAGTTTATGTTTAAGTTTTACTTCTTTCCATTCCTATCGGTACAAATGTAACCTAACATCAAAATGTTTTTCAATTTGATACTATTTTCATGGTATAATAACATAATTTATATCTCTTTACAAATCAGGGTGGGAAAATACAAGTATTTAAAAAAAATACACAATCTTTGGTTTTTTGGTTTAATTCAACTTTTTGTGTTAACTTAATTTTTAATAAAATGGTTGAAGTCCAGCCTTCCGATGTTTTTTTTAAATTATAAAAATTTTCTCGTTCATTTTAACAACTGGCCTCCCGTTATTTATGTATTCTTCATGAGTAGAGCCCGAATGTTTTTGGTCTTTTTCTTTCGTATTTTACCGAAGAGTATAATTATAATACAATAAAAAAATTTAAAAATGAAAGTAAACTTGTTTATAGGGTTTAGCGTATGTGGAGGTGGAAAGAAGCGTTTCAAAATATAAATAAGCATTGTTAAGTGATTGCGACAATTGCTTACTTTTGAAAATACATTTTTAAAAGAAGCAAGTGCCAATTGCTGCGTTTATACCACAGCTAAATTAGCAATGCTAAACCAAAATGACAACTGTAGCAGTGGTATAAACGCGACATATACATAGTTCAGCTAGCTAAAATAGCACCGCTAATTTAGCGTTGCTACGTAGTTAGCTGAGCTATATAGCTACGGTATAAACATTGCTATATTACTAGAAATGCCAAATTGTTATTTTGTGTTTATTGTTTATATTCATAGATCAAAGGAATTGGAAATAGGCAGTCACAAGTATTAAAATTCGGGATACATTTTTATTTTTAACTAATATATTTATAATTATTGTTTAATTATTGTGTGTGCCAAGTTTACAATAACAAATTAAAATTGAGAAAAAAGACAATTTTTATTTTTTGACATTTGTAGCAACTTGAGGTATAAATATGAGCTAAATAATTTTGACAATTCTAGCAGTGCTAAGAATTCAATAGACAAGAGACAATTCTAGCAGTGCTAATTTAACTGTGGTATAAACGCAGCAAATGTCGATTTTTTTCTGATTGAGACAAATCAAAAAATTTACAGAAATTTTGAAACTTACAGAGTTTATAGAATATGTAGAATTATTAAAATGAATAGAAGTAATCAAATGTATAAAATTTCAGAATTCAAAGAATTTATAAAAATAGAAATTAGAGAATTTTTAGAAAAAAAAAATTGGAAATCAATTTAAGTTTGTAGAATTTATAAAACTGTTGATTAAAACCATTTAAAGAACTAAGAATCTTCAAAATTTAAATAATTTATAATATTCATAAAAATTATAAGTTTACAAAACTTTTAGATTTGTTAAATTAAAAGAAAAAAAATTAAAGAACTTACTGATTTCTAAGCTTTTTAGTATTAATAGAATTTATAGAATTTACCGAACTTATTGAATTTATAGAACTGACAAACTTGAAACAATTTGTAGAACCCTCTATATCTATAAAATATAAAGAATTTATAAAATTTATAGATTTTTTAGAATTATGTAGAAGAATTTATAGAATTGATGGAATTTATAAAATTTATAGAATTATTAGCTTTTAAGATTTACAGATTTTATCGAATCTACTGAATTAACAAGAAATATGAATTTATGGCTATATTCATTGAATTTATAGAATTTTCATTTAAAGAAATTATAATATTTATAAAATTTGTAGCATTCAAAGAATTTATAGATTTTATCAATTATTAACACAACAATAATTAAAACAAATTTGGAAATAAATAATTCAGTAGTTAAGTCATAATTAATTACTTATTTGTCTATTTTGCATTTACTAATTAAAAACATCGTGTTTTAATCTCCAATACTGCTTCGGCTCCAATATATGGGCTATAATTGCTTTTGTGAATTTGGTTACAATACTTTTATACATGCATATTTATGTCGCGTCGTCCATACGCAAGCCCTTGATATCCAATAAAGTCAGATAAAGGATTAAATTACATTTAATACAAAAATAATTAGTTAAAAGTTAGGTTGATTGAAATCAGATAAAATCAATGGCCGCGTTTATTGCAAAGCACCGCTTGCTGCAAACGTAGGATGAGCTTTCCATCATTTTGCTTACAATGACGTGCTGAAACTTTTGTTAGTTTGTTAGAAATTTTGTAAGTTAGAAAATTCTGAAACTTAAAGAGTACACATGACCACATAAAACAGAAAGGAATAGTTCGAGTAAGGATTCTTATAAATGGTTATATTGTAATATAATATAATTGAAATTCCATTGCACCCGTCCGAGCACCAATATACACCAATTCCTACATCAACCACAACTCTAATACCAACGCAATGTAGGCGGTTTTTATTCGAAAAAATATCGACTCAATGTTTTCACGTTGGTTTGACGAAGGTAAAATTTGTCAATGCTAAATTGTCGTTAAATGGAAACAAATTCCAAAAATAATTCTCGTTTGGCATGTAAAATGAAAGGAAAGAGTAATGTTTTGGTCGGCGCAATTTTGCTTGTGTAAATGACTAAAAGTTTATGACGTTTTCTGTGGTATTTCTATTTTTATCGTCTGAAATGCTTTGTGAAAAATTTAGAGAATACTGATGGACATCATACTACTTTCTTAGGAAATAAAATAAAAATTATCCAAACTGTTACCACGATTTTATAATCAACACAACAATTCTTTGCAAACCCTTTCTTTGGAAAAATTGTACATTCAGCGTTTAAAACTGATCATATTTTTTTTAAAGAGTCATCTATCAGGGTGGGTTACTAATTAACCTGCCTAATTATTATCGCACCTTATTTGTGTTTAGCTTAAATCTAATTTTTCCTTGGATTATACTTATATGAATGTATTACTGATTTTAGGGCCGCAATATGATAAGTTTGAGAATCAGTGCTTAATTAATTTAAGGCATGTTATCAATTTTTTGATTTAAGCGAATTGTATGCTTACGTATGAGATCGATTTTATTAGATTTAGAAATTTTATGAATTTTTTGATTTTCAACAAAATGCTTTGTAAGCTTATGAAATTTATTAAATTTATTTGAATTCGATGAACTCTTCGTTATTCCTTCCGGGTCGAGTAACTATCTAATGATAAGTTATTTATGAACGAGGAATGGTTTCCAACTCCTTTGAGCTAGAGCATGAACATAGTAAATTTTTATGATTGAACTTAAATTTAGTGTTTTATTTAACAGTTACCGGTGTTTTTTTTAACAGAATGTAATACCTAATTTTCGAAAATGTTCATGAAAAAAATATTTCATATTGAATTTTATATTAGAAGTTCGTATCGAAAATTAAATGTTGCAGAAAAAAACAAAACCTATTGAAAATGGAAAAAAAAGCTGAAGTAGGAGCCTTTTTTCAATTTTCAATAGTTTTTGTTTTTTTCTGCAACATTTAATTTACGATACTAACTTCTAATATAAAATTCAATGTGAAATATTTTTGCATGAACCATTTTTCGAAAATTAGGTATTTACATTCTGCTAAAAAAAGTACCGAGAACTGTTAAATAAAACACTAAATTTAAGTTCAATCATAAAAATTTACTTTGTCGCCCTCAAAGTATTCCCCATTCGTGGGTATACTATACACATACATATAGCAGCGTTTTTTTGCAATCATCGGAAAAATGTATAGGCACTTTTGGAGGGCCTTTGGGAATAGCTTCAAGCGAGTCAACACGTGTTCCACGGTGGATTGATTTGCGTCACAAGAAATTTTCTTTGCAATAGAAAATTTTAGGCAAGCTCTTGAAGGACGACTGCCTTAACCAACTGCTAAAAACAGACTGGTTGACAGATCGCGCACAAAGTTGGCATCATAATGAAAAATAGTCGTAAAATCTAGGAAAAACAAATTTTTTAAATCCCTTCAGCGCAGGCATTTTAAGTTTACAATTCCCGCTACTTTTTGGCCAGAAGTGTATTTATGAAAGATTATCTGAAAATTATGTTTTAATTTTTTGACAAATTTTTACACGTTGTCGCGCATCATAAGAGCTTTCTAAAAATATTTTCTAGTTGGCCTATGTCGTATTATTCATCTTCGGCGTCTAAGCATATTAAAATTATCGCTATGTCTATTTAAAGTGCTTATACACAACTGCGTATTAAAATGTAACATTTCCCGCACTATACGATTATTTAGCGCATAAAATGATTTGGACACAGAAATTTTGTAGAATATTTTTGGTTACCAGAAAACTGATAATAAAATGATAAGAAATGCAAAAAAAAAAATAAAATATAAAAATTCAACAACAGACGACAAAAAAAAGAGAAAAATCCATTTGTCATTTCTATTTTCATCTAACTGTAATTTTTTATTTTCTGTTTTTGTATTTCCAACACAAATTTTTTCTTTCTTTATTTTGGAAAAATGAAATACTGTTATAAAAATAAATAAAAATCTTGATATCAGTGTCATATGTTTAGATATAATATAATTTGTGTATCATAATAACTTACATAATAGAATGGGAAAGTTGAAAATTTCCATTTTACGAAAAAAAAACTTGCCAAGAAGCTCATCTTATTATCATTTCTATGTTTTTGCTCCCACATTCACTTTAATTTCCATAGAACTTTATATTTTTTGTTTGTACGATTATTTGCCATTGCTGCTGTTGTTGTGCGTTCGAGATTTATTTTAAATGGTGAACGTTTAAGATTTATTGGATAGGTAATTCAATTGTTTCGTTTATAAGATTATATTGTACTGGGTTTTCACTTAGACAACAATTTATTTTTTTATTATGTCTGTCTGCATGCTGTTTATGATTTTTAAACTGGTGATCCGTAATCTTGAACTCTTTGTACCTTGTGTAATAAATATAAATGTGGTAATGTAGATAGTATACATTTGCCTGTTACATATTCATAAAGAATACATATCATCACATTATAAGCGGGTTTGACAAAATAAATGAAACAAGCAAGATGTTGAGTAAAATCAATTTGTATAGTGTACATAGGTTGGTATAATATTCTGTTGATTGGAAAAATTATTTTGAGATTTTTCATCAAAAAGTACTTGTTCCCTATGTCGAAAAAATAAATTTTTTTTATTTATTTAAATAGACGAGAAGAATTATTTTTCCGGTACCTCGAAGAGATTTATTTTTGTTACTTTTTCGCAGACAGTTCAACAAACTGTATCAGTCAGATGAAAAATATTTAATGAAGTAATTGCCGTAACGTGAAGTACTGATATAATATAAAAGCTTGACAGATTTTGAATATAAACAAGACTGCAGGTTTTGTTTTTGATCATATTATAACCGCTACAATAATATTATAACTTCGATTGAGTGTGGCATTCCTTAAGCGGAACTTGATTCCTAGAAATTGTCAGAGATGAATTTGTTCAAAGTTAAACTAAATGTCTTCAAGAAAAATAAATATAGCAATCTCAGTCGGTGCTTTTAGGAGTGCTTGCGAATGTTTAAATTAAACACATTAGCCCGCCTAGCCATATAAATCTGCAGTATGACGCCTTCAAATAGTTTTCTAATAATAATTGCCTTTGCAAATCCGACAAAAACAATACCACCCAAGTAAAACACAAATTTGAGCTATACAAAAATCAAAAGAAGATAATATATGTATACGTTAATATTAGACGCCAAATTCGAACCATTAACCATTTCTTCCATCGTATATTGGAGGGATTTAGTGCAGGCATAGGTATCCATAAAATGTGAATTTTATTTTAAGAATTTTTGAAATTTAAGGATTTTATGAATTGATGAGATCACGAATATAAATTTACGAATTCTAGGTGTTTTGAAGTTTCATAAAGTTTTTGAATTTATTAAATTTTATAATATCATTTATGAATTTTACAATTTTAACATATTTTTGGAATTTTTTGAATTATATGCAATTAATCAACTAGATAAGTTGAATATACTCATAAATTCGAGTTTTATTAATTTTACGAATTTTTGAATTTTATAGGTTTTATAAAATTCAGCAATTCTATAAATTTAGGGTACTCATCAATCAATTTTACAAATTTTATAAACTTAATGAATTTTTTAAATTGATTGATTAGAATTTATAAATTTACGAAATTAAATTTATGAATTTTATGTATTTTACGGAATTTAAATTTTCTAAATTTTATGAGTTTTACCTATTGTTGCATTTTAAGAAATTAATTAATTTTATGAGTTTTAGGAATTTTGCGAATTTGATTTGTGAATTTAACGAACTAGAAAAGTTGTATAAACTGTACTATAGTATACATATTATGAATTTTGTAAATGGATACATATTTTAAATATTTTATATTCCTTCAATTTGACAACTTTATTTATGCGTTTAGAATTTTAAGAACTTCGTTTATTTTAATTATTATTAAGAATTTGACGGATGAGTCTAATTTTATAAATATTTTGAACTCAATGAATTTTAAGCACTTGATCAATTTTATTAATTTTATAAAATGTTTTATGGTTTTTAAGAAATTTATTAATTTTATGAAATTGATGAACAGACGAATTTTAAAAAGTTCAAGAACATAATGGGATTATGTGTGAATCAATTTTCTGAATTGTTGAATTTTACAAATTTTAGGAATTATATGAATTGTAAAGATTTAATCAATTTGAATAATTTTATAAATTTTATATATTTTATTAATTTCACAAATTTGTTTCATATTTAGGATACGCTTTATACATCTGTAACGAATCCGCAAGTTTCGTTTGACACAGCAGCTTGCACTGCTGTACCAAATTGACAAAACCGCAAATTCCGTTAACATAATCATGAGATTAGGGGTCTGGTGCAGTCTGGTAGCTTTCTAGAGCTCACAGTGCAGCGTGGGGTTTCCCAGACATATTCTCATCCTTGAATAACCGCATGATAAAGTAAATAAAGGGAGCAGAGAATAAAACTACCTTTGGCACGTCCTTAGTTGCTAAAGAAATAATAAGAAGAGTGTTCGTTCGGAATTACAGCTTCAACCTTTCTTCCCTTATCATCGAGCTGCCTACCGGAAATAACTCTCCGGTCGCAGCGGTTATAATATATGGAAGAGCATCTCCATGACAGACCCAACGACGTCCCCCCAAAGCGGAAATCGTCGTCCAACACACGACCAACACATAAATTAACAAAAAGGAAATGGAGAGACTGACTCTTCACGAAACCCCACCCGTCATCACATGATCAAAGAATTACTTTCACCCACATGGTGAGTAAACAACACGAGATGTAATGTGTTAACAAACCGTTCATTACCAAATAAGGTGACCACTGAAGGTCACAACGGTCGCACAATACACCACCAAAAGAGAAGCAAAAACAACAAAAAAAATATGTTACACCAAAAAGAAACACGTGATTTTACTATTTGAATTTAAAACGGTATTTAACACTGTATTTATGAAAATAATAAAAAAACCAGAGAAAATCTGATCTGATGGTAGTACAAATTGTACACCACGCGACAGCTTGAATAACGTTATTTGGAAAAAGGAAATATAGTACGTAAGATGTAAAAACAAACTGATACGATTAATCGCAACAGTCAAGGTCGGATTACAATTATTATACAAAATTTAATTTAAAATTTAGCCACCACATGAACTTTCCACTTTACAAGACCCAAGACGGTATGTAAGTAATGATGGGTTTTCCCAATTTTGGAAATCACCAATCCCGTCTTAAATTTTTTTTTCTTACACAAAACAATCCGAACCGTCATGCGTCATCCGAACCGTCATCCGAGCATATTAAATGCAGCCAAAACTAGATCTACAAACTTACATTAAACATATTTTTTTCTATCACAGAACTGAATTTATTAATTTTGTTTATTTTATGTTTTTTTTAACCACTGAACAAAACTAAGCTGAAGCTGAAGGCTTATCGACACTTTTCTCAAGGGAAAACTATCAAGCTTTTATACATCAGAAAAAAGAAAATTTCGTATGTATTATTTCAATACTTATTAATATTTTTCTTTTTTATTTAATGATCACCAAACCAATTAATTTCTCCAATAATTTTTATAAATACAGTTTATGTTGAATCACTGTCGGTATTTTATTTTATTAAGATAGATACACAATTAAATTTTTTTTTAATAATTAACAGTCGAGAGCCAATTTATATCTCCACCGCTTTGCACTACACTCCAAACTTGACTAATCCCAAATCCAATGCGTTTTTTTACTTCGAACTTTATAACAAAACGCTTTTCGACCCGCATGATTAAAAAACAAAAAAAACTGAACGATTCTTTATATCACCCGCGCGATGTCGTCATATGCATACCATCAAATCAGATCATTATACAATACAACACCATACACGTCCTACATAAACAAAATGTTTCTCTCCATCGAATATTTCAGATACAAACCCACAAACACATTTATCGCACGAACGTACAATATACACGAGATATAAAAAACTCGGTTTTTGCGTGTTGATTTTTTTCTTCTCTTGTGTACAGAAACAAAACCAACAAAAATGTTTATACAAGCCGTGTCATTCGCTCTTTACACCAATCCTCTCTCAGAAATTGTGCTCTATGAGTTGGTATTGGTATGTCACAAAACCAACAAAAATGTAAACAATAATTTAGGCATTTGTGTTAATTTTGTGTATATATATTATCTGATTTATTTTCTACATTACTAATACTAAGCCATAGGGTACAATTTTTATAGCTTAAGTGTTTGCTTGGCACGGCTTGTATAAACATTTTTGTTGGTTTTGACGGAAACGATAAAAATATGTTTACAACAAAACCAAAATTGATAAAAATGAAAATGCAAACGAGTAACCATAACTGGTACAGAAAAAAATCCAGTGCAGGCGTGATAATTATGATGATGGTAACATGAATACAATTGTGTGTATATGTAATTGCGACATCAGCCAGGGGTACGATTCTGGTTCGATGATATGATAATAAAAAAACAAAAATATCATCGGATTTTTTATTTGCTTTTATCATTGTATTTTATCATAGTAGATATACTAAAAAGCGATTCTGGTTCGATGATAATTAAAAATTATATAATTATCATCGATGAAATACAAGGCCTACTATGTTCAAATAAGAACCCCATATTAAAATAACATATATGAAGTTGCCACTGGATGACGAAATGTGCAAAACAAACCCAATTTTGAGAAGCAATTGAGCATATTTTTATATTACTATATCGTGGATCATGACCATTTCCCGACTGATTTCGATGAAATTCAACATGTGCGTTGGAAATGGGATTCTAAAATGATTGTTAGGTGTCATGAAAACCACTCTTAGGTATCATGAAGAAATATTAATTTTGTTCTTATATTACACTAATTTTGCACCCGGAGCATAGAGCGGCAAATGTGTACACCGCCGGCAAGCGTGCATACTCGCCTGCTACTTTGGGCAATGTGATTTAAACCTTCGTTTATCTACTAAATTTGGATAATGTGCACATTTATCAGTTAACGTTGTTAAATGTGGATATATAATTTATTGTAGACAATTTATACTACCTACAACATTGGAAAAGAAAAAATAATTTTCTAAGAAAATAATATTTAATAGTTTTACTGATTTATTAAAAATTAAAAACAGTAATTAATGGAAAAGAAAGAGTTAACTTTTAAATATTCTGGAAAATGGAGATTTTAATTCTAATTTTAAATTTAAATGTCCATTTTCCAGAATATTTTTAAAATAGATCTTAATTTTAAAGAAGATTGAACAGTTTTAAATAATTTTTGGGATATCATTTCTTATCCGATATAACGACTAATGACGAAAATATAAATATGTATTTCCGATTTGAAAACCAATATGAATATTTATGATTGTAAAGAGGGAAACTCGCTCTTGACAAAATTTGAATTCGCAGTGCGCATGCTCAAAACCATTTTTTTGGAAAACGAAACCAATTAACCAATATTACTATTATCAAGAGAGGAAACTCTCTTTGAAGAATAATAATTTTATCATTTTTTATTATCATCGAACCAGAATCGCTTTTGATAATATGTTGATGATCAAATAGAATAAAAAGATAAAAAGCAAAGACAAAAACAAAATGACAAAAACAATTGAAAAATTCGATGATATTTTTGTTTTCTCATTATCATATCATCGAACCGGAATCGCACCCAGGGGCCTGATTCTCTAAAAAATAAGATAATGTTTAAAAGGGTAAAGCGACCGTTTACACATTTACACTCTATTTTTTTATTCTCTAAAATTTGAAAATGATATAATGTAAATATTCAAGTAAAATTTCCGCCAAAAGTTTACTTAGTTGTTTTACTTTGGGAGAAGTATTTTGTTTCAGTATAACGTCAGTAAAATTGAATTTAAAATTCATTACGAGTAATAGTGGAATAATTATTATTAAAATATACGTAGATTATATTATAAAATATGTGTTGTGATATTAACAGGTAGGTGTAGACCGCGAACCATTTCTTTCGAAATTAGCTTTCAGAATGGTTCAAAGTACAAGGATTTTTTTCTTATTTAAATTTAATTGTATGAACTAGACTTATTACTCCAAGAGGAAAGCGGGCCACTAACCAACAAAAGGGTGCATTGTTAACCTTTTTAGAGGAGAACATCGATTTTGCGCATGACAGGTAAGTAACAAAGTTGTTACATTTATTTTAGAAAAGTGTTAATCATATACATATGTTGCATATGTTGCAAGTAGATTCGAGGGAGATGACGGTGCAGAGACTCAGCAGTTAAAATGGGCTGAAATATCTACCATTTTAAATAGTTTGAGCGGAGCAAAAGAAAATGCAGAACAGTGGAAGAAGTATTGGCGAGATTTGAAGTAAGATAAATGAAATTGTATAAAATGCCTTAATATATAACATATTTTTACCAAATTTCAGAAGAAACACAAAAGCAAAAGCAAGTGCTGAAAAACGGCTCCAAGAGGAATCGGGAGTACATGGGTTTCGTAAAATTAAAACTCTGGACGAATATGAGAAGATGGTTGTTATAGAATTATTTCGCTAGCAGTCATAGATGGAGATGGCGAGAGCCAACAATGAGGTTTCGGAGATACTCGGGTAAGTTCTCATTAGGTTATGTGAAACAAATAATAATATAACCAACTGATTGTTATATAGACTTTGAGTTACTCTGAAGTAATTGATAAAGATTCTCCTATCCAAGCAGAATGCCTTGTCATGGTTGACGAGTTAGTGGAAATCATCAATGCTGAGCAGGAGCTACAACCCGGACCTCCTAGCGTAAAAAAAATTAAAACTACATCATGCAAAAGGAATCTTAAGTGGGCGAGGGTTGTTAAACCTACGGACGAAGCAACCGCCAAACTTCTCACACATGAAGAGAAGAAATTAGATTTCGAAAGGGAGAAATTCGATTTCTACAAAACTATAGAATTGCAAAAGCTGGATTTAGATCGAAGAAGTACAGCTGCCTTAGAGCTAAATGCAGAAAAGCTTTCGTCCAATTAGTTTTCATATTTATTTTCTTTATTATGTACAAAATGTAAAAAAACTGAATTATATTTATTTTTAATACACAAATTTATTGTTTTCCTAACACCTTAAATCGGTACATATATTTTTAAAGATTCTTCTTCTTTAATTAAAATATTCATAAATTAGAATGTTCCGTTTCATTCAATTCTAGATTTTGAGCATAATCCGATTCATCCACCAACTCGAAATAATCAGGTACATTGTTAATAACCATTATGTTATGTAACACGGCACAGGCGTTTATAATATTGCCTGATTTTCGAGGTGAATACCGAAGAATTCTGTCCCGGCCCAATATTCGGAATCTATTTTTTAAAACGCCTATGCATCGCTCGACATAATTTCTCGTGTTTTCGATGTGTCACATTATATGCTTCTTCTGCCTGGCTTACAGTATTTCTGATCGGTGTCATTAACCAGGGTCGCTGCGCATAGCCACTGTCACCTAAATTGAAAAACGAAACGCATATGTTTATAATTATATTAATTAACTTAAATTTTTATATAATTAACCTATTAACCAAGAATGGGTGTTTCAATTATTAAAAATACGCTCCATATAGCGCTTTACTTGTCTGTTGTGCCAAACATAGGTGTCATGGGCCGTTCCTCCATACCATAACGTGCATTAATGCTTAAAATTTGCAGATCATAATTGCAAATCTAGAACTATATATTTATGAACGTATTTATTTTTACCATTATGTATTTTCGGTGTTTACATTAATACTTACTATCTCAATATTTTTAGTATGAGCCCTCTTTCGCCCGTTATAATAAGCATGCTCCACACCAGAGCTAGGCTTTTGGATGGTGATATGGGTACAATCAATTGCTCCAATTATCCCGGGAAACCCAAATTTATCATAAAACCTGAAAATAAAATTATAGGATTGTATTTATAAATTAGTCAACAGTCTATTGGTACGTTGTCAGCTAGAAACCTACGTTCTCTTGATTTCATTCATTGAATGCTCGTTTTGCGAGAATTTTATGAAGCGCGGGGCAAGAATTTCGTCGATTGCTCTACCAACAAGATCGATGCATCTTGATATTGATGTTTGGGAAAGCCCAAGAAGAAAATCGTGTCCCACATTTTTCTGATAACCACCTAAAAAATTAAACAATAATCAGTTAATTTAATATCAAAGACTAATTAATGTAGGTAAATAGATAACTTACCATTAGCTGCGACACTTAAAAATGCCAAAACCTGAAGATGATGCGGGATGGACGTATCCCTTCGGGCCACACGCATACACGGTTCTAAGTCTGTAATTAATGACTGAACGAAAAATTTAGGCAGTCGATAGAAACTGATAAATGTCGAGTCTGGTAACTCAAATACATTTTGAGTATCTTGCATTTTTTTTCGGGTAATTCTCACATCTTTAACACGACGTCTCTCATCCGAATATTCAAAAACTAAAAACCGTAGCATAATCTAAAATACATTTGATGATTTATTTTTCCATCACACATTGATATAAAATGAGAATTTCGACTTACATCTTGTATATTTTCCCAAGATTTCCCACTAAGCACCAAAAAATATACATCTACTTATAATATTTAATCAATATTTATTATAATTTGAATTTATAAACAATTCGATGTACATAATAAATTCACAAGTAAACAAATTTGTAGATGTCATAAAAACACATTTGACACTTGTGCTGGATTGCTGAGTGATAAACTTTACGGCTGAATATAATATTTTTACAGAATGCGATTTTAGTGAAATAAGATAAATTTTTGTGTAAATTTTTGATGTGTAAAATTTTACACCTTTTCCTATTTACACATTATCTTATTTTTTAGAGAATCAGGCTGCAGGGCGGTCGTAACACATTTTAGAAATTTTATGAATTTGGCAGAGATGAATTTATAAATTTTAATAACTACTTTTATGATTTTAACGAATTTCATAAATTCAATTTAATATTATTAATTATTATGAAATCAATTTAAAAAAAAAAATTAAGTGAACCTAATTTAAACACCCAACTCTTTTTTATGCTTTACATAAGTTCCATCATGGAAGGTGTAAAGATCAAACCGGGTAAAAAATATGAATATTATATTTCTTAACTTTAAAAAGCCGTGTATCCGTTTCTTTCGTAAACCCGTATATCAAATAATCTGAGTAAAAAACCATGCTAAATTAAATACCGTGAAAACAAAATAGTTAGGTGTTATGTAATGTAAAAGTTTATAACTTGTAAACATTTATAATTATTAAAATAAATAAATATGAATTTATAAGTAAATTGTAACAAATATTTTAAGATATTTAGTAATTTATAGAACTTTCAAATTTCAATTTTAACAATTTTATGAATTTGACGAAGAAGACGAATTTTATAAACTGCCAGAATTGTACAAATTGGTGAACTTCATAAATACTTACATCTAATCATTTTTATTAATTTTATGAGTTTTATATTATGTATTATTGATTAAATTCATGAATTCACTAGTTTTATGAATTTCTATATTTTTTTTAATTTTATAAATATAAATGTTAAGAGATATATTAATGTTTAATATTTTTTAAATTTTACGAATTTGATTTATTTTTTTAATTTAATATTCAAATTTTGCGGATTTGACGAACAAGAAGATTTTTCTAAATTTTATGAACAATGAGTTTTAATTTTATAAATTTTAATAATTTGATAAATTTATAAATGATATGGATTTTCCGTATTTTTTAATTTTAAGGAGTTTTAACGAATTTCATATCATTTAGTATTTTTTTTTAATTTATTTAATTTTATGGCGTTTTGAGTTTTATAAATTTACGAGTTTTATAAATTTTAGAAATTATTTAAATTTTAAAACTTTATGAATTTTATCAATTTTAAGAACATCTTAAATATTATTATTGTTGAAGCCACCAGCAGGAACTACAAAGAATATACCAATTTAAATTAATCTTATTAATAATGTAAATACATATGGATATATAGTTATATAGTTATCTTTAAATTTTGAATTTGTATCTATTGCTGTTGTTGTCAACTTGTCAACTCATAATCTGAAATCAAATAAGAATAATGTATCGTGAAAATTTGTTTTCCAACTAGAAAACAATTTTAATTCTATACTTATGTACTTACTTACCTTAACATTAATTCTAGTATTTTGTATCCGAAAATAATTAATAATCTAGAATTAAATAAATTTATATTTAAATTTAATATTATTGCATTTCTTACATTTTTGATTATAGCTTATAATTGAAATAAGTGGTGGTGCATTCATTACAGTTATAGATTATATATATTTTTGGCCATCTCGCATAATTAGTATAAACATTGCAAAATTTTCATAATAAGTAAATAAAAATTAATAATTTGAATTATTTTGTCAAATTATTTTTATTTTAATGAGCGTCATCATCAAACGATAAATTTTATTATTGCGCTATCATTTTTTACATCGAGCTTCATTATATTGTTCGTGGCCCCTAATTATTAATACAATTATTAATTTTGCGAATTTTTTAAAATTTTGTAAATATTAAGAAATTTATTTATTTTATGAATTTTAGCAATTTTAAGGATTTAACTATGTGTATTTATTTCATTATTTTTTTAACGAACGAAACAAATTCATGAATTTTAATAAAGTTGTTTAATGAGTTTTATAAATTACAAAAAAAAATCCATTAATTTTATAAATTTTAGGAATTTTATAAATTGGGGGCATTTGATGAGTTTAATAAATTTTATAGGATTTAAGTGTTATCAGAATTTTATGAAATTTTACTATTTTAATAATTTACGAATTTGATGAGTTTTATAAATTTTAAGGACTTTCTAATTTTTAGGAATTATATAAATTTTATGGATTTATACATTTTGAATGTTAGTTTTATAAATCCCATTAATTTTAAGGATTTAACGAATTTTATATATTTTATAAATTTTACGAATTTCACAAATAAGACAAATTTTAAGAATCATGAGTTTTACGAATTTTTTATTTAGTTTTTGAATTTCACAAATTAACAGGGTTTTTTAAATTTTAGTAATTCTTAAATTTTATAAATTTATATGAATTTTTAGAAATTAATTAATGTTCAGAAATTTGTGAATTTTAGAGATTTTCAAAATTTCATTTGTTTCATTAATTTTTGAATAGTATGAATTAAAAAAACAAATTTTACAAATTTTAAGGATTTTATGAGTTTTATCACTGTGGCTTTTATCACGATTATATTAAAACAACGATTTATTATAATTTCTACTAATTTCCGATTTAATATTTATTAAGCAATATATTTAAAAAAAATAATAAAGTAAAAGCTAAAATACAATCGTTAATATTTATAGTTTATTTATCTACTGTATAAAATCGAATCATATATCTTGTTCGCTTTGGTGTTTGTTTTATCATTTAGTAGCAAATTTTTATGCCTATGACTATATATTTGAAGTTCTTCTAATCTGTCCGACATGTGACCTTTACCCATTCGATGCATTATTATGTAAGTTTGTGTTAATATCTGTGAATGAATGGTGCTCACTGTGTGAGCGTATTTTGATTTGAAAATTGTTTTATTGTGTGGATTTTCAAGCGATCTCCCGGATAGCCCGATGTAAAATTTGGGGAAATTATTACATGTCAATTAATACACACCGCTGACAACATTTTAATTTTGTTTGTCTTTTACTTTATGACTGGTTTTGTGTGCTATGGTGTATTTAAATATCTTAAATACTTTCCTTATTCTGTTGCTTAGGCTTTTATGATATTTTAGCGTTAAAAATTTTGTGATTTCTGTGCTGTACATAGTTAAATGATGTGATTTTATTTTATTTACGATTTTTCTGTTGCATTTTTGATTAACATTTTCATTGAATCCGTTCGGTTTGGCTATATATGTTGTTATATGAGTTTAGCTTAATGAATTTTAATAATTTAATCAATTTTATTAATATAAGCAAATTCATGGCTTTTTTGAATATAACGAATCTTTTAAATTTAGAAAGATTATTGAATTTTTTGAAATTTATATTTTTGAAATTGTTCTATTTTTCTGGTGTTGTTTCCCTATCCCAATTTATTAAACTAATTTGTTAATTTCATAAATATTTAAAAATTCAATTCATAAAATTTATATCATCAAAGGATCAAATCATTTTTCATCAAATTGATCAAATACATAAAATTCATAAAAAGAAGGATATTGATCAAGTAATTTATCAAATTCATTAAGTTCATAAAATGTATAAAATTAGTCTCGTTCGTCAAAGGCATACAATTTTAAAATTTCACAAAATGTACCTATGTACGTTGCATTCGTCAAATTCATAAAATATATAAAATTTATAAAATTAATAATAATGCCAAAAAAATCATAAATTTCATAATTTCTCGAATTTTATGGATTTAACGAATTTCATACATTTTAGAGATATTGGGCTAGATACTCGATACTCAGATAAGCAGATAAGCAGTTATTTTTTGCGAATTTGCTAGAAATGTTATACACGATAATTTAGCAATCCAATTTGTTTCTGAATTTCAGAAAATGGGCTACTTTAACGCACTTTAACGTTTGTGCTGTATACAAAAATATATTTTACTTTGATAAAATAATCGAGTAGCTTACGCAAGCAAATTTTCGATTAGCAAATCCGCCATATTTATCGATTTGCGAATTGCTAAAGTATCGAGTATCTGGCCCATTATCCATTTGATCAATTTAATTGTTTATTGCAAAATTTATGGGTTATATGAATTTATGGGTTTTATGGATTTTACGAAATTTGAATTTAAAATTTGTATGAATTTTATGAATTTTTAAAAATTGATTGATTATAACAACTTTTATAATTTGTTCTCAATTTACGAAAAAGATGAATTTTATAGATTTTATGAACTTTAGGAGTTTCATAAATTTAACGAATTTCTTAAATTTTAGAATTTTTTTTACATTTGTTTAAAATTTCGAAACCAGTTTCAATTTTTTTACGAATTTAGGTTTTCTGCATTTTATGTACTTCATGAATATAATTTTTTTTTTTTATTTAGCTAGTCATTTTATAATTTTTATGAATTTGACGAACAAGACGGATTTTATAAATTTGTTGAACGAGTTTTGCTAAATGGGTTTCAAGAATTTAATGGATTTAATGAATTTTATTAATTTTTGGAATATAATGAATTGTGTGTGCTCTGATCAGTTTTATTAATTTAAGAAGGTTTATGAGATCCTATAAATATTACGAATTTTTGAATGAAATGGAAACGAAAATTATTATCCTTAAGAATTTTATAAATTTTGTTAATTTTTGTGATCCTATGAATTTATAATTTTTATACATTGGATTTAAGAAAGATGAGTTTTATAAATGTTTTGAATTTTTTATGTAAATTAAGAGTTTTATAAATCCTATTAATTTGATGAATTTAACAAACTTCATACATTTTATAACTTTTGTAAATTAGACGAATTTGGCGAATCAGACGAATTTTATAGGAATTTTATAGTTTACACGAATTTAACAAATTTTATTATACCTATTAATTTTATTTATTTGATCGATTTTATGAATTTTGAGAATTTTTCGAATTTTATATTTTTTTTTCAATTTTAAGTAATTGGTTGATTGTAAATTTTTTTTATAAATTTTATTAAATTTAAGAGTTTTATGAATTTAACGATTTTGTTTAAATTTATAATTTTTTTTATTTACTGAGTTTAATGAAATTACGTATTTTATAAATTTTAAGAATTATTTGAGTTTTAAAAGCTTTATGATTTATGTCAATTTTTAAACAAATAGTAATTTTAAGAATATTTAAACGTTTTATGAATTTTATAAATTTTACAAATATTATGGAATTTATAAATTTAAATTTTTTAGGTATTTTGAATTTTACGAACTTTATGAATATTAAAAATATAAGTAAATGTATAAATTTACCGGAGTATATTTATTTTATTATTATAATGAATTTGACGAATGAGACGAAGTTTATAAATTTTATGAACTTATTGAGTTTTATGAAGTTAATAGATTTAATGAATTTTCTAAATTTTAAGAATATAACGAATTGTGTTGTGCGCATTTTGATAATTAATTTATAACATATATGAGTTATTACAATTTTACGAGTTATTTTAACTTTAAAATTTTACGAATTTTGTAAGTTTTATAAATTTCAACAATTTTAAGAAATTTATTATCTTAAGGGGGGAACCTCCTCCAGATATTAATTTTTTTGCATTATTTTTTTTTTTTTTGCTTTAAAAATTCGTTTAGTATCTGAAGAATATATTACCAAAGTTTCAAGCCCAACAGAAAGTCCTAAAGGTCCCTAGGAAGTCACCGAAGTGATGCGAAGTAATGCGTTCTCTTCAAGAACGAAAACTTTAATCGAGTTTTTCTTGAAACGTGTTTTTTTGCGCGCCGTGTAATGTAACTCAAAAAGTAATGGGCCAATCAACTTGAAATTTTGTACACATATTCTTTAGCTTATCGGCCTTTGCACAAACCTAAAATTTCGTATAAACTGTTTAAATAAATATTGTTTTTAAAGAATTGTTTATAAAAAAAATGTGTTTTTTTTTCTTTTTGTCCTCAAATTTTAAAATTTTTTATTTTTTTGCTAAATTTAGGTTCGTGCAAAGCGGAATGAATTGTTTTAATGAAAACAATTTGTTTCGTTGATTTTAGTTAACTAAAAAGGCCTGGGCGTTCCACGGCGCAAATTCTAGGAGTCAAATTCGAGCACCTGTAGCGCCGCCATTTTTTTTTTTTTTTTCATTCATACAAACATTTTTTTGTATTCATTTGAACGTCAATATTATTATGTAATTTGTTTCATTGCAATAAATGCTCTCAACTTTTTGTAAAAAAATATTGAAAAACCAGTTGTTTGGAGGAGGTTCCCCCTTAAGACATTTATAAATTTTATGAATTTATAAATTATATACATTTCGTATAAAATTTATAAGTTTTGTTAATCTTGTTAATTTGATGGATTTAACGAATTTAACGTATGAGACGAATTTTATGAAATTTTTGAGTTTTACGAACTTAACAAATTTTTTAAATTTTAGGATTTTTATAAATTGGTTTGATCAATAAAATTAATTTTATTTATTTGATCAATTTTATGACAATAGAATTTTAAGAATTTTATGAATTTTAGGATCTTTTTTTTTAATTTTATATATTTACAAATTTATTGAATTTTATGAATTAAACAATCTCATCATGATGAATTTAAAATTCGCTGTAACACAAGTAGTTCCATATATCGCATTCTCATGCTTGCTTATGGGTCCTTTACATTTGGAGGCTGTAACAAATAGCTGAGATTAAAAACTCAGAATTTTTTTTACATCATCGGGTTTCAATTTCCATTATTCGTTAATTCACCATGTTGGTTAGAGGATTCACAGCTTAAAGATAAATCACTGGGCCGACATACATATGTACATCGTAGTTTAGCACTTTTTGCCATTTAGATTGTGCGTTAGTGGAAACTTAATGTGGTTTTTGTTTTATTATCTCGATTCGGTTACCTTTATACAGGACGTGTGAAAGATAAAACGTTATTTCATAAAATTCCCATAGACCTACGAAAGAACATTGAAGAATTTTGTCTATGCCTTTGTCAGTCTGAATCAAAAAATTGCTTGCTTGATTCACTACTAAATTTGCTTCATTTAGGCCCGAATTTATAGTTGCAACTGCCTATTGCTATTACTATAGCAACGATTTTGTAAGATCAATATGAATTTCGAATTAACTTTGTTGTCTTAGATATTTTGTAGCAATATCTATAGTGATAAATTTCGATCACTGTATGCGTTGTTACATTACAAACAATCTTATAGCGAGGTTTATAAATACGAAAACTGTTACTATAACACGTAACTACACTATAAATTCGGGCCTTAGATTTTCTATTTATCGATTGGTTAAAAGTCTCTTGTCTCTCTCCTTCGGTTTTGTTATGATATTTTTTATTTGCTGCAAGCATACAATTGTTGTCGATTATATTATTATGCACTAGACCATATAACAATGTTTCCCGCTATATATCAAATTAATCTTTAATGACAACAATTTGTTCAAATAATTTAATCGTTTAAGTGCATTGCTTGCCATCGCTCTATAAATATCTATTCTTTATCTAAACAACGGGTACACGCCTAAAATAATTTTTATGTTTTTATGGGAATGATGGCCCATCAATTTGTAACGAAAATCAGAATTACCAGACATAATAATAAAGTTAAATTGTTCAATTTTATATCGATAAACAATAATTATTTCGAACAAATCGTATTCTGTTTTTTATCATCAAATCAATCGAATATATTGATGCGATGAAAATAGAAATAAGCGACAGTAACAGCAGCCACAGCAGTAACAAAAAAAAAAATAACAAAATCGGCAAAATTATCCCCAATTGTATTGTCAAAATACGACAGCAAAAATTGAACCGCTTAACGAAATCAATCAATCTTATTTTCATCATGAATCATGATAAATTCAACAAAATCTTGATTGGGAATTCTTCATTCATATACATTTTGTATGCATGAATAAGTTATATGTACAGCATAACATAGAACTGTACTCTGTAAGCATCGCAATTATTATTATCATTATTATTAAGATTATTATCATCGAAATATAAATCAGCATCATCATCAACAACATCATCGCCTATTTCTATCGTACATAATATTTGTACCAGTATTATAATGGTACATACGTTGTCTACTTGTGTATAGTATCGTCGTATCTATTTTAAAATTCAATTTATTCGTTCCATATTCAATTTTAAATATTTCCATAAAAATCGCGTAATGATAAGAGAGATAAACATAATAATATCATAAAAACATCAACAAAATGGGATAAAATGGGAAAAGAAAATAACTAAAGAAGTAAAGAACTGACTTTCGAAAAATAAATGTAATGAAATAAAAAAAGAAGTGGAAGTGCGTCTGCCACACAATTTCATTTTACGAATGGAACAACAATCGATATACTAGTGTATATTTATGGTATTGGAAATATTTGATTAAATTCACAAGTTTGTATGCTACCTCTACACAGACAGAAGACTTCAAATCGAGCACATCTATAAATATCTGAAATTGAAATATTTTCTCGCTAAATCGGTATTTTAAAAAAGACGTGCTTTAGCATTTAAAAGTTTTTATTTTAGTACAATTCCATTAGTGCTTTCTGTTATAATTAAATTTCATTTCATCACTAAACTCTCAACGCTCATTAGTCTTTTTTTATTGAAGATTTTCCGCTACTATCGTAGACAAGAGTCTTGTGCCGAACAAATTTTATTTTAATTCAATTCAAGCGATTTCATATATGTACCTACATAATAACAGACAGACAATAAAGGGAAATTCTATTATCAGTTCATTTCTATTTTCTACAGCATACAAATATACTTGCAATGTGAAAATATAAGACCAAAGCACGGAAAATATTTATAAGTTTTCACAACTATTTTCTGTTAATAAAATAAAAACTAAATATGGTAAATAACAACAAAAGAAGAAAAATTTCGAATATGTATAAGAGAAATATCTTGTCTATGTATATACAAAACTATGTTATGATACTGTTAGGATTTTGTGGATTATCGACTTATGGAATTGTATATATTCCCGGTAGAGATTTGCACACATATAATTTTAGTACGTGCAAAATACTTTGGTAATGAATTTACAGGTGTATATAAAAAAAGGATCTGAAGCACAAAGCTGTGATTAGTTTGCAGGCAATAATATTAGAGGTTTCAAAACATCCCAGCCGAAAATAAAAAGTTAAGTCGTAATCAGCCGATGATGTTTAACCGCAAATAACTATGGATGGATAGCATCAATATCCTTAAATTGTAAAACCTGTCCCAGTTTCACGTGGAAAATTGCGGAAAATACACGAAACCAAAAAAAAATAATTAAAATTGGCATAAAATCATACTTTGGAGGGTTATCTCAATAGCAAAAATTCAGTAAGAGTTTTCCGTCTCTAGATGGAACATTCCATCAATGCATTCATGTTTAACTAAACTAATGTCTAAACTAATATTTTATGGATTCATTTAATAACAAAAAAATAAGGGCGGTGCTCCTTCAAACGCACCAATCTCAGAAGATGCCAAGGACCATTCAGGCCCTGCTTCTGAGATCAAGAAACTAATTGAAAACTCGAGCTCGGACGTAGTGGAGGGCTCTCCTATACATGGCACTCTATTGCTTGAAATGGCCATTTAATTCGGTCAGGGGTACACCGCGACGCTGCCTTGCAGCAATATAAGGAGAAGGTCGGGACAAAATTGTCCCAGCAAATAAAAGAAGAAGGTCGAGTGACGACTCTATCCCCTAAGGGATTGCGGCAAAGAAAGGGAAATTATCCAATTCTTCGCCGTAGGCACTAGAAGCCGCCCCAAAAGCTGAGGGCCGACTATAAGGAGAGTTGTCCCGAGAACAGGGCAGACACGGCCGCAACTTACAGTAATGCAGTGAAGGCCATCAGGCTGGAGATTACCGACCAAGGCTTCCCGGAGATAAAACTGGGCATTGCCCAGATTCTGGCAAGGCAGGAGCTGCTGATAAATTGTGTTAGCCCAAACCTCCTGGGATGTTGCACCAGAAATGGTTGGATCACGGTCAACTGTGACGATCAAGACATGGCAGTGTGGCTTAGGGTCACAGTGCCCTCACTTAAACCATGGGACAGGGTATCCCTGAATGCAGTTGGGCAGGAGGAGTTGCCTCACTCAAAAATTATGTTTGTCTACCTGCCACGAGGTGGTAAAGAGACAAACGAAAAGATACTGCGTTGTCTGGCGATCCAGAATAAGAACCTAAGAGACGCAGATTGGAGAATTATTGCGAGGAAAGAGCGAGAAGGCGACCTCCTTCAAATTACGGTGTCTGTTTTACATAAAACGGCGGAGATACTCAAGGGCTCTAACTACAGAGTGAACTGGATGTTTGGCTCTGTACAATTCCCGCCCAAAGAAAGAGGGGGCGGTCGATACAGCCAAGGAGGAGGACCTGGCCACGATGGTGGGGTCACTGGGCCGGGGGAGGCCAGGAGACCTGGCACCTCTGGAACAGGGAGACTGGCCAAACCGGGCCAAGGAAGGAGGGGAAAAGCCATGAGCTTACTCCTAGAGGAAGGATAGCGTGGAGCTGTGATATATACATCATGGTGATACACACTAAAACAGCAACGAAGACGGCTACAAACAATCTAAACCGTCTTTTTATGATTAATGACTGGGATTTAGCGCTCATACAGGGGCATTGGACCAACAATGGGAAGATGAAAGGTTTGGCAGCCAATACAGGTAAGCTAGTCTACGACACAGCTGCAGATAGGCACAGCAATTCTCTGTCGCTCAAGGCACAATATTTTCTCTATTAACCAATTTATTTCTAGGGACATCAAGGCTGTTTCAATAGAAATACTCTTACCCAAAGGAGGGACGAGGGTGATTAACTTCGCTTGTGCATATTTTCCCGGGGATGAGAATGACCCCCCTCCAGAATTGATACAGAGCTTCATGAACGCTAATGCAAACTACGTAGTCTGGGGAAGCAGCAACACCAATTTTAGAGGCGAGCAACTTTTCGAATTCTGTCTTAGTAATAATTTAGCAGTAAATAATAAAGGGAGTGATGCGCCGTTTGTGAATGCAGTTAGGAGAGAGGTACTGGATCTTACCCTGTCTGACATGGGTACCTCCAGTGCAATTCTCAACTGGCATGTGTCCAAGAAAGCATCCCTCTCAGATCATTTGTACATCAGGTTTGGTATCAATATCCCTTCGAGATAAGAGTTGATGTTAAGGATACCAAAACGCACGAACTGGCCAGTCTATAACGATACACTTTTGGATAACTTAGCTGGTCTACAGACCTCGATAAACTCTGTCGAAGACCTCGACAGAGTAGCAAATGAAGTTACAGAGGAAATAATTAATGCCTACCACTCAAGCTCACCACTGGTGCGTATCAGACGCGCAAGGGATGTTCCTTGGTGGAACCAAAACTTGGAAAACATGAGACGAAATGTCAGTAAACTGTTTAATAGGGGTAAGAGTACGAACGATTGGACGGACTACCTATCAGTATTCCCTTACTCAATATAACATAGCCCTCAGGCAGAGCAAAAGATTAAGTGGAGATACTTCTGTAAAAAATAGACAAATTATCTATGCCGTGTCGACTACAGAAGGCACTCTCCTTAGAGCACAGGAATCTCCTTGCGGTCTGCAAAGAAATCAAGTGGAGAGACAACTACATCCAGGGAGGAGACTCTGGGATGTCTAGTAAGAGGTCACTTTCCAGAATGTATTATACTGAGGGATCAGGAGGAATCCAACGAAAGTAGTGTAGGTACATCCGTATCTGGTTTCAAAGGGGGCTCAGTAGTTCTCGAGGCGCTTTTTACGCTGGAACGGATAAGCTGGGCAGTCAGATCTTTTAGACCTTTCAAATCACCGGGGGGGGGGGGGGGGGGCTGCGTATATCCCGCTTTTTTACAACAAGGCCTGCAGACTTTGCTGCCTCATCTTACTATACTCTTCAAAGCCAGTTACAGCTTGGAATATGTACCAAAACACTGGAGAGAGGTTCGAGTGATTTTTATCCTAAAAGCGGGCAAAAGATCCTCAGAATATATTAGGTCTTATAGACCCATTAGCCTCACATCATTTCTACTGAAAACCATTGAGAAAATTTTTCGATTTTTTATTAGATCCAACACTCTCCAAAGATACCCTCTGGACTCTAGGCAGCACGCCTACCAAGCGGGGAAATCAACAGAAACAGCTCTACACGAACTGACATTGGAAATCGAAGATACGCTCCGGAATAAAGAATTATTACTATGCTCCTTCATTGATATCCAGGGAACTTTTGATAATACTAGTTTAGAGGTAATTCAGGAACAATCACTAACAAGGGGCATATACCCCTCCACCATAAGGTGGATAATAAACATGCTGAAAAACAGGCGTAGGATCCTCTACCTCTCCTGTGTTTGATGTTGAAAGTGTAGTTCTGCAGTCGTTCTATCCTTCTGACCCTCTAAACTACATTAGCCATTTTAAAGCAGCGTGGTGCGTTTGAATTAGAAATTGTTGACCGTACAGGTATTTATGAAAATGTTTAACGCATTCCACAACGGCCAGTAATTCTCTTCGGGTTACACAATAATTTCTTTCTGACCTCGATAGGAATCGGCTGGCAGCTATATACGAGAAATTTGCGACCAATATCTGGTGGTATGTGCAGAGTCCCAGGAAGCTTCTAACTTCATGCATATTCCTGGCCACTGGCCAAGGCCAAATGGCATAACGATGAATTGCCATAGACCGGCGCCCGTAGAAAGTGCAACTTGCTATTAGTATCCACTCTTCATGTCCAGGGTGATGAATAACGTTAATTCTGACCGTCTTCGTGACATCATTTAGTTTTCGGTAGTCTACGCAAAAACTCATTGATCCGCCTTTCTTTTGTACTAGAACTACTCGTGATACTATTGGATGGCTCAATGAGTTTATCCCGGCACATCTGTTGTATCGGCCCGCCTCCTCTTGTTTAGCCAATGGCAGTGTTCTGGGTGGCTGTCGGATTGGTGGTGTTTTTCCGTTTTGATTCTGTGCTGTACGACCTCCGCTCGACCGTATTCATACTTGCTACTTGGAAATACTTCGGCGTACTCTGACAATATTCGTACTGCCTTCGCGACCTTCTTGCCTTTTAAATGCTGGTACAATCTTTGAATTGATTTTTTCACCTCGCTATTACATTTATAATTATCAGCACTGGTCTCGATACTGCATTGGGCGATACTAATAGCAGGCTGGATCTTCCCGAGGACGACACCGGACTTTATATGTTTAGCTTATTCGGTTACGTTCATTATTCGGACAGGAATGCTGGCTCCGATTTTTGTTAGTGTTTTTCCATACAGTAATCCTGCCCGGTATATCCCTGGTGTTGGCTCTAATATTCCCACTTTCATGCATTGGTCCAATAACCACAGGATCCCTTAAAATGGGGGATTTCAATATTCTGATCTCGTAGTAAGCATTCCTTCATGTCGAGCGATATCCCATGTTCTATCATGAAGTCCAATCTCAGAATGCATTCGCCTATAATGTTTGCCACAATAAACTTATGGCGAAAATTGAGGTTTCCTATTTTTACGGCAATATCGCACTACCCTTTGAAGGCTACACTCTATCCGTTAGCAGCTTTCAGACGATATCGAATCTCTGGACTAGTGGCTTCGTACTCGGCCTGATGTTCATTGTTCCTACAACAACGAGACTGTGGTTGTTTTGCATTAGCTATACAACTCTGAGGGTGGTACTGGGGCTACCTGTTTCTCCGGCCAACTTTTACCCGGCAAAGGTGGCGGAATTTCGTTTAACGGCTCCGTGTCGGACTACCTCAAGGGTCTCCATCAGAGTTAATAACCCTTATTGGCGCATCTGTGTTCGACTGATATAATGGACGAAAATTTTAATCTGCTGGTTTTACTATTGGAGTTCGGCACGCTCTGGCAAAGTGTCCTCGTTTTTTTTGCTCCAGTTCGTCATTTTGAAGTTTTCCAAATTTTTCTTCCTCGTAACTCATAACCGTATCTTGAAGCTATTCCAATTACTTGTCGACATCATCCTCGAGGGCGGTTGTTTTTGATTCGATTGATTGTTGGATCTCTTCATTTTGTGTAATTTTAGAAACTGCAGCAGGGAAGATAGCTACGATCTTCTTCTCTTGCGATGTTGGTTCTGCGATGTTAACGTTTGCTGTAGCCCCAACAATGGTGCAGCTAGGTTGTCTGATTGACCGGCCGGCTGCATTGTTAAGGGTTTCTGATGTTCAGCAGCTGGCACCTTTTGTTTCCTGCATGTTTCCGTCATCTGCATCATTATTTCGAGCCACAATTGTAATTCTGATCTCGTTTCAGAAACTGGGGCACCTATGGATGGTACTGTACAATTAAAGATTGAGCATATTTACGCCTGCAGTAATTTAACCGGTGATTAGGCAAAACGTTTCATTGACACATTAGTAGGCTGATTCCATGTACTAATACGATTGATGGTCGATGGTTTGAAGTTATTTGCTGAATATCCTAATTTGGAACAAATTAGTTATCGAATTTGTATTCTTTTTCCTAGCAGAACTTGTTCTTCACGCAGCCTGTTTTTAGGCTGCGTTAGAAAGGCTGATTTATGATTTCATTTGTATTATTTCGACTGTGCTTTGACATTTATAATTAATAAAATGTTTTATTACAAACGCACAATGTTAATGAACCCAGCTATATTCCCAGATAACTCATTTGAAACTTTTAAGTTTTTGATAAATGGTAAATTTTTAAATGAAATAAAATTTTGTTGAGTATTACTATTAGAAAATTATTCAAATCGAAAACTTAACTTGTTCAGGATTCGCAAATTTATCAAAATAAAAGTTTCCCTTAAGCAAACTAACTTTTTAACTATAAATAATATACATTTGTTAAGTACTTAAGATATGATTGCATATCGTTCACATAATGCCAATATTACTATAGATGCTAAAACGAGCTGAATACGAGTAATAAAATATTATAGTACATGACGTTCTAGTGAGTTCGTATCAGTTTAAAATATGCAAAAGCAAAATGCTATGTAGCGTGCATAGTAGAAGGAATAAATCGAATATAGTTAATGCTCTCACAATTTTGAAATATGCAATTTTATATTTGTTATTTTTAAGATTTATATCTTTATATGTCATGATTTCTTCTTATACATGTACAAGATATGATTTCATATATATTCACCAAATATTGCTATGTACATAGTTAAAGTACTTATTTGTTATAAGAAATAGTATTTATCTTAATACTACTTGCATATTATGTTATGATTTTAAATTATTATTTTATTTCAGTGTGTATGTATGTACGTGGCTATATGTATAAGTACGTCTTTAAAAAAGCTTAAACAAAATAAACTTTTAGTTTTTTATCTTTTATATTAAATAAAATAAAAATGGCAGAAAGAACAAAAAAACTAAACTTTCATACTCGACAAAGGAAATATAAAAAAAAGCTTTAAGAAAACTGTCTACGACAATTTTCTTCTACTCGTGCACGTCTTTGTTATTTTCAAAACTTTTTCATTTCACGTACATAAGACTTAATGATAAATTTAACAATTTTGTGCTAAAGCTACATTCCAAATTAACTTTAAATTGTTTCTAATTGTAGTGTGATTTGTTACGAGACATAGTATCTTAAAGCTTTCTGTTATACTTACACAGTAATTATACAGGGTCAGGAAAAAGTATGTAAACCCCTAAAAATCTTGCGGAGTTCGATAAAAACAAAAATGGACAAGGTTTTTTCTTAGGCGATTTTCAACAAGGAATTTAATGGTGAGCTTGACAGTGACCTTGATCTTCAGCTTCAAGGTCATATTGAGGTAAAAGACATTTTTTATAGGGAAACTCCTGTTTTTGACATCAGGTTCGATAAGAGCGATCAATTTTACGTCCGAATATGTATTATCTATGACCTCCCAAAAAAACATAAAAATTTAAAAAATTAATTCTTTAGTTTAAAAATTTTTATTTTTTATTTTTTTTATAATTTTTATAGCAACACGAGCATTACAATGTTCTGTTATTTATGATTTTTTGTAATTTTTTTTTTAATTTTCATAGCAAATCATAAGCTTTACAATTAAAATATATTCCTTCAGGTGCCCTTGGGAGCTCATGGAAAATACATATTCGGACGTACAATTTATCGCCCTTTTCGAATCCGATGTCAAAAACTGGGGTTTTCTATAAAACAATAGCCTTGGCCTCAATATGACCTTGAAGATGAAGTTCAAGGTCAAAACCTTGCTCACCATTAAATTCCTTGTAGAAAATTACCTAAGACTAAACCTTGCTTATTTTTTTTTTTGACATACTCCGCGAAATTTCTAGGAGTTTCCATACTTTGACCTCGCAATATAAATTCCTTCAGATGATCTTGGGAGGTCATGGAAAATACATATCAATCCAAATGACCTTGAAGATGAAATTCAAAAGAATACACCTTGTCCATTTTTGTTTTTATCGAACTCCGCAAGATTTTTAGGGGTTTCCATACTTGTTCCTCACCCTGTATAAGCACCTGTAGTAAATTGTTGTATTAGAACGATTTTAGATTAGATTAAATTTTAACTGGACAATTTATCATAAAACTAGTAGATGAAATATTTGTTATACTGGGCATATTTTTTTTTGATGTCGAAGTAATCTGAGAAATAATTTAACTGTCAAAATACAGATACGCGTTTTTTTTAGTACCCGAGGAAAAATGTATTTCTCTGTGTCGTTTTTTTTTTTATGCTCGGATAATTTTAAAATTGAATCTTTTTTCTCTGAAAAAAAGTTCAGATTGTTGTTTGACAGACATTTATTTTAAATAAAACGAACACGATAATATTTATTTGGTAATCTTAAACTGACGTTTAATTTATACGATGCTAACAAAATTATCATTTATTTTTCTCGGATACCTCAGAGAAAATATTTATCGGATTTCTCCGATATATTATCTATCTGTTCTCTCTTATTTCTCCGAGATTAAAAAAACACACGCCCACATATGTAAATCAATGACCGAGTACATAATGTACAAACATACATATATCCTTATGAGCTGTTTATTTTGAAATTGGCCTAAGTGCAAAAACTTAAAAATTGATTGTGATTTTGAGTCGATGGTTCCGCTTTGTTGTTACCACTTTATTTCGGATGAAATTGATCAGTTTCAGCACAAAATTATTTGTAGTTTTTGATAGATTATGTAAAAACTCTAACGACGCCTACTTCAACAACATTTTGCACTCGTGGTCCAATATTTAAGATGATTTATTTATCATTTTGCATGAATTTGCTTGGAATCGGGATATTTTCAACTTTGACGCTCTATTAGCCAATATTAATGTTTATAAGGATAAACCATTATTTATATTTTTGTTGGTGACATTAATATTGGCATTCCCAATTTTTCGTCCCATTGCGATGATTATATGATGCTTATGTCTTCTTTTCGGCTTGAGTCTTTGATTAATATTCCTACAAGAGTGACAACATTAATATCTTCGTGTATCGATCACTTCTTTGCTCGTCTCAGGTCAAATGACCTTTCATGTTTTTCACCTTTGATGGTCGACCTCATTATTGAGATTAATTGAGATTTTATTTAAGTTTACTAATGTTTTGCCATCTCACAATACGAATATAAAGAAACTCAACTTTACACTTTTAAATGAAGTTCTTGAGCAAGTAGATTGGACTATGGTATTAATTCCTAAGCATTAGTTCGATCATATCAGAGCAATGTTACACTCACTCACGGATAAATAACACCAAACTTCTACAACCATGAATTTCATATTCACTTGCTAAGCGAATTAAAAAGAGAAACCAATTGTAGAAAAAATTAAAAAAACATCCAAATAATTCAAAACTACGTGATTCCTACAAGCTTACTTGCAATCAAATTAATCTGAACATAAAAAGAGAAAAAGAAATATATTATGTTAACCGTTTTTTAGCTAACTGCGGTGATGTTAAAAAAAATTGGCACTTAGTGAATGAAATTTTAACTAAACGCCCTAAAGTATATCTTCGACAAAAAATATTTCAGCAGACAACGGTACACTTCTCACAAGTGATATTGATAATTCAAATGAACTTAACTGTTATTTTACTAGTATCGCCAATTGCCTACGAGCGAAATTTTTGCCGAGTAACTTAGCAACTAATTACGATGTACCTTCTGATTATTTTTCGAAAACTTTTTTTTTTGTCTCCAGTCTCTAACAATGAAATAATATCTATTATTGAGTCGCTTGAATCAAAACATTCGCTTGACAACGAAGGACTCAGTAGTCATATGTTGAAAGCTATCTCTAATATCGTCAGTCCAGTCCTGACTCATATATTCAATCTGTCCTTTGATCAGGGATTTGTACTACACTTAGTGTACACCAACATGGCTTCCGTTAAGGTATGAGTACTGAGTCAGCTTTGTTAGAGTTTTTAGATGTAATATATACTTAATAGGCTGAACTGTGGCAATGTTTGTGGTGGTTTATTTGTTGATGCTTCTAATGCATTTCACATGATTGATCATAAAATTTTGTTGTCTATTCTGTCCGATATTGGTTCTAGAGGTAAAGTAAAGAGGTGGTTTGCGTCCTATTTAGAGAATACAAATGTGAGAATTAGAATTGGTGATATTTTGAGTGATCCTAGATCCGTGAGTGTTGGGGTTCCCCATGGATCGGTGTTGGGTTCTTTGCTGTTCCTGATTTATTCCAATTCTATTTTTAAACTTGGGTTAAATAGCAGTAGCACTGGTTTTGCAAATGATTTAGCTTTAGCTTATACTATGATTAATTCCGATCTGAAAGTTTTGCACAAATAGTTTGACAATCATTGCCTAATTTTGAGTGATAAAACCAAGTTTATGTTGTTTTAAATTTCTGGAGTTATAACTGTACCTAATGGCTACCAAGCTACGTATCATAGCGCTTCTAAATGTACTCGTACAAATTGGCGTACTGAGTATTTTAATATGGAATTACTTGACTCATTTAAGTATCTTGGAATTTATTTGGAGCTTAGTCTCAATTGAAAAACCCACGTCACTAATTTAAAACATTATGTTACATCCGCATCTAGAATTTTTTACCTTCTTCGCGATGTATGTCCTATGTCTTTGTTGAAAATGACGTATCATGCATTGGAAATGGTCAAATTGGAATACGGTTTATCATGCAGGGGTGGTTGCTACTCAACTATTTTAAAGCCATTGTATGTGCAACAGAAAATGATTTTGCGAACAATATTGAGGAAGAATAGAACAGATTCATTTTGGCCCTTATCCAAATCTACCAATATACTATCATTGCAACATTTGTATATTTATAAGGTCTTAAAAATATTTTTTAAGCGTAGTGGGCAGCATATAATAAGATTTGATGCTCGATACAACTTCCGTGCAAACCATCATATTCTGTACAGTATTCCCAAATTTAATAACGATCATTTCCGCCGCTACCTGATCGGTTTGTCCGATATTGTCTTTGATAACTGAACTGTATAATTATTTTAAATGTTTTTTTTTGTTATTTAATTGTTCTGTTTATTCATATTTTATATTGCCATTATGGTAGAACTCGAAACTATCGATTTTCGACATAGGATTCTTCTATTTTATTCCAATTTTTGAATTTTTTTTTTATTATTGACTTGTAATTTTTAATGTATTAATTGGAATGAAATAAAAATAATAATAATAATAATAATAAAATAATAATTAAATATCGCTTCTCCAGCTTATTTAATTTTTTTTTGCTTTTTTTAATTAAATCTCTGTGTTTTTCCGAAATTATTTACTAATCAAAAATTAAATTTACCATTTTTCAGTGTATTTTAAACTTAAATTTTCAGTTTCCAGAAATTCCATTTTAATTTTAAAATTAAAAATTACTATTTCAGAATATTTTAAAATCAAATCTTCCTCCTTCGGAATTCCTTTCTAATTATAACAGTAAATCTTCAAATCTGGAATATTTTAAAATGAAATTTCGTTTCTCCAGAATGGCGTAAATTTAAGTCTTTCCTTTTCAATAATTTCATTTAAACTTTTAAATTACATCACACAAATTACATTTTAATTTAAAATTAAAATTTTCCTATTCTGAAATTAAGTTCTAAATTTCTTTTCCACAATATTTTAAAACCAAATATTTTGTATTGTAAAATTCTATCCAAATTATACGAGAAGGTGGAATTGTTAAGAGTTCGGCTAATTTCAGAATACCTTAATATGTATGAATTAGAATCCCCATGTATGCGTTAAATGCAATAATATTAAAATTGTTTTTAAAATTTTAAGGGTATATTATAATTCGCTAATACTGTAAGTACTTGATTGATTTTTAAATATGTATAGAAAATAATCAATGTAATAATGAGATGACTGAAAAACGATTAAGTTTTTATAATTCTCACCAGATCTAAACTGAATTTCCAAAACTCAATTACTTACAATTTCACCTTTCGTAAAATATTTATCTACCTAGCTAATTCCGGAATAGAGTATTGTTTGGAAAAATAAATTAAATTACCATTTTCCAGAATATCGAGTAGGTACTTTCCGCTACAGAAATTTCAGTCTAATTTTAAAATTAAATCTCTAATTTCCAGAATATTTTATAAATAGGAAACTTTTCTTTTCTTAAGAATTCTATCCTAATACTGAATTTAAATTTCCCTTTTGCAGTTCCTCCATCCTAATTTTAAAATCATATCTTTTTTTTTCAAAAATTCAATTTTACTTTTAGAATTAAATCGTCATTTTCTAAAAATTCATTTCAAATTTTATAAATAAACTTCTTTTTCCAGAATATTTTAAAACTAAATGTTCCTTCCCGGGAATTCTTCTCTAATTTTACATTTAAAATTCGTCAGCCCGAAATTTAAAATTAAATCTGTCTTTTTCCGAAATACCGTTGTAATTTTAAAACTAAATCATTCTTTCCCACAAACTCTAATCTCATTTTAAAATCAAATCTAACTTTTCCTGAATATTTTTGTATTCAAAATATTTCCATTTTAAATTTAAAATTAAATCTAATATTTCCTGTTTCAGAAATTTCCTTTTAATTATAAAATTGCATTACCAGAATATTTTAAAATTTTCCCGAAATTTCTTTCTAATTTTAAAATTAAATCTCTCTATTCCATAATATTTTTAAATTAAATTTTGAATATCTTTCGATATTTTCTTTCTAATTTTAAATTTAAATCATAATTTACAGAATATTTTAAAATAAATTCTTCCGCTTCCAAAATTATTTAATATTAAAAAAATGTCCTTGCTAATTTTAAAACTAAATGTCGATTTTACTCTATTTTCCAGAAATTGCATACTAAATTTAAAACTAAATATCTCATTTCGAGAATATTTTAAATCTAGAAGCTAGGTTTAATTTTAAAATTAAACCTAGCTTTTTCAGAATATTTAAGAATTAAGACTTTCCAGAATATTTTTAAATTAAAATTATTTTTTTTGTTGTAATTTTAAAACGAAATCTTAATTTTCAGAATATGTTAAAATTGAATCTTGAAATGAAACTACCTTTCCAAATGAAATTACCTTTTCCCCTCCTGTTTTTAAATTTAATTCCAGAACATTTACTATTAAACTTATTTATATTGTAATTTTACCACTAAATCTTCATTTTCCGAAATATTTCAAAATTAAGCCTCCATTTTCCAGAAATTCTTTTCTAATTAAAAATCAAATGTTTCTTTTCCAAAAATTGTATTCCAATTTTAAAATTAAATCTTCATTTTTTAGAATATCTTAAAAATTATCAAATTTTTACTTTAATTTGAAATTATTAACTGCGGGGGGGGGGGGGGGGGGAGCGCGAGTGGCGGGGGTGTGGGGGGGGAGCGCGAGTGGCGGGGGTGTGGGGGGCGAGGGTTCAAAATCAACATACATTTTGTCACAAAATATCCACATAAATACACTTTGTGAAGTATCGCATCAAAGTTATTTTCCTATACGACACAAAAATTCTCTAAAATTCTTTCATTCTGTCTTTTCTAATTAATTTTATAATATGTTTTAACCGTTTAACCGTATTTCAAAATGTGGTAAAAAAATATGTGTTTCCAGAAGGTTTCAAACAACAAACCTGTTTCAATAGGTTTTCTTAATTACACCTAAATTTCATATTTATTCAAATTAAATCACAATTTATTGGAAAATTCAGAGTGAAAGGGACTTTAAAAGCGTCTGTTTGAATTGAATATTGAATGCGTGTTGGTATACTAGAAATCGAATTTCTTATATCTTCCTGAGTGATATTTTCCCACTAATGAACCACAGATTTCTGAAGCTATGAAAGGTTTTCTGTGGTGACATTTCTCTGCCGTAACTTTCAATAAGTATTTCCTAACGAAGCTAAATCGGGTTGAGATCTGGACTCCTCGCTATCCATTTCAGCGTTCGTAAATTGATAATTTGAAGGTAGTCCTTTACTACTATTTCGATGTATGGATTTGCATTATCATGCATGAAAACAAAATGTTCTCTAATATATGAAGCAAAAGGCATTACGTTCCTCTATATACTTTATTGCAATAAGTGAGCCTCGATTTTAGGCTACTAGTTTGGTACTAAGATACTAACTGTTGCGTAGCATTCTTCCTCACGTCGATACAATCTGCTACGTTTGTCTGACGTTGTCAAACCGAATCTTGACTCATCTGAGAACAGAACGTTACTCCAATCGTCAACTATGCAGTAAACCTGTTCTCAGGCAATCGCAATCGTTTTTCTCGATGTTCTGCCGTTAATTTTGGTTCTGGATCTGTAGCGGGAACTCGGGATCTTAAACCTACTTCTTTCAACCTTTTTCTCACGGTCTCGTCTGAAATACTAACACCTGTTTTCTCTGCAAGTGCAGGTCGGGCCGATGGATACGTGATAATTTGGTTTCTGATAGCGAATAACTTGAGATATCGATCATGTAATACGGAAGTTTACGTGTTCATGCTGGTCTCCGTTGATTGTTGCAACTCTCTCGATAACGTGAAAATACACAGGACACCATTGATTGATTGGTTCCTGTCAGATTAACTACATACCGTTGATTCTGTCCTCCTTGAAGTAACGTCACTATTCTCGTTGCCTCTAATTCACTAAAATTAGCAAGAGTGGATCGACAAAAACTCATTTTATGTAATTTTCAATAAAACTTTTATATCACAACAGAACTTTGCTAATTTTCTAGCTCAACTGATAATTTAAAATAATTTGATTTGTACTGAATTGTACATTTGAAGTAAAAGTCACCAATACAATCTAAATATTGCAGTTTTGTTTACTGTTATATATAAATAATTGAAACGCAAATGTTTGCTTTGATTATAAAATTCAAAAAAAATATGTGACCGACACGAAAATTGTAAAAATTAATGGATGTGGTACTTAATTTCGCCAGTGTATGCTCCAAATTGTCAAGCTTTTTTGTGAGAAAAAGGAACTTAGATTTTGTGACACATTGGTCTAAAATTTTGTTGTCACCATTTTTGGTTACAGTTCACAATATATTTATGCTATGTTGAACTATGATGTTACACCCAATTTTGAAACCAAACCGAAACGAAACTGGAAAAAAATAACAAACCAGAACAGTACCGAAACGAAAAAATAAATTTACAAACGTTACCTTAAATCTGATCGAAAAACATTTATATTTCACATCCTGAGATAAAGAATGTAGATTGTGATACAATAGTTCTGTCACCGTGGCCGCAGTCCTCGTGGCAAGAGAATTGATATTTTGATAATCGCTCATTAATTTGAAACTGGATGAACCACTCTTAAATTTTTCAAAAAATATTAACTTTAAATAAATTGAAAATAGTTTAAAATTAAACATCCCACAAAATGTTTCCAAAAAATTTTAGAATTAAGTTTTCTTTTCCAGAAATTACAGTCTAATATTAAAATTAAACCTCTCAATTTCAAAATTAAATTCCTTCCTAATTTTATAATTAAATCTACCTGTCTCAAAATATTTTAAAATTATTATAATTTTTGTTTAGAGAAATACCATTCTAATTGAAAAATTTAATTTCAAATTAAATCATCCTGTTTCCCGATATTTCTTTTTAATTTTCCGATATTTTTCAATTTTCTTTTAATTTTAATTTCAATTTTCCGCGGAACACTGATGTTCCGTGGACGATTTTCAGGTGTTCCGTGAAAAATTCTAAATATACTAAAAAATTCGAAAGCAGATGATAAAGTCTCCAAAGTAATTTTAGAACTGTTTCACGATTTACAGTCAAGCATTTTACAATATTTTCCAAAGTCCACTGAGGATAACTCTTGGATTAGGAACCCATTTATAATACCAGATAAACCAGTAGCTTTCAGCGCAAGTGATTATCAAAACCTAATTGATTTAATTGCTAACTCTTGCTTAAAACAAAAATACATGTAACTTCCACTAAATGATTGTTTGTTACTTGAGTGAAGTTTATAACAAATAACAAAAATAAGCATGTGTTTGTGTGTACACTGTTAAAACAATTCTTATAAGAATTTTGAGTTAAATATATAAAATAAAATATTGGGATTTTTTTTATTTCACTGCGGATTCTATCTTGATTGAAAAATTCCCGATTTAGAAATATATATTACTAAAATTTGTTCTAAGGCACTATATATATTACATATATTACACAGGCAACAGTGTGGCAAATGGCACATTTTGAATTTTCTTCTTGTGTGATGCCAATTTTTTTACTCGTTTGAGTAATTTATGGTTCGGCCCATAATAAAAATATCACAGGGATTGTTCTAAGAAGCCACATAGTGGAAATAATAGCCTCATGTCTTGTGTACCTCATGGTCTATATGCCATTTCTCAACGGTGTGGCAAATGGCACATTTTTAATTTTCTTCTTATGTGATATCAATTTTTTGTTACGCATCACTGATTTTTTGTCTCTTTTTATTCAAATAATTTTATTTTTGTGGTAGAGTATATAAGGAATTTTTTTTCTTCGTTTGTTTTAATTCAAATTCAAACTTATTACTGTGCGTATCGCTTGAAATATTTTTGTTATTTTAGATTGTGTTTTTTGCTAGTAAATTGTTTTTTTCAAAACATTCGACCTGTGCTTTCTCTCTCGGACATTCTCTTAAATTTTAGTTACTTTGCTTTGGTACTGTGAAACCTATCGACTTTATGCTTCTCTTTCGGACATTGTTTTAAATTTTGATTACTTTTCGCTATTTTTGGACCTGCGCTTATTCTCTCGGACATTCTTTAAAATTTTATTTACTTTCCGTTGTTATTGTAAAACCTTAGTGTTTATTTTTATATTTATCGGAATATGGAAAATTTTCCAAAAAAACTTTCAAGTACAGCTACAGAACAAAAAAAACAATTGACAAGTCAATTGTAAGACGTGTTTTGGACCAAATGGGTGTTAAATTGGACGATTTAAGAATTTCGGCCGCTATTTTAAACAAACTTTGTTTGCATTTTAATTTAAAATGTATCGGAAAAAACCAAGCAAGGTTTAAAGCCACTCTGCGTGCATTATCTAGGCATTATGTTATGTCCAAAATGAATTCACCAGATGTGAAACCACCAGAAAAAATCGACGAAAAAGAATTAACTTTAATGTTACCTGCAATGACTGAGCCGATGGAGGAGATAGTATCAAGTCAAGGTACTTTTGAACCTTGTCGACCTTGTACTTCATTGTTGCTAACCGAACCAGTCACAACAACTAAAATTGAATTTCGGTTTAAATTAAAATTTAAAATTGACGTAGTACCAGAAAGCAATGATGCCATTCGTGCGGTAATTAGTAATGGATTAATAAATGCTAAAAATTCATGTGTGGTATCCTTCGGAAGTTTGCACCAAAAATCAATTTTCCAAAATAATATTATTGTTTATGGAAAATGTAAGTACAAAACACATTACCAAAAATACAAATTTGTCATTGACGCGCAAAACATGGTTAATGTTTTTGTAAGCGGTGATGATGTCGAGTTTCACTCAGGCGATAAATTGTTTTTGCAAATTAGAGGGAAAAGGCGGGAAGAGTTAAAAAATGAGCTTGCTCATAAAACACCTCACAATTTAGAATTGAAATTACTTCAGAACGCAGACATCCAGTTAGCTTCCGTAGGAAACACCCAGCTAATTACAACAAATGAAGTGTTGCGGAAAATCCGATCTGAACATTTGAAAAGGAATGATATTATACCAAATTGTAATATCACTGACATGTACCATAAAGCATGTATCGAGCCGCAAACAAATAAATACATATTTTCTTTTTCATATCCATTGAAGGTGATAATGTTACGTGAATCCCAGCTTGCTTTAATACCTAAGTTCAAACCTTCGATTGTTCACTTGGATGCAACGGGCAACGTAGTACGAAACCCAACATGCTGTGAACATAATTTCAAGAGAATATTGTACTATGCATGTACCATTAACATAAACAGTATAATTATTCCAATAGCTGAAATGATTTCCAGCGAACATGATTCTAAAACTATTACACAATTTCCTATGGATGTCCATTCTGAAATGGTAAAAATTTCAAAAACGTATTTACCGAAGTGTTATGTTGTGGACTGGTCATGGGCTTCAATAATATCCTTATTACAGGCAATGAACGTGATGACAATTGCAACCTATTTGGAATATACTTATAATATATTAATAAATAGGGATCTACCTAAAAGAGATAAAGTGGCAGTATTCATTTGCTGTGCCCATTTTATAAACATTATATCAAAACAGATTACGAAAAAATGTGACGGTTTAAAGGCCGACAAAAAAAATTTAATAATAGATATTTTTTGCATTATTATAAATTGCCATACAATTATGGATATCGACAAAATGTTCGAATCTTTTTGTTTAATATTTTGCAGTCCATTCGTTACAGATGATGTTATTCAGGCATTTGAAATATTTAAAACATATACTGCTTCTTTGTATTCTCCGAACGAAAACAATGTTTCCAACGCTGCTGCAAAATCCTTAGAGCCTACAGAGACAATAGTTGAGGACGAACAACAGGGAGGCTACTCTAGTAGTCCTTTTTTTTTTAAAATATTCTGCTTTGCACAAACATTTTCTTAGACAAATTTCAGAGAATAGTACCTCCAAGAAAAAAAACGAATTCTATTACCCTGAATTTGTAATATTTTGTGTAAAGAAATATTTTTCGTATTTACCATTTTGGAGTACCTGTTTTTCAAAGTTATTAGGTATTCCAGAACGATTATCTAATTCCAACGTGGAAAATTGGTTCAAAACAGTTAAAACACAATATACTGAAAATAAAAAATTAAAAGTAGGCAGATTCGTCAGTCTATTGAAAGAAAAAACAGACAGCAAATTAAAACGGATTGAATTTTCACAAATCCTGCCGCCAACCCCAAAAACATGCAAGAAAAAAATTTTATCAACGCCTGATCCTCTTGAACAAAACTCTGAAACAATAATTCACGAAGAAATGTGGCGTAAAAAAGTTTACGGATATAGATCTCCAAAACACATTGGGCATAGAGTATTACAAAGGTATGCAAGAAAAGAATTGTTCGCTAAGGCATTATATAAAAGGACGAGTAACTTGAACAAAATAAAGCCAGCAATTTCAAAAAATGAAAAAGTTTTAGATGTGGATCACAGTAGTTGTAATTTATCAAAAATTATGAAAACTAAATCTTTATAATTATTGTCAAATGGGTTTGTTTACAATACTGACAATATGAAGAGAGTCAGTGTTTCAGAAACATGTGCTTTCGATTCTTTCACCCAAATTTTATATTCGGCAGGTATAGACATTGAATATTACAAAAATTTGTACGAGTCTTCAAACCAAAATACATACTTCCGGTTCATTTCAAATTTAATTAGTGGCGGAATCAAACGGAACACCTATATTGCGCGGTCCGAACTACTAATGGATCGTTTTTTCAACTTTGGTATTAAACTCAAATACTGGGTCGTTACTTTCAATGGCTTCAAATATTCTTGAAATAGTTAAGCAACTCATAGATCCTTACATTAATGTAGAGTATAAATGCACTGATTCTTGCAGAATTGTATCCAAACAGATATACTATTTATCAATAGATTATTTAAATTTTTCTGATGATCAATTCGCACAAATTGATAAAAGATTACAATTTCCACATGCAACATGCAAGACTTGCTTAAAACGCATATTGCACAAAACGTTAACATTCGGAAATGGGATCTTAATAATCGATGTTGAGCCTTTAAATAATACCACAGTGTACAATGTAAAATTGCAAGACATACAGTCCCAATTAAACTTTATGGAAGACACTGTTTACCTTAAGGGTATAATAAACTATATTCACTCTTCGCAAAGTGGGGGAATGGGTCATTACACCGCATATGTCAGAAGACCTAATGATACGTGGGAATGCCACGATGATCTTCGTAAATTTATAGTTCCTATAAAATCAGATATTTCTATTAATCCCTCAATTCTAGTTTATACAAAAAATTAAAACTGATTATTTAAAAATATTAAATCTATTAAAATATCGATCATTGCCGACGAATTGAACCGTTGAGTTAAGTTATTAGATTACCGATGAAATTACTTTATAAGACAGAAATTAGATAAACACATTTCCGTATTTGCGTGCTATACAAGAAAAAAACAAAAGTGAAAAACAATCCGAAGGGGGATAGGAACCATATGAATCACAAGACATTCATCTGTTACGTCAGTCGTTAATGTCAAAACATTGGCATCACAAAAGAAGAAAATTCAAAATTCGTCATTTGACACACCGTTGAGAAATGGCATATAGTGCATGAGGTTCACAAGACATGAGGCTATTATTTCCACTATATGGCTTCTTAGAACAATCCCTGTGATATTTTTGTTATGGGCCGAACCATAAATTACTCAAACGAGTAAAAAAATTGGCATGACATAATAAGAAAATTCAAAATGCGCCATTTGCCACACCATTGAGAAATGGCATGTAGTGCATGAGGTTCACAAGACATGAGGCTATTGTTCCCACTATATGTCCCCCCTGTGATATTATTGCTATGGGCCGAACCATACATAAATTACTCAAACGAGTAAAAAAAAATTGGCATGATATAAGAAGAAAATTCAAAATGTGGCATTCGCCTCACAATTGCCTAATGACATATAGTTCATTTGGTGTACAAGACGCAATGCTATTATTACCAGTTTATAGCATCTCAGAACATTCTATGCGATATGGGCCGAACCGTTTCCTATTCAATCGAGTAAAAATCGACTGAGCATATAATGAAAATTCCCAATTTGGCTCCTACATATGACTGAAGGCTGTTGTTTCCCGCTAATGCCTTTGTAGAACTATCCAAGAAATAAGTGTCCGTTTTTTAGAGGTTCATGTACGCATCTTTTTTGGTGTAACTTCAGAAGTATCCATATATTCTCTGATTTTGAAATATTTCTTTCATTAAATTATTTTGGTACAAAAGTTAAATACATCGAAAATATACTTATATTAGCAAGGGATGCATGTATTAATAGAAAGTAGCATCAAATCTTATTTCTGTCTAATTTTATATGGCTGTCTCATTAAAATATTCGTTTTAACAGTGTAACCACCAACACACATAAAAAATGTCAAATTCCAATTGGATTCATATACGTATATGTTATTTTTTTTGTTATAAACTTCACTATCACTGTTTGTTTAATTTAACAGAAAAGTATTCCAACATGTTAAAACTAACCGTCCATGTTTTACTTCCTTTCACAATAACATGTTTGTGCGAGACCGAATTTTCAAATTATGCTGCAACAAAATCGAAGTACAGAAACCGTCTGAATGCTAGAACAGTGGGGCTATTCCTGAGTACGATAGGAATTCGAATGTATAAGATTCGTATTTGATTTAAATAAGAACCGAGCGAATTTGATTCAATTCAAATAAGAATTTTATATTTACGTATTCGTATCGTATTAAAGAATAGCCCCCAGATATAAAAATTTGGAATAGGGCCGAAAGATCGAATGCCGAAAGGCCGAATATCGAAAGGTCGAACGCCGAAAGGCCGATTGTCAAACGCCGATTGTGTCGAAAGGCCGAATGTCGAAAGGCCGTTTGTGTCGAAAGTGATTTTAATTTTTCATCTTTTTATGAATGAAAATTTTCAAAATTTTTATTTCTATGAAAACCAAAATTTATATTTTAAATATTAAAATCTTCTTACGTTTTTTTGCCATATAATATTAATTAATTATAATAAAAAAAGAAAAAAAGAAATAAATTTATTTTCAGTTTGGCTAACTTATCTAGAAAAAAATAATACAGAAACTGAAAATCCCGAAAAAAAAATCCAGAATAAAAAAAATTCAGAAAAAAATCCAGAAAACTAAAATCCAGAAACACAATTATCAAAGTGCGGACCAAATTAAAATTAAAATTTATAAAATGCCTATCGAATTTGACTTTTTCCGTAAAATTTTTAATATTTACGATAATGGAAATTACTTCGTCAATCTTGCAGATACATAACGAAGGAATCGTATCGCTCATGGGACCACTACATTTGCCGGAAAAAAAAAATCCGGAAATTTTCCAATCCCGAATAGTTGAAAAGTAAAAATCCAGAAAAATAAAATCCCGAAAAAAAATCTAAAAATTACCGGAAAAGCAATCCAGCAAAAAATCCAGAAAAAATATTTTGTTTAAAATCAATTAAAAAAATCAATTTTTTAATTTTTTTTTTTTTTTTGTCTGCAAGGTTGACGAAGTATTTACGAAGCATTAAATCTATAAGTCGCTCGAATGCATCCGTCGATAAACATTTGTGGTAGAAGTATCAGTAGAAGCGATATGAGCGATACGATTCCTTTGATCTGTGTCTGAAAGGTTGACGAAGCAATTTCCATTAGCGTAAATATTAAAACTTTACGTAAAACCTCAAATTTGAAAGACATTTTATAAATTTGAATTATAATTTGGTCCGCACTTTGATAATTATGTTTCTGGATCTTAGTTTTCTGGATTTTTATTTTTCTGAATATTTTTTTCGGGATTTTCAGTTTCTGGATTATTTCTTTCTAGATAAGGTAGCCAACCCATCGCTCATACCACAAATGTTTCAAGTTATTTTGTGGTTAGCTTAATTCGTTGGGTTAGTATGGCATCGACGATTGAATTGGAGTAAATTGCGGATTTAATGCTTCATAATTTCTTCGTCAACCTTGCAGACACAGATCAAAGGAATCGTATTGCTCATATCGCTTCAACTGATAGTTCTACCATAAACATTTCACGTTATTTTGTGGTTGACTTAATTCGTTGCAGACACAGATCAAAGGAATGGTATCGCTCGTATCGCTTTTCGACATTCGACTCTTCGACATTCGAGCTTTCGACCCATTCGGCTTTTCAACATTCGGCCTTTCGACACATTCGGCCATTCGACATTCAGCTTTCAACATTCGCCCTTCCAACCCATTCGGCCTTTCGGCGTTCGGCCTTTCAACATTGGGCCTTCCGGCATTCGGCTTTTCAACATCGATTGAAAAATTCAGCTTTCTAATATTGAACCTGATATTAAATGAAATAGTAGCTCAAAGAGCCAAAAACATCAGAGTCAATAAGAACCTAATTTATTTTATTATTTTCATGTTTTTTTATATTTACAATTATATTTCAGAAAAATTTATTTTGTTAACTCTTACATGTTACATGTATGTAGGTAATATACAATTTTAAAAATACCATCTAAATTCCTATATAAAAAACGAAAGTGTTCCTCCAGTAATTTTATTTATACGAAGTGCTCCTCGGTTCGAAAAGTTTGGGAAAAGCTGATCTAAAACATTGTAAAATTTATTTTTCCTTTTTCAGAAATTCCATTTTTTTTTTTTAAATAAAATCTTCAAATTCCAAAATGAATTAAAATTAAATTAAAATTTCAAGTATTTTAAAAAACAATTAACAAATTTTTTCGCTATAATTTGGATTAATTAATTAATTAATTCGTAAATTTCTAATATGCAACTGATCCTAAGACCTTACTTCAAATAACTACATTTTAATTTTAAAATTATATTTCAATTTTCCAGAATATTTCAGAAATTATAATTATTTGTTCTAATTTAAAAATTAACTCTTGCTTTTCTGAATTAATGTAATATTATAAATATTTCCTTTCTAATTTAAAAACTGTATTAGTGTCCGTTTTCCATAAAAGTTACGATTTAAATTTCTTTTTCCAGAAATTCCTTTATAATTTATAATTAAATCACCTTATTCCAGAATATAAGGACTGTATCGAAAAGAAAGTATCCACAAAAAAATTTAGTCTTCTTCGCCTTGCTCTAATTCTATTGTAACGGAAAAGTGCCGTTAGATAGAATAGCTTTTTGTAGGTAAATATTGCTTGTGATTTTTACAATTTGTTACCCAGTTATAATATTGTCACGAATTAAAGAAGGAGTGCTTAAATTTATTTTGCACAAATTTTGCATTTAAAACGGTGTTTCGTTTAGAAATTTAGCTAATCGCGAAAATATAAGTAAAAATGCAGTGAGAAAAATAATTAATAAGTCTGGGGAACATGGTACGGTAAAGGATTTACGAAAAAACGGTCGAAAACAAGGTCCCAGCAATCCCAAATTAGAGCCAAAATTGTGAATGAAATTCGCAAAACCAAATCAATGTCTTTCAGAGATTTATGTGGGTGGTACTAGCATAGGAATGATCCAGCGGGTAAAATAAGGCGTGTGACTTGAAGACATATAAGAAACAAAAAGTTTCAAAACGAAGTGAAAACAAAAAATTGCATGTTAAAACCGTGCAACTGCCCATTAATAAATTTGGAGCTGTTAAAAATCCACTGCATCACTTTTGTGGAAAAACAATAAACTCCGCCAAATTCACCAGAACTTTGATCGATTGAAAGATATTGGGCAATTGCGAAGCGTTACTTGAAAAATAACGGTAAACTATCAGAAAATTTAACAAAGTTCAAAAAGTTAGTCCAAAGCAACCAGACAAATGAATAAAACTACTGTGCAAGAATCTAAGTAAAGGCATCAAATTAAAAATTCGCTATGTATTTAGAAAATAATTTCTCAAATATTTTAAACATAAAATCTGGTAATTAGAAGTCTGCTTTATGATAAAACATCATTTTATAATACTTAAAATTGGTTTTTTGTGTTTAAAATGGCTTTTTTTTGTGGATACTTTCTTTTCGACACAGTCCTTATAAAATTAAATTTCACCGTAGCCGAAATTTCTTTTTAAATAGAAAATTTCTCCTTTTACAGATTATTTCAAAATAAAATCTTTATTTGTCTGAAACTTTATTTTGTTTTTTAAGTTAAATTTTCCATTTACGGAATATGAGTTTTTAAACTTATTTATATTGTAATTTTACAATTAAACCTTTATCTTGAGGAATATTTCAAAACTAAACTTAACTTCCCAAAAATTCTATTTTAATTATAAAATTAAAACTTCCTTCTCCAAAACTCTATTCTAGTTTAAAAATGTACTTCAACTTTCCAGAATATTTTAACATTTAACGAATATTATAGGATCCCAAAGCTCCAATTTTAATCCTGATTTTAAAACTAATTCTTGCTTTTCCAAAACATTTTAATTCTAAAAATATTTCTTTTATAGTTTTGAAACTAAATTTCGATTTTAGTACACTTTTTCAAAATATTTTACAACTAAATCTTTATTTAAAATTATTTTATTTCTAATTTTAAAATTAATTGTTTCTTTTCTAGAATAATTTTAACATTAAATTTCTCTTTTTCAGTATATTTTAAATCTCCTATTTCCAGATTATTTTAAAATTATTTATTCAGTTATTATTTTATCAGTTTATTCAACTATTACACATATTCATTAATGAAAAAATTAATATTTAGTTATTTAGTAAAATATACAAATGTATTTAATTAATTAACTAATTTAGATAAAAATAGGTTTTAAAAAAATGTCAATAATGATAAATAAATAAATAAATAAAATAAATAAATAAATAAATTATATCTCCCTTTTCCAGAATAAATCAAAATTAACAATTATACCAATTTTTTTAAATTAATTTGAATTAATAAATTAATTCGTGTTATTTCCAATATTCAACCGGTTCTAAGACAATTTTACTGTTTTTACAAGTAACACGTAGAAATATGTTATTATTTACGAACAATTACTCAACATTCCGTTAATAGGCGCATAACCTCATTATCTTCAATTTTAATTTATTTCAAGTTAATATTTTCCAGCGAACTAATTTTAAAACTAAATCTTCCTTTCCCACGAATTCCATTCTAATTTTAAAATTAAATCTCCATTTTCCAGAATATTTTATAAATAAATTTCCTGATAAAAGAAAAGGATAATTATTTATACAAAACCTTCTAAACCTGTGTATCGTTTTATCACAAACAAAATACGAAACCCCCATTTCACTCCTGATATTCGATGAATAATTTTCTGCTAACCTCTCACTCCACATTAATATTTATAATTCATTTGTGGTTTTCAATTTTTTATTTTTGTTGTTATTTTTTCAATTTAAAGATCAAAGTACCAATTTGATTTAAGTGCGCTCTTATTTCTATTAATTTTTGTTTTCTAATTTGGTAGACATCTCTTCAAAATTAATGACGATGTTTTCTTCCTCCGGTGCAATAACGCGTTACAATAATTACTTATTTAAATATTGTGCAGCATGGCTCTTTGTGGTACTGTGTGAAGGGTGTTGTTAATTAAAAATAAAACAAAACAACAAAAAAATACTGGAAATTAAAATTAAATCGGGCCCGCAGTAAAATGTTGAAACAAGTTTTTTTTTTGTTTTCATCAAATTTAACAACAAACTAAAAATCAATTAACAAAATTAATTAAAATAAAAATACCCATAATTAATTATCTTTTGTGTCCATGTTGATAATCATCATCACCATTAAGTACGTTTTTGTTGTTGTTGTTGTGCCTAAATCAATTTAATTTAATTTAATACACTGATAAAAAATCAAATTTCGTAGAATAGACATAATAATCGAAAATCACAAAACTCGTGCTTTTATATAAAAAAGTTTATATTATATACTAAAGGAAATGGACGTACTTTTCACCAATTTTTATTAATAAAAATTCCATCCGTTCCAACACAAAAAAAAAATCATAATCACCATCAACCCTATTTGCCATGTATAAACAATTATACCAATCCGGCGCCATTTTGTATTGTATTTTAAACAATAAAATAATGATAAGGTTTTTGTTTTTATTTTGTATATAAATAGATTTTCCAGCTTTTTTGTTTGTTTTTGTTTAAAGGGAAACACAAAAATTGATAACACGAAAAAACATTTTTTTTTGAATACACAAACAAGATGAAAAACTCGGCAAAAAGTAAACAATTTGAAAGGGATTTTTAATTATGATAATCGTTACTGAAAGTAATTTTTATTTTTTTACTTTCAAATTTGTTTTTTCGGGATTTTTCTTGTTTATCCGCAGTTTCATATCGATGGATGGAAAACAGATACCTTTTTGTATTTGTTCGGCGGAGCGTAATTTTACAAACAGTTAATTGCTATTGTTTTTAGATATGTAGGAGTGTTTAATTGGATTTTTTTTCGATAATGGTTGAAAGTGCAGGTATATACCTTTGGTAAGCCAATCGCTAATTGGAGCTTGATAATTTTTTTGCTTAATTTGTACCTTTAATGTCAGTTATACCACAATATAAATAATAATAAATTGTGCTAGTGGAATAAGCATAGAATCGTCTTAACTATCTCAAAGCATTTATCAGCATTACCAATGGAAGTAATTTTATTCAAGAAAATATCTTGGCGCTAACAGGGTGTTCTATGATGACATTTAGTGTAAAAAAAGTAAAATCGGCCGTCGAATTCTTCCTAAGCTGTCCTAACTATTTCTAAAAGCATTAATAAGCATTGCCAATGGCACCTTGCAATGAAGTGGGACCAAACGATGATATGTAATTTTTTTCAAGAAAATATCTTGGCGCTAACAGGGTGTTCTATGATGATATTTAGTTTAAAAAAAGTAAAATCGGCCGTCGAATTCTTCCTAAGCTGTCCTAACTATTTCTAAAGCATTAATAAGCATTGCCAATGGCACCTGGCAAGGAAGTGGGACCAAACGATGATATGTAATTTTTTTCAAGAAAATATCTTGGCGCTAACAGGGTGTTCTATGATGACATTTAGTGTAAAAAAAGTAAAATCGGCCATCGAATTGTTCCTAAGCTGTCCTAACTATTTCTAAAAGCATTAATAAGCATTGCCAATGGCACCTTGCAATGAAGTGGGACCAAACGATGATATGTAATTTTTTTCAAGAAAATATCTTGGCGCTAACAGGGTGTTCTATGATGACATTTAGTGTAAAAAAAGCCAAATCGGCCGTCGAATTCTTCCTAAGCTATCCTAACTAATTCTAAAGCATTAATAAGCATTGCCAATGGCACCTTGCTATGAAACGGGACCAAACGATGATATATAATTTTGTTCAAGAAAATATCTTGGCGCTAACAGGGTGTTCTATGATGACATTTAGTGTAAAAAAAGTAAAATCGGCCGTTGAATTCTTCCTAAGCTGTCCTAACTATTTCTAACAGCATTAATAAGCATTACCAATGGCACCTTGCAATGAAGTGGGACCAAACGATGATATGCAATTATTTTCAAGAAAATATCTTGGCGCTAACAGGGTGTTCTATGATGACATTTAGTGTAAAAAAGTAAAATCGGCCATCGAATTCTTCCTAAGCTTTCCTAACTATTTCTAAAAGCATTAATAAGCATTGCCAATGGCACCTTGCAATGAAGTGGGACCAAACGATGATATATAATTTTGTTCAAGAAAATATCTTGGCGCTAACAGGGTGTTCTATGATGACATTTAGTGTAAAAAGATTAAAATCGGCTGTCGAATTCTTCCTAAGCTGTCCTAACTATTTCTAAAAGCATTAATAAGCATTGCCAATGACACCTTGCAATGAAGTGAGACGAAACGATGATGTGTAATTTTTTTCAAGAAAATATCTTGGCGCTAACAGGGTGTTCTATGATGACATTTAGTGTAAAAAAAGTAAAATCGGCCGTCGAATTCTTCCTAAGGTGTCCTAACTATTTCTAAAAGCATTAATAAGCATTGCCAATGGCTCCTTGCAATGAAGTGGGACTAAATAATGATATGTAATTTTTTTCAAAAAAATATCTTGGCGCTAACAGGGTGTTCTATGATGATATTTAGTGTAAAAAAAGTAAAATCGGCCGTCGAATTCTTCCTAAGGTGTCCTAACTATTTCTAAAAGCATTAATATGCATTGTCAATGGCACCTTGCAATGAAGTGGGACCAAACGATGATATGTAATTTTTTTCAAGAAAATATCTTGGCGCTAACAGGGTGTTCTATGATGACATTTAGTATAAAAAAAGCAAAATCGGCCGTCGAATTCTTCCTAAGCTCTCCTAACTAATTCTAAAGCATTAATAAGCATTGCCAATGGCACCTTGCTATGAAACGGGACCAAACGATGATATATAATTTTGTTCAAGAAAATATCTTGGCGCTAACAGGGTGTTCTATGATGACATTTAGTGTAAAAAATAGTCCTAACTGTCCAAAGCTGTCCTAACTATTTCTAAAGCATTAATAAGCATTGCCAATGGCACCTTGCAATGAAGTGGGACCAAACGATGATATGTAATTTTTTTCAAGAAAATATCTTGGCGCTAACAGGGTGTTCTATGATGACATTTAGTGTAAAAAAAGCAAAATCGGCCGTCGAATTCTTCCTAAGCTGTCCTAACTAATTCTAAAGCATTAATAAACATTGCCAATGGCACCTTGCTATGAAACGGGACCAAACGATGATATATAATTTTGTTCAAGAAAATATCTTGGCGCTAACAGGGTGTTCTATGATGACATTTAGTGTAAAAAAAGTAAAATTGGCCATCGAATTCTTCCTAAGCTGTCCTAACTATTTCTAAAAGCATTAATAAGCATTGCCAATGGCACCTTGCAATGAAGTGGGACCAAACGATGATATGTAATTTTTTTCAAGAAAATATCTTGGCGCTAACAGGGTGTTCTATGATGACATTTAGTGTAAAAAAAGCAAAATCGGCCGTCTAATTCTTCCTAAGCTATCCTAACTAATTCTAAAGCATTAATAAGCATTGCCAATGGCACCTTGCTATGAAACGGGACCAAACGATGATATATAATTTTGTTCAAGAAAATATCTTGGCGCTAACAGGGTGTTCTATGATGACATTTAGTGTAAAAAAAGTAAAATCGGCCATCGAATTCTTCCTAAGCTGTCCTAACTATTTCTAAAAGCATTAATAAGCATTGCTAATGGCACAAACGATGATATGTAATTTTGTTCAAGAAAATATCTTGGCGCTAACAGGGTGTTCTATGATGACATTTAGTGTAAAAAGATTAAAATCGGCCGTCGAATTCTTCCTAAGCTGTCCTAACTATTTCTAAAAGCATTAATAAGCATTGCTAATGGCACCTTGCAATGAAGTGGGACCAAACGATGATATATAATTTTTTTCAAGAAAATATCTTGGCGCTAACAGGGTGTTCTATGATGATATTTAGTGTAAAAAAAGTAAAATCGGCCGTCGAATTCTTCCTAAGCTGTCCTAACTATTTCTAAAAGCATTAATAAGCATTGCCAATGGCACCTTGCAATGAAGTGAGACGAAACGATGATGTGTAATTTTTTTCAAGAAAATATCTTGGCGCTAACAGGGTTTTCTATGATGACATTTAGTGTAAAAAAAGTAAAATCGGCCGTCGAATTCTTCCTAAGCTGCCCTAACTATTTCTAAAAGCATTAATAAGCATTGCCATTGGCACCTTGCAATGAAGTGGGACCAAACGATGATATGCAATTTTTTTCAAGAAAATATCTTGGCGCTAACAGGGTGTTCTATGATGACATTTAGTGTAAAAAAAGTAAAATAGGCCGTCGAATTCTTCCTAAGGTGTCCTAACTATTTCTAAAAGCATTAATAAGCATTGCCAATGGCACCTTGCAATGAAGTGGGACCAAACGATGATATGTAATTTTATTCAAGAAAATATCTTGGCGCTAACAGGGTGTTCTATGATGACATTTAGTGTAAAAAAAGTAAAATCGGCCGTCGAATTCTTCCTAAGCTTCCCTAACTATTTCTAAAAGCATTAATAAGCATTGCCATTGGAACCTTGCAATGAAGTGGGACCAAACGATGATATGCAATTTTTTTCAAGAAAATATCTTGGCGCTAACAGGGTGTTCTATGATGACATTTAGTGTAAAAAGATTAAAATCGGCCGTCGAATTCTTCCTAAGCTGTCCTAACTATTTCTAAAAGCATTAATAAGCATTGCTAATGGCACCTGGCAATGAAGTGGGACCAAACGATAATATGCAATTTTTTTCAAGAAAATATCTTGGCGCTAACAGGGTGTTCTATGATGACATTTAGTGTAAAAAAATTAAAATCGTCCGTCGAATTCTTCCTAAGCTGTCCTAACTATTTCTAAAAGCATTAATTAGCATTGCCCAATATATCCCCAAGGATTTCGTTAGACACTGCAAATAATTCTGCATTACCTTTCAACTTTGTTCGTCATCAATTTCCGCTTCGTTTTGCTTATGCAATGACAATTAATAAATCACAGGGCCAACCATTCGAAAAAGTATTTCTTCCAAACCCGTGCTTCATGCACGGTCAGCTTTATACAGCAGTGTTAAGAGCCACAAAATCAACTGCTCTAACAGACTAAATTTTAGAAACGCCAATGCAAGCACTGACATCTTCCGGGGATGGTGTCACAGATAATGTCGTTTACACCGAATTTTTAAACTAAAACAGTTTACTTGCATATAGCAAACTAAGTGCTACAATGAAGACGCTGAAATATACGGTATAGTTACAGTTCAATTATGCAGGTGAACAGGAAGACGAAACTTGAAATTTCAACTTAATGGGTCTTTTATTTAGAAGCGGCCGCTACGATCCAATTTTGGGGTCCAGTTAGCGTTCGTAGTACAGGAATTTGCTAAGAAATGATACAGAATACATCTGAAGGAAGTATTTAAGGTGAATGATCGATCTTGATTACTTTTCCGTTCCATAAAACGCTTCCAAATAAGGATACCTGCTTAATTCATAATGATAATTTTTTTATTTTTAGCGATATGGAACCCAAGAACAAGATAAACCTTACACCTTATTTGTTATGAACTGCGGACAGGATGGGCTGTTTAGTCAGTTATATTATTGAAATTAATGAAAATCGTACATTTTATTCGTTGCAAGTAATATTTATACCTTTTTTTAAATGTACAAAGTTTCATTTTGAATTTTGAAAAATTAATAAGTTTTATTAAAACGTTTAGAAAAATGTTTATGTGTTTTCTGTCACACCACAACTGCCTCTTGCAATGAGCATTAGACGTTCTTCCAAAAGGGTTTCGATTTTACTAATATAATTTGAAATTTTTCTTATGAAAGCGCACTATACTTATCATAGATTCCTGCAATTCAAGCCACAGGCCCCTAGTGTGAATAAAATTACCAAACCGTAGATTACTGGAACTAGTTGCAATCTTTTGGGGCATTCAAAATGTTTGTCCTTACGTTTATGCTCGAAAATTCATCGTCATAACAGACCATAAACCACTAACTTCGTTAAAAATAAATCACGATTTCATCGTAATCTTAAGTTAGATGAATATGACTTTGAAATTAAATATAAACTGGCAGCTTTAAATAGAAATGCAGATACTTCAGGAGAGTAAAATAAATAAACGATAATGATAAGAATATATCAGATTCAAATCTTACTAATATGTTTGATAATTTGTTCTTTGAAAATAACTTCTTTAATTGTTTTGATAAAAATGGATTTTCTGATAACAATGTTTCAAGATACAAAAATTTAATTGATAGACAATTCTTTGAATTCTTTTGAATTCTTTCATCAAATTGTGCATTCGAGTCTTGAAAATAATAATTCTGATCATGTTTCAATCAATGTACTCGTACTAACGCGATCTCAAACTAAGTTAGCTTTGAATCGGAATATTCATAATAAATCTGAAGAAACATCCAACAACTTAAATAATATTTAATAAAATAAATCTATAATTCACATTAGGCCATCAAGATATTAGTCGAACCTTTCATCGGATGGAACAGTACTATTATTTCCCGAAAATGTATTCAAAAATTGAAAAATATATCCAATCTTGCTTACGACGATTCATCGAAATTTTTCCTGGCAATTCCAATGCAAAGTCATGAAGCTGAAACTGTCGCTAGTAATTTCATCAAAAACTATGTGCCCATTTATGGAACACTTAAAATCATTTTAATTGATCAAGGATCAAATTTCCTCAATAAATTTTTCGCTAAAAGTTGCAAAATGCAAAAAATCAAAAAAACAATTAATTCAACCGCTTCCCATCCATAAACTAATAAAGGTCTTGAAAGGACTCACCGTACTTAAGCTGAGTATAAAAGACATTTTGTCAGTACTGATTCATTAGATTGAGATAGGTGGCTACCGTATTGCATGTTTTATTTCAGTACTACTCCCTACACATTTACAAAATTTATGCCTTCCGAATTAATATTCGAACGGAAACCAAATATTCCACCTTTTTTTTTTTAAAATACATCTAATCTTGTTTCCTATTATAATGATCTTCTTTCAGATTTAACACCTGAAATGCAGCCATCATACAGAAAAGCACAAGTAAACAATATACAAGCAAAAGAAAAATCAGCAACATATTATGATCGAAATGCTTCTGATGCGCCTTTCCACCCATACCATAGTGTCAAATTAAGCAAATAAAAAGCACATTAAAAATCTGTCGAAAAAATCAGATAGCTTGGTGCAGTGATCGAACGATGCTGTTCGTTGTATTGTAATTTAAAAATAAATATCTTAAAATTAAAGAAAACAAAAATTGTATTATACTTAGTTGCTGAATAGTTTAAAAATTCCCACAACGTATTGAATCACAATTAGACATTTAGTCTTCGCTGGCCGCGGCTTAAGAAATTTTGAGTTGCCCTGATTTATAATATAAAGTAGCCCCGTCAAGTACAAAATGCTCACCAATCAAAATTAAAGATTTTATTAATGAAGTTTCTTGCTTATCATAAAAGCTCCCACTTCCAGCTTATTCAAAGTTAAATGCTATGATTAAATTTTATTTGTAAACATTATTTTAGAAAATTAAGTTTACAATCCCCAAAAAACACACAACATTAATACAGCATAATAAACGAGAGCTAAACGTTTCATTATCCCGTAGTTATCATTTAGTTAGAGAGACTATCAACAAAATAATATGTTAAATGTAATATATACTTATGTATGTGTGGTGTATATGGAAATTGTATACATTGTCTAAACGTAATCCCCATATGAGTTACCCTAATTAAAAATTACAACACAATATGGTTTTATTTTAATTTAACCGTAAACGCAGCACAAAAAAAGGCTTCACCGTAACACGAAAGTGACCACGACACTGAATAAAAATTACACATATGTCCGTACGTAGAATTATTTGTATGTAGTGAGTTGGCCAAAAACATTTAATCTTTTTATTTAATAATGAAATTTTGCGCGATTGCGAAGCTTTTTATTACAACGGAATTTACAGCTTTGGTTTTTATGTATTACATAATTTATATGTATATATGTACGAGTATGTTTGAATATTATAATTTAATTGTATTATCACTAACCCATCAACAGTAACAACAACAAGAACCAAACAATGTAATAAAAAAAAAACGAAAGCTACATGACACAAACAACTAAAATGTGGAATATTTAACAATGAGAAAATGAAATTTTCATTTAAGCTTTTATATATTTATTAAGCTTTTTTTGGTTCTTTGGAGTATTAAAAATATTTTTACAAAAAAAAATTCTTGATAAGAGCATTTCGAATGAGGAAGAAGATGATGATGATGTTGATGAAAAAGTTTGGTGCAAAGAAAAAATTACCTGCTACTTATAGCTTTGGAGTGTATCAACCCCCCCCCCCCCTAAAATCGCTTTTCTTATCTGAGTGTTATGTAAATTGAAAACATCCCCAACGGAAAAATCCCAAAGGAAAAACAAGTAAAAAGTTTTTTTTTAAGGGGTCGAATATATGTAATATACATATGTATATGGCAAACAGATATTGCAGTAGTTTTCATTTTCATTTTCCACAGTCTTATGTTTCTCAGTAAATAGCATTTAGTTTTCTTATTTTTTAAACTTCTTAATTAGATTTTATATTTAAGTTTTTATGATTCTTTTTAGTGTTAATAATATTTAAAAGAAGATCAGAAAATGAAATGAAAATAAAATAAAAAAAAATTGAATTTCCCCAAAAGGAAATTGGAAATTTATTCTATAAAAGTTAATTATTTTATATAAAAGAACTTTAATAGATGATTATGTTTGTGGTGATAACGAATTATACCCCATTTTAAGAGGTTTATTTTATGTTACGTTACAGTTCTAGTTTTATCGAAAAATCATATTTTGTGATGAAATTAATTTTCTGGTTATTGTTGTAACATTGGTTGTTAACTATAATTGAGTTTATCATCGGCTACAATGGTGCTTTGAAGTATACAGCTCGTTAGTAAAACCATATGTTGAATTCCTATTAATTACCAAAAAAAAGAGTGTGGGTGTGGCGTAACTACAAATGTCCGGCCGCCCGCAACATTTTTCTTGGGCTCAATTACAGCATTTGCTGCTGCAAGGGGGCATCGGAAATATCGGACTTCCTTCTTTCTTACCTTCATATTGAGGTTGTTTACTTTATCCATAGATTAAACATAGATTTATTTATTTATCGACTCATCAAAACGTAGTTTGAAGTGTGTACTATTGCATAACGGAAATAAACTAGGCTCCCACCATACAAAAAAAGTGACTCAAAACATGAAATGGAAATAGCGAGCTGTGAAAATGGCACATATACTCGTACATTGGTACATAATAAAATAATAAATAAGAATTGTTTAAATCGATGATTTCTTATTAGTATTATTACCAAAGCAACCTTGATTATAGCAGAACTACCTTGATGTAAATAGAGCCGGCATGTGAAAAATTAACTTAAAATGAGGGATATAGAAACACTAAAAATTCATTTATTTTCATAGAATTTGTATGAAAAAAACGCGATTTGGATTGACGATACAATACACGTGTTTATATGAAAAAACGAGATTTCGATTCACGATAAAGTATGAATTAAAAGTTAAACCCAGTTAAATAATTTTTTCAGAAATCGCTAACAAACAACTCAATGTCTTACTCATTTAAAACACAGATTCTCAAATTTCCCTATTTTCCAGCAATAATCAAAAGAAAATAAGGGAAATTAAATTAAAAAACATTCTACAACAACAACAATGTGTATTAAAAAGAGAAAATTCAGTTTAATGACGACATCATATCTCCACATCTAAACCCAATGGTAAGAAAAAAGACAACACGTCTCCGCTCAACAATCAAAATTTAAAAAAAATCAAAAAGAGCCAAACAGAATAAATTAAATCAATACAATGAGTGCGAAAAAAACAAAACATCAAAACCATCTAGCATGCTTTGCAAATTCAAAATAACTATAGGAACATATTTGAATTCAAATTGGAATGGAGGCAATGAAAGAGATGATTGTTTTGTTTATAATTTTCTAGTTATGTTGGTGACGTATAGTATTACAAAAACAACAATATTTTAAATTTCAAAAGTACCTTATTTTTCATGATGATTTTCACTAAGAAATAAACATTTTCAAGACTCGATTTTTCAATCAAATAATATTACATGTTTTATGAACATTTTCATATAAAAACAAAACAAAAGCTCACATTTCTAATAAACTAAATCTGTAAATGAAAATAACCGTTTTTCCATATAGTTTCATAGTAAAGAAAAATTTGTTTGTACCTTATTTTAAGCTTAGTAAAAAATACAGTCGATACTGGAGGCTCTTATTTATACAGTAGGCTCTGGTATTGTTTATAAATTTCGAGTTATGTTTATGACGTATATTACAAAAACAACAATTACATGTTTTATGAACATTTTCGTATAAAAATAAAACAAAAGCTCACATTTCTAATAAACTAAAACTGTAAATGAAAATAATCGGTTTTCCAATATAGTTCCATAGTAAAGAAAAAATTGTAGTATCTTATTTTAGGGTTAGTAAAAAATACAAACACGGATGCTCTTATTTATACAGTAGGCTCTGATTATACAAAGCAAATTTAAAAAACGAAGCTTTTATAAGGGAATTATTGACGAGGAAAAACCAAACTTTTCATGGTAAAATACATAAAACATATGGGAAATCACTTTATTCCATAAGACTAATGTTTAAATAAAAACGTTACAAATTCTTAATTATGATTTCTGAAATATTTTCATAAATATATGACTTTCAAATTATATAAATATCGTTTAAGTAAATCGTTTTCATTTTCTTGTAATAGTTGATTTAATTAAACCAAACTATAAAAAAAAGTCATAACAACAGCATTCTGGTCAAATTGAAATACAAGCTTACTACAATTCATGTGGTAATTAGGTTATTACATAGATGGCAGTCAACATTTGGTAAAATCGTACCAAAAATTGCCACCTGGGGAAATTTCAACTTAAAAAATTGTAGGAAAAGCAAAACAAATTCTCAAAATATTAAGAACGTGTCACAATTTTGGGATTGAATAATTTTTTTCGTATTTTTTTGTAAACATCTTATATATCTGACGTACACTAGTGATAAACTAAATATAAATTTAGCAAATACATATTATTTTAATTCGTCAGAGCCAACTTTGATATATTTTTCAAAATGAAAGTTCGAAAAATATATTTTAGAAATAATTTAATTTTAATATTCCTGCAATTAATATTTACTTAATACCATTATAGCCTTCTTGTATATTGTTGTTAAAGATATGTAGGAAACTTTTATATACACATTTTATAATATTTTTGCTTCTTTCATGAAAAATTTGAAGCAAAGAAACACCTATTTTACTATGGATTCCTATGGAATGCAGTAAAAAGTTATACCACTAAAAGAGCTTCTAAAATTACGTCATGATGATTATGGCTCTATAGTCTAGACAGCTCTGGTATTGCTCATGCAATGTGTGTTGCTGAGTTTTGGTTATGGCGGATTCCACGCTACCGTCTTTCCAATTGCTATGAATTTCCGGTCAACATTGCGCTCTAATAGAATCGCTCCATTTAATTTATTTCAAACTGATCAGTGACAAAGCGATGCGATTTTGTTTTGTTCAGCGAGTTTGCCATGACCCTTCACTATCATGGAATTGTAATGCGTGTGTGCGCTTAGATTACCAAATATGTTAGTTACTGGACGAGAAAATGTATTACCTGTCGATGAGGATTTAAAATACACCAGGTCCAATTGCTACACATTTTTGTGTACGAATTCATAATTCGGTATCAAAATATTTCGTTCACAAAATTTATTTTAATTTTAAATACCAACACCACTTATTCGCGATACGCGCGATTATTGTTTTAGAACTATTATAGGTTTTGGTTCACTATTGTATTACGATTCACGTAATTTATTTATTTGTATGAAGCGAGAGTGTATTTTTGTTGTGTGTGTCTATATTTTTGGGACGTTAAATCAAAACCAAGTATAGACTGAAATTTATGTCTAAGCAAAATTATATTTGCTGAATGTGTTGGTTGTGAATGAGGCCAATAGATGGTGGTGAAATAAATCTTCGGTTGTTGTATTAAATCTGTCCTAGATATTTAATTTAATGAAAAGTAGTGAGGTGTATAAATATATGCGGGATGTTTTTAATTGTTAATCATAGATACGCATACGCGCCCCAGTATATTAGTGAGTTAAATATGCTGGAGGTGTCACTACTACAACAAAAGTGCTATTCAAATGCAATCATATTTAAAAGTCGAAATGGGTTACATTTCGAATGATTGATTATATTATAGAGATAAACGCATTAAAATAAGCGATTTAATGGGCTACATGTTCCTGGTAAAATTGCATACATAGTGATACATATTTACAACTTTTTAATATCTGTGAAAATTAAATAATTAAATGAACTATGTACTTTATAATAATTGTGGGGAAAAAAAACAACCCAAACAGAAAAAATAGCTAATAATAAAATTGTGCTAAATGGTGGCATTTGTACCACATAGCTTAAGCTATACAAATTCAAATTTTGGAATCAGGTTTTGTTTTTAATTATCTTTTAGTTTTAAGTAATTAGTTATTAATTTTTTTTATATTTTTCTAAATTAATACTAGGTTAATTTATCTTGTGACGTCATAGGTGATAGGGTTTAATTTTAACCATTTTGTTGAATTTTTTTTTCACATTTGCTAAGTTTGGTCCTTGTCTTTAATTTTTCAATAAAATCTCTGTTAAAAGTTATATTTCAAATAATTTTATTTTGTTTTGTTCTTATTACAACATCTTCGAGTTAATTTTTTTTTGTATTTTTTTTCTGAGTAATATCAGAACCATCTTGATATGAATAGAGCCGGCATGTGAAAAATGAACTTAAAATAAGGGATATTGAAACACTAAAAATTCATTTATTTTCATAGTGTTTATATGAAAAAACGCGATTCCGATTGACGATAAAATATGAATTAAAAGTTAAACCCAGTTAAATAATTTTTTAAGAAATCGCTAACAAACAACTCAATGTCTTACTCATTTAAAACACAGATTCTCAAATTTCCCTATTTTCCAGTAATAATCAAAAGAAAATAATGGAAATTAAATTAAAAAACATTCTGCAACAACAACAATGTGTATTAAAAAGAGAAAATTCAGTTTAATGACGACATCATATATCTCCACATCTAAAACCAATGGTACGAAAAAAGATAACACGTCTCCGCTCAACAATCAAAATTTAAAATAAATCAAAAAGAGCCAAACAGATTAAATTAAATCAATACAATGAGCGCGAAAAAAACAAAACATCAAAACAATCTAGCATGCTTTGCAAATTCAAAATAACTATAGAAACATAATCGAATTCAAATTGGAATGGAGGCAATGAAAGAGATGATTATTGTTTTGTTTATAAATTTCTAGTTATATTGGTGACGTATAGTATTACAAAAACAACAATATTTTAAATTTCAAAAGTACCTTATTTTTCATGAAGATTTTCACTTAGAAATAAACATTTTCAAGACTCGATTTTTCAATCAAATAATATTACATGTTTCATGAACATTTTCATATAAAAACAAAACAAAAGCTCACATTTCTAATAAACTAAATCTGTCAATGAAAATAACCGTTTTCCCATATAGTTTAATAGTAAAGAAAAAATTGTTTGTACCTTATTTTAAGTTTAGTAAAAAATACAGTCGATACTGGAGGCTCTTATTTATACAGTAGGCTCTGGTAATATTCGCATATTGCTTTTCAGTATGAGAAGCTAAAAGCTTAATCGTGTAGAGGAAGAGGTACGTTTGATCACAGTCGATCATGGTAAGTTGATCTCTCTCTTGAGTAATGTCCTTTAGTTTCTGTTCCTGTGCGGTCTAACAAGGTTCATGTATGCTTTGGGAAATGACACCCCAATACCCTGAGCTTTAGCCGGCAATAGATAACCGCCCAAGAGCCCCTGCATTAACAAATTTCTTGTAACAGACGATAGTCCGCTGTTACAAATCGTTACAGAATCTTGAATATAAATGACATGTATGAGGACTGGGGGTCAATTCTCGTTCTATGGAAAAATCCAATGAAAAAAAGTCTTTTCATTTACATCTAGTTACCCATTTTGATTTTTTTAACGCTAGAAACCAAATTATATAATTTTCACAATACTGTGGGCCGATTCTGTTTCGATGGAAAATAAAATGAAAATATTTCTCAGTGGAAAAAGCCATAATTCGAAAGTGTTTTTTTAAGAATACTTCATTATGTTCGTCAAAATATTTTCATATGAAAAGAATTTATTCATTGAGTATTTTGGTGGTGAGAAAATCATTAAAATGTGTATTAATGTATCGATATACCGATAAACCAAAACTTGTGTCCCAAATCGCAAAGGCTTGCGGTTGATTGCAATCAACTGATCATACTTTAACTATTGGTAGTATATTAGAGCAAGCAAACTTGGTAGTTTTGATTGTTTATGAAAATATTAAAAAATGGAAAGAAATTTTGTTCATTTCCAAAATCCCAAACTATTTGAAATGTATATTTTGAATTTTTTTAATTCACATTATTGTACAATGGTTTTAGTTTCGAAATATCTCTATAAATAAGCGTCAAATTTCTTATTGTTTTTTTGAATTCTTAAAATCGACTTAATTCCTAAATTTCCAAAATACCCCTTTTCAGTCTTAATTTTCAAGTTATATAATTCTCTAAGCTTCTTTAACTCTAAATTCGAGCACCTGATTTCTACACCTATTTTAAAAATCTGTTAATTTAGAATATCTTATTAGCCGTCTTCCAATGGGCAAAATTTGCTACTTGGAAGTACTTGCGAGTAGTTACCCAATGGAACGAGAAATTGAGTAACACAAGTAAAACACAGCCTTCTGTTTAGTTGTTTTTTTGTCTTTTGTAAAGTTGTTTATTATAGTAATGGCGATATTTAAAATTAGATTTAAAATATGACAAAAAAAAATGGACATATAATAAAAGGAAAGCATTGATATTTACCGCATTGATATTTAAACACATTTTTCTTAAAAATGTATCATCAACAACAAAATAATTTTGTATTAATTTTGACATTTTACATCATCAAAAAATAAAAAAACTCGAACGTAATAAAAAACTCTCGAAAAATATCGAAAAAGGTCTAAAAGCCATCTATTGGAATTTTCGCAACTAAAATCCACTAGCGCAAATTTTATGCGTAACTACTTCGGTTTTCTACACCATCGTATGAGCATGGGTAGTTGTGAGTAGATACAAGTACTTGCGAGTAGTTTGCTTTCGCCAATGGAAGACGCTTATTGAATCTAGGATTTCAAAATTATGTCATATACAAATAGTTTTTCGAAGCAACCGCATTTAAACATTCGAATTTCGATGTAGTCAATTAAATTTAAGAGTTTTACCAAACAAGAAACTAAAATGTTGTTTTAACGATTTTAGAATACTGCGTCACACACTTAGAAAGTTAGAATATGATCGATATTTGAATATTCTTTATATTCTAGACGTTTTAAAATAAAGATAATTTGTAAATTCAAAAATACTTACAACCTGAAACTACTGTATATAGAACATTTTAAATTTTTATAAATTCCTAATATCCCATTTTCATAAATTTGACAAATACAGATTATTGGTGAAATTGTCAAATTATTGCTCAAGTTGTGAAATTATGAATTGTTTGGACTCTTTAGGATTTAAAATTTTGATATAACTTATCGTTATTTTTCAGTCAGAATGTAAATATTTTAATATTGTGTATTTCAAACTCTGTTGTATTTTGTCCTAGTACGAATTTTGAAAACGAATTTTAAGTATGGATGTACAAAATTTCAGTGTAAAATATCAAATTACAAATTCCACAAATAGATGCCTGCCAGTCAAATGTTAAGCCTAATTTAAACCTCTTGTGAATATGAACGTAGAATTATGTTGCATTAACTAGTTTGTTTCATAGCGAAAATCGCTATGAACAGAACTCAGTGGTATAAGCTGAATTTTGTTATGTTCACAGTTGCATTTTCATTTCTCCTAATTTATAATTTCCATTTATTGCTGCGAATTGGCAGAATAACTTCACTTACATATCTCAAAAGAAAACCACGAAAAAGTGATTATTTGGAGAATCAGGCAAGCAAAATTCAGTGACAAACAAAAATGGTATTTTCACAACGTTTGTTCACTTCTCCATTGCCACGGACACGTTAGAAACAGAAAAGAGCTTCAGTCAGAAGATACAACCACGAGTACTAAAACTGCGAGCATTAGCAACAACGACATTTCCTGAGTGTTCTGTATGCAGCCAAGGGGAACACTTACTTCATCAGAGCGAAAAATTCAAAAGTATGTCCGCTGATCAACGATCAACGCTGATAAAATCAATGTCCCGCTGTTTCAACTGCCTAAGTAAAAATCATAGAGTGTACGAATGTAAATTGAAAGCGCGGTGTCAAAAGTGTCATCGAAAACATCACTCTATATGCTACATGAATCAGTGTTAGAGCAGTCAAGTCAAGGTGTCACCAAGCAAGCGACTCCAAATACTGAGAAATTGCAGGGTTCAACCGACTCGACAACGTGTGGCAACACATCAATAAATCATACCAAAACTCTATTGCCAACAGCCATGGTAAACATCAGAGATCGCCACGGAGAATTTCAGTCGTTCAAAGCACTTTTAGATTCAGCATCTCACTCGTCGTTCATTTCTGAATCATGCGTCCAACAACTAGCATTACATCGGCATCAAGGGCGAGTATTGATAAAGGGAATAGGCGAAACGACTGTTGGTCAAACTCGAGGAAAAACTGAACTACGGATGGCTCCTACTAGAAGCAACCAACCCGTACGGAAAACCGAAGCATTCATCGTATCGAAAATTGCCGCCAAATTAAATCGAAATAGCAGTGTTAACGATGACGAGATAATATTAAGCGACATGGAACTAGCCGACCCTACATTCAATGAAGCGAGCACCGTAGACTTACTACTTGGAGTCGATATTTTTGCAAAAGCCATGCAATGAACACAGTATTTGGATGGGTAATAGCCGGAAGTAATAGTAATATTGATAAGACAGAAACGAAGAACTTCCACATATTAATTGACATTGATCGCAGCCTGAGACAATTTTTGGGACATTGAGGAATTACGAACCGCTTACAAGCAATCAACCGAAGAAGAAGAAGCATGCGACAAACTTTACAAGACTACTATAACCAAAGGTGCAGATAATAAATTCACCGTGAGATTACCATTTCGCGAAGTACAAGGTACATTAGGTTCATCTTTTCACTTGGCGATGAGTATAGATTACAGTCGATAGAGAGAAAATGTCGGACAAATAAAGATTTTAAGGAAATGTATACGTAATTTATGAAAGAGTATATCCAACTAGGGCATATGACCAAAATCAAGGGACCTGTTTCACAGGGAAGTTATTATCTACCTCATCACGGTGTACTACGAGAGACAAGCTCGACTACAAAACTAAGGGTGGGCTTTGACGATTCCGCCAAATCTGTAAACGGTCTGTCGTTAAATGATGTATTGATGATTGGACCAACCATTCAAGATACCCTCATTCAAATTTTAATACGTTTCAGGAAACACAAATTCGCACTCGCCGGAGACATAGAGAAAATGTACCGCCAGGTATTGGTGGCACCAGAAGACCGTGATCATCAGAACATATTATGGAGAGAGGATTCCAGTATGCCAGTGCAAAGATACCAGCTAAATACCCTGATGTACGGGACCTGCACCATTTCTCGCAATTCGAAGCTTACAAGAAGTGCTATGAACCTTACAACTGAAAGTTTCTTTGGCGCGTTAAAAAGATTCATTTCAAGAAGGGGGCTCTGTAGCACAATATAAAGCGACAATGGCACGAACTTCATTGGGGCAAGAAATGAATTACACGATTTATATACATTATATATATTTTGGTTGTTAAATAAAAAATAACGAATTTATTGTAAGTGTGTGGAGATGGGATCTATGATAGAAAGAGGAATGGAGCACATAGACGATGAACGCCGATAAAAACAAAAAAACACCAATCATTCATTTTCTCAATGCAATGTATTTCATTAACGTAACGGACATATTCATTGTTTGATCTCTTAAAAGTTAAATGTAAAGTGAAAAAATGTTTTATTCTAAAGTAGGAAAATGAAATAAAGAAAATCAATATTAATTTCGAAGAGCAATTGAGTGTACGATATTTTTTGTCAGTCCGTCTTTAGCCAACACAAATAAGCTCGATGGTTTGCCCACGCGAGAACATGCCACGTATAATTGTCCGTGTGAAAAACATGGTGTGCCCAAATCTAAGCCGCAAACAGACATCGTTTGGCCTTGCGACTTATTGATTGTCATTGCGAATGCCAATCTAATAGGAAATTGAACGCGTTTGAATTCAATTGGCAGGTCTGTGGGAATCATTGGAATTCGTGGCAGCAAAACATTTTCGGCTCGGAATTTGCCATTCAAAATGGTGGCTTCGATAATGTTTTTCATCAATTTTTTAATGATCAATCGCGTGCCATTGCACAGCCGTGGTGGATTCAAATTCCGAAGTAAAATAACCGGAGATCCAACTTTCAGTCGTAGAAGGTGTGGTGGCATGCCTGGCAAATCCATAGTGAGTTCAAAAACTCTGTTGGATAATTTACAGCTTCGTTGGCATCGCAAACTGTATCGATCGATTTGTATGATACCAAGTCGCCTGGCAACGACTGCTGTATCTTGCAGTTAAAATCGTGGACGTCCACATTTTTTGCTGCCAAAATGGCTCTTTCTGCCAGCCACGCATGATTTATGTATTGTGTGCGTACATCGGGAAATATGCGGTCAATGAGAGCATTTTGCGAATCAACGATTGTGCAGAAATTAGTGGGCAATTTTATGCATCCAGTATTTTCATAAATAGCAACTTTTCCATCGCCGATATCTAACAATTGGTTCGAGAATGTGTCAGCGGATGGATTTGTAACATTTGGATGCGCATGTTTATTTGTAGCTGAACTTTTCCAACATTACGCCACAGTGGCGATGATTTCAAGGAAGCGTTGATCTCATCAGCGTACGTTGAACGTGGAATGACTAGAAGTGTTTGTATGAAATCACCTGAAAGGAATAACAGAGTGCCGCAGAATAGTTTGTCGTTGTACATTATATCTTTATGTGTTCTGTTCAACGCCTCCAGAGAATGTTTGTGTGCGATAGTGCATTCATCCCAGATGATAATTTTGCATTGTTTCAGCACTGTGGCCTTGGACGATTGTTTTTTTTATGTTGCACACTGCGTCTAGGTTATTTTGAATATTCAGTGGCAGCTTAAATGCTGAATGAGCTGTTCTGCCTCCATCCAATAAAGCCAGATGATGCAACGGCCGCAATGCCAGATGATGCAACGGCCAATGCGATGCCATTATTTGATCGTATTTCGGCGAGAATTAGCGAAATGAGAAATGTTTTGCCAGTTCCACCGGGTGCATCCAAAAAAAAGAATCCACCTTGTCCCGCCGAAACAGCCAGCATAATGCGATCGTAAATGATTTTTTGTTCATGAGTCAGTAGTGGGACATTGCGAGTAACAATCGCTGCCATTTCTGCAGTATCGTACTGTAGTTCACGATTCATTTCGGTGTACATTAAATTAGATGCACTTCGATTTGGCGAACTCATACCGAAGTGACTGAGTGGTAAATTGGCAATGAAAACGCAAAGATCCTCGATAGCAATCAATGCTTCATTGTACATAGCGTCGCTGAATGTAATCGTTAAATCATTGCACCGTATACGAATTCGATGCAATATATCGTCAGTCATTGAACATTTATGCTTATCCCACAACGTATCTGCTCGTCCCGGGAAACATGTAGTCAACATTATAGCGAATAGTAGACGGATTTGTGTTGCTGTACAGCTCAATGCTGCTTCAGCAAGCATATCGTCCCAGTGATTGTCGTCTTCGAGCAAGACGAGTGCAAGGCATGCATCTTTATATGTTCGATACTGTTGTCCATTCACTTTGCGTATATCTTGAAATGACAATGGGCCGGTGACATTAACCAACAACAGTCGCAGATGGAAGCACTCAATCTGTCTTGGAGTGACCGTATATACTCGGCCCAAAGTGTTTGATTTGAATAGGCCGGGGCACTCACTAATTGGTGTGCCTTGCTTGCGCGGCATCCATTTTTTTGTTTGATTCCATGTGAAGTAGCGTAGTACTTCGGAATAGAGTAGTGTTCGTGCAAAGGCACCGAAAGTATCCGCACGATTACACAATTCGAAAAATTCCGTTGGTGTAGCTTTTGGTGGATTTATGGCACGCTCAATTGCTGTCTCGTTGGTGAAAAATACGCGCTGGCCGTTTTCAAGATGTACGGCTAAATGTATAACTGCTGGGTCCCGTTCATGAATTTGAAAACCAAAGATATACGCCAGACAGCTTCATTTGAGCTGATGTATTGGCCAATTTGGTAGCGCATTATTTCGTCGTTGTCATTCAATTGAGGAGCATTCACATTAGTATTTTGAATTTGAAACACTTCACATTTGATGCTCTTCACGCGAATATGGTACCACCCAACGATTGTCAATGTCAATGGCTGCGTTGTTGATATTTGGCGTAAATGACTGTCCGCCATTATCAGTATTTCTTCGACGATATATTGGATATCCGTCGACATTTGTGATTGTGTCATTTGTGAAATCTTTAGGAAAACGCTTTGTACATTTTCCATCTGCCATGCAGTGCGATAAACGATTCAGATCACCGCATGGGCCATGAATCATGTTTGTGGTAACAATATCGAACAGTAGTTGGTCAGTAGATGGATCTGGAATTTCCGCGGAAATTACACTATCGATTTCCTCAGGGCGTATTTTGTCGACTAACCAAATCAAAAAGTGTGCATGAGGTAATCCTCGCTTTTGCCATTCAACCGAATACATCCAGCAACGTGTGGGACCGAATACGTATAATTTGGTAATGAAGCTCATTAAAGACTTCAATTTTTATTTGAATACACGTGCTGTAATGTCATGACGATGTATTGCATTTTGGCCTGGCAATAGTAAAGATGTAATCTCCTGCCACTTTGGATTACATTTAAACGTGATAAATAAACACGGTCGTCCGTACTCGCGCACGAAAGTCATAGCATCCTGTATGTATTCTTGCATATGATGTGGACTGCCTACGTACGATGATGGTAGAATGATAGAGTTACCAATTTCGGCGATGTCAGTGTCACTCATGATAGCGTCTCGCAAGTGAATGTATTCTTCCGCACGCAGCTTCTGTTGATTATGTCGTAGGAATCGCAGTCGTTCGCTCTCTACTTTCGCGTACATATCGACCATGAATTGTTGGCACAGCTCATGACATCGCAGAATGACGTTGTCCTTACCGCGTCGAATCATCATTCGATACGCGTAAAAATCTATCCAGCTCACTTTCTTGTTTGTTTCGGCTCCTGTAACAACATATTCATAAATATTAATTCCAAATGAGTAATGATATTCCTAATGAATGAATTACCTATGGCGGGATCTCTTTGTTTAATGTTTATGCAATATCCGTCTTGTCCCTTCCAGAAAATTAGCGGATATTGGAGAGCGTCGTATGAACGGTGTGTGTCGGCGATGAACTCCAGATTATTGGTTCTTCTTCGAATCACGATTTCTCGTGTCGATATGCGGTCGCCAATCATGATTCCAGCAACGTCGTCAACAACAGGCGCATTTAATCTAGGCACGTGCTCTCCAGCTGGTGTTTTATCAGGATTTATGACTATAGCGTTATTGTCACTTTGCAATTCGTGCATGTGTGATTTGAACATTTTCAAAAGTTCATTGTGCTCATTCAATGGGGCGTCCAGTTCACCGACGATGCGCCTGGCATTAGGCGAATTGAGGTTATTGTAGCCGCAATGTGCATCCACACGATTGATGTTCTCACCGCCCATGAAGTAGATTTGTAAAAATTTATGTGGTTCGTTTGGCATTGGCAGCAATGAGCCTACTTTGTGGTACACTTGGCCTTTGATTTTGAACGTTGAATTAAATTTTTGACCATTTGCCGCAGTATTGTGAACTATTTCTGTTGCTCCGAACGAAGTCATTTGAAAGCAGGAATTGAATGTGCGAATGGACTTAAGGAACAGGTTTGAATCTGGATCCGTGCCGATGAGCAAGCCGTTCAATGGTTCTGGTGGTGTCTCAATTTCGGGTAGTTGCACTTTTCCTGATGCGCAACACATCCCGGCTGACTCATGTTTGAATTTGAGCGCATGACAATGGGGACATTCTTTGTCCATAGCACCAATCAGCACTTTCGGATGAGTGGAATATTGAATATCTGGCTCGTACTCGAATGCGAGACGAAGGAATGAAGCGGATGTAAATGCTCGATGTACTTGTTGGCGTTGTCGGTCATTTGCTCTGCGTGTGTTAACTACGAACCGGCGCGCTTGTCTCCGTTCCAATTGTCGTTGTTGATTTCGTTCAGCTCGTGCCTCTTGTGATTGAGATCCACGCAATTGCGACATGCTCACACGCACATTTTCGTTATCTTGTTCGATTTGTTCGTTTGTTCTTTCTGCTCTATTATTTCGCATGTTTGTTACTTTATTCGTTCGACGACCCAAATGGGCCCCTTTGCGTCTTGCTGGCATTGTTCACTATAATACACACACACACACACACACACACACAAATAGACAAAATTGTTGTACTTACTGATGAAAAACGGTATACCGATAATGTAATTTGTTGTTTTAGTATTTACCTTTTTACAATTATAAAACACGTTATATTTCTTATAAATTAAAATAAATCGAACAAAATTTTGCACGCACTGCGTTGTGATACATAACAAATGCAGAATGAAAAGTCAAAACGATGCAACGCTTTTCGTGAATGACTTGCGCATATGTGGATGAAAGTTCGATGAGGCTGACGCAGCGCCTACTGCCATACAACAACATAAATTATTTCGTTATGTTTGAAATACGAACTACAGTTAAATTATTTGGATACTGTTCATACAAACATACTAAAATCGCGTTAGAAAAATGGGAGAGTGGGGTAGGAGGTTGAAAATTTGGGGTTATAGGTATTTTTTGATGCCATATCAAAAAAAATTACGAAAAAAAATTTTGTAATCACCCTAATCACCTAGCGGTATGAAATATACTTTACGTCCTATTCTCATACCTACCAAATATACATAAAAAATTTCATAAAAATCGGTCGAGCCGTTTCGGAGTAGTGCGACCACAAACACCGTGACACGAGATTTTTATATATTAGATGTTATTTAGGTATCGAGTTAATTAAAATTATAAACAAATGTAATTATATTGTTAATAATGCAAAATACGCCTAACTGCACTCGCATGATGTCCTCGCAGCTAGCTAAAATATATCCAGTAAGCCGGATAATATAATAAATGGAAATTATAGAATTTTTAAGTATAAGTCAAATAAAAATGAGATTCTATTTTCATAGAATTTTAAAAATTTGTAGAGATTAAAAAAATTATGGAATTGGTATAATTTATTAAATTTATAGAGGTTATAAATTTGATTGAATTTGTAAAATTTGCATTACATATATAAAGAATTTACAGGATTTACAAAATGTATACAATTTATAAAATTTATGAATTTATTAAATTTACAGAATTAATATGATTTTGAGCATTTATTGAATTTTGAGTCTTTAAGGAGAATTTATAGCATTTATAGAATTTATAAAATTCATAGAAACCATGAAACTTTCAGGACGAATTACTAAAATTCATCAAATTTAACAAATTTATTGAATTTATAAATTTTGAAGAATTCAAAGAATTTATAAAAATGAATTTTTAGATTAAGTAAAATTTCAGTTTTTAAAATTTGTAGATTTGAATTGCAATATAAGTCGCGTACAAAGTCAAAATTTTAACATTTTATTTACCACAAAATTTTTAACTGGTCGCGGTACAGTTTAAAAATTGATTCAGATTTTCCTTTGACCTTTTGTGCATTACATAACCACAAATAAATCGATCTCAATTTCATGGTATACTATAATTATTGTGTTTCTTGTTAAAGGGAATGAAGCTGAGAAAAAAAACAAATTGATTGCACTCAGACTCCAGTACGAAGAGATGTTTACAGGAAAATATGCAAATCAGAAGGATGCTTGGCGGTAAACATTTTATAATAAATTGTAAATACTTATATTAAATATTTATAAAGGGTCATTCCATATGGAATCGTACAAGAGTTGAACGCGATGTTCAAATTATATTTATTCGATTTATAAGTGAAAAATTTTTTTTGTAGAATACATTTTTTTTTACTTTCTTTCACTCACGAGTTTACACTCTCTCAAAATTATGGGTTGACCGATTTTGGTTTTCCCAACGGTTTTAGTTATGGAACGAGAATTTATTAAATTACCTGAAATCAAAATATTGTAAATATGTAATATAAAGACTGAAAATGAAATAATTAAAATAAATAAGGTGATAAAATGAAGAAAATAAATGAATTAAATAAAACAAATTTTTATTTTTATTTTAAAACTATAATAAAAGGTTTTGAAGAAGCTGATTCACAACATCAGGGCGACGTATCGTACCATACGTCACTTTAATATATGCGTTAATATTATATTACGCAGCACGCAACAACAATGTTTTTCACAGTCCCCAAATCCAAATGTTCCGTGAAATGTAAAATTCGACGAAACCGGCCGTTCAAAATACCAAAGGCATTTTCTACCACAATTCTCGTTGAAGAGTAAATAAAATTGATTTTTTTTTTCGTTCAGTCAAATTTCCATTATCTTTATAAGGTGGGACGAGCCATGAGTTTGATGGGTAAGCCGAATCGCCTAATAGAAAATAATTATTTAAAAATGACGTACTCTCTTTGGCATGTCGAAATAATGGCGATCTTCTCAAAACACGAGCGTTGTTTGGAATCCACGACTGCTTCTACATTATACTAGTATAATAACCTTTTCGGTTATAATATGTTACTGGGTTTCCGGTCGGCCTTTTAACTTTTATATGGCTTCCGTGTATTGCCCCGAGGACGCCGGATATGCTTGACAGCATTTCAAACAAGGCTGTTGTTTGTGTGATCCTTCGAGTCGATCGTGGCCGTATAACGTATCTATTTGAAATGGTCACTCCTTGCGGGCTCCAACCTTTTCACGACCTCCACGATTTTTTGGATATACGTCTGAAGATTAATATAATTCTGGAAAAGTAATTAAATTAAATTTGGGTTCCCAGGGGCCTTGTCATCATACTCGCACGAAAATATTTTATGAACGAAAATGTTTAACAAGTGAAATTTTTCACCCGTATTTATAACGCTATATACAATTTGGATTGTCTTTTTTCCACTGTCATAACTGCGGCATTACACAAATATCCCCAACAATATGAATTATTGTTAACTTTCGTTGATATTAGGAAACCAAATATAAAACAAAACATTTTTTTACCATTTAATGTCGAAATAAATATGGTATGTGTCATCTTTTGGACTAAGTGACACTAATAGCCCCCTCTATATCGTATATTACAATGAGTTTGTATTTTGTGTTTCATTTTCTTCACCTACAGAAATATTTTTGATGATTTGTTATTGTTCCTTGTCTCATTCTCATGTCGTCAATTACGGTTTTATGGTGCTTCTTCGCAGATGAAAGGCATAAGCTCGTGTGAATAGTTGTTGACGATTTTTTCATATGCGATTTCTTCCCTAATATATGCAAAACCTGTATCTTTGCAGAATTACTGTTAGAAGTAATTTAACTTATGTGCTGAAAACGTGAAAAGGTATTGTCTTTCACAAAATGAGAAGTTGTTATATAATACAATCAATGATTTTGGAATATTAATAATAATGAAATGGTCTTCCCTGCTCAAATTGATCCATTATTACTAAATTTCGTCGTTTAGTTATATAGCGTATAGATAAATCTTATCATTATATAAACATCAGTTCTGCTGTCTCAAATTTAATTTAATCTCTTGTAGACTTACCACAAAATTGATGAAATAACAAATATTTGCCTTCTTCTAAGCTGCTGGTAATATTTCTAAATCACGGCAAAATAACTTTAATTTATGAAATATTTCCAATTTTCGTTTTTATTGTTTTTGTTCGAAACTCTCTTCCATCATCAAATTGGAAGACTTTGTTGGTTTGAGGTCTACGAGGCTCAATGTATATATAACTTGCGCAAAATATACGTTTGGGTGTCGTAATTTTTTTTTTTTTTTGTTCTTCTTACTTTTATTTTGACAAATTGTCTTATGTTTGTTTTGTTTTGATCGATGGTGTTCATCTATCATTCTTATTTTGAGATATTTCTACTGGTGCTTGTTGTGTATGTGAAGTATATGTTTCCATCAAATTGTATAAAACTTTCTGTTGTTGATGCTGCCGTTGCAAAAATATGCCTATTTCAATGTTTGTGTTGTAATCTTATTTAATTTGATCAATAATGCGCATATGTACATAGTACATATATAACATACACTAACAATACTCTTCGGTGGTATATTAAAAAAATTAAATCGTTCACTGAAGGTAGTTTTTCCAATATGTACTTGTAAAATAAATCCTATTGATAAGGATTAACGATAACACAATGATTCATTGGTGCAAGACAAATTTTTCTCGTTATTTATTTCTCTTGGACAAAAGATAATGTAAGTTACACATGAATAAATTTTAATAATTTTTTTGTGGTTACAGCAGAAAAATTTACTTCGTAAGGTCATGGAACTATACTTTTTCCAATATTTATGAGATTAAGCGTCTGCTAGGGAAGGGAATATTTTTCATTAAATAAGAATATTAATTGCAAGGTAGTTATGAGGAAAATTATCTCAATCATTCAGCCGTGAGCAATTATATTCTTCCGGTCTAGTCGTTAGGTGGACGAAATTTGTATTACAAAGATGTATCATTAAGATTTGTTTAATTAAGCGATGCGAAAAAATGTTTAATTAATCTAAATATGAGTTAATGATTATTGTGTATAAATACTTACTTAGTAATTGAGGGGAAGGATAGCGATTCCGGGTTCGATTTCCGGTAGTGACAAGAAGAATTTACACCGCGCCACTGCGTCGGTTCAAGCCTCACATTAAAAGAAGATATTTGTAAGTGATATCTTTTAGAATGTTTGTGTAAGAAACACTTGGTTCGCAACTCTGCTAACTTTTGTTCCACAATTTTCGATTTTTTGGACAATTCAAGTTTTTAAAGACAAAGTACTTTCAGTTGTAATTCCTCTTAAGCATTTATCGTAGAACTTTTAGAATAATTGTTTATTTCAAATCTAGATATAATGAGCCACCTCTGTAATTTGTGGTGTGGTGTGAGCCAATTACTCTGGCGCATAAATAACAAAATCCGCATTTCTTTAAAATCAACCACATGTTAGATTTACTAACCGGTAAAATTCAAGGTACATATCACAAATTATTTTAAACCACTCAACGGTAGACGTCAACGAGTAAACTACGTAAATCGCCCACAAAATAATTAATTTTCCCATAAACGATTTTTCATTGACCAATGTAACAAACACAACCACAAATACTGAAAAAACAGATCCTTCAGAACCAAGCAAGACCCAACAAGATAGACAATTAAGACAACTCAAGCACACACACTAAACATCGACCAAACAATATGTCGTTCCACATCTTTTCTTAAGCTTTCTAAATTTTACACTATCCGCCACCTTGCAAAATCAGGTGTCGTACTCAGTTAAAATAATTAAATCAAGTTTTATGTCAGTTACATATTTCGCAGCCATTTTATCCTTAACTATGACAAAAACCTAATAATACGTGAACACTGAGGCAGATGTCCACCTCGCAAAATTTACAATTGTATTCAACTGATTTATTAAAATTCAAACTATAAGCGAGTGTCATGTTTCGTTTTGCCAATTTTGGCTTTCGATATGTATGAGAAAAATCTGAAAAAAATCTTGAGTGTAGGTAGTACTGATAATAGACACGGCTAACAGAAAAATATTATGGATTTGTTATCCACTTGGCAAAATCATGCGATGAATTCAGTTAAATACTAGAATCAGACTATGGGCAAGTCACTGCACTGTCCATTATGACAGAAAACTGTGGAAGTTGTTAGGACTGAACAGGAACAAATAGTATGGTAGATGTGTACCGCCCATAAAATGAATGAATTTCTGACAATTGGTAGGGATTCTGCATGGCTCAGTCAGCAACGACCGTCTGTGTCAACTTTCACTAAACTCTATTAGGGAGCAATGGTCAATAATGCTTACGGCTTGCGGTCAAAATTTAACATCAGAATAATTTGCTATACTAAACCTGTAGCGGTTCACCCAATGAACCACTACAAACTGAGTAGCGCACATTCCAATTGGAATGTGTAGTGGGTTGACTTCCCCTTCGCACGTGTGCTGGACCAATCACAGCGCACTACACACAAAACAAAATTAAATTAAATTAAAAATTAAAATCAATCAGTCTGCTCTCATATTTCACCACGGCGACATGCCGCCCAACTCGCGCGGTAGAAAATGGTGGTGAAAAATAATAAATAAAATGTTTTTATTGTTAATAAATAATTTTTATTAAAAATAATAAATTAAATTAAACAAATAAAATTTATTATAAAAATTAAATTGCGTACAAATTTAATTGTTTTGTACACTATAAACCAAAAACACTGTTTTCACCTCCGTTCCCCATATTGAGTTGCAATTGGCAATTCACGTTTTGGGTGCTTTGGCTCCCATCCCAAATCGTACTACATTTCAACAACGAGCTCACATTTCTTTCAATCTCCTCTTATTTCTAGCCCTTCGATAGATGATTTGTGTTCGTATCAATATACGGCGTAAATATTTTCTAAAACAAACACAACCAGTGGCGTAGGAATGGGAGGGGGGGGGGGAGGCGTTAATGGGTTAAATTTTCCAAATTATCGATCACTATCGATTCAGTAGTGAATGTATAATGTATCTTGTTGATCTTATTTATGAATCTTTTGAATCTCAAAAACCTTATGAATTCTATGAGTCTTATAAGTCTGCGGAATCTTATGAATCTCATAAATCTTATTAATCTTACGATTTTTTTGAATTCGATGAATTTAAACGAATTTTATTAATTTCATAATTCTTATGTATCTTATGAATATCGTAAGGGAGCGCCCCGAAATCTTGCATTACAAAATCTTGCAAGTACAAAATCTTGCATTTTTTAAAAATCATGCAAATCAAAATCTTACCAACCCAAAATCTTACAGTTACAAAATCTTGCAAGTACAAAACCTTACAAATACAAAATCTTGCAAATACAATATCTTGCATTTAAAAAATTTTGCAGTTTTAGTATCTGTACCTGTCTTTAGTATCTATCATAATATTTATTGCGTATTCATAAAATTTCAATATAATTAAAAAAAAATAAAATAAAAAAAATTGTGCAGATAGCGATCCGGATAACTATGCGTCAAGAAATACGGCTAATATTAGAATTAGAATGGAAATCTCCATTTTTCAAAATATTTCAACAAAATATTCTGGATAAAGAAGATTTAATCTTCATTTTCCAGAATTTAAATTTTCGTTTCTGATTAATGAAGATTTAATATTAAAATTAAAATTGAAATCTCCATTTTCCAGAATATCTCAACATAATATTCAGGTTAAGAATATTTAATCCTGGACATTTGATTTTTGATATCTCAAGCAAAATTCTACTGTATAATTATCATTATACAGTAGAATTTTGTCAATGCGATTTGTTATGCAAGATTTTGTAATGCACGATTTTGTAATGCAAGATTTTGTAATGCAAGATTTTGAAATGCAAGATTTTGAAATGCAAGATTTTGTACTTGCAAGATTTTGTAATGCAAGATTTTGTAATGCAAGATTTTGTAATGCAAGATTTTGAAATGCAAGATTTTGTAATGCAACATTTTGTAATGCAAGGTTAAGGGGCTAACCCATATCGTAAGTCTTCCAAATCATATGAATCCTATTTATCTTCAAATCTTGTGAATCTTGTGAGTCTAACGAATCTTATTAATCCTATTTATCTAAAAAATCACATGAATCTTATTATTCTCATGTATCTTATTAATATTACGAATCCTATGAATCTTTGGAATCTCAAGATATTTTAAACGTTATGAAATTTGAATTCTATTAACTTAAACGAATCTTATGAAACGTATGAATCTTATAAATTTTCTCATCTTGTGAATCTCTTCAATATTATCAATCTTACAAACGTTATGAATCTTATAAAGCTTTAATTATTCTTATGAATCGTATTAATCTTATGAATCTTATGAATCTTAAGCATTTTATGAATCTTATGAATTCTATGAATCCCATGAATATTATAAATCTTATAAATCTTATGAATCGTATGAATCTCATAAATCTTTTGAATTTGAAAAATCTCGTGAACCTTGTGGATCAACTGAATCCTACGAACTCTCAAGGATATTTGAATGTTATGAATTTTTGAATTCTATGAACTTAAACAAATCTTATGAATCATAGGAATCTTAAGAATTTTATTAATTTTAAGAATCTGATGAACCTTATGAATCTTATAAATGTTATGAGCCTTATGAATCCTACGAGTCTTTTGAATCTTATGAATCTAATGTAGTACAAGGTGACAGTAAGATACTGAGACTGTACCATCTGATCAAATTTAACCTAGTCTGGTAAAAATAACCACATTTGTATGCATTTTAATACAAATCTTTATTATCGCCTTCAAAATAGGCTCCTTCTGAGCTAATACAAGCTTGCAAACGGTTAATCCATTTTCGATATACAAATTTATACCATACATGTCATATTCCATACACGTCATAGGCCTCGTGGTCGGGATAGCCTTTAGTTCCTTCGGCGAATTTTTGTTTTGGCTTCAATCGACTCATGGCGCATTCCTCGAAGCAGATATTTGAGTTTCAGAAATAGGAAAAATTCACAGGAAGCCAAATGTGGCGAGTAAGGTCGCTGAGCGATGACTTTTGTTTCGCAAAAAATTTAGATCTTTCGGCACAAGTCGAGCGGCAACGCGTCTCATGTCTACAACATCAACCAAAATGTGGTACAAGAGATGATGAGAGCCTCTGATATCTCTCTAATGCCAACACTTCGATTTTCAAGCACAAATTTCTCCACTTTTTCGATGTTATCGTCGTTAACAGAGATGGATGGGCGACTCGCATGAGGCAAGTTTTCTCCAACATCACGACCCTCACTGAATGCTTTATGCCACTCAAATACTTGCGTTCTTGATACAGTGGACTCCCCAAAACACTTCTGCAACATTTTTTAATGATTCCATAGCCTTAATTCCATTGTAAATACAAAATTTCAAGCAAACTCGTCAGACAAACTTTTCGCGTCGTACATAAATTGTTGCCAAACTCACACTAATGATCAATGTATTCTGCTCAAACGTCACACGAATATCAAAGAAGGTTGTACCAACGGCGGTTTAAATGGACCAGTCACAGTCAGGCTTTCCCAATTTTTTTGTTACTTATGTATCCATTAAAATAAAATCTTTTCATTAAACAATGTCACTTTTTGAGATTACTATCATGCCAAAAAAACTCGTATCAAAGCGGATTCAGTGTTGTGTTCTTTCGTTCCTTCATTTGTTCTGATAATTTTTTTATCCAATCAGAGGAACCAGAATGAAAATAACGTCACTTCCACACAACGAGATTGATTTAAAAAAAATTTCAGATGGAAAGAATGAACGAAAGGGCGCAACACTGAATCCGCCTTCACTCTCGAAGATTGAACTGTACGAATCAGGAAATTCGACAACTTAAGCGAAGTTAATTAAATGTTCAAAAGACGGTCAGGTGGATCTTGAACGTTTCTACCTATAATAACAATATTTGTCAGAATTTCAGAAAGACTCTTAACCTAGATAATCGCTTCAATTGGAGGGGGTTCCAGGGCGTTCAGGCGCCTTAAGAATTACCTACGAAACACAATCGGCAAGCAGCAGCTAAATGAATTGGCAATATATAGAACTTTATTTTTTCAAAAAGTGATTTCACATAAGGAATCGATACATATCTGGGACGATTATCTTCTAATAGTGGAACAATCTCTACGGATTCGCTATTTTCTGTGGAATTTTTATGAATCGTTGAATTTATGATAGGCCGTATAAACGAATTTGGATAGCCATTGTAAATGAGAGTTCTTTTGAGAAGCCAAAAATTAATTTTGTGAAATATTGGATCAGAAAGTTGAAGAATTTTATTCGATAATAATCTCACAGTATTTCTTTTATATGCTAATGGAAGATGAGAATGGAAATTTAGATATCTGCCCAACCAAGTTGTTTTATGGAACCAATCCGTAGACAATGAACCATTATCGTTAAGTACAATAACCAGATCTATAAAAGGCAAACTGTGGGTATTCTTTAACTCTACCGTAAATTTTATATTGACGTTTTATCTGTAGGAATGGCTGTGACGATATCATCAACTTAACGGTAATAAAAAGCTGGTTTAAAGTTGAGACTTCATAACCAACTCCGCAACGGCTGAACTAGTCGGTGAGCCCATGGGGGAACCAAATAGTTGTTTATATGTCTTATTGTTGAATGTAAATACTACAGTTTTGGAGAATTAACTCCGTTGCTTCAATATACTGAACTTTTTTCAACTTAGTCTTGGAATTCCTTTTAATTTCGGACCATCTCTCATTAATTAATGATATTGCTAGTTTACTGAGCTGTATGAGCTTGAGGTACAATAATATTTTTAATTTTGTCCTTAAAGTCAACCGAATTTTTGACAGCTGCAGAAGATTTTCCAACAGTGCAATTCAAAATTTTTGACACAACTTAAAATTTTCGGGATTATTGGTTTAGATATTGTATTATAAATATGAGTTTATTTGATTTTTATTAATCAAATACAGAAATGTCAAAAGTGAAATGTGTTAGACTTTATTTTTTTAGTGAGATCTGAACGTGCGCATTAAATAAGTTAGTAATTCAAAAGTTATTTATTATACTATTAAAAATTTTGTTCGTGGTAAACTTTGTTTCTTGTATACCCAGATATAATCATGTTGAATGCTCCGGTGGCACAGTTGTTACCACGCTTGCTTTAAGCTCCGGAGGTCCCGGAATGAATGTCAATTCATTCATTATCCGTTGATAAAATGATTACGAAATTTCATCATGAAGCGACCAAATCCCTCTGAAAACTCAAAATTGTATCTTCAAGGAGATGCCGCAATGAAAGAATAGCAATCAATTGAGAAAGAATTGCACCAAACTATTTTCCACTCTCGTTTGTACGTTATAAGTTTCTGAGTTAAATAATATGTAGTATATGTAATGTTCAGTACTATATTTTTTGATTCCTCCCCCGTTCCCCCATATTTGATTTTTGGCAGCAAAATAAATTATAAACATACATAGGTAAAATACTTAGAAGCTTAGTAAACCATTGGCTTAGCAAACCTTAGTTCCATTAGAATAGAAGCAAGAATCCATTAAGGAAGGTAAATTAACTAGGTGCCAAATACGAATTTCTTAGAAAGACGGTCTACCAAAAACATAACAGAGATAATTCTGGGTAATAGATATTTTAAATCACATTTAGCAAAATTTTGTCAATATTGGTTCTTAATAGTATCCTTTTACTTATTGTTTATGGAAAATAACATTTTTGTCCGAGATTGCGCCCCTTAAATAAACCAATTAGTTTAGCCAACAGTTTTAATGGCATTATTAAGCAAACTCCAATACAGAACAGAATATTTAATTATTTTGTTCGCTGATAATTAAAAATATCTGGAAAAACAAATACAGTTATTTGCAATTTCCGCTTGTGCAGTATTTCGTTTCGAATGGGGTAAACATGAAATGAATTTTAATTGCGGTTACATTTAAAATAATTAAACATAAAATGGTATACAGTTCGTCAGTATACATATATATAAATTAAAAATGTCTATACGTATATACATATTTTATAATATACAACATACATCATTTCCATCAATCCTCCAAGTCATTGTAAAATTACCATATCCTTTTTAATTTCCTTTGTTTTTGTTGCTCTTGCGTGACAAAACCAATTTAAATGATTTTTTGTTGTTTTTTGTTTTGTTTTGTTTTGCGGTATATTGTGCTAAATTTAGAATAGCTTATCACTTTACTTCCAGCTTCACAAAATGACATATTTTTAAAATCGGCAAGTTAAAAAATACGTACATACATATTATGTGTGTACGTACTACGTATGTACATTACCACCAGTGTTTTCCTAAAACTGTAACTAAAGCAATTTACATTTGTAATACGCAGCGCAAACAATTAATTTATCTGTGAACAGGATTCTAACAACAATAGATGGATGGAATGATGGATGGCACAAAAAAATGTTTTATTGTCATTTGGTTTATTTTAATTGAAATTCGTTTGAGCGGATTACTGAATTTAGATTTCCAGTATAATTATATATTCGACAAAAACGGAATTTGAATATTGGTCGATGCGTATATACAACACAACAAACATAATAAAATAAAATTGTGATACATTAAAAATCAATACGTAGTTAGTGAATTTGAATTAATTAATATAGTGTAAGAATGCGTATGGTGGTTAATCCCGATTCAGAAAATCCGGAGTAATAAAACTTCACTCCACAAAATTGTGACTGAACGCTATCTCGATCTAATAAATACTCGTCTAAGTAAAATCTTGACTCAATAAAATCCTAAGGCCACCAATTCCTGAAGGCACAAAATCTCGAAAATCTCCAAGACATATTCTGGGGAAAAAATTGAGAGAAATTCTTCAAAAATATTTTGGAAAAGGGGGAATTTACTGCTGGTTCTAGTATAATGTGTATATTCTGGAAAAGAGCCGGGTCATATTCTGAAATAAAACGGAAGAAAATTCTACAAAATGTAATGTTCTAAGTTTCTGTTAATTAATTGAATTTAAATTATGTTTTGTAATTATTGATAAGAGAGGCGTTATTATAGCTTATTAAAATATAGTCGAGTAATCACCGAAAAACAATGTAAAGAAGACGAAGCGCAGTAGTCTTACTGGAAAAAATACATAATGGCGTAAATCGAAAATGAGGAAACTTGTGTTTTAATAATAAGAGAAGAAACGAAAACGATTGCAACATCATCAGAAGTGGGATAGAAGAAAAAAATATATATATAAAATAAAATAAAAACGATTAGTATACATACGGTGAAAAAAACGAAACGAAACGAACGAGGGTTTTTAGAAAATCATTGTGATTTTTAACCTAACGAATATTTTATTGTTGTTAAGCAAAAGCAACAAAAAAAAAATAAAAAATGAACGTGCAAACGTTAAAAGAACGACTAAGAAAGAAGGGATTGCCGACCGATGGAAAAAAGGTAACCCTCATGGAACGATTGTTGCTGTCCTCAACACCATGTGACGGCGATACCACTTTCAGGAATGCAGGTGCGGTTTGTGAAACTAGTTCGAATTGTGAAACGCCTAATCAACAGCGGTATGAAAATCATGAAAACGAAATAGTAACGAAATACCGGAAAGTGCGGGTAATATGGATAATGAGTGGGACCTTTTGGCACGAGAACGTAATTTGCTGATTAGGGAACGTGCATTGCGGACGAGAACGAAAAGCAGTATGTGGAAAACCGACCGATTCATATCGTCCCGTATTCTCAACTCGAGATGTTATCGAAGTACTACCGGAATTTAACCCAACAAATATAAAATCTTTATCGTCGGAACAATGGATGAAACGAGTCGAATCTCTAAAAGAGATATATCAAATTGATGAACGGTTGCTTACGTTTGCAATACCTGCGAAATTATTTAATTCGGCAAAACTGTGGTTTATGTCATTTCAAGACCAGTGTGATAGTTTTCAAACGTTTAAAGGCGAATTTATAAAAAATTTCGATTCTAAAGTAAATGAAGTCGAAATACATGATCGACTGCGAAATTCAATTAGACGAAGGGATCAGCCGCTATTGGAATACTATTACGAAATGAAAATGATAAGTGCTAAAGCTAATATATCAACGGAAGCTTTAATAAAATATATTGTTTTGGGGATTAACGAGATAAATTTGCACAACTCATTACGTGCGCATTGTATTTAGGATATCGATGAATTAAAGGAACGAATATGTTGGTATAATAGCATGCAACCGACACGAGTAAAATTTGAGAGTCCACAAATGGCTCAAAGTTAACATAAAAATTCAACAAAAGAAAATGTTGAAGCATCATCATCAGCATCATCATTCAAAAATAAAGTGAATAATATGAACGAAACGAGACGGCTACGACAAAATGATACTATTTGTTGTTTCAATTGTGGTGAGGAGGGTAATTTTTCGTCAAAATGTCCAAAGCCTCAACGAACGGAACGGTGTGCCGATTGTCAACGGGTGCATCCAAAAGGATCTCCTACAAACTGTCAGAAAACTTCTTTATTAATCAAAAACGATGTTAATATTATTCAAAGTGACGAATTCAAAACTGATTTATCCATTCAGTTTTCAAATGGTATAAAATGTGAAGTAAATGCGATTATCGATACGGGCAGTCCAATAAATATAATTAAACGACGAATTGTTCCTGAAAGTATTCAGTTGGAAGACAACGAAGGGATAACATATACCGGTGTAAACAAAGCAAAGATAATAATATTCGGTTTATTAAATTTAAAATGTAAAATTAATTCTAATTTTTATTGTATTAGGTTTCATGTTTTAGCTGACGAGACAATGGGCTTTGATTGTTTAATTGGGCGCGAATTTCTCAAGGACTCTAGGGTAAGTTGCAATATTTTAACCGCTTTCGGTAACGATTCGATAACGATTTGTCCAAGTATTGAAGTGGAACAGGCGACAAGAAAAGATTTGTTTAATGAATTATTGAACGTAGAATATTCTTCGGAATTAGAAATTGACACGAAGCTTGACTTTAAAATTGGACCTATATATTACGACATCGGAAAAGACAACGGTATCAAACAAAAGTTTATTGCGTTGCTTGACGAATTTGATAAGCGACCAAACAAAATTATCCCGGATACGAAACATGAACTTGGCTTTAATTTGGCTAGTGAAAAACCGATTTATGCGTTACCAAAACGACTTTCTATATACGATCGAGAACAGGTTCGCGAAATAGTAAACGATTTGCTTAAGCGAGGTGTAATACGACCAAGCACGAGCGACTATGCAAGTCGAATAGTTATTGTAAAAAAGAAAAATGGAAAGTAACGTATGTGCTAACTGAATAAAGTCGGCGGTTTCCTTTGCCAGTTATAGATGATTGTATCGATAAATTGCGGGGAAAGGAAGTGTTTTCGTTAATAGACCTCAAAACCGGATTCCACCACATAGCAGTCAAAGCAGATTCTATTAAGTATACGGCATTTGTGACCCCGGATGGTCAGTTTGAGTATCTCAAGATGCCGTTTGGCTTAAGTAATGCTCCGTCTGTTTTTCAACGATTTGTTGCAACAATCTTTAAAGATTTAATCGATTCAGGAGATGTTGTAATATACATAGACGACATATTGATTGCCACCGATAACGTAGAAAAACATTTTATTATACTTGAGAAGGTTTTTACTTTATTATATAATAATTGTTTAGAAATTCAACCTGCAAAATGTAGTTTCTTTCAGTCAAAGATCGACTATTTGGGGTATGAAATAACCAAAGACGAGATACGACCGACCTTACAACATATTGATGCAATTGAAAATTATCCAATTCCAAAGAACGTCCACGAATTGCATCGTTTTATAGGAATGACTAGCTTCTTCAGGCGTTTTATTCAAAACTACTCCATATTAGCCAAACCTCTATACGATCTGTTAAAGAAAGACGCCATTTTCAAACTAAATTAGAATGAACTTGATGCTTTTCAGTTATTAAAAACGAAATTGACCTCTTCGCCGACGTTGTCTTTATACAATCCTAAAGCATACATATACTGAGCTTCACACCGATGTTAGTCAAATAGGATTTGGCGCGATATTATTACAGCGGCAGATGGATGGATACCTGCATCCCGTTTTATTTTATAGTAAACGAACGAGCAAAGCTGAAGGACGTTATCACTCATTTGAGCTTGAAACATTGGCGATAATTTACGCACTGCAACGTTTTCACGTATATGTACATGGAATACATATTAAAATTGTAACCGACTGTCACTCCCTTAAAATGACGTTAGAAAAAGAATACGAACAATCGAATAATGCGCTGGACTTTGTTATTAGAAAATTATGATTACGAGATCGTACATCGAACGAATACTCAAATGCATCATGTTGATGCACTTAGCAGAGCTCCACATATTTTGACTTTAGAATGTAGCCTTTCACGTAACTTAGCACATTTTCAATTAACCGATAAAAATATCAAAGAAATTTATGATGAATTAACTAGAGACAGAGAAAATAAATGGTATGAATTAAGAGAAAATTTAGTATATCGAAAATATAAAACTAAATTGTTATTCTTGGTACCAGACACATTTGTTAATGAAATTATACGGCAATATCATGGTATAGGACATGTTGGTGTTGGTAAAACGGTCGAAATGATTAAACGGAATTATTGGTTTACAAACATGAACGAGCGTGTTAACGATTTCATTAAGAGATGCATGAAGTGTCTTATATACGAGCCTAAAGCTCATAGAGAAGGTTTCTTTCATATCTATGATAAGCACGATCGTCCGTTTCATACGATTCATGTGGATTATGATGGTCCATTTGAAACAACGAAAAAGGGATATAAATATATACTTGCGTTTGTGGATAGTTTCACTAAGTATACAAGACTGTACCCAACTAAAACTACCTCGACAAATGAGGCGATACGACACATGAAAAACTATTCCATCCAATTTAGTATACCTTTACGACTGGTTTCGGATCGAGGAAGTTGTTTTACTTCCAAAGGTTTTAAATATTTTGTAGACGAAATTGGTATTCAGCATGTGCTAACGGCCACTAGTTCACCTCAGTCTAATGGTCAGGTTAAACGTGGAAATCGAACTCTTAAGCCTATAATTTCAAAAATGGTAGAATTAAATACTAATAAATGGGACTCAGTACTTAGCGATACTGAGTTTGTAATTAATAATACCTTGAATCGCACAATAGCGACTACGCCAAGCATTGCGCTTTTTGGTGTCAATCAGGTTAAGAAAAACAATCCAATTGATTTATTTATTGAGTCTCAAAATGAAGAAAATATTCGAGACCTTAATGAAATTAGGGACGACATAGTGGAAAAAACTGTATCGAATCAGGAAAAATATAAAATTTATTTTGATAAAAAACGTATTGATGCGTTTAAATATAAGGAAGGCAATTAGTTTTCATAAAAAATACGGTAACGGAGCCTGGTATTAACCATAAATTGTTGCCGAAATTCAAGGGACCATACATGGTTACTCGCGTTTTACCTGGTGAGAGATACGTTATTGAAGATGTTCCAGGACAAATGTTATCGAGTCGGCGGTTTAATGGTGTCTTCGCGGCGTTTAATATGAATCCTTGCAGTTTGGACGAGAGACAATCAGAGTCGATTGCCGAGTCAGATATGACCGAGTTGTCGCGTTCTAAGTTTCTGTTAATTAATTTAATTTAAATTATGTTTTGTAATTATTGATAAGAGATGGCGTTATTGTTGGCGATTTTCATCAAATGTAGTTAGCGTTGGTTTCTATGTAAGTAAAGGGGACGAGTATTGTCAAATTCAAATGTTTGACAGTTCTGATTCCCCTTGTTCTATGGTTAAATTTTGTTCATATTGTTTTCACCAGATGTCAGCTACTTTGTTGCAAATCGCGAATAGCTTATTAAAATATAGTCGAGTAATCACCGAAAAATAATGTAATGAAGACGAAGCGCAGTAGTCTTGCTGGAAAAAATACATAATGGCGTAAATCGAAAATGAGGAAACTTGTGTTTTAATAATAAGAGAAGAAACGAAAACGATTGCGACAAAAAATAATTTAAAAACTCGCTTTTAAAAGCAATTTAATTAGCTTGAGATTTTCTAGAGTCAGGATTTTGTTTAGTAGGGATTTTGTACAGTCGAAATTTTGTGGAGTCGGGATTTTATGTTTTGAAAATTTTATGATTCGACATTTTGTGGAGATACCCGTAAGAATTTATTCTTTTCCGCAAATTTGTTTAAACTCGATTTAATAATGGGCGCTCCGATCTTCAGCTTCAGAATGTCTCGCGTGTCGCGTGTGAGGTATGGCAGATAATGATCTATGTTATGACGGGAAACAATATCTTTCGCGAAAGTTAAGCTATGCGATTTCGTAGTATCTTACTATACCTAGTATCCAAAGAAAATTTCGTTTCCTAACCGTACTATATATAGATTCCAAATTTGAGTTTTTCACTGCTGCAGGAATAGCAAATACTGGGATAATGGGATACTTTACTTTGGGCTAATGTTTCGTTCGGAAATAGGATCCCATTAAATTTTTGTTAACTACAATATGAAAACAAAAGGAATCTACATAATTTCATGTCATCCTTTCGCCGAAAGGATAAAGGATAAGCGGAATTACAATTTGATTGAGCAAAAATACGAGCGTAATTTAGCTTTTCTTAGTTTAAAACTGGCGTGAATCTTTTAGTTTCAACAATCACGGTGTCCTTTTGAAATAAGTATTGCTTACCAGTCGTAATTTTAAGGTGTGGAACCATTTTTAGACTACTACTTTAGCACTTTGTAACCCAGGAGAGTCTAATTTTGATTTTCTTTTCAAAATTTGACCACATCACATAAATTTTTCATTTTAATCACATATTTTGCAATTTTAGTTACAAATTTAAGAAATATATTTTTGATTTTTTAGAACCTAAAAATTCTAAGCCTAGTGCTAATGATAAGGCATCAACACTAAGGAGTGCAATTAGTAATGTCTCTCAAGGTGCAGTATTGTCTCCAACACTTTTATAACATTTTCACTTCTGACATTCAATCTATTTTTAGAGCTGATTCGGAATATGCATTATAAGCCTACGATACTGAAATATGTATATACATTCTCTAGTTGCTCTGATACTGTTATCAACACGCTTCAACTTAATATCGATGCACTTGCCGCTTACTGCAAAATATGGGACATTAAACTAACCGGTGATAAAACGCAATCTATATTCTTTACTAGAAATGTACAATGGAATGAAAGCATAAAATATTTACAAATCGCAACAAAAGCCGATAAATAGTAAAATTCTTATATGTTGTCTAAAACATGATTTATATAAATTTCTACATAATGAAAATCAAACGGTTATTTTTTTACCGTCGAGGAAATATGTATTTGACTGTCATTGAGATAGGTGATTTCTTCAAGTTACTAACTCCGTTTTCAACGGGTCCATCGGCAGAACTTCTTCTGCCACCCTTGCTTTTTGCTAAGCGGCTTTGGGGAGTTCTTTATTTTAGCATGTAATAATTATTAAAACACATACATTTTTCAAAAATGCTCCAATCTCTATGAATATTAGAATTTCTAAAAGTCATAACATCGGAGGTTTAGAGACAGCAGCCCTCATCCTCCAACAAATTGTATGGCATAAATTTATTATATTTGAAAAACTTGATTTTTAGGGAATTTTGTGTTTTTTTTAGATTTTTTTATTTTGGATAACGATGCCAACCCAAATTTAAAAGAGAAGAAGTTAAAAGTCAGAAATTTAAAGTGGATAGCCAAAAATTAAGGAGGTAAAATTTTAATGTTAAAAGCAAAAATTGAAAAGTTTAACATCAACAATTTAATAGCAGCAAAATTTTTTTTTTTTAGACACCTTTTGTTTTACTCAAAAAAGTCATAAAAAAACAAAATAAAATAAAACGATTTCCAGTATCGAAAAGAAAACAAAATTTGCTTCAACTAGAAACAAAATTTTTTTTTTAGAGGTGTTATTTCACCAAGATACAAGCGTTCAAATCTGGGTATTTTTTCAAAGAAAATTTCTGTTCCGTTTTTTAATTGGCGCAGTGTATATAAAGCCAAAAATGTTAAAGTTAGAAGTTAACAGTCAAAAATGAGAAAGTTAAAAGTCAAAAATTTGAATAACTTGGTAAAATTCAAAAATTTTTAAAATTAAAATTCAGTTAAAATTCAAAAATCAAAAATTTATGAAAACGTTAAGAGGCTAGAAGTTAAAACTCATAAATTTTAAAGGTTAAAGCTAAAAGTCAAATATTAAAAAGTTTAAAGCCAAAAATTTGATAAAAAAAAGAATTTAAACTTCAATAATTTAAAAATTCTAACGTTTAGTGAAAAGTCAAAAATTTAAAGGGATACCATCATAATGCCGAACGAAAAATCCCCCCCCCCCCCCCCCCCCCAAATAACAAAAAATACAAAATAAAGTAAAGGAGGACTCCATCAAATTTTAGTAAACTTCAGTATGAAAACAAAAGGAATCTACATAATTTCATGTCATCTTTGCTCGGAAAGGGCCAATGCTAAGCAGCTTTGGAGAGGTTTCTATTTTAATATGTGAAATTAAAACGTAAATATTGGTAGCTTTGGAGAGTTCTGTATGTAAATAATTATTGAAACACATACATTTTTCAAAAATGCTCCAATCTTTCTAAATGTTCGTATTTCAATAAATGGTTACAGCGGGGGTTTGGGGCAGCACCCTCGATCCTCTAAGGTATAAACGAAGTTTTTTTTTTTTTTTTTTTTTTTTTTTTCATTTTATTTTATTACGACTGAGACTGCGCTCATCTAGCAATTTTTCTTTCAAATACAAATTTTTATATATCTAGTAAAATTCACGTTTGTTGGGGTGTAACCCACTGGTTAGCCCCATAATCAATTAAACCTATTTACTAATTTTAGTTTGGTAAGTTCACTAGGTCAAGTGGCCTCGTTCTTTGGAGTCTTCTTTCAACGACAGGGTTATCTATCATATGGCGAATAAACGAAGTAAAACAATATTTCAAAAACTTGATTTTTTGGGATTTTTTTATTTAGGATAATGATACTAACTCAAATTAAAAAGTCAGAAATTTAAATGTTGAAAGCCAAAAATTAATGAGGTGACATTTTAGTGTTAAAAGTAAAAAAAGTAAGAGTTAAAAGTCAGAAATCAAAATTTAATATTAAAAGCTAAGAGTGAAAAATTTAAAAGGTAAATGTATAAAGCTAAAAATGATGAAGTTAGAAGTTAACAGTCAAAAATCAAAAAGTTAAAAGTAATAAATTTGAATGTTAAAAGTTAAAAATTTCTAAGATTTAAGTTAAAAGTCAAAAATTTATAAAAAACTTTCACAGGTTAAATTTAAAACTCATTTATTTCAAAAAATTTAAGTTAAAATTCAAAAATTTTAAAGTTAAAAGTAAAAATTTAAAACTTGAAAGTAAAAAATTTCAGAGGTTTAGTTAAAAGTCAAAAATTGAAAACTCAAAATTCAAAAATGTGAAAGTTAAAATTCAAAAATTTTTAAAATTAAAATTCAGTTAAAAGTCAAAAGTTTAAAATTTAAAAATCAAAATTTATAAAAACCATAAAAGATTAAAGTTAAAACTCCTTAATATTAGAAGTAAAAGTTAAAAGTCAAATATTGTAAAGGTAAATGTCCAAAAATTTAAAAGTTAGAAGTTAAAAGTCAAACATTTGAAAATTAAAATTCAAAAAGTTTTTAAATTAAAATTCATTTAAAATTCAAAAGTGTAAAAGTTAAAGTCAAAAATTTATTAAAAACTTTAGAAAGTTAAAGTTAAAACTCATTAATTGTAAAGGTTAAATTTAAAAGTTAGAAGTTAAGATTCAAAACTGTAACAGGTTAGAAGTTAAAATTCAAAACTGTTATAGGTTAGAAGTTAAAAGTGAAAAATTGGAAAGTTAAAAGTCAAAAATTTGAAAATTAAAATTCAGTTAAAAGTTAAAAGTTAAAAGTCAAAAATTTACTAAAAACTTTAAGAGGTTAGAAGTTAAAACACAATAATTTTAAAAGGTTAGAGTTAAAATTCGAATATTGAAAAGTTAAATGTCCAAAAGTTTAAATTTAGAAGTTAAAAGTCAAAACTGTAAAAGGTTAGAAGTTAAAACTCAAAAATTTAAAAGATAAAAATAAAAATTCCAAAGGTTTAGCTAAAAGTCAAAAATTGAAAAATTTAAATTCAAAAATTTGAAAGTTAAAGTCAAAAATTTATAAAAAACTCTAAAAAGTTTAAATTAAAACTCATTAGTTTTAAAGGTTAAATTTAAAAGTCAAATATTGAAAAGTTAAATTCCAAAAATTTAAAAGTTAGAAGTTAAAATTCAATTATATAAAAATTGGAAGTTAAAATTCAAAACTGTTATAGGTTAGAAGTTAAAAGTCAAAAATTGAAAAGTTAAAAGTCGAAAATTTAAAAGTTAAAACTCCAAAAGTTTTTAAATTAAAATTCAGTTGAAATTCAAAAATGTAAAAGTTAAAGTCAAAAATTTATGAAAAACTTTGAGAGGTTAGAAGCTAAAACACAATAATCTTAAAAGATTAAAATTAAAATTCAAATATTAAAAAGTTAAATGTCCAAAAAATTAAAAGTTAGAAGTTAAAATTCAAAACTGTAAAAGGTTAGAAGTTAAAAGTCAAAAATTTGAAAGTTACAATTCAAAAAGATTTTAAATTAAAATTCAGTTAAAATTGAAAAGTGTAAAAGTTAAAGTCAAAAATTTATTAAAAACTTTAAAAGGTTAAAGTTAAAACTCATTAATTTTAAAGGTTAAATTTAAAAGTCAAATATTTTAAAGTTAAATGACCAAAAATTTAAAAGTTAGAAGTTAAAATTCAAAACTGTAAAAGGTTAGAAGTTAAAAATTAAAAATTTCAAAGGTTCAAAGTCAAAAATTGAAACGTTAAAAGTCAAAAATTTGAAAGTTAAAATTCAAAAAGTTTTAAAATTAAAATAGAGTTAAAAGTCAAAAGTGTAAAAGTTAAATTTCAAAATTTATTAAAAACTTTGAGAGGTTAGAAGTTAAAACACAATAATTTTAAAAGGTTAAATTTAAAATTCAAGTATTGGAAAATTAAATGTCCAAAAGTTTAAAATTTAGAAGTTTAAAGTCAAAAATTTAAAATTCAAAAATTGAAAAGTTTAAATTCAAAAATTTGAAAGTTAAAATTCAAAAATTTATAAAATTAAAATTCGGTTAAAAGTCAGAATTTAAACGTTAAAAGTCAAAAATTTATAAAAAACTTTAAAAAGATAAAATTAAACTCATTAATTTTAAAGGTTAAAGTTAAAAGTAAATATTGAAAAGTTAAATGTCCAAAAATTTAAAAGTTAGAAGTTAAAATTCAAAACTGTAATAGGTTAGAAGTTAAAAGTCAAAAATTGAAAAGTTAAAAGTCAAAAATTTGAAAGTTAAAATTCAAAAAAATTTAAAATTAAAATAGAGTTAAGATTCAAAAGTGTAAAAGTTAAAAGTCAAAAATTTATTAAAAACTTTGAGAGGTTAGAATTTAAAACACAATAATTTTAAAAGGTTAAAGTTAAAATTCAAATATTATAAAGTTAAATGTCCAAAAAATTAAAAGTTTGAAGTTAAAAGTCAAAACTGTAAAAGGTTAGAAGTTAAAAGTCAAAAATTTAAAAGTTAAAAGTTAAAAATTCCAAAGGTTTAGTTAAAAGTGAAAAATTGAAAAGTTTAATTCAAAAACTTTTAAAAACTTTAAAAAGTTAAAATTAAAACTCATTAATTTTAAAGGTTAAAGTTAAAAGTCAAATATTGAAAATTTCAATGTCCAAAAATTTAAAAGTTAAAAGTTTAATTTCAATTATATTAAAATTAGAAATTAAAATTCAAAACTGTTATACTTTAGAAGTTAAAAGTAAAAAATTCAAAAGTTAAAAGTCAAAACTTTGAAAGTTAAAATTAAAATGTTTTTAAATTAAAATCCAGTTAAAATTCAAAAGTGTAAAAGTTAAAGTCAACAATTTATTAAAAACTTTAAAAAGTTAAAGTTAAAACTCATTAATTGTAAAGGTTAAATTTAAAAGTAAAATATTGAAAAGTTAAATATACAAAAATTTAAAAGTTAGAAGTTAAAATTCAAAACTGTAAAAGGATAGAACCTAAAATTCAAAACTGTTATAGGTTAGAAGTTAAAAGTCAAAAATTTTTAAAATTAATATTCAGTTAAAAGTCAAAAGTGTAAAAGTTAAAAGTCAGAAATTTATTAAAAACTTTAAGAGGTTGCAAGTTAAAACACAATAATTTTAAAAGGTTAGAGTTAAAATTCGAATATTGAAAAGTTAAATGTCCAAAATTTTAAAATTTAGAAGTTAAAAGTCATAACTGTAAAAGGTTAGAAGTTAAAAGTCAAAAATTTAAAAGTGAAAAGTAAAAATTCCAAAGGTTTAGCTAAAAGTCAAAAATTGAAAAGTTTAAATTCAAAAATTTGAAAGTTAAAGTCAAAAATTTATAAAAAACTTTAAAAAGTTAAAATTAAAACTCATTAGTTTTAAAGGTTAAATTTAAAAGTCAAATATTGAAAAGTTAAATTCCAAAAATTTAAAAGTTAAAAGTTAAAATTCAATTATATAAAAATTGGAATTTAAAATTCAAAACTGTTATAGGTTAGAAGTTAAAAGTCAAAAATTTAAAAGTTAAAACTCCAAAAGTTTTTAAATTAAAATTCAGTTAAAATTCAAAAATGTAAAAGTTAAAGTCAAAAAGTTATGAAAAACTTTGAGTGGTTAGAAGTTAAAACTCATTAATTTTACAGGTTAAATTTAAAATTCAAATATTAAAAAGTTAAATGTCCAAAAATTTAAAAGTTAGAAGTTAAAATTCAAAACTGTAATAGGTTAGAAGTTAAAAGTCAAAAATTGAAAAGTTAAAAGTCAAAAATTTGAAAGTTACAATTCAAAAAGATTTTAAATTAAAATTCAGTTAAAATTGAAAAGTGTAAAAGTTAAAAGTCAAAAATTTATAAAAACTTTAAAAAGTTTAAATTTAAAAGCCAAAAGTTGAAAAGTTAAGACTTAAAGATTTAAAAATTAGAATTTAAGAGCCAAAAATTTAAACGGTTAAAGTATAAAGCCAAAAATGTTGAAGTTAGAAGTTGACAGTCAAAAATGAAAAAACTAAAGGTCAAAAATTTGAAAGTAAAAATTCAAAACTTTGTAAAATTAAAATTCAGTTAAAAGTCAAAAATTTATAAAAAACTTAAAGAGGTTAAAGTTAAAACTCAACAATTTTGAAGGTTAAAGTAAAAAGTCAAAGTTTAAGAGTTATATGTTTGAAGTTGGAATTCAATAATTTAAAGATTACCCTACAAGCAAAAAAATGACGTTTTTAATTGTAACAAATTTTTGAAAAGTTATTTTAATTTGATATACATCTTAGAGGAATGGCTGCCGGCTGCCGCCCAAACCGCCGATCTGATGAACTTTTGACATTCCAATACTAATAGAACATTGAACGTTTTTCAAAAATTTGTATTTTTTAACAATATTCACATACTAAAAATTATGTAGCATCCTTTTGTTATCAAATTGTTGTTGGTCGTATTTAACAAAAATCTAACGGAAATTTGTGTGTTTTCGGGATTTTTTTTGGGATTTTTTTTTTGAGAATTCGGTTGGGGTATCCCAAAATTTAAAATTTAGAAGTCAAAAATTTAAAAGGTTAGAAATTAAAAATCAAACATTTTAAAGTTAGAAGTTAAAATGCAAAAGTTTAGTAGGTCTCGATCAGAAGCAAAAGGTCATCTTTGCCATTTAAAAAAAAAAATTCAGTTGACCGCGCCATCTTGTTTCTTTTTCACTACTGCATAGGTTATGGATCAAAACATTTAACAAAAGTACCCTTATCCTTGATTTACGCTTATTTGAAAACTAGTATTGGTAACAAAAATATCTTTTATCCGCCAGAGATGCGCATCAAAAGGTCTCTTTTCCATTTTGTGTTGATATTTGCACCACAGATGAATATCAGAATATCTCTTTTCCATAAAAAGTAAAAAATTGCAAAAAATATTCATTTCTATTTTTAATCGATGCGGTTTGTACATTTTCGAAGTATTGTAGAATAAATAGTGGTAAAAAATCCAGTGGGTGTGAAAGTTCGGGGATTCCCCAATTGAGATTTTTTCATAAAGGTTCTGTTTTAAATTCATTTTAGTTTTTGCAGCGGTATAGGCTAGAAGTGTGTTACTGCTGTGCGTAAAGTTAGTGAATGTTTTTAAAATTAGTTGTTAGGGTTATAATGTGAAAAACAATTTTTTTAAAGTAGTAACAGAAGGGCGAAAGCGAGAAAGCGGTTAATTAATAAAAAAAATTGGAAAAGAGAGAAAACAAAACAGGCAAGGTAAGAAACTTTATGAAAAATTCGAACACGTCTCATCGGATTGACTGTTTATTAATTTACTCCAGACGGAAGCCTAAAGGTCTCCCAAAACACCCAAATTGTCAACACAAAAGCACTACATTTAAGCGTAAAGATCTACACGGGACAGATTTGTACAAATTTTGGAAAATCTTTTACGATTCAAATACTAAAACATCACAGGACGCATTTATTCCGGCGAACACAATAATTCACGTCCCAAAACGAACCGACCGGTGAAAGGGAGTTCCACCAAAAACATTTCGGGCGGAGCATTACGTACGAAAAAGTAACGGCAAGCTAATTAGGGTCTGCAAAGCAAAGTTTATTGTTTTACGAGTACCTAATAAACGAGTTAAAGGAGTCTGCGCACGGCATTTTCATTCCAGAAATGCTCCAAAAGAGAACCAAAGAGAAGATAGAATTACTGCCAAATTTCTCATTAAGAAGGAAAGCGTTATTATATAGATAAGCAAGTACAAAACCGTTCGACATTGCCGGTCGAAGTCATTTGCGCGGCAGTGCTTACCTGGCGAGTTGTCTGTCATTCGAATGGAGTACGGAGACTACATAAAATCCACATCTACGGAATTATACGTCAAGCTCAGCTATTTTTGAAATTTCTTCAACAACAATTTTAATATTGAGTTTAAAATACCATCAACCGACCAATGTTCTACTTGCATAATGCTGCAGGAGCAGATAAAATTAGAGAAAATCCAATCTAAAAAAACGAACCTTTTGTTTCAGTCACGAGTGCATAAATTGAGAGCTAAAGCGTTCTTTGAATTAGCCCGCGAGGAATCTCCAAATATTGTTACATTTTCGTTCGACTGCCAGAAGAACATGCTGCTACCCAAGGTACCGGACCAAGCCGCTTATTATAGTCAGCAGCTGTACCTTTTTAATTTCGTTATTGTTCAAGGATTTTCTCGGTTCCACTAAAGCAGGATAATATATTCCTTTATCTGTGGACTGAAAATCTTCGTCCGAAAGAATGTAACGAGATAGCTTCAGCAGTGCATCAAAGATTGGTTATTACAGTTTTTAAGATCAATGTAAACAAAATTCGATTTGTATGCGACGGATGCGGGGGCCAAAATAAAAATGAAGCTATGATGGGAATGATTTTCTATTGGCTTCAAAATCAAAATGCTTGGTCACTCTTATATTACTCCAGTTCGCATGTTCCCTCAACTAGAGAAAAGAGTCAGAGCAAAAGAAACAATTTTGCACGTGAGCGACTATTTTAAAATGTACAAAGACAATGGAACTCAGAATGGAATGATTGCCCAATAAGGAATTGGAAAGAGGCAAGCGCGAAAACTTATAAAGCTTCTGGACATTTCCATTTGTTATCAAAAGGTATCTTTTCCAAAACTAATTTGCAAAACGTCCCTTTTCCAAAATTTGAAAGCAATTTCTCCATAATCTTGGTACATATTATCTACAAAACTGTAAACATTTCAAAGGGAATATAAATGAGGCTAATTTAAGCCATAAGCCTAGATGGCTCTTATTAAATTTAATTAGAAGTTTTTTTCGTTTAATAAAAATTAGAAAAAAATGGAGAACGTCCCTTTTGCTTTTGGTCGTCTTAAAAGTTAAAAGTCGAAAATTCTGAAGATAAAAGTTAAAAGTAGCGGCTTCCGAATTAGCACCTAATGTGTTTTTTGAATGCTTCTTCTTTCTGTTACATTTCTTAAGTAAGTGGCTACATTGGCTACTATTCATTTGTTATGAAATTTCCGAGAGTTCAGGTACTCTAAGCATGATTTTAAGGAAAATTTTTTTTTTAGTAAATTCTGCTAAATTCACTAAAAACCTTGACACAATGCTATTTCACTATGTTTTTCAAACACACATTTTCAATTCGGCTCTCGTAAAACCAAAAAATGTTTTGAAAATGTATTCAGTATTTGAATTAAAACATACGGTCATTATTTGAACTTAACCTAGTGACATACTGACATCTGTGGTTTAGTATTTTAAGTAAATTCATACAATGTGCTTTTATTTATCGAATAAACTGTACAACTTGTTATTTGGCGTTCGACTGGCAATATAATTCTGGAAACCAAACCAATATTGGTATCCCGCACATAGTTTAGGTTCTTCAAATTTTCAAAGTGAAATCTGCTTGCAGATTCTGATTTTGAACTAATCAAACGAAATAAATGACTTAATTCTCCGAAACAGATGATTCTAGATATCATAACGAACAAATTTTATTACAACAAATTTTTCTTTATTTAAACTTTTTTATTTATTGACATTTTTAACTGTTGCGTTCATTATACTAATATTTATTTCAATTAAAACTTACTTTTGCTGTAACATAAATAATATGCTTATATTAAGAGAAATTTTAAAACAAAAAAAAAAATCGCCTAGAGCAAATAAATTTGCTATGCTTGGATAAGCATAAACAACATAATATAATATTTACCATTTCTGTAACATTGTTAAGAACAATAAAAATTATTTTTATTATTTTTACTTCCTGTATGATTCTAAAAAAAATACAAAAATTCGAATATTTACCTAACATCTTTTTTCATTCATGCATCTTACTAAAAAACAAAACTCGAGTACCTTGTAGCTTGTACTACTTTTGCATAATTTCATTTACGAAGATTAACTATCTCTCCAATGTGTATTGTTTGCTCCAATTATATTATTGAACATTTTCATAAATATAAATAACTGAAATTTATTATCTATTATTGATAACAACAGAAATAAGATAAACTGAAAATTTGGGGCGCTCCAGCACAGCGTACTACATATATTGTAAGAATAACACTGTTCACAATACAAAATTTTGCGAATAGTCGAAATAAAATTCTGTATATATCTCTTGTATATTGTTAGCAACTTCATTTTTATTTATTTGTTATTGCTGCTTGTTGTTTGTTGCTGTTTTGTTCGGGGCACACAGCGCCAGCAATGATATTTCTATTTCCAGTTTATTATAAATGTATCTATTTAGAAATCGGAAAATATTAAAAAAAATAAAAATGAAATAAACAAACAATTTTTTTTTAGTCTTTTCTAAAATGGAAAATAAATTTCATTGTATAGTATCTCGTGTGTCGTATACGACAACGATGATGTTGTAAATTTTAGAGTCATGTACCAAAAATAATAAAATGTGGGTATTGTTTGCTATATAAATCTGAAGCGGAAGACAGGAGATAGCTGCGAGTATAGTAAGATATGTATGTACTGTAAATAGGCAAAGAATGGAAGGAGTTTTGTTTGTTTTGTGTTTGTTATTTTCGATAAGCATATTCCGTCAATTTTGTTTTACTGGAAAGTTAATTAAGCAAAATACATTATCACTTGTAACTCATGTCCTCACAATAGACAGCGCTAATATTTTCTAAGAAACAGGATATATTTTACCGGAATCATACTATTATTACAAAATGTACGTGCTGTTTTCTAAATTGAAGCCAAGTCCGGGAATTGTGTTTTTTTTACAAGATAAAACCTCACGATTATAGATTTTTGTTGTGCACACTTATATGTCTTGTATTTGAATCCATTGTTCCATAACCTAAGGACATGGATAAAATTAGTTAAGCAAATAATTTTTTAAATTAAAATTCTACGAAAATTTGTACGTGTACTGCTACAACCTATTTCGTTTCGCGGTGGTGCGGATTAAAGTTAACATAAAAAAGTTGTACAACAAAAAATGGGTGTTAGCTTTTTCAATGCTTTTCACTGCATATTCGCTGATTAATTTGGGGGCAGTTTTTTTTTTTCTTGTGGTTTTAAGTCAAAATATACATTTATAGAAAACAAAACGTGAGTAATTTATTAAAAACCAAAATGTTTATGTACTGGAGGCAGAACATGAATTTTTAATTAATGCTTTATTGCACCAACACGAAATCAAAAGTATTTTAATAAAATTAAAAATGTTTAGCTTTTGTTGGCTTTCATTTTTATACAGAATCGGAGTGACACTATTGCAAATTTAATCGAGCTAGGCCCCCATTTTCGTTTTCGGGACATCAACCAATGCTGATGTATGCTTCTTGTAAAATTCTCTGGAATTTTTCAACTTGACGCTGTTTTTATTTAATTTGGATGAATTTCTTTCGGGACGAATATCTTTCTGTTAAAGGCATTCCTATTAAGAAATGTCCTGTTGTTAGGGCTTCTACAGAAACTGAATCATCGGATTTGGTTAAAAAAGTCAAAAAACTGAAACACGAAACTAAATAGACGAGGCATACTGAAAACTGGCTCCTTAGGATCGTGATTGGGGTATACGGATCACAGAAAAAAATCATTGAAGCTACAACACGTCCTGAACAAAAATGACCAACCAATTGCTTCTGAACACCTTCAATAATATCCTAGTGGTACTCGAGAACGGAAACCAACCAGGAGAAGCATATTCCACGCTTTGTTACGCTCAATGAAGCCAACCATGGTGTAGATCCTCGTGGTAATGTAATCTATATGTCATGTGAAATGAAAAAATTACCCCAGGCCGGAAATGGTACTACTAAACAGATCGTTGCAAACTGCAACCAAATTAGTGAATGTAAACCTGCCGGGATAAAAACCGTGTTGAACGAAATAAATAAGAGATCTAATATGCAAAGACAAAAGCTTAAGAACCATGAATTCAAAAAACTTTGGTAGTTCTGATAACGCGACGATAGTTCATGCGACTTCGTTCCTTGCACCTGACTTAAAAATCAGATGGATGACGAATGTTTTTTAAGGATTAGGAAGAACGCCTCTCCGAAGCCTTTTAATGAATAAAAATGTAAATGCAGAAACCAAACTCTCTGCAAACCTCTCAAAGAAGTAAAGTCGAACTCTTTCGTACCCAGTATCCCTTTTAACTTCCAAATTTTTCAAACAATCACGAACTTCTGCTTCTTTAAACTTTATAAGTCAAAAGTTAGAACTACTAGTTGAATCAAAAGTGGATGTAACGGATGAAGATCACAAATGTCAAACGGGGAGTTCGCAAAACAGCCATGGTTATTGTTAATAAAACTACAAAACACCTCCATATCGGATGACAAGTCATGCCCGATCCGTAACATGTAATTCCGTGTTTCTCGAGATTGAACAACTCGCTATTGAATCAAGGTTTATAAAAGGCAGGCTTGGTTATAATCAACGAAATATGACTTTCATGTTGTTCAGAAATTCTTTCAAGGAGGCATAATCGGCATTACTGAAATTGAAATGAAAATTATTAAAATGCCATATTATAGTAAATACAAATTAATATTTATCGTTATTGTTGTCTGGTAGATACTCGTGCAACCGGTGAACTCCTTACACGATGACACTTCGGAAAACAATACTTCGTTAGAGAATAGCAGATCGAGAAATTTATTCTGCTGATCGACTGTTGCTTATACAGTTCAATCGGGTGGTTGAAATGCTGGCGCCGAAATCAGTTGTGATAATACATCTGGAAGATTAAATTATATACTCGGTAAAAATTTGTTAATATTAAATTGATTAGCCGAAAAGTGTAAAATAACCGGTTAAAGTTTATCCGTTTTGATTTGACTACTATTAAAGGGTTCAGCAGCTATAGGCGGTGGGATCTAAATTTCCAAATAATTTGTTTGTATTCGGTTTTATATTAGAGCGTTCCAAAGAACCAAAATAAATTTGCAAAAATGCTGGCAATACTATAAATTTATTCAAAATTCGTAGAACTTCAGAATTGTTAAAATATGCATCGCAAGTATTTATAAATTTGGCTACTCACACAAAATCAAATGACAACTGAAAGATGGATGAACTTAAAAATTACGAAAGTACAGATATTCTAAAGTCTCTTCATACAAATTCAGAAATATTTTTTTAATTCGAAAAACCAAAATTACCGTAAAATGGCGTGGAATTAATCAAAAATAAAAATGAGAGCGATGACTTCCAAACGTGTAAAGAAATATAATTAATGAATAACTTTAGTTTAAGTGGTGATGAAACTTAGCTTTTGGGGTAGTTTGTTCACCGTAAATATTTGATCGTACCTTTTTGTTAGAAGCTAGAAGGTCTCCAATCATCTTTCTCCAATATATCTTTCATTGATAGTATGCAAGAATTTCATCAATTGCAATTGAAGATATATATGTATACCAGAGTTTTGAATAGCTTTCTGTTTCCGCTAAATTAAGAACCAGCGCTTCATATTCTAAATCAAAAATATACTTGACATGTACATAACAGTCATATGTTTCTAACGGGATGTTTCTAACTTTTCCGACTCGAGAAAATTATTGATTTTCAAAATTACTAATTCTACACCCACTGGTTATATACACAGGTTACACTTTTGCTTCGAACAAGTAAATTTTCCCCCTGGTTGCCGCTCGAGGTTTGGTACAAAGAGTTGTGATTTCAGAAATGATACTAGTAATGTTTTCACAACAACCTGGGGGTGAAATTTGTTTCAATACATTTTGGAGTTTTAAAATGATAACCCTAGTGGCAGAAAATCCACTGCTCAAATTTTTAGAAATGGAGTCCTAACAGAACCCCCTGTTAGTGGAGTATGATGCAAGATTGCCTTCAATGATTTTCTTTCTGCCACTACTTTGCGTTTTGTAAAATTGGCTTTCAAACTAATCAGTATAGTAAGAAGCTCCCATTCATCCCACTTGTTCTCGATACTATAATAGACTACGCAGAGAGATAGTAAAACTCCTGGTGCTGAACCACATATCATTATTATGTTGCCCACTTCGCTGCTCGAAAAGCGATCATTTCAATAGAGTATTGCGTCTAACATTCAAATATACTATATTTTTGTGAACGATTCTTACATATGTAAGTCTAAATTTTAGACTCTAAAACATTTAACTTACGACATTTTTTATTATGCCGAACTCTTCCTCTTTATGTAGAGCGGTTTGTCCTCCTGATTGATCGGGTGTAATTCTTTTTAACGCTAAATCTAAATTTTGTTTGTGTATATTTTGCTCCTAATTCTCGTATGTATTGTGGTGGGATAGATCATACAACCAATTTTAAAATGATCAAACTTATCTACCAGTTTATTTTTAAGATTACATGACATCTAAGTAAGTAAATTGTGATAAATATATCACATTTATTTATTAAATACTGCATCTTACTTGCGATATTAATTCGTCCCTAATTCTTGAGCAATATGATTTTTATAAAGAGCACAAATTTTTTTTTTAATTTCTTACAACACATCTAAGACCACAACGAAAAACAAAACCTGTGTGTAACGAAGCAATTGAGATAGAATTACAATATAAAATTGTATTCGACAGAAATTAGCTGATCAATTGCATCCCCTTTATGTTAGCTCATAAATCCCAATAAATTCAAGATTACTTCAAAACTGAACATTTCAATAATGTGCTCTTCGTAATTCTTCAGTCGGGCAAATTGTGCAAACTCAACATATGGATACACCTTCATTTACAATTCAATAAATATTCGCTATGATGACAATACAGTATTAGAAGCCGCCGAAGGAAAATGATTTGAAAAGCATAAATTTATGCGTAAAGTTGTAGTTTCAAAATTCGATGAATAAGTAAAAGTTTCCTCCTAGAATGCTAGATTCTGAAATTTCAAAAATTATGTGGAAACAAAATTATTTCTATTCTCCAACCGGAAATTTTCAATTTGAAATTTCGAAATCTACAAATTGGCAATCCCGCCAAAAGGGAACTCATTATTTCAATGTTCTAAATTCTTTGAAATTTTCTGAGCACATTACCCGACAAACAATATGTAACCATGGATGGTGTATCGGGAACAATGTAACTGACGTATGGTAACAATATTTTGAAAAAATTAGCAAGAAACATATTTACTTCGGTCTAAAAAGACCAAAGTACAGTAAGTCCTCGACTTACGTGATTAATTCGTTCCGAAGGTTTTCGCGTAACTCGAAAAATCGCGTAAGTCGAACAAACCTCAAAACTCATTTTTTTTAAATCACGTAAGTAGGAATTCACGTAAGTCAAATTAGCATAAGTCGAGGACTGTACGAATTCACGTAAGTCGAATTCGCGTAAGTCGAGGACTTACTGTATTGAAATCCTGTCAAAAATGACGGAAAATTTGGTTGGTCCAAAACCACTTTTCTCGACGTTTTGAAAATCCCTGAGTCTGAAAATGCAAAAAAAAAAAATGTCCGTCCGTCTGTCTGGATGTCTGGATGTCTGGACCCATGGTATCTCGAGAACGGCTTGTCCGATTTGGATTTTTTTTTTAGCCAATCTGTTTCTATGGTCAAGGCGGAGATTTGAAAAGCTTTTGGAGACTGTACGTCAAGGGGGTGGGGTACCTGCCATACGAATTGACCCAAAATACATGCTTTTATTAACGATTTTTTATATATGCTTATTTGATTATTGGATTGGGAATTGATTTGAAGGTTAAATTAGGGGTCAATTTGCGCGTTGAGTTGAAGTTGAGTTGGAGTTGAGTTGGGGTTGGATTTGGGTGTAGTGAATAGTTGACACATTTTTTATATGATGGAACTTCCGTATTTATCAACCGATTATTATGAAATTCGACATGTGTGTTGAAAAAGGGATTCTAAAATGAGTCTTGGATGAAGTTCTAGAATATGGCAAGAATGATGGAACTTGACTATTTCTCATCACATGTGCGTTGAAAATGGGATTCTAAAACTGTTTTGGATGAAGTTCTGCAATATGGCCAAGTATGATGGAACTTGTCTATTTCTCAACCGATTATTATGAAATTTGATATGTGTGTTAGAAATCGGATTCTAAAATGAGTTTTGGATGAAGTTCTGGAATATGGCCAAGCAGGATGGAACTTTCCCATTTCTCAACCGATTACGATGAAATTCGACATTTGTATTGGAAATGGGATTCTAAAATGTTTTTTGGATGAAGTTCTGGGATTTTAAAATGATCTCTGGATGAAGTTCTGGAATATGGCCAAGTATAATGGAACTTGTCTATTTCTCAACCGATTATTATGAAATTTAGTATGTGTGTTAGAAATGGGATTCTAAAATGAGTTTTGGATGAAGTTCTGGAATATGGCCAAGTAGGATGGAACTTGCCCATTTCTCAACCGATTACGTTGAAATTCGACATTGCGGTATTGGAAATGGGATTCTAAAATGTTTTTTGGATGAAGTTCTGGGATTTTGAAACGATTTCTGGATGAACTTCTGGAATATGGCCAAGTATGATTTAACTTGTCTGTGTGTCAACCGATTATTATGAAATTTGATTTGTGTGTTAGAAATGGGAATCTAAAATGAGTTTTGGATGAGGTTCTGGCATATGGCCAAGTATGATAAAACTTGCCCATTTCTCAACCGATTACGTTGAAATTCGACATTTGTATTGGAAATGGGATTCTAAAATGTTTTTTGGATGAAGTTCTGGGATTTTGAAACGATTTCTAGTTGAAGTTCTGAAATATGGCCAAGTATGATGGAACTTGTCTATTTCTCAACCGATTATTACGAACTTTGATTTGTGTTTTAGAAATGGGACTCTAAAATGAGTTTTGGATGAGGTTCTAGAATATGGCCAAGTATGATGGAACTTGCCCATTTCTCAACCAACTATATGATGAAATTCGACATGTGTATTGGAAATGGGAATCTAAAATGAGTTTTGGATGAAGTTCTGGAATATGGCCAAGTATGATGGAACTCGCCTATTTCTCAAAGGATTGTTATGAAATTTGACATGTGTGCTAGAAATGACGGTTCTAAAATGAGTTTTGGATGAAGTTCTGGAATATGGCCAAGTATGATGGAACTTGGCTATTTCTCAACCGATTATGTTGAAATTCGACATGTGTAATGGAAATGGGATTCTAAAATGAGTTTTGTATCAGGTTCTAGAATATGGCCAAGTATGATGGAACTTGCTCATTTCTCAACCGATTATTATGAAATTCGACATGTGAATTGAAAATGGAATTCTAAAATGATTTTTGGACGAAGTTCAGGAATATGGCCAATTATGATGGAACTTGGCTATTTCTTAACCGATTATAATGAAATTGAATATGTGTGTTGGAAGATTCTATAATGAGTTTTTGAATAAATTTCTGGAATATGGTCAGTTAAACGGTTAGAAGTATGAGTATAATTTGTTATACTACTTTCGGTATAAAGTTCTAGAATACGATTTTTGGTTTTAAATTGGATGCCTGTACCCACTGACGCTTTTGACCTTTTTGGCTGTTGTTGTACCTATAAGTAAATATATGTTGGTTAAAATAGAAATCATTAATGTCAAATCTGTGACACCAACTTTATGACATTATTGAAGATGCCAAAGACCGAAGTTCTGATCCCCTCGTGAGGTTTCAGCCCGTTATATTTTTCATTTTACTTTTAACATTTCATCCCAATACTCTCTTTAAATTCAACTCTTTTCTCATCAATTCTCTCATCTTTAAGCCAAAATAATTTTTTCGTTTATATTATGTTTATTTGGTGCTAATTTTCTATTGTAGCAAACAAAACAACATAAACATTGAAATTCATTCCTGTTTTCTTTGTTTTTGTTTTGTGATGTAATAGTTATTTATGGTACTAGCATAGACATTCATACTAGATTTCTCATTTCATAGTAACTAAAGGAAAAAAACAAAAACTTCTGATAATTCCAATGTATCGTTGTGTTGTGAATTTTATAAGGCAATGATTTTAGAATGCGTTGCAAATATAATACGTATATGCAATACACCGATAATATTTGAATGGAAAATTTTTGTTTTTATTTTCTGTTTTTAGTCAAATGAGAGATCTATTATGATTGTCTATGGTACTAGTGAGCAAAACGAGATATTATCCATGAGGGATAAGTTTGTCCCACGAGGCGATAGCCGAGTGGGATATTATCCCGAGTGGATAATATCTCTTTGCTCACGAGTGGCATACAACGTTTTATCCAATTTTGTTGAAATAAATATAAATAATCGTAAATTAATAAGAAATAGTTCCATTTTGTGTTTTCACACTGTAGCATTGAATTTTGAAATACATTTTATCAAAGTGACCGTTTTTTAAATTTATGTGATGTGTTTCTTTGACGTAAATTACGAAATCTATGAATAATTTTCCAATGACTACTCAACATTTTGTTATACAAAATATAACTCGCGTTGCCCCTAGCAGCGTGGGTTATACAATAACAATGGGTTATTTTACATTTTCTTTATTTGAAATCAGTCTAGTTATCGGGCTATTATACATCAAAATTGGATAAAAATTAGTTTATCCAATTTTGATACATAAAAATTAGTTTATCCAATTTTGATACATAATAGCCCGATAACTAGACTGATTTCAAATAAAGAAAATGTAAAATAACCCATTGTTATTGTATAACCCACGCTGCTAGGGGCAACGTGAGTTATATTTTATATAACAAAATGTTGAGTAGTCATTGGAAAATTATTGGTAGATTTTATAATTTACAACTAACTACATATTTCTTATTAATTTACGATTATTTAGATTTATTTCAACAAAATTGGATAAAACGTTGTATGCCACTCGTGAGAAAAGAGATATTATCCACTCGGAATAATATCCCACTCGACTATCGCCTCGTGGGACAAACTTATCCCTCATGGATAATATCTCGTTTTGCTCACTAGTACCATAAATAACTATTATTCATGTAGTTCAACAAGGTGATACGTTGGTGACAGTTGGTTAACGTGAAAATTTGTGTGATCAAAAAAAGAAAATAATAATTATTAAATAAAAATAATTATATATTTTAAAAATATAATTAGTAATAATAAATTATTAACTGCGAATAATTTATATAGTAAATTGTAAGTATAATTATATTTTATTATATTTTTTACATAAATATTGCAAAAAAAAAATCGGTATACAGTGCCATTTTATCAAGGATAACGGTATAAAAACACATGGCAAAATATTATTTTGTCTATCCGTAATTTATCGGTAACAAAATGTTTAATACACCGGTAATTTGTCGTTAACATTGTGGGTCGTTCTTCGAGTATTTCGGTAATTTGTCGGTAACGTAGGCCAAATACTAGCATATACCCATTTCTCGTTTACATTTGATGAATTAATTCTGAATCGATAATTTCCTGACAACTTAAACATTTTCCTCATTTTTTTGTGTACCGCATAATTATTATAATACGCAACGACAATTTTTTGTAATTCGGTAAAAATCGAGGGAGATACATTTTGTTGTGAAATTAATTTATAGTTATTATTTCGTATGGCAATACTGAACTTTCAATAATTGTTAATTTCTCGGCAATATAGAAATTTTATTTCAGCCCTCCGGCATATTTTTAATTGGCATATTAGATTTATAATGCCAAAATATAAGCCTTTACATAAACTCTCGAAGCAATCGATACGACGTCGACTTAATCGAGATCGAAATCCAACAGAGCTTGAAAATCTCGGTGCTGTAACAAACGACGATAATAATCGACCAGATCCAATTCCTACGTATGAAGTACTAAGTGTGAATGCAGAGAAAGCCGACGTCATAAGTAATGATGATGCATGTTCTATAACTTATTTAAGTGATACGGACGATGTGGAATTTGATGATAGTGACAACAGCCATGACAAAATACATGATACTAAAACTTTTCTAAGAAGTTGGAGTATAAAACACAACATAAAATCTAATGCATTAACAGAATTACTCACGTTTTTAAACGAAAATGGATTTAGTTATTTACCGAAGGATAGCCGAACACTTCTTAATACTCTCATCAGTAGAGATGTATTGGCGTGCGTACCGGGAAATTTGGTTTATATTGGTATTACTAGCGGCTTAGACAAAGTGTTGTGCGATCTAGAGACTTTACCACAGACAATTGAATTAGATTTTAATATTGATGGAGTTCCAATAAGCAAAAGTAATTTAAGCTGTTTTTGGCTAATATTAGCCCGCGTATGCAACATTAACCCTGCCAGAATTTTTGTTGTAGGTGTATATCACGGCTATAATAAGCCAAAAAATTTTAACGATTTTCTTCGTCCGCTTATTTATGAACTTAAAGTGTTAGCATCTTCAGGATTTGTTTACAATAATACAAAGTATTTGCTAAATATCAGAGCATTTGTTTGTGATGCACCAGCAAGGGCCGCAATTTTAGGGATTAAATCTCACAATGCTTATTTTGGATGTTCGAAATGTTGTGAAGAAGGTGAATTTATAAAAAATCGCATGACGTATCCAATTAGCAATGCCAGATTACGTACTGATAAATCATTTAGAGCCAAAGAGAATGAACACCACCATAGAGGAACGTCGATTTTGGAGGAATTGAATATTGATATGATTGAACATTTTCCTCTGGACTTCTTACATTTAGTTTGCCTAGGAATTGTAAAAAAACGTCTAGAAATGTGGACCAGTGGTATAACATCTGCTTTAATTCCTAGCAGAGAACAGATTGCAATTTCTCAAAGGCTTACATCATTAGCAATAATGCAACCGACATATTTTCAGAGACGAATCAGATCATTATCGGAACTGTCTTATTTTAAAGGATCAGAATTCCGTGTGTTTGTACTATATTCAGGACCATTTGTTTTGAAAAATATATTATCTTTGCCAAAATATAATAATTTTTTGTTGCTGCATGTGGGTGTACTGATCCTTTCCCACCCGATATATTCGAAAACCAAACTAAATGTCGCGGAATCAATTTTAAGACAATTCGTCACAGGTGTCGCTGAAGTGTACGGAAGACATAATTTAACGTATAACATGCATTGCATAACTCACTTACCAGATGATGTAAGAAAGCATGGAAAGTTGGACGATTGTTCCGCTTTTGCTTTTGAAAGTTATATGACTAATATTAAACGTATGCTACGAAAGCCAAATCAACCTCTGGCACAAATTTGTAATAGAATTTGTAAAATAAATAATATAATAGAGTCAAAACACGGAATAACATCTGAAATTTATCCTATATTGAATAATAAAGAAATTACTAGGGAGGTAAAAATAATATACAGGAAAATAATTTTTCCACATTTTCAAATCGATAATGGATGTAAAAATTGCTATGTTTTATTAGAAAACAACGAAATTATCAAATTTGATCACGCAGTTGTCGAGGCCAGTAAGGTTTTCATGTTTGGCAATCGATTTATGAATCCACGTAATTTTTATGAAATTCCAATCGAATCCAGCAAATTCGAAATCTTTGAGACTGATTTAAATGAAGATAAAGTGCGTGTTTGGAGCACTAATCTAATTAAATGCAACCTATTTGGAATGAACAGAGAACCTCGGGGACGCAGGAACATATGTTTTCTTTCCGTTGATACATTCGGAAATGTAACGAAATATGAATACCCTATTTCATATACTAAAGTTTTTTTTTATTATTATTGTTTTACTATATTCAGGGTAATATTTTAAATATACACGAAATTTAGTTAATTTTGCTTTTGAATTTGGCTAATTAAATATTTTTATTTTCCGTGTTTAAACTTTTTGGTTTATAAGACTAAAAATATTATGTTATTCCTTAGGGTTATGTATGCTGTTGTGGAAACGAATAATGATCTTGGGCAAAAAGAATTGTCAATAGTTTTATTGTCATGGATTATAGATGAGGAATATATATATTGGCCGCCTAATCACTACAAAGCTTTAAAAAAAGGAATGAAACCCGATGCTAGTTGGACTCAACATCCCTGCGTTGTTTTAAAACGGAATATAGGTAATTTATGTAAATATTTAATACAAACTGTAAATTAACATAAGCATATATTTTATTTCCAGCAACATTTTCGGAAAAGATTTCCGCTCCCCGCTTGCAATGGAAATAACACCTCAAACTCTCAAATGTCCAGATAACCAAAATGAACCAGATCAGCCAATGGTATCCGTTTCACGAACACCAGAATACATAGAAGCAGCTGTCAATTCCACGCTTGCAATTGAATCAACTTCTCGAACTTCAATCCCTCATGACCGTGAAAACGACGATGCTTTAGATGACAAATTTAATTATATTTACACCGAAATAAAACCATTGAAATCAAAAAAATCAAAAACAAATCAAACCATTGAAAACTTTATATCATCGTCATTAGTAGCTCAACAAAAAGTAAAAAAGATTGCAAAAGATAACATAGCTTCGTGTACCCTATTGTGCCAATAAGAAGAGTCGAGGAATGCGAATTACTCAATTCTAAATTAACCGAAAATTATTATATGGAGCAAATGGTAAATATTTTGATTGAAATCAGTTACAATAATTTCAGATTCTTAAGAAATTTTTAATTATAGGTTATTTGACTGTTTAAATATCGGACTACGAACATAAATAAAGCGGTAAAACAAATGTTCGAGCATTTGTTTCACTATGATGTCATAAAATTATATTCATGGACTGGGCAATCCGGAATTACAAAAGGTACACATACATTCTCCAAATTTAATGTAAATAATGACCTTCAATACATGTAGTTTTCCAAAATTGATGATTTAATGTAGTATAAAGTGTACTTACAGAATATTACAAGACTCATAGTAGAGAGATTGTAGGTCCTGTGCCTTTCGAATTTTCTTGGTAGTGTTAAAATGTTAAAAATCACTTTAAAATCGAATAACGCACATACAATTTCTTCAACCAAATAGTACATGTTGACTAAGAGTACGAAATTGAAACCTAGCAACATCGAAATTTAGGAGCAAGAACAACTTTAATTTGTCAAATGGTGGCGTTAAAGGTTAAACTTTCTATTTTAGGGATGCGTTGCTCTCGAAAACCGGCGTTCTACACCTCTTAAGAAGTGCAAGAGTTGAAGGAGAACAAACCTAGGATTTATAAGAAAAATGTATGTCAAAAATTTATAATTTTGAGATTGTAAATTATCCTAATTGGACAAATTTTTCAGACATATTTTGAAAACACAAAAACAACGATTTTAGACAAAAATTGCGAATTATAAATTTCAAATACTTATCTGCAACAGTATTAATTTTTAATAAAACAATTAAAAAAATTAAAGTTTTTCTATGCCAGCTTTATTTTTATCAATAAGTGAAATATGATAATTTTTGTCGATGCAATATCGATTTCGGGGCTTATAGCACCATCATCAGTTGATTAAATAAGAAATAATAAACAAATCAACTGTAGACGATGCGATTAGAATAACGAAATCGATATGAATCAAATGATAAAAATTAGAAGTATTATATTTCACAGAAAGGAAATACTTATGGATAAAAATGAAATTAAAACAAACTTACAAATATTTTAATCTTTTTAATTAATTTAGATAAATTTACATTTGTAAATTGTCGAATTGAATGTGAAATAACCATATTTATATGTATACAAGCAATTATGAATTTCATTAATACAAATAAACTAAATACAAAGTGTTGTCCTCCAAATACATGAAATAAACAATCAATCCAAAAGTTTGATGAATCTTAACATTTCTAAACACAGATTGGCTAACAAATTTCGATAGTCAAATGTCTATTTAGGTTAAACATAGAAATATTTCAGAAACTCGAAAAATCAATTCAATTTTACAACTGTGTTTTATGTAGTCGGATAGATTCTACAAACGCATAAATTTAGACACAAGAAATGGTCCGTAGATATGTTTTGTAGCCCTAATTATTGCTTCCATCCTACTGGGAATACTACGAGAATGCTTTGAATTATTTCTTGCGGAATGATATTTCATCTCTCTTGTACTGCAACTCTCAGCTATGATATCAGTTAAGGTGCAGAATTTCTGCCTCTAATACGACATTTTATAATGCCCCAGATGTGTTCAGCGAGATTAAAATCCGCACTTAATGGTGCACGAATGTCAATATCAACAAGAATTAAAAGAATTTGGTGAAATTGGAAGAAATTCTTCTAATTCTTTAAAACACTCTAAATACTTCAAATTCTTCAAATTCATCAACATCATCAATTTCATAAACCTTTCAAATTCTCCAATTTTTACTAAATTCTCCATTTTCTCCGAATTATTAAATAGTTTTAACTATTAAAATTCTGAATAATAAATATTATTGAAATTTTCGAAATCCTCCTATTTTGTAAATCCTAGAAAGCCTTCAACTTTTCAATTGAATATGCAATTTCGAAAAAGGCACATCTCTGGTACTGGTAGTAGTATAAATACAAATATGTGCCTCACATTTACGTGAAAAAACGGTTTGGCAAAATATATGAGATGAGCCCTTTTCGAAATTGCATATTCAATTGTTTCGAACTTATTCTTTAAAACACTCTTCTTCAATTCGAATTATTAACAATTTTAACAGTTGAAATTCCTAATATCCTTGGAATTCTCGAAATTCTTCAATTTTGTAAATCCTTGAAATCCTACAACTGTTCCAAACTGTTATATCTCACCAAATTCTTCTAATTCTATAGAATTTCAAGAATATACGAAATTGAAGAATTTCGAGAATTTCAAAGATATTGAGAATTTAGCAATTAAAATTATTTAATAATCTGGAGAATAAGGTGAAAATTGAAGAATTTTAAGAATTTCGAGGTTTCGCGGAATTGAAGAAATTGTTAAAGAAGAATTCAAAGGTTATCTAGCATTATGAAATTTGAAGTACCTATTAAGAGGGTTTTAAAGAATTAGAAGGATTTGGTGAGTTTTGAGGGTTTAAAACATTTGGAAAGATAAAGAATTTCAATGAGTTAAAAATTGAAAATTTTTGAGAAGGATGTTGAAAGATCTTGATAATTTTATTTCCTTGAAGGATATTGAGAATTTTAACAGTGAATTCATCAAATTCATCCACTTCTTCAATTTTTTAAATCCTCCAAATTCTCCAGTTTCTCCAAATTAATAAATAATTTTAATTTATTAATTCGGAAAATTTGGTGAAAATTGAAGAATTTGGAGAATTTAAGAAATTGAAGAATTGATGGGTTTGAAGAATTCGAAGAATTTCTAGAATTATAAAATTGAAAGGTTGTAGAATTTAAAGGATTTAAAAAATTGCAGAATTTTAACAGTTTAATCTTTCTATTAATTTGGAGAAACTCCCAAGCTTGGTTAAAATTGAAAAAAATTAAATATTTATAGAACCAAAATGAAGAAGTTGCTGAATTTGAAGAATTCGAAGATTATCTGGAATTATAAAATATGAAGGATTTAGAGTGCCTTAAAATTTGGTAAGTTTTAAGAGTTTGAAACAATTGAAAAGTTCAAGGATTTACAAAATCGAAAAATTCCGAGAATTTTAAGGATATTGAGAATTTTAGAATTTAAAATTATTTAATAAGTTGGAGAAACGGCCAAGTTTGGTGAAAATTGAACAATTTGTAGGATTTACTAGATGAATATGAAGAATTTGAAATATTTAAAGAGTTTTAAAAAACAATTCAAAAGTTGTTAAATTTCAACGATTGACAAAATTGAAGAATTTCATTAATTTTTATGGTGAAATGCCCGTGATCCGTAGATTTCTTTATTGGGGTTAAAATTTAAAAAAAAAATGATCTAAGCACCATTTTAGTGTTATTGTATTATTCTCCAAACATTTTCTGTGAAATTTGTTATGTCAAAATTATTTCAGTATTCGGACAGCAAATGAACTTATTTCAAATGTGGAAGAGAACATTATTTCACTAATGTTACATTTATCACAGAAAAATTATTTCTCACAGAAATCGGACGCGTCCTAGGAAAGGTCCCTTTACGATCGGTGTCAAAGTCGTATCTAGTAGACGGAAATAAGATCGATATCATAATATGTAAAAGGTACGATAGATACTGAATCTAAAGATTAAATTATGTTGGCTGATGATCTAGCGATTGATGGTGAGAAATAATTTGATGTTGATTGTGACGAAGTTAATAGTAAGTTTACCGAACTTGAATACTTACCCGTGTTTTTTTCTATGCGACTAGTTAGCGAATATTCGTTTTAAACCCCCGGGAAGTCACTTGCCTTAATTGTTTGTTGAGTTAAATGATTTCAATGAAATCGAAATATCAGAAGCCTGATCCTGGGAAAACAATAATCTACAATCCACTTGATTTGCAGCACAATCGTCCAGCTTTGAGCAAACAATACTATAGATCAAAAATTTATACATATATTTTGTTTTTTGTGTTGTGGCAGCCATTCGTTTTAAATCAATAGACGACTTCAGTTATCATAAAGGGTTTGTTTGCCACCTCTGGGTAGAACCGGCATCTTTTCAGAAAACAACCGCTCCGTCTGGCAAGTTAATTTCTATCCAAAAGTGAGAGAAAATTATGTAAATCCGTAGAGCTGGCGCTCAGTATGAAATTTTGTTGCTGAATAATTGTCATAAATCAGTTGACACAGATCGTAATATATCTTGATATTGGCCTTACAATTTATGTAAGCCTTATAAAATCATTACTTTATATCCTCCTCTGGCGTAATCGTCATAAAGTCCTTTTTGCCAATTCTTTTTTTATATTCATTTGGTTTCGCACTCGTCGTCCGATCGTGTGCCTTATTTCAAATGAACGTCAGTAGAGCTATATTTCGTATATTACCCGCTCAAATTGTTGAGGAGCGTGCAGGACATCCCCTTCCAGTTAATTTCACTTTCGCTAGAAGCCGTCTATTATAGTTTAAACAGCCAAATTTTTCAATTCCAAAAAATATATAAAGAGCCGAAACCTCACGAAGTAATCAGGACTTCGGTCCTGAAAATTAACTGAACTTCCAAATCAATCCCTAACTGAAACTTACACATAACCTCCAACTCAACTTAAAACTCACCTTCCAAATCAATCAGAATGCTATCACCAAATTAAATGTAAACCAAACATGTCAATTCAATCCTTTATTCAACCCAAATTAACTTTTAAATCAAAACTTAATTTATCCCCAAATTCAACGCCTGATTCAATTCGCTAAACAACCCCCAAATAATACCTCAATCGAACCCCTCACTCAACTCCAACGCAAGCTAACTTAACATCAACCCACCTTCGACTTAACGTGGGTTTCTAATCAACTCCATCATCAACTGCCAACTAAATCTCCAAATAAACTCGAATAGAAAGCTACATGAGTGTATGAGCTCAACTCAATATAACTTTCCAATAAACTCTCAGGTCGACGATTAACTTGGATCCCTAACTAAACTCCTTACTCAAATCCAACTCAACTCAACTCGACTCACTCTCAAAACGACAGCAACCAAACGAATACTTCTAAGAATTCATTACTATGTGATTTACTAAACAAATAAAATACTGATCCTAAAAAACTCCTTTGGCTTCTCAAATGATGTAAATAAAAAAAACCTATTCCTACATTTCGGAGTGTCTATAAATAGAATCTCACTGGAAACATTTTTCTAACGTAAATTCCTCGCCGAGCGACTAGGTCCTTGATATTTTTAGTATGTCTGACGTTTCCTGCGTGACTTATTTTCCGGTATGTTTTTTTAGTTCCAAAAATTTTTCTGTACACTTTTCTCAATTTTAATGAAAATTTTGAGTGAACATTTGAGTGATAAATTGGTGAGTGTTTCCAGTAAATAAAAAATGAGTGAAAATTTGTGTAAATATAATCAGAACAAATTGAGTGAAAAATAAGTTCAAAACTTGTTAAAAATTTAAGGTAAAGGTATGTCTACATACAATTAGTCAAGTTTTTCACTCAATTTATTGCTCAGTGGTCAGGCTTAATTGGTTTTTAATTTTCACTTACTTAAAAAAAATGAACGAACAAATAGTGGCTCTTTTGTGCAGAGAGGCATAGTATAATACTTACATTTGTCAGAACATTTTAAATTTGAATGAAAAAATTGAGTGAAAAGCATGAGTGGAAAATAAGTGAGTGTTTCCAAGAGAGGAAAATTGAGTGAAAAATTGTGTGAAAATAATTCAATGAAACAAATTACGGAAAAAAATGACTAATCAAAATTGAGTGAAAAATGCGTTCTAAACTTGTTAAAGAAGCGGAATAGGTACGAAATGCCGAATGTCGAAAAGTCGAATGTGTCGAAAGGCCGAATGTGTCGAAAGGCCAAATGCTGAAAGGCCGAATATGTCGATAGGTCGAATGTCGAAAAACCGAATGGGTCGAAAGGCCGAACGTATCGAAAGGCCGAATGTCGAAAGGCCGAATGTATCGAAAGGCCGAATGTCGAAAGGCCGATTGTATCGAAAGGCCGTTTGTGTAGAAATTTATTTTAATTTTTCATCTTATGAAAAAAAAAAAAATTCTTATTTTTATCAAAATTTTTATATAAAAATGTTTAATAGTAAATCGCCTTAAATATTAAAATCTTCTTACGTTTATTTTTGTCATATAAAAATTAATTAGTTATAATAAAAAAAGATAAATAAATAAATTTTTTTTTGTGAAATGTGAAACAGAGGACGCAACGGGTAAAGCAACCAAATAGCAGGATAATGAGACAAAAGAATCAGTAGCTAAATAATTTAACCCAAAAGATTTACATAATCATCATCATTATTATAGTTTGTGTACAAAATTCATTTCAGTTATTTCAATTTGTTATGGGAACCAGCCAGTTGTAGCTAAGGCAGATATTTTATTTGTAAGCTTTTCGAAGAATTTTAAATGATGTAACAGTATGGTTTAATGGGCTCCACTTAATAAAATAAACAAATAAAAAAAATTCTGAGAAATAGAGACTTTTACATCCTACTAGAAAAGCATAGAAATTTACCATTAGAGTAATTTAGGTACAAATATGTTTTTTAAGTGTTTTGACAAACGAAAATATATTATTATTAATTAATCCAGGTGTACTCCTAAGCAATAGTATTAAAAAAATATCCATTTTCTGAGAAGTATTTTCTTTATGTAAAAGCGCAAAATTAAAATACAACACATGTCGTTCTTAAAATTGAGATTTGTGCTTTTTATAAACAAAAAGTGATGATGAAATGAATCCCAATGAATTTTAGGGGGAATGGGCAAACCCCTTCTGCAAAATTGTATCCGAAATTTACAATAATATTTTAAACATATTGGATCGGAAATCGAAATATGTTTGTTTACAAATAGTTTTAAATAAACATTAATTTTAAGGATTAATTTCATGTTTGTTGAAAGTGTTGAATCTTAAATATTCTTATCGATGAGAGTGTTTCGAATATTCTATAAAAGCAAATAGGTTGGTATAAATCTTACTTAGATGATTCTTTTGTAAAACAAAAATATAAATTGCATCATTCATTGCGGTTTTATCAGCGGTTCCGTTTTACGCCTTTAGTAATAATGTATTTGGAGACGTCCGAAACACCCGCATAGGCTCGGTTTTTTGCTGTGCGAATTGGATTGGAAGTGGGAGCGCAACCTCCTACAAAAACTGCCAATTAGACCTTTTGCAATAAATCGTTTAAAGTTTAATGGTGTGATGGAACCAATTTTGCCTTTATGTACCTAAATCCAAAATATTATGTAGCTATTATTTATAGCTACGTCCATCAAATTAAATAAAATGCGTAAATAATATTTATTTTCAGACTTTCGATTTATAAACATAAACTACCTTCCACTGTGATACTTTTTTCCCCGAAGATACAGGCCGATTTCATAGATATATCCAGTATTAGAACACCACCAAATATTTAAATCCCCATTGAATTGGCTTTCGCATTACATTTTGTTGAATCGATTTTGAACGGTGAAGTTGATCTCATCAATTGACTGTTGTTGAGACGGGAATATGCAGCTTGATAAGCTTTATTAAAATCATCAGTTGACGGTTTAACTTTATATCCGCTATCGTGGTCCCCCTTTTTGTTTTGCAGCTACAAATTCCTCGTTATTCGAGAAATGTAAGTTTTGTCGAATTTGAAAAAAAAAAAACGATCTCCGGTCATTATATTATTGTAGTATACCTAAATCTAGCTCTGATGACCAATAGTCACGTATGAATGTGATTGTTGGTTGATGGATGAAACTTTTAATGTTGTGCCTACAACTTTTCATCAACTTTTTTCTATTCATGGAAGAATAAATCACGAGATTTTTTCACTAATTTTTTGTGTAATGACCAAAAAAAGTAAAAATTCATATTATGAGTCCAAATTGCGTGCTCTCATTCCATTAATTTACTTCTTACAAGAATTATTTCAGATTTCGAACTAGATTCAGTTTCTGGACTAAAAAATTTCCGGCCGGATATAATTTTTAAGGGTTGTTTATTTAATTTTACCTAAATTATTTGGCGAAAAGTGCAGAAAGAAAAATTGATTTCCTGATATGGTAACGACGTAGATTTTAGTATTAAGATTCGAATGCTGCCACAGCCTTCGTTCCACCTGATGACATTTTTTATTATTTACCTAAATTAGTGGATATTTTGAATCAATATGGAAAAATAATTGCATCATGGTTAAATACAAATTATATTTCGCGTCGTGCTGGTAAAAACAATAAACCGCCACGACATAGTCCCAATTTTTGGTCTATTGCTGACTCTTTTTTTAGAATAACTTTCCACGAACTGAAAGCACTTTAGAGGCTTGGCATAGGAGGCTGCAAGTTGTGGTAGGAAAATTACATGTTAGACTTGAAAAACCGAATCGCCAAAATGAGAACAGGTGAACAAATTTTTCTAAATAAAAAATATCTAGAAAAGCTGAAATATTACATGATAAATCGACGGCCTAAAGAGGAAACCTCTTTCCTTAAAGGCATTGCAAATAATATAGCTCTTTATTGATTGATAGCACTAATTCCATTAAATTTAGTTTAATTTTTATTATATTTTTTCAAACATATCTCAAGAATGTGTGTATATAAATTTATTATTAAAATTTGTTTTTTTATTAATTGAATCTGAACAATCTTGATTTACATAAATGCCTGCTCATGTGAAAAATGAACTTAAAATAAGGGACATAGAAAAGCTGGGTAAGTAATCTTGCATTACAAAATTTCTCATACAAAGTTTTGCATTACAAAATATTAATTGTTTCAATTGCAAAATTGTTGCAATACAAAATCTTACATAACAATTTCCCGTACATTTTTGTCTCTATCTTGATGAAAATAAATTGAAGAAAAATGACATCGACTAATTTAACTTAGAATTGTAGAGACTAACGTCTTCGGAAGATCTCACGGGCCCGCGGGAGGTTGCTGCGCTCCCCCCCGCTTAGCCATCCGAGGGGCTTTAGATTTGAACTTTGGGGGACGTAGGAAGATCAGCAAACATGTCGCACTGCGTGCCGCATGTAGGAGCTATAATTAAATGTAATAAGCTCTATTAATGACACCTACTAAAAAGGAAAAAAAAACAACGAGCGAGTTCACCCTCAACTCGCAAAAGATTTATGTGAAAACTTTTTTGTATAACTATTGAATCATTTCAAGCCATTTCGTTAAGGCTCAGGAACCCCTCCATAAAGACAGATGTTGTTCGCTCAGTATTTAAACTAAGTTACATTTTTGGTTCAAAAAGTCAGTATGTTATAATTCTATTTTGAATTTGGAGGACGAACCTTACTGACAATAATTAAGCATGAGCAAAGTACAGTTCTGTTAAGTTAATCACCTAAACCTTCATAGTAGTAAATGGTCACGGCAAACTCACTGAACAAAGCAAAATCAGGTTACACATCCGTTAAATGATCGTTACAGTACTCGTTCAAAATTCTCAAATAAACATCGAACTCGTACTGTAACAACTCGTTTACCGCCCTTGTGACGTAAATAATTATTACACTTCACAAGCATAATTTGTGGTCCTTTTGCAGATATTTTCACAACAAAATAAATTAAAGTAGGCGGTTTTTTTTTACATTTTTTTTGTATTCGGCTCACGATGTTTTTGAAATGCCGGATGATGTTGTTTATTGCCTGAGTATGCGTAGATTTTGCATTGATTTTACGTTTTATTTATTTTTTGTTCTTATCGATATTCACACATACCAGCAATATTTTTTGTTCGGCAATTTTGTTTCCGTAACCCGATTTCTATACAATTTTTTACTTACTCCTGCTGCTAAAGATGTTTTCACATCAATAATTGCACTATTTTGTTATGCAAGATTTTGTAATTGAAAGATTTTGTAGTTGCAACATTTTGTAGTTGTCTAGAGTACGGCACTGACGAGGGAACGAAGATTGTTCAAGGAAACGGCGAGATAGAGACTGACGAGAGGAAAGAGACAGAAGACATTGAAATTGACGAAAGAAATAGTGGAAAAAAGTAGTACGATAACGAACGTGAACGTAGAACGAACAAAATATTATAAAGCAATGAAATATGAATTAATTAAATAAATATAAAAAAAAGCGTAGTGTTTCTATAATTCTCTGATGAAATTTTGTTGCTTTTATTGTGTGTTTTCTTATAATTATTCAGAAGTGGGATTAACCTGTGCATAATTTTAACCAATATTTAAAACAACAAAAACTATAAGAACAATTATTAAGTAACGGTAGTGTGTGATTTTAGTTGTATTGAAAACGGTAAAAACAAAATCCGGTGTATTTTTCCATATTTTTGCTCGCACATTGGCATGTGGAAGATAATAATTTTTGATGCAGGGGTGTGTTAAGGTTTAGAAATTATTATTTGTGAAATTATGATTTCGGAAAACATTGAAGGAAAGTCAAAAACAAAAGTGTTGAACGTATTGTGAACGGAAAGTCTTAAAGAACGTAATATAAATTAAAATGAGTTTCGCGAGTTTGAGTAAAATGGCGTTAGTTGCGGCTTGTAAAGAACGTTCATTGAATACAAGCGGTACTAAGCGGGATTTACTCGGTCGATTAAACGAGTTTGAGAATAACGAAGCAACGGAAAACGTGGATTCGAGGTCTGTCGATAGCCAAGAATTAAAAATCGACACTTGTATAAACGAAACAACTATAGAAAATAGACCGAAATCGCCTGAACATGATGACGATATAAATGGCGAACTTGCATTTGTTAAAGCATGAACGGGAATTAATTAAACGAGAACGAGAATTACTTGAACGTGAAAACCTGCTACGGCATCGTGGGAAAATGCCGCCATGAAGTGGTAACATTCGTTTATCTCCTCAGGATATAACGGACATTTTACCAGAATTCGATCCATCAAAGGCGAATGTGCTAAATTCGGAACAATTTCTTTCGAAAATTGAGTCGCTTTAACGTCTATATACGAAATAGATCAACGACTTATATTATTAGTTATGGGAACCAAACTGGAAGGTGCGGCAAATGTACGGTTCAAGTCTATTGAAAACCACAGTTTAACTTGGACCGAATTTGCAGTTGAGTTGAAAGATAATTTCAAACCGAAAACAAATGATGTAGATATTCATGAATCGTTACGAATGAAAATCAGAAGACGCGATCAAAATTTAATCGAATATTTTTACGAAATGTGTGCGATTGGCAAACGCAAAGTATCTAATGAAGCTTTGATAAGATACATTATTTAAGGCATAAACGAGTATGTGTTGGCCACGGCCTTACGAACAACAGTCATAGTAGACTTGGACTAATTACGGGATAAAATTGATTGGTATGTGAGCACCCAGGGGGCACGTGATTATCGAATAAAATCAGAAACAGTAACGAGTAATACGATGAAATCGAATATACGGAATAATGTTGCCGCCGAATCTAAACCAACATAAACCAGTGCTAGTAGTAGTAAACCATATATGACGCGGAATAATGTTCAGTGCTATAATTGCCTTGAAAGGGGTCACATATCATTGCATTGTTCAAAATCATCCAGACGCGAACGTTGTGTGACTTGTCAGAAGGTACATTCCAAAGGGCAAGTGGACGTCAAAAAAATAAATATGTACACAAAAGAAATTTTAATTGGAGGTAAAGTGTTGATCGGCCAAATTGATAGTGGCAGCCAATGCACGATGATACGCGATAGTAACGCTAAAGAATTGAAGGTGAATCGAATTGCCTGCAACATAGGAATGAATGGATTCGCTGGGGGAAATTCAACCGCGCGTGAAAATTTTTTCGCTGAAATTGCAATAGACTCCGTAACAGCAATGATTGACGTATTAGTAGTAAATGATGATTTTCTTAAAACTCCGATGTTAATAGGTCAAAATTATATTGATCAGGAACACGTTACGATGATAAAAAGGAAAATAATTTATTTTTTGAATTGTATCAAGAGCTGCCTCTTGATAGCAATATGCCTGACTCAGAAGGTAAATTGATTAATGTCGTCGAAATAAATAAGAGTGATGAGATGAGTGAAAATGAACGAGATAAATTAGAGATATTGGTAAATGAAATGAAGATGTGTTTTGCGGGCAGTCTAGCGGGTATCGGTAAAACAAGTTTAGTGGCGATGAAGATAAAACTGATAAAAGAAACACCAGTGCATCACCAGCCGTATCGTCTATCTTATCAACAGCGGATTAAGGTTAAACAAATGACGACGAGCTGCTACAAAATAATATAATACGACTGTCAAGCTCTGCGTATGCTAGTCCGATTGTACTAGTCAAAAAGAAAACCGGCGAGGAACGAATGTGCATCGACTATCGGCGCGTAAACGCCATAACTGCGAAAGACCGATTCCCATTACCAGTTATGGAGGATCTACTTCAACGGTTGTCGGGAACCAACTACTTCATCGTTTTGGATTTGGCGTCGGGGTATTATCAAGTACCAATGTCTCCCGATTCGATACCGATAACTGCTTTTGTTACTCCTGATGGGCATTACGAGTTTCTCAGGATGCCATTTGGATTGGCGAATGCATCAGCAATTTTTCAGAAAATGATGAATAAGGTAGTTGACGAGATGGACGGGGAAATAGTTGTTTATTTAGATGACATAATAATCCCAAGTAAGACTATCGCGGAGGGAATAGGTAAATTGGAACGATTTCTGAATGTAATGAAACGTAATGTAATGTCATTTCTTTAAAGGTGAGGTAGATTTTCTGGGTCATGAGGTTTCAGGTTTGGAAATAAAACCAGGAAAATTGAAAACGGATGCTATTGTCAATTTTCCACAACCGCAGGATACAACTCAGGTACGACAATTTATGGGATTAGCGGGGTTTTTCCGGAGATTTATGAAAAACTTTAATATCGTTGCGAAACCGCTAACACAACTAACTTCGGAAAAAGTACCGTTTTTTTGGGCGGGAATGTTGCAACATTGGAACGTTTTCGGATCTATTTGATTGGTAAGCCTTTTAAGTTAGCAACAGATTGTGCTTCATTACAAACATGCTCAACAAAGAAAGACCTGATACATAGAATTGCTAGATGGTGGCTGAAACTGGCGGATTACGATTTCATAATGGAATATCGACCTGGAGTTTTAACCCCGGAACGAATGAAACCCTGGTGTCGAATCGAGGATTTGGAAGATGACGATGTAGACGCTGATGAGGACATCAGTAGTCAGGATGGACGAACTGTAGAGTACGGCACTGACGAGGGAACGGAGATTGTTCAACGAAACGGCGAGACATAGACTGACGAGAGGAAAGAGACAGAGGACAATGAAATTGACGAAAGAAATAGTGGAAAAAAGTAGTACGATAACGAACGTGAACGTAGAACGAACAAAATATTATAAAGCAATGAAATGTGAATTAATTAAATAAATATAAAAAAAAGCGTAGAGTGTTTCTATAATTCTCTGATGAAATTTTGTTGCTTTTATTGTGTGTTTTCTTATAGTTAAATTAATGCCAGAAAAACTATTTCACTAAATGCTTCGTCAACGATGCAGACACAGATCAAAGGAATAGCATCATTCATATCACTTCTTATGATAGAAGTGCCACAAATGTTTCAAGTGATGTCAGAAGTCTAAAATGCCCATAAAGTTGTTTTTTTTTTCATTTATTTTAAACAAAATATTTTTTCTGGATTTTAAATTTTTTTGATTTTTTTAGCAAATCTTTATCCAAAATAAAAAAATCCGAAAAAAAACAAAAATCCCATAAAACCAAGTTTTTTAAAAATAAAATTTTTTTGAAATATTATTTTAATTCGTTTTATACCTTGGAGGATGGGGGCTGCCACCCCCAAAAACTCGCCCTGACGATTTTTTGAAATTCTAATATTCATAGTGATTGAACCATTTTTGAAAAATTTGTAATTTTTAATAATAATTCACATAATAAAACAGAAAACTCCATAAAGCCGCTTACCATTGGACCCTTTGCGCAAGGATGGCAGGAAAACGTCAGAAAATTTCAAAAATATTAACATTTGTAAAAATATTTGCGTTTGTATTTCCTATACTAAAATAAAATCTCCTCAAAGCCGCTTAGCATTGGTCCTTTCCGCGCAAGGATGACATGAAATTATGTAGATTTTTTTTATTTTCATATTTTAGTTATCAAAAATGTATTCGGGTCTTCCCTTTCGATGGGGCAGTTTACTTTGTATTTTTCGGTATTTTTTTTGCGATTTTTCCGTTCGGGAATATGATGGTATCCCTATTTGAATAAATTAAGTGAACGAAAAAAACCAGAAAATTCGGCCTTTCGAAATTCGGCCTTTCGACACATTCGGCCTTTAGACACAATCGTCCTTTTTACATTCGGTGTTTCGACACATTCGGCCTTTCGACATTCATTTTTTCGACATTCGGTCTGTCGACACATTCGACCTTTCGACATTGGGTCTTTCGACACATTCTGGCTTTCGACCCATTCGGCTTTTCGACATTCGGGCTTTCGCCACATTCGGCCATTCGACATTCGGCCTTCTGACCCATTCGGCCTTTCGGCCTTCGGCCTTTCGATATTCTTCCTTCGGACATTCGGCCTTTCAACATCGAATGAACAAAGCTAAGTGGAAAGTACCCAGATCTTCAATTAAAAACGTTTTCACTCAGTATTTTGAAATAAAATTTGAAAAAATTGAAAAAAATTGCGTCTTTTCAATTAAGAGGGCCGTAACGCACCGACGGAACTTCTGAACGATGAGTCAATCACGGATAGTTATGATGATAGTGGTATTTGTGGATAACAATGTTGTTAGGAGACTGTTAGTGAGTGGGCCATTTGATCGTAGAGTATTGGATATTTTATATTGTTAGCAAATAAGGGATCTTATGCAGGGTGGTGAATATTGTCGGTATTGTCGATCCTTGAAAAGTGAATCACAAATTCAACACTAATTCACTGCATAATTTGATTTGGGAAGCTAATTGTATCAACAGTGTCAGCGAATATTGCAAGGATGGAAGTTTGTTTTTTACTGAATCTATTTAACCATTATTTTAAAAAAAACAACGAGCGAGTTCACACTCAAGTCGCAAAAGATTTATGTGAAAACTTTTTTGTATAAATATCTATTGAATCATTTCAAGTCATTTCGATAAGGCTCAGAAACTCCTCAGACTTTAAACTAAGTTACATTTTTGGTTCAAAAAGTCAGTAAGTTATAATTCTATTTTGAATTTGGAGGACGAGTCTTACTGACATTACCTAATTGAGCATGAGCAAAGTACAGTTCTGTTAAGTTAATCACCTAAGCTTCCATAGTAGTGAATGGTCACGGCAAACTGACTGAACCAAGCAAAATCAGATTACACGTACGTTAAATGATTGTTACAGTACTCGTTCAAAATTCTCAAATAAACATCGAACTCATACTGTAATAACTCATTTACCGATTACGTCCTTGTGACGTAAATAACTATTACACTACACAAGCATAATTTGTGGTCCCTTTGCCCGTATGTAATTTTCATTTTCAAAAACACTTGCTGCAGCGGCCATATATAGCAGATATTTTCACAACAAAATAAATTAAAGTAGGCGGTTTTTTTTTAGATTTTTTCTTGTATTCGGCTCACGATGTTTTTGAAATGCCGGATGATGATGTATATTGCTTGTGTATGCGTAGATTTTGCATTGATTTCACGTTTTATTTATTTTTTGTTCTTATCGATATTCACACATACCTGCAAAATTTTTTGTTCGGCATTTTTGTTTCCGTAACCCGATTTCTATACAATTTTTTACTCACTCCTGCCGCTAAAGATGTTTTCACATCAAAAAGGAAAGCTGTTCAACGAATTTTGAATACTTTTTATTTATAATTAGAATGAGCTTCGTAGAGTTTGGATAGCATTTAGTATAGTGAAATAATTCAAAGTAAAATGTTACATGAAAATGATGAAAATTTAACAAAGTTGTTTTACAAAAAATATAAAATATAACCCCATTAATTTAGGCTTTACAAATCTGGGTTGGCGTTTCCAAAACGGTCCATCACTTGTACATAATTAAATAATATTAAGGAAATCTCTGTTTGCATAACGTTATTAAATATTTGAAATTTGTCTTATGTCAACTATTTATGTTAATAAAATATTATGAAAAAATTCGGCGTTCAAAGCGCCTAACGGGGAAAACGGAAATTGTCCTTGCCTAACAATAATATGTTAACATATTTGTTTTTTATACTGCTGTTCTTATTCCTTGAAGATTTTCTTTATTATATTTCATCGTATGTGTGTATATTTGTGGGTGTGAGCATTATGTTCCCTTATGTTATACATACATTTTTTGTCGTTCTGAATTTGATTGATTTTTTTTTTTTTTGTTATATCTATTATGATTATTATTGTTATTATTACTGTTATTATTATGATTACTTTAAATTTTTCATTTTTCTTTTATGATGACGGATATTTCTTTTATACACATACATACATTGTGTTTATATAGCTATGTTGTTTGAATTTTCACATTAGATTTTCTAAAATGCGACTACAAAAAAAACACGCGGATATAAAAAATAGCAACAAATCGGGGAAACATCATCATTTTCATTCCGTAATAAATTTTCAAATCATGATTTGTTTTTTCTTATTTTGTGGAATGGTAATCTGGTGGTGGGAAATTTTGTGTCTGAAATCTCTCCGCTTCAAACCAAAATATGGAGAAAACAACCAATGGAAAAATATGTGCTAAGATGTAATATGTTGAACAGTTTTTGGCTTATATCCATGACTCGTACGAGTGTGTATTGTGTACATTGTACAATACGGATAATATGGGGAAGGAACACAACGAAAGAAATCTTATGAATGTTAATTTTTATTTTCCAGGTTTCATTTTTCCACTTTCCTATTTTTTTATTTTTTTTGCCTTAAGTTGGATTAAAAGTTTTTGCTTTTGTATTTGGTGCGGTGATGCCACAACAAACGTACCTCGTCTTCCGCTGGCTTATTGTGTAATAATATATTATATAGCATATCTGCAGTCTAAGATACTTTTTTTGTGTTCACAAAATTTTTTTCTAACTTTGATTTGAAATCCATATAATATAAAATAGTTTAGAGAAACAGATTTTATGTTCTTCCGAAATTTCTGTATGTAAAGCACGTTCAGCATTGGTTTTTGTTTCTTTTCTTGTTGAATTTAAATGAGTTTTATAATTTTTTTATGAATAATGACATTGATTGATAGTGAAAATTGAATTTTAAATTTTTAACTATTGTGTAGGTATCCAAAAATACATATTTGGTTAGCTTGCAAATTTTTTTTCTAGTTTCCCGTTCAATTTAGTTTAACATTTATAATTAGTTTAAATATTTTATCTTTAAATAAATATCTCAATAAATTTAATTATCTTGATCATTTTTATTTTGCTTTTCTTGCTCACAATTGTTATATTATAATTTCCTGATGTTTTATTGTTTTTTAGTGTATTTCCTGGAAATGAAAGAAGACCATTTAAAAAAGTTGCGTTTGTGTTTCCAATTATTATTTCCAATTTTCAAGGTTCTAGTTTCAACTTCAAAGTTCCAAGTCACAATTTCCAATATCGATGTTCCAATTTTAAACGTTCAAGTTTTAAGTTCTAAGTTCACAGTTCATACTCCCAAGTTCTAAGTTCTATGTTCTAAGTCCTAAGTCTAATTTTTAAGATCTAAGTTCTAAGTTCTATAGTAACTTCTAAATACTAAGTTCTTAATTCAAAGTTTTAAGTTCTAGGTTCGTAATTCTAAGTTGTAAATCTAATTTCTAAGTTCTAAATTCAAAGTTCTAAGTTCTGTGTTCTAAGTGGTATGTTCTAAGTTCTAGGTTCTTAATTCTAAGTTCTAAGTCTAATTTTTAAGTTCTAAATTCTAAGTTCTATCTTCTAAGCTCTAAGTTACAAATTCTAAGTTCTAAATTAAAAGTTATAAGTTTAAAATTGTAAGTTCTAAGTTCAAAGTTCCAAGTTCTTATTTCTATGTTTTAAGTTCTAGGTTCTTACTTCTAAGTTCTAAGTCTAATTTCTAAGATAAAAATTCTAAGTTCTAAGTTCTAAGTCCTATCGTCTAAGTTCTAAGTGGTAAATTCTAATTGGTAAGTTCTAAATACTAAGTTCTAAATTCAAAGTTCTCAATTCTAAATTCTTAGTTTTTGTTCTAAGTTCTTAATTCTAAGTTGGAACTCTAAATGTTAAGTTCTAAATTCTAAGTTCTATCTTCTAAGTTCTAAGTTGTAAGTTACAAATTCAAGGTTCTAAATTATAAGTTATAAATCTAAAGTTATAAGTTTAAGTTCAAAGTTCCAAGTTCCTAGTTCTAACGTTCTAAGTTCTAAGTTCTAGGTTCTTAATTCTAAGTTCTAAGTCTAATTTCTAAGATCAAAATTCTAAGTTCCAAGTACTAAGTTCTACGTTCTAAGTTCTAGGTTCTTAATTCTAAGTTCTAAGTCTAATTTCTAAGATCAAAATTCTAAGTTCTAAATTCTATCGTCTAAGTTCTAAGTTGTAAGTTCTAAATGGTAGTTCTAATACTAAGTTCTAAGTTCTAAATTCAAAGTTCTCAGTTCTGTCTTTTAAGTGCTATGTTCTAAGTTCGTTACAAATTCTAAGTTCTAAATTTTAAGTTCTAAGTTTAAAGTTCTAAGTTCTAAGTTCAAAGTTTCAAGTTCTTAGTTTTATGCTCTAAATTCTAAGTTCTAGGTTCTTAATTCTAAGTTCTAAGTCTAATTTCTAAGATCAAAATTCTAAGTTCTAAGTTCTATCGTCTAAATTCTAAGTTGTAAGTTCTAAGTGGTAAGTTCTAAATAATAAGTTCTAAATTCTAAGTTAAAAGTTCTGAATTCTAAATTCTTAGTTTAAGTTCTAAGTTCTTGGTTTTTAATTCTAAGTCGTAAGCCTAATTTCTAAGTTCTAAATTCTAAGTTCTAAATACAAAATTCTTAGTTTTAAGTTCTAAGTTCTAGGTTCTTAATTCTAAGTTGTACCTCTAATTTTTAAGTTCTAAATTCTAAGTTCTATCTTCTAAGTTCTAAATTGTAAATTACAAATGCTAAGTTCTAAATTATAATTTATGAGTTTAAAGTTCTAAGTTCCAAGTTCTAAGTTTCAAGTTCTAAGTTCTATGTTCTTAGTTCTAAGTTCTAGGCTCTTAGTTTCTAAGTTCTAAGTCTAATTTCTAAGATCTAAATTTTATCGTCTAAGTTCTAAATAGTAAGTTATAAATTCTAAGTTCAAAGTTCTAAATTCCAAATTGTTAGTTTTAATTTCTAAGTTCTAGGTTCTTAATTCTAAGTCGTAAATCTAATTGCTAAGTTCTAAGCTCTAAATTCTAAGTTCTAAATTCTAAGTTTTAAATTTAATGTTCTAAGTTCTATGTTCAAAGTTGTAAATTCTAAGTTGAAAGTTCTAAATTCTAAATTTTTAGTTTAAAGTTCTAAGTTCTAGGTTCTTAATTCTAAGTCGTAAGTCTAATTTCTATAAGTTTTAAATTTTAAGTTCTAAATTCTAAAAGTTCTAAGTTTTAAGTTTTAAGTTCTAAGTTCTAAGTTCTAGGTTCTTAATTCTAAGTCGTGAGACTAATTTCTATTAGTTTTAAATTCTACGTTCTAAATTCTAAAAGTTCTAAGTTTTTAGTTTTAAGTTCTAAGTTCTAGGTTCTTAATTCTAAGTCGTAAATCTAATTGCTAAGTTCTAAGCTCTAAATTCTAAGTTCTAAATTCTAAGTTTTAAATTTAATGTTCTAAGTTCTATGTTCAAAGTTGTAAATTCTAAGTTGAAAGTTCTAAATTCTAAATTTTTAGTTTAAAGTTCTAAGTTCTTAATTCTAAGTCGTAAGTCCAATTTCTATAAGTTTTAAATTTTAAGTTCTAAATTCTAAAAGTTCTAAGTTTTAAGTGTTAAGTTCTAAGTTCTAGGTTCTTAATTCTAAGTCGTAAGTCTAATTTCTATAAGTTTTAAATTCTAAGTTCTAAATTCTAAAAGTTCAAAGTTTTAAGTTTTAAGTTTTAAGTTTTAAGTTTTAAGTTTTAAGTTTTAAGTTTTAAGTTTTAAGTTTTAAGTTTTAAGTTTTAAGTTTTAAGTTTTAAGTTTTAAGTTTTAAGTTTTAAGTTTTAAGTTTTAAGTTTTAAGTTTTAAGTTTTAAGTTTTAAGTTTTAAGTTTTAAGTTTTAAGTTTTAAGTTTTAAGTTTTAAGTTTTAAGTTTTAAGTTTTAAGTTTTAAGTTTTAAGTTTTAAGTTTTAAGTTTTAAGTTTTAAGTTTTAAGTTTTAAGTTTTAAGTTTTAAGTTTTAAGTTTTAAGTTTTAAGTTTTAAGTTTTAAGTTTTAAGTTTTAAGTTTTAAGTTTTAAGTTTTAAGTTTTAAGTTTTAAGTTTTAAGTTTTAAGTTTTAAGTTTTAAGTTTTAAGTTTTAAGTTTAAGTTTTAAGTTTTAAGTTTTAAGTTTTAAGTTTTAAGTTTTAAGTTTTAAGTTTTAAGTTTTAAGTTTTAAGTTTTAAGTTTTAAGTTTTAAGTTTTAAGTTTTAAGTTTTAAGTTTTAAGTTTTAAGTTTTAAGTTTTAAGTTTTAAGTTTTAAGTTTTAAGTTTTAAGTTTTAAGTTTTAAGTTTTAAGTTTTAAGTTTTAAGTTTTAAGTTTTAAGTTTTAAGTTTTAAGTTTTAAGTTTTAAGTTTTAAGTTTTAAGTTTTAAGTTTTAAGTTTTAAGTTTTAAGTTTTAAGTTTTAAGTTTTAAGTTTTAAGTTTTAAGTTTTAAGTTTTAAGTTTTAAGTTTTAAGTTTTAAGTTTTAAGTTTTAAGTTTTAAGTTTTAAGTTTTAAGTTTTAAGTTTTAAGTTTTAAGTTTTAAGTTTTAAGTTTTAAGTTTTAAGTTTTAAGTTTTAAGTTTTAAGTTTTAAGTTTTAAGTTTTAAGTTTTAAGTTTTAAGTTTTAAGTTTTAAGTTTTAAGTTTTAAGTTTTAAGTTTTAAGTTTTAAGTTTTAAGTTTTAAGTTTTAAGTTTTAAGTTTTAAGTTTTAAGTTTTAAGTTTTAAGTTTTAAGTTTTAAGTTTTAAGTTTTAAGTTTTAAGTTTTAAGTTTTAAGTTTTAAGTTTTAAGTTTTAAGTTTTAAGTTTTAAGTTTTAAGTTTTAAGTTTTAAGTTTTAAGTTTTAAGTTTTAAGTTTAAGTTTTAAGTTTTAAGTTTTAAGTTTTAAGTTTTAAGTTTTAAGTTTTAAGTTTTAAGTTTTAAGTTTTAAGTTTTAAGTTTTAAGTTTTAAGTTTTAAGTTTTAAGTTTTAAGTTTTAAGTTTTAAGTTTTAAGTTTTAAGTTTTAAGTTTTAAGTTTTAAGTTTTAAGTTTTAAGTTTTAAGTTTTAAGTTTTAAGTTTTAAGTTTTAAGTTTTAAGTTTTAAGTTTTAAGTTTTAAGTTTTAAGTTTTAAGTTTTAAGTTTTAAGTTTTAAGTTTTAAGTTTTAAGTTTTAAGTTTTAAGTTTTAAGTTTTAAGTTTTAAGTTTTAAGTTTTAAGTTTAAAGTTTTAAGTTTAAAGTTTAAAGTTTAAAGTTTTAAGTTTAAAGTTTTAAGTTTAAAGTTTAAAGTTTAAAGTTTAAAGTTTAAAGTTTAAAGTTTAAAGTTTAAAGTTTAAAGTTTAAAGTTTAAAGTTTAAAGTTTAAAGTTTAAAGTTTAAAGTTTAAAGTTTAAAGTTTAAAGTTTAAAGTTTAAAGTTTAAAGTTTAAAGTTTAAAGTTTAAAGTTTAAAGTTTAAAGTTTAAAGTTTAAAGTTTAAAGTTTAAAGTTTAAAGTTTAAAGTTTAAAGTTTAAAGTTTAAAGTTTAAAGTTTAAAGTTTAAAGTTTAAAGTTTAAAGTTTAAAGTTTAAAGTTTAAAGTTTAAAGTTTAAAAAGTTTAAAGTTTAAAGTTTAAAGTTTAAAGTTTAAAGTTTAAAGTTTAAAGTTTAAAGTTTAAAGTTTAAAGTTTAAAGTTTAAAGTTTAAAGTTTAAAGTTTAAAGTTTAAAGTTTAAAGTTTAAAGTTTAAAGTTTAAAGTTTAAAGTTTAAAGTTTAAAGTTTAAAGTTTAAAGTTTAAAGTTTAAAGTTTTAAGTTTAAAGTTTAAAGTTTTAAGTTTAAAGTTTAAAGTTTAAAGTTTAAAGTTTAAAGTTTAAAGTTTAAAGTTTAAAGTTTAAAGTTTAAAGTTTAAGTTTTAAGTTTAAGTTTAAGTTTAAGTTTAAGTTTAAGTTTAAGTTTAAGTTTAAGTTTAAGTTTAAGTTTAAGTTTAAGTTTAAGTTTAAGTTTAAGTTTAAGTTTAAGTTTAAGTTTAAGTTTAAGTTTAAGTTTAAGTTTAAGTTTAAGTTTAAGTTTAAGTTTAAGTTTAAGTTTAAGTTTAAGTTTAAGTTTAAGTTTAGTTTAAGTTTAAGTTTAAGTTTAAGTTTAAGTTTAAGTTTAAGTTTAAGTTTAAGTTTAAGTTTAAGTTTAAGTTTAAGTTAAAGCTTTAAGTTTAAGTTTAAGCTTAAGCTTTAATATAAGTTTAAGTTTAAGTTTAAATTTAAGTTTAGTTAAGTTTAAGTTTAAAATTAAGTAAATTTATCGACTACTTAGGTAACGCAAAAGTGAAGTCGAGCAAACCCGGAGGTAAGAACATTCTTAGACGATTCAAATAAATTTAAACTATAGGTGCGTAGTTAAAAGTAATATGACAAAAAGGCACAAATTTATAAGAGAGCTTAAAGTTTTAAGTATGTAACACTATAATTGTTAATTCTCATTTGTACAAAATAATTTTTTTTTTCCAATTAATCATTCGGCACTTTACGAAGTCCAAGGCAAAACGTTGTGGCTCCTTACTTATATTTGGTATGAATTTAGTAGATTCTCGTTCCATTGAAAAAGATTCAAGCAGATTGCTTGTACATTGTAAAACAACGAATACATAAACCGACACTTACACTAATAATCCATACCAATGAAACTTTGATTATGTTTTAATTTAATTTTAAATTTTAAATTTAATTGAGATGAAAAATCCTTAACATCCAACCTTTGATGAATACATGGCCCCCTTCCTATTTCCAATATATCTGCAATATAGAAACGTTTATATTCTGGCATTTACAATTTATATACCCCACAAACTTCCTAATATACATAGTTTGATGTTGTATTTATATTTTATGAGAAATTTTCTAATTAAATTATGATTAATTAAAAAAATTGATTTTCTTTTCCATTTTGCCTTCAAAATATTTGTTCAAATATTTTGTTTGAAAAGTATTTTCATTTAAAATTTTATTATTTATTATACAAGTATGTATTTAGGGATACAGGTACAATGGGAAATATGAAAATCTAATCAATTATTAGCTGTCTTGACAACAACAAATTATTTTATGTTTAGTGCAATGAGATGATAAAACGTAAATTAAATTTCATGCATATTTCCGCTAATTACAACATTTCAATTATGAACGGAACCGTAAAATTAGTACATAGTTAAATTTGTAACAAAGCAAATTCTTCATTATGGAATGGCAGTGAAATTAAAACAATTTAAAAACATTTATAATATGTAAGTTTATTGGAATGATATTTTTTTGACTAGGGCCGCGTTGTTCTGGTTTCGCTTGTTTTAATGAATTAATGAGATGCTAAATTTATACGATATAATTTTATGTTGTTTCCCTCATATCCTTATCGTACATATATAATTTATGACTTTTAGTGCACCTTATTTTAGGGATGAAGAAGTATGGAAACAGAGCAACTTTGATTTGGCTGACAGTAATTTTGTATATTGATTGTCAGATTAAATTGCCTTAAATTTTTCAAAACCAATCGAATTTATTATGTTAGCTGGGTTTGTCATTCTAGTAGTTTGGTCTAATATCGTGTATTAGTAAAAATGTGTTGATTTATTATAAGACTGATTTTGTAGGTTTTTCGGTGTAACAAAACATGTCACAGATCCGCCATTATCTTCAGATAAGAACATGTTGCCGAAATATTATGAGATGTGTTATGAAATAACGCGATAATGTAACAATCATAAAAACAATTCTGGTCATTCAACTTCATTTCGGTAGATTCCTTTCTCCTTCTTTACGGCAAACCAAGGTGCTAGTGTTTGCTATATTCTAATTGATTGTTGGTATGCAATACATTGCAATTAATCCAAACTGGTTTAAATAAATTCGTCAGAACCGTATAAAAAGCACAATTTTAAATTTGCACACAAACAATTTGGCGTTTTAATAAAAATTAATAATTAAGATTTCATAAAAAATAAAGTGTTTTAAAGCTCTCGTTTCATTGATAATGCTTATATTTACAATACATAAACAGCATACATACACATAACACGAAAACAATTTATCCCAAATGGATTACCGTCAGATACTACAAAAAAACGCGAAAATTTTCATTTAAACTCGAATTTAATTTATTTTTCATTTAAATTTTCATTTTTCTTCTTTTGTGCACAATCACAAAATTCTCAGATGTGTTATTTTCAACAACAATAACAACAACGAAAAAACGTTTTAAGCAAAATATTAAAGATTATCACTAATAATGTACCTGTGTAAATAGAATTGATAAAATGTCTTCACTTTATTAAAAGCTTATTAAGCACATTTAGGCAAAATGAAATGTACGAAGATGCTTAGAAGATGATTATTAAGCTGACTTTTAAATTTTTAAAGATTTTGTTTAATCTTACAGCTAAATATTTTAAACAGCTGAGATTAGTGGTAGATTACTGTGTACCACCGAGATCAGAAGCTCTTAAGGATTTTAACGTGCAACAAGGACAACAAATTTTGCAGTGTTTCCAAAAATTTAACTTACCGAACACATCAAAGCACATTAAATGAAATAAATTAAAATTTTCAAATTGTGGTTTCAACATAAATTTAAATCAGTGTTAGAGGAGTCACGAATTACTATTAGAGGATTTATCGTAATTGAATTACAAAGGGGTAGTCTAAATATAAGGTGCTGAAACTTCACGAAGTGATAAGAGCTTCGGTGCGTTCAACTACGATGCGTATGTGAACACATCTATGGTCAACTGAATCTAATCTCAACACCTAACGTGGGTATAACTCTGTTGTTAATCGTTTCCGCTTAAACCAACTCGACCCCCAATACATCCTTTAACTGAACCCCAAACCAATTGCCCCAACTCTATTCCTAAATCATTATGGTCTAAAAAACTGCAAAAACTGCAATGTATGTAAAGTTTCGGCCCACGCATTTTTTTAGTTACATCCCGAAAAAAATTTAAATAATCAAAACTCAGCTTGATTATTCACCTAAATCTTAAAAGCATTGAATTTACAATTATTTTACAACAAATTATATAAAATAAATTATAATGTAGAATAATAGTTGCTACTGGGATTTCCTAACACATGTACTGATGGCAAAACGTAGTTTCATCTATGTATGCTGAGTGCAACCGCACTTTCGCAAGAATGTACGATTCATATAAAATTTTAATGAGATACTTGCTTGTACAAAATAACCAAAATAGTGTTTTTCCATCGATTATATGGCATATCGGCTATAAAAATCACCCTTATCGCCATCACATCATTACAGGGATATGAAATGTACGTTGGGGTCGGGTATTACATTCTAGCGGTAAACCTCGCTATTTAGAGCAATCTCTTTGAAATGCACCGGCAAATCACACTTATCGCCATCGCATCGTACAGGAGTATGACATTTACGTTGGGGATGGACTTTACATTCTAGTGGTAAACCTCGCTATATAGAGCAACCTCTGCGAATAACGGTACAAAATTACCAGAAAACTGTCCATCCATCATTAGGGAATACCGGCTATATGGAAATACACCGGAAAATCACACTTAACGCCATCGCATCGTTAGGGGGTATGACGTATACGTTGAGGATGGATATTATAATCTCGTGGTAAACCTCGCTATATAGAGCAACCTCTGCGAATAACGGTTCAAAATTACCAAAATATAGTGCTTTTTCAGGAGTTAGAAGAATAATAGCAGGAGCTAGAAGATTACGTTAGGGGCTAACTAATTTGTTGTATTTTGCATTCTTTGTGAATAATAGTACTCTGAAAGTGTTCTTAATCTTTTTTGTAATATCGCGTGTTTGGAAATGAGTTTTGTTCTAGGCAACGACCACGATATATTATAGTATGTATGTATTTAATTTTGGAATTCTTTGATTGTGGTCAACTTAAGTTAGCAATTCTAACTAAAGAATGTGGTTATTTTATGGTACAAATACCATATTAAATTTAAAAATTCTTTACATCGAAATGATGTATCGTCATTTTAAGTTTCCCAAACATTCCAGATATATTACGATTTATAAAATTTTGAATGAATAAATATAAAAATAATAAATGATATATTTTATTAATTTTTTGGGATGAGATATTATTTTATTTGATAATAAATTTGTCGTGCTGAAAGAGTTTTATTTTGTTTAGTGCGAAAATGCACCTATTTTGCAAAGTAAACGAGACCGAGAAATATGAAGATAAATGGAATGTTTGTTACTTTTCAATTTATGGATTGTCTCAAAATTCTAGGAAAATACTACTGCGGTACGCCTATCAGATCATGTTTCCCATGTGACTTTTTACTAAACAGATTGTGGCACATGTACAATAACCAATGTATGGATATTAATCTGAGATTGAAAAGACATTACGTTAGGAACTAAGTAAATCAGGTAATATTGGATTTGGCTAACTCCACCTAGTGATGCTTGTTCATACTGCATTGAACTACTGGTAATACTTAACTAGTAAGGTATTTACCCGAAGGGTCTAGCAAGTCTGTATATTAAAGCCGACAGGTGTATTTACAATTTGTCGTAATTCCCAAGATTCAATGGAAAGCCTAAAAAACAGAAAAATTGAGAATAAAATTTCTATTATTGTGGGAGTAGCTTAGGTCCTAAAGTGATTTCAAAAATCGTTAAAAAGGCTAAATTATATTTTCACAAGAGTCTCTTACAACAATAACGTTGTTGATGATGGCAAAAGTAATGAGTCAAATTTAAGCAGATAAGTAAACTTACGTGCAATAAAAGTTTTCGTCTCAACAAAAGATTTTTAATTTTCCAAAAGATGCCTTATCCTAGTGTGGTGTTTCTAAATCTATCTTCTCTTAAAAGTACAGTTTCAAAATTTGTTTTCCCCAATTTTAAATAATCGAGTGGTTTGGGTCAATTCGTTAGCAGATATCCATCCTCTTGACGTACAACACCCTGATTCTCTAAAAAACAAGATAATAGCTGTATGCTAAGCAGACGTTTGTTATTAAGCAATAAATTGCAAGAATTGTATGACCCCTCAAAGCCGATTATAGTTTCAACTGATGCTAGTCGTATCGCAAAAAAATTATTCTCCGCTTCACCGAGAAGTTCTGGTTTTCGCAGTAAACGGTCATTACGGTCATTAGTTTAATTTGGTTACTGAATAATAAGTGCTAAAAGAATTGTTTAGTCCTTTACAAGGAACATCAAATGTAGCAGCGTTTCGATTACAAAGATGGGCGGTAATTCTTTCGACATATGATTATGAATTGCATCACCGACGGGGAATATATAATGCATACGCTGATGCCTTAACAAGGGTCCCCATAGCTGCAAATATTAAATACTGTTGGTACAGACACCATTAATTTTCTAACAAGAGCAAATATTTCAGAGAATATAGGCCTACGTACGGAAAGTTTTGCTAGGTTCACACAGGAAGATTTTATTTTATATATCGTCGGTGACGATGCAAAAGCGTTTATCTACAAAATTTGAGAAAATCGTTTTATTGGTAAAAATAATAGTGTTTGCTGGTTTTTAAATTGAGATAACAAAACGTTTAAAAGTAAAGAACTAATCAATTTTGTTTGTGTATTTTAGTGTACGTACTATATATGGCTATAATTTTTCTTATTTCCTGAACAAATAGCAAATGTGAAAATACACACTAATGAATAGTTAATGACGATATATAGTCTTATAATGTATGTGTAATGTAATTATTTCAAGGAGGGTTGGCCAAATAATCGTCAAACAAACCTCGAGTATTAGTTTAGATTAAGGAAATTTTTAAGTAATAGTCGGGATGGATGTTTGTTTAACGGGTATAGATAAGTGGTCCCAAACGAAGCGATACCGCTGAAAAAATTGTTGGATGCAAATTATAAATTAGCCAAGCAGATCAATAAACAACATTTTGTACTCCAATGTCGAAAGGAGAAGGTCTCTTAAAATCAAGAGAATTGAAGAATGTCTCAAAATGAATCAACCAAAAAATTAGTAAAACAATTCAGGACATCAATTCCACAAACTTTGAGTTTCCTATATATTAAAGAATGTATACCTCAACTCCATTGTAAAATTTGGAAATATTGTACCAAATATTGGCCAAATTTGGAAATATTGTATTAAATAGTGTGAATGTAATTTCCAATATAATTAACACTGCATGGGGAAACAGTTAGTTAATTTGAGAAATATCGATCTTCTTCTTCAAGTCAAAATTATTTTCAGTTTATGCAACAAATTCTGTCCGCCAACTATCGGTACCTAATTCGTTTCCATATTTCAAAATTATATCCGATGTTGAAGTTTCGATTTTTGGTTTAAATGATGTAGATAAAATTGCTATCCGGAACCGTTTCATAAAAATAATAACAAACCATAAAAACGGAGCAAATTTAAAAAAGTTATCATCACCTTTCAAAAATCGCATTTTAGGCTATGTTAAACAAACAAAAATGTTTTTAAGAAATAATCCAGAAGTTTTAGTTACAAGGGCAGATAAGAGAAACATGACAGTTCTGACATTGAGAAATTACTAATTAGATAAAATAGATAGCCTTCTTAATGATAATACTATACGACTATATATCCAAATTTCTACAGACAATTCAACACCAATATATTCCTAAATTATACGAATTGCCAAAAATTCATAAACAAGATGGTCCAACATATTATGGTTTATCAGCATTTTTGGAAAATATTTTAAAACTTAGTATAGGAAAAACCAGTTCGTTTATACAATTAATTCGGAAGATTTCAAACAAAAAATTGGTAATATTACTATCCCTCAAAATTTCCTTTAATTGTCGTTAGACGAATTTTCATTGATTACGAATGTTGATTGCAAAAGAATTACTAACATTATAAGCAACATTTGGAGGAGTATAAAGCAAAATTCAAAAACAAAATTAACGAAAGTCCAATTTTTAATAGATTTAGATATCGTATTAAATAATTCGGAATTCTAGAATTCAAACAAATTTTTGGCTCACCAATGAATTCGCCTATTAGTCCTATTTTGGCAAATTTATTGATGGAATATGTAGAAAATTTAGCACTAAATTCTTTGAATTTTCAACCATTATTCTATTATCGTTACATAGACGATATTATAACGGCTATCCCAGTTGACAAAGTTGATGTGTTTTTGGATGTTTTCGATTCGATAGAACCGAGAATTAATTTCACAATAGAAAAAGAATCTGCTAAAAAAATTTCATTTTTGGATACTCTTTTGATACAAGAACCTAATGGCAACATTTCTGTGGATTGGTCTTGAAGATACTTCAATTTTCACTCTTGGCTCCCGTTTTCTTACAAAATTAACGCAATCAAAATTCTTACTCAAAAAATTATAAAATTTTCATATACAAAATTCCATTATAAAAATTTTATTTTATTAAAAAAACATTAATCATTATCCTGATAAGTTACTAGATGTTACTATGTGGAAAGAAAAATTTTTTTTTAGACATTCTGTAGTTATGGACGAAAATAGAAACCAAAATTAGTTATCTATATCATATATAAAAAAAATCTTTTTGAAAAACTAAACACCTGTTTTAAAATTATAATTTTAAGATTGTGCGAAAACCAGCATCGAACTTGAATACAACTTTGTTTTCTAAACTTAAGGATTCAGTTACTCTAAAGAAAAAGTCCAATGTTGTCTATCAGATCCAATGCGAATGTAACGTAACGTATACTGGACAATATTAAAAAAACACCAGCTGTATCATAAAAGTGTAGTTTATCGAGATTTAAACCAGAATAGGGCTCTAACTCAACATTTAAAAAACATAAATCCTCAAATAACTTTAAATAACGTTAAAATTTTGAAACAGCAAAAAAATTTTAGGAAAAGATCGTTTTTGGAAATGTTACACATAAAATCCAGTGATAACTTAATAAACATTGTTGGATATTATGCTTATATTGGTAATTCTTATGATTTATTTATCTAAATTTGGTTGTTTTTTTTTACATATAATTGATTGATTATATCTTTGTAAAATGTTTAAAATTTTATTCATATTTTGTAAAAGCTTTTTCCGTAAAATTTACCACAAGTTTTTTTGTCACTGTCTGGAATTTTTTTTTTTTCTAGTCTAGACACTAATTTTTTGGTTTTCTTTTTGATTTGTTTATAAAAGAAAAATTGTGCTGGAAAAAAAAACAATTTAAAACCCTTTTGAAGATGGACTCGAACACGGAGAGAATTATTTTACAATTTTTAAGTATTGCACTTTCTTAATTCGTGAAACTCGTAATTTAGTATATTAATCATACATTTAGTAATATATGCGCTATTTAAATAAAAAAGAAATATATTAGGAGAATATTTAATAATTTGCATGGTCCTTTTTATTACTGTTAATATGAAAATAACGCTTCATTGAAGAAAATTATTTTGCGCTAACGATTAACTGATCCAGTATATTTCCCCGCTTGATTTATGAAATGTATGCAGTATTCAGGTAACACAATTTTAGAATCTCTCAAATATGCATTATATGCTGATTTTGTTCATAATAGTATTCACAATTCAAGCATATCATGTGCACACACATATTAACAAAATGTATGTTTAGTTCAATTTTCAACCTTAACTTATGTAGGTTCAAACAAGTTATTATTTCCTTTGGCGTGTTAAATTAATAATTTTTTAGTTTACTTGAATTTAATTATATAATTAAATGAAAATATTTAATAATATTCCAAAGTTTAAAACGAAATTCAAAGTATAAGGATTATAATGCAAAATAATAACGGAAATATGTATACATACTTCGTTCAAAATGGTAATGAAAATGTTTTGGGACATTTGTACTCTTCTTGCTTATATGATTTTATAATTTTATTTGTTGTATTTACGGAAAGAGAAAAAGTAAACGATACTCATATATTTTCATTGGCATTTTGAACAAATTTAGAATCCGTATTTTCATTATGATGGTACTCAATACTTTGTCAGTTAAATAATTTTTTTTATCAACAAATGTTTGATGTGATTATCTTAAATATACGTACTTAATGTATACAGTAAAAATATAAACAGCTTTTGTTGAAATGTTTTACTAGATGAGTGCTGATCATAATAGGATGTATGCAGGGCCAATCAGAGGGTGGGCCAGCCGGGCCATACGGCACGGGCCCCCGATTTTTAGGGGCCCCCGAATTTTTTGTTACTATAGATTTCTCATTTGCGCTTGATCTTCGATAGTATTTTGTCTTTATAACAAGAACAAGATGTGTGACAATTTAAAATTTGACATTGAAGAGCGTTTTATTTGCTTCGATTCATTCTCTGGAAAAACCGGAGAAGAAATTGCTGCCAGAATTCTTGAAATTTTGTCGGATATGGAATTAAATTATAATTTATGTATTGCCCGAGCATATGATAATGGTGCAAATTTGGCTGGCAAGCTAAACGGTGTGCAAACCATTCTTACGAAGCGTAATCCAAATTGTATTTTTTCCAGCTGTGGGAACCGCACATTAAATCTTGTTGGAGTTGATTTAGCTGAATCGTGTAAAGAAGCTGTACAATTTTTTGGAGTTATACAACAAAATTATAATTTTTTTAGCAGTAGTCCGCGGAGATGGGAGGTTTTAAAGAAACATATCCGTATGTCTCTTCATTCGATTTCCAAAACTAGATGGTCTGCTAGAATAGATGCAGTAAAACCAATAGCCAAAAATCTATTATCTATTCGAGATGCTTTAAATGAAATGCATTCCTTTAATTTATCACCACACGCAATCGTTGAATTACACTCAATTGAGAAATATTTAAATAAATTTGAATGTGTTTTGCTTTCTATCATATGGCTCGAAATTTTGACAGATTTGCATCAGACAAATTTGGTAATTGAAGCTCGAAATGCTACACTTGATATTGAGCAAAATAATATTGAAAGTCTAGTAATGAGATTTCGCAATTTAAGCGGAATGTGGAATGAAATATTTGCGAAAGCAAAAGCTAAAGCCCGTGAATATGGAGTTACATGTGATTTTGCCATTATTAGAACAATACGGACACAATCGGATGCTGAAAAATACTACAGGATAAATGTGTTTAACGTAATAGTTAATTCCGTAATAGCTGGCTTACAAAGACAATTTCAAGCTTTACAAAATATCTGCAATCTTTTCGGTTTTATTTGGTCATTTCCAAATTTGACTGATGAAAAAATTGAAGCTGCAGTAAACCGTTTGCATTCAAAATACACGAGTGAGTTATCAAACGTAATAAATTTTAAGGTAAAATTCCTTAAAAAAATGTATGCAGCTAATTTCAATGCAGATCCGACACCAACAAATTTATTAGAAAATATTCTCAGTAAAACTTAGCTGGTTTATTTCCGAATCTTATCATTGTCTTAAGGATATTTTTAAGTATTCCTGCATCTGTGTCTTCAGCCGAGAGGAGTTGCAGGGTTCTTAAAAGAATAAAAAAAATTCATCGCTCAACAATGGCAGAACAACGGTTAAGTGGATTGGCAATGTTAAACATTAACCACGACATGGCAAGAAAAATTAATTTTGAGCAAATCATTAGAGAATTTTCTAATAATAAAGCGAGAAAAGCTTCAATCTAATAATTTCTAATAAATTCTAATAAATACTAAAATGAATTCATGTGATATAAACTTAAGATTGTTTTATTTTATTTTTATGGGGTCCCATTTTAATAATTTGGCCCAGGCCCCCTGCTAGCTCTGAAAGGCCCTGGATGTATGTATAAGTATTTATTATTTGTTAAACTAAGTGTTTGTCTTCATTATAAATAAATTAAATGCTGGAGATAATTTTTATTGCCAAATTTCATTTGGTTTTTGTTAACGGTTATTTTTTAACAAAGAATCCCGTAAATACTTCATTTCATATGGAATATTCAAGCAAAAACATATTAGTACGTGGATGTGATTAAGTGTTTTACTTAATTTTTAATAAAAGAAAATATAATTAAAAGTACCAAATTAAAATACAAGTGAATAATTATACAAATATATTTTCACACATCATTATTTACTTATGTACATCTAGATAGTGCAAGGAAATTTATGATTATTTGAAAATTAAAAATGTATGAATGTCTAGATAATATGGTGGAACAAGCGGCACTTAAGAATTTATTAGTGTCATGAAATTTAGGTGATTTGTTTCAACATTTTAAAAGTAAGTACATTTAGTGATGTGTATTAATTTGTGCAGAAAATTAGCATTTCTGGAATGATATAGTGGTGTGTGGTAAATTCTGATTAATTAATGTTAGGTTAGATTGAGGTTAGGCACGTGTTTTTTGTAGTAGTTATTTTCGTTTACTTGTGGAGTATCCTGTTTTGAAAATTAAAAATTGAATATTTTACCAATATTTTCAGACTGCTGTTTGGATATAAATTCGTTACCTCTTTTAACAGAGCGGGACTTAGACCGTTTATTTCCCATGGTAGAACAAATGGGAGTGTTATTGGTTTTTCGGACGAAATTACATGAGTGGAGGGCTCTTAATTTTGAGAAAGTATGTTTTAAATTTAATTTTTATTCATAATACATACATGTTTCATTACAAAATATAACAGTAAAAGCCCCTTACTAAAAATTTCGCTTTTTATAGGTTTGTGTTGAAGCCAGTGTGTGTTCATCTCAGAAGTTAATGCCTGAAACCCCAACAATTTCATCAACTATAAAAGAATTTGTAAGATAAAGAAATTAAATTTATCTTTTCAGACACAACCTTATTAATTATGTATTGTTATTTTATTTTGTTCAGGATCTAAACTTATGTATCTAACAAATAGTGGACAAGCCATACATGAGGAGTATTTAAAAAATCATTGTATACCCGACTGCCTACGGAATAAACTAATAAAGGATTGTGTGGAATTTTATTTAAATAAGAAAATTTTTATGAAGCATTCTCAATTTGATAAAATAGCAGACGATATTTGTGAATTATTTGTCTGTATTAAATCAATACGATTCTTTCGGTTTTTTATAGACACAATATATTAATAATAATGGCATTCACAACATTTCCGACTTTTCAATCAGAAAAATGAAGAGGCCAGTCATTTATAATATATCTACCAAAAAAAGTAGAAATATCAAAATCCCCCCCATACTTTAACCCCAGAGTTAATACAAAATGTATTTCGACTCTAAAAAAGAAAACCTTTCCTTGCGTTTTCTGTGAGTAGTTTGGTTTCGTACTGATAATCTCAAAACAAAAAATTCGATCTACTCATCAGGTAGCTACGACCAAACTACAAAAATACAATTCCAACTCCATACATTAAGTATGAGGAAAGAACGTAGTTGACTTAGCGAATTATAAATAAATTCACTAAATCAAAAAACGCAAGGAAAACTCTTCATTTCTGTGTGTTTTATGCCAACACGAATAATAGAAAGAGAAGTGATTTGGTGAATTTATTCATAATTCGCTAAGGCAACTACTTTCTTTCTTCATACTTAATGTATGGAGTTGGAATTGTATTTTTGTAGTTTGGTCGTAGCTACCTGATGAGTAGATCGAACTTTCTGTTTTGAGATTATCAGTACGAAACTAAACTACCCACAGAAAACGCAAGGAAAGGTTTTCTTTTTTAGAGTCAAAATACATTTTGTATTAACTCTGGGGTTAAAGTACGGGGGGGATCTTGATATTTCTACTTTTTTTGGTAGATATATTATAAATGACTGGCCTCTTCATTTTTCTGATTGACAAGTTGAAAATGTTGTGAATGCCATTATTATTAATATATTGTGTCTATAAAAAGCCGAAAGAATCTTAAAAACTAAATTGTGTATTCAATACGAACAAAATTACAATAACTATACATTTTCAGGAAACATACTATTGTAGCACAAACACATATCCTTCAGGAAGACTCTACAATACTTATCGAAATAGTGCAGCGAAACTACGAGCCGCAGGTTTATTTCCAAGAGAGAAACGGACAAAACGATCTAACCTTGCATTAGATTCCGACCAAGGTAAATACAATGAAATTGCGAGACCATTGCTGTCTAAACACAAACCCATATAATAATTATATGTACTTATATATCTGTGGTCTATATATAAAAAGGCATAAGTCGAGTTATGACCAATTCCTTTTTTCCGCAGATTCGAATTCCCTATAAAAAATTACTATTGCCACCCATTTTTTATTATTTTATATGTAGCAGAATGAGAAAAATTAAAATTTTTATAAAGACATAACTCCACAAAAAATATAACTGAAATTTATAAAAGGGCATAACTACAAAAAATTACAAATTAAAATTTATTTTTTTCCAAAAATCATAGTACCAAAGCAAAATGAGGAAAGAAATTAGTTAAAAATAGACATAAAAGGAAATAAGTTTAGTTATGCCTTTTCAAAACATTTTTCTAAAGTAAATTAAAAACGATGAGTCTAATTAAGCCGTTATAAAAATTATTGAATTTAACATACATTCGTATGTCAAGTTATGGTGTTATAAAACTATATGTTATCATTTTAAAAAAGATTTATCTCAAATAACCCTTTATATAACTTTTTGTTGTCAGTGAATAATTTATTTAAGTGAAATTGTGCCGTTTTGTACCGATCTCCTTAATATAATTTTTGGAAGTTACTTATAAGAGAATAAACAATTATTATATAGAGTGGTATTGTATGAGCGTGAAGCTGTAAAGTAATTTTCGTATTTAAATAGTGTTTTATTGTGAAAAGGTGATCCTGTGTTGTGAAAATGCCGAAAATAAAAAGTCGAGGACATAAAATGGTTGAGCTCGCTCAAAATTTTGTCTTAACTCGTAGTAACCAAAAATTTTCAACAGTTTCAACTATATCAAATATGACGGTCGAAAATACCAGTCAATTTTCAAACCTAGGTAATATTATTGCGACATTGTTTAAACAGGATAAGTAGTAAATTTTTTATATTTCCCACCATAGAACCAATTGTTGAAACAAATATTTCAACAGATAATGGAGTAACGGTTATTTTCGAGGACATTTCCATAGTTAGTGAAATTATTCCACATTGTTCATCCCCAAAACTAGATAGCACACCATTTACATTAGCGGTTGCTGCCGAGCCCTCATCTTCGCACATGATGGGACTTCAATCAATTGTCATGGAATCTTGTGCAACAACAAATATTAACGATTCCGATTCTTCAGATAGTATGGACGGCAACTGTGATGATAGTGACATCGATCCAAATTACATACCCAATAATAACAGCGATTCTTCTCTTGTTGGAATGGCAGAAGAAATTCAAAGACAACTCGAAATGGAACTCGAAAAACCTATAAAAGACACGCAAAAAGTACAACAAGTAAAAAAAATAGTGGACAAAGCTATGTAACACTTAAAGGTGTTACAAAACCAACAAGAGAATGTAAACCGTTAAAACCATGTCATCGAAATTGTAAAAATAAAATTCCTATTGAGGATCAACATAAAATTTTTGCGCACTATTGGGAACTAGCCAAATACGAGTTGCGGGCAGCATTTACTAGCAGTTTAATTGAAGTTAGAAATAAAAAATGCCAACGGATTACAAACTCAACTTCTAAAAAAAATCGAAGATATACATGTAAATATTTTTTGCTTATTAATGGCAATCGGGTTGAAGTATGTAAAGTATGTTTGAAAGCAACGCTAGGAGAAACAGATAAATTTTTACGAACAATAACTGAAAAAAAATTTCTTTCTCCTGAGGCTGTATCCTGTATGTCTACATAACCGTGGCAAACATTGCTCGACAACCAAACATCTACCGGAGAGTGTGACAACCGAAATTATGGAACACATTAATAGTTTCCCAATTTATGAGTCACACTATTCAAGACGCGATACTAATAAACGGTACTTACGTGCAGATCTTAATATACAATTAATGTATAATTTATACGCAAAGAATTGTGATCAACCTGCCTCAATATGGAAATATACAGAGATATTCAAAACTATGAATATCAAATTCAAAAAACCGAGTATCGACACATGTAATACTTGTGAAATATTTCATTTGAAAATTAAAGTAGCAGAAGGACTCGAAAAAAGTAAATTACAAGATGAACAACGTTCTCATCATGAGGCAGCTGAAGCAGCATATCAAGAAAAACGGAACGATAAAGCCTTAGCATCCGAAAATGAATCATTGAAGGTATATACATTTGATATGCAAAAATGCCTGGCTACGCCGAATTTAAATACAAATGTTGCATTTTATAAAAGATCCTTATGGACATACAACGTGACTCTTGCAGCGGTCAAAATAAAAATAGTTTCGTTGCCACAATGTTTTTAGCATTCATGCAAGAGAATATACATATGGTAGGCCACACTCATATGGAGTGTGATACGGACCATGCGATAATTGAAAAGCAGAAAAAAAAAACATCTGTCGACATTCACCATCCCATAGATTGGATGCAATTTGTAAGGTCAATTAGATCCAAAAAGGCATTTTTAGTATTTGAAATGGAGCAACATAAATTTTTAAATTTTGCGGAGGCGTCAAAAACAAAATTGATGTGGCGAAACGTCGATGAAGATGGAAATAAGTTCAAGTAGCAGAGCGTAAAATGGTTACGATATACTCAAGAATCTGGGAAATTGATGTATAAATGTTCATTAGACCACGATGAACAATTCAAAACGTTAAATTTAAGACGCCGAGGGGCACCCACACTGAATGTTCAAAATATTAATTTATGCTACTCTGGCCCTCTTGTTATAAATTCAAAGAAAAAAAAGGATATTATCGATTTATTGCCAATGGTGGCTCCAGAATATAGAGATTTTTACTTAAATCTACAAACAGAGGATGGGATTGATATACATCCTGACCTAATCGACAATGAAGAATCCGAAACCGAAATTTGAAGAATTATTTCAAGTTTTTATATTTTTGTTGAAGGTATTGTACTACGTACCTAATTGCAGTGAAATAAATTTATTTTTTATATTAGTTTTAATAACATAATAAAACAATGTATAACATGTACATTTTTTAGAAATAAATTGAACTATAAAGGCACATGTTGTTTTAATTATCTGATAACTATTAATCAAAATGTTTGAGAAGGACACATGTAACTTGTGCCTTCCTTTGTGAAAATCTAAATATTTAAAAAAGGGATTAATATAGTTTTTCCTAAAATTTTCTATGCAAATAAGTATAATTCTAGATTTTTTTAACGTTAACATAAACATTGGAATATTTTTAATTTAATGACGTGGCAAACGGCAAAATTAAATCATCTGTCGATTTGAAAATCTAATTCAATAAAGTTAAATTTTGCTCTCCTGTAAAATCGTAAATTTATACTTATACCTTTTTATATATAGACCACAGATATAATACATAATTGATTTTATCTTATTTGATTTAATATTTTGCGACAGAAGATAGTGATGCCGTTTCTGGAGACAACGATGATCAAATTTGGTTGCAAGTTTATGCAAGCCCGTTTGATATAGTGCTCGAGAAGTGGAGAAAATCCATTGAAATACGTATTCCACACAATTCAAGAAAAAATATTAAGCAGATTTTAGAAGTTTGACCAAGATATTCACATTCGAATGGGGCACAGTTGGTAAAGTTAAATTATTGTTATTCACGTAAACGAAATGTGTGTGTTTTAATTGATTTTCTTCACAGATTGACATTGATTTTAATTACATTCACCCACACAAGGGATCTCTGTTATATAATAAATGGGAGAAATTTATAGTGGACGTGGTTCCAATATTAAAATCTTCAATTAAAGACAAACATTCACTAAAACAAATAGAGAATTTTGATTTTTCAAACAGCAATAACGACAAAGGTAGTTTATTATTGTCTTTTCCAAATGTCACTTTCTACATTGATCATTTTTTTTTCTAGACTCTAGAGATTTTCTTGTGCTTCAATCATTGCACGCTATACTACCTCCAATTGGCCAGTCAAAACATAACTTAACCAAAAAATTATGGAAGTTCAGTATACTCGACAGGCAAAATGCTTTTATAAGGACGGCTTATTCATTTACTGCTATCGAAGAAATGAGAAAATCAAAGCAAATTGATTATTTTAATTACAATTTACATTTGCAACCGATTGTATTTATAATAAGCGAAAATAACAATACGTGTTATTATGCGACTTATGATTCAGTTATTTATAAGTTTGATCATCTTATACAAGCCATCAACACATGTTTTAAAACACATTATGTATTTAATTTAAGATATCAATCTGAAGCTAAGCTTGTATGGGAATTTATACAAGCCTATTTTTTTGAAATCGATGGAAATTTTAACTCGACACCTTTATCAACTTTAATTGGTAAACTAAATAAATAGATCCTCAGTTTCAACATAAGTTATTAATTAAGGTTTTGTTCAACATATACAACTATTTCGTTGCTGTGGCAATAAGACATAGTAGCGTATGTCAACTTAAAAAAAATTCAGGTATCAATATTTACCATTTTATATCTATCCTGTAACTTCACCAAATTTAACTTAAGTGCGCTAGCCTTGTGACCAAAGGATGTAGTCACAATACGTGATGACTTACGTTAAAACGTAAATTTGGTGGAGTTACAGGAGAGATAGAAAATGTTGAATATTGAAAATTTAATTTTATCTTAAGTCGGCATAATCTACTATGTCTTATTGCCACAGATTTTCGTACAAATATCATTAGAATATTTTAACAAATCAAATAATCTTTATTATTTAATTTTAGTAATAGTATCTGAAATATCATTTTAATTAGGGAACATGTATTTATGTTTTAAATGTAAGGACACATTTGCAACCATAGATAAGTTGATTGTTCATTTAAAATATGTTCACATGTTAAAGTCTAATGGCAATTTCAAATGTAACCAATCATATATGTATACCAATGAAATAATTTGAAATATTTGTATAATTAAGAACAGTAGAACTGATTATTTTTATTAGCATTATAAGAATGAAAAATGCAAATACCGATAGTACTTATAGATACATATTATGATTTATTAAATACATTTTTTATAAAATCAATTCTGTCAATTTGGGTTTTTGTCGCACTAATCCATGTTTGTTTAATATATTCAACACTTTATTCTTATACCATGGATTTTCTAGTATAATGCTAGCAAATCTGCCTCTTATTTTATTAAAGTGAATGTTAATTCCAAGCACAATATTCTAAAACGTTAACTATAAGTTTCTCAAATTATGAAATGTTCGTAATATTTTTAGTAAATCTGTTTCGTATTTCATGAAATCAGAGACATACTTGCAGCACAATATTCTAGAATATTTACCACATTTTGCTGAAATTATGACGATTTGTAGCATGTGTTTATGTAAATGAATACATATTTATAACGCAATTTGCTAAATTGCTAACTACATTTTTTCTCAACATTTGAATTTTTTAGTTTGTTCTTAGTTAATCAATTTCTTATTTCCTGAAATTTAGAGCACCATTTCAGCATAATTTTCTAAAATATTAGTCATATTTTTCTGAAAGTATGACTAAGTTTCTTATTATTCAAAGAAACGAAAATTCTTTAATCAAATAAAGTATGTATCTCTCAACGTAAGTAAAGTTACACTAGGCTCCAAATCAATTTATGTTGATTATGCTTAATTATTTCTCTCCATGAAGTGAGTCCGAAAGCTCAAGTTATTTTTTTTAAAATAAAAACAGTCTAGAGCCCTAAACCATTAAATAATTTTAATTATATAAAATTATGGCTCAATAATATTTAAATATTAGATATTTACGTTAACCATGGGCAGGTGTGCTGACAAAATGGCATCATACCTCACTTTTTAGGATATAGAAATTATGCAAAATGCAGCCTCTTTACAAACACGCACAGGCTCCTGAACTGGTAAGAACACTATGCTTTTAAATATGTGGTTGGATTTAAACTAAAAATCTCGAAAATTTATAACAATTACATTAAATATCCAACTCAAAAACCGGTTCTTAACGAATTATTGTCTAATAAGGATATTTTTATAATGTCGGTACGTATATTTTAATAATACTTAATATTATATTAGAATATTGGCTAAAGTTGCGGTTAAAATTTTTCATCTTAAAATTTAAAATCCGAAATTGTCACGAATCTTATTCTTCGTATTATGTTTCTTGAAAGGGCCGCGGCAATAATTGTTAATTGTGCATAATGATCTGCTGTTAATTGTTAATTGTATGGAATAATTTTCAAATAAACATAGTTCAATAATTTATAACTTGTAATTATCTAATAATTTATTTTTTATTTTTTCAAAGATAAATTTAATTTGGTAATATTATATATCGACGCTAATTCGATCAAAGGGCTCAACCGACACTTTTTCTGAAATTACGTTTTTAATTGTTTATTTTTCTCTGCTCTTTTCTCTTTCGATAACTGTAAACAGAAAAAAGATAAACAAATTGGTTCCGTTGTTTTTTCCATTTTTCTATAGGACGAACGGCACAAGTTTATGTTTTCACTACATTTTTTCCAATGCAAGTGACTCAACTCAAAGCATCTAAAAAATTTGAAAATAAATATTTTCTTTTTAAATCTTAATTGGGGTTAGTTTTAGTAAAAATAATGTTTCAAAATGCTTCTTTATGACGTTAAATAATTTGAAAACATATTTGCTGATCCTGTTTTGTTGTAAATATACCCTTCACAGTATTTCGCTTCTGGTTCACAATTTACGTTTTGTCGCTTAGGCCCTTTTATTAAATTAGCGTCGATATGTATGCTGCCACAAATTCTGCCGAGTAGTGTGGCACATCAAAAAAACAAAAATAGTAAAGGAATAAGGCTGCATGCTCAAACCTCAATCATAATGAAAGCCATGCATGCTGCAACAACCTTGCTTAAAAATATTTGACACCCTGCGTCTTAAAAAAACAACAACAACAACAAAACAATTATTTTCTATGAATGTTTTGTTTAACTAGTGATACACTACACATCCAAAACATAAAAATTCAAATATGACTTCCGCTCCCATATAAAGGATATGCGATTTCACCTATTTATCTCCATAATCTATATATGTAGCTATCAAACAAACATTGGCAGGAGATCATGGAACAAATTTTATAAAAAAAATATAATTATCGGATTCTGATTAAGATCAAAACCAGCGGAAGTCTTGTATCACTCAATAATTTTTTAACACCTAACTCATAAATAATATCCAACACAAATAATATTTCTAAATATTGTACTTACGGCTTTTTGACTGACCAAAATTTATTAAGAAGCTTAACTGTTTGATCAGTGTACAGTTATTGCTTCAAAAAGTCTTAAACACAATATATAACAAATTATGAATAACACTAATATTTTTTTTTTTTTTACTGTTAAACCTTCACTACACTATTAAGATTTATTTTAGTTCTAAAAATTCACAAACACAACACTATCACGTTTCTGGATTACATGTTTGGCCCAACTTTATTAAACGCGTAACTATCTGATCCTGACTTACATATCAAGATAAGTTTAGTTGCTGTTTATCAAAGTTGTACCTTTTCACTTCACATTACAAACTGAATTTTAAAAGTTAAAAGTTTTACCACAGTATTGATCGCACTACATTGTATTGTGTTAAGTTTATTCGCACGACTAAATATTTAAAGCAAAAAGTGAAATCGTTGTACATATGCCGTTATTTTTTATTACCAATTTAAGTGTGTATGTATTACTGGGAAGATTTAATTTGATATGAATTACACACTCACGTTAAAATAAAAATTGAACACCAATACTGTGTTGTAGAAAATTGATTTTAACACTATAACATCATAAAGCCGTTGCGGTATATTGTTTGCACGTATAGTTGGCCATCAAAGTATTGAATAAGTAAAATACGCAATCATTTTGATTTTAAAAATTGCGTAACTAAGCAAAAATAGCTTCTAAGATTTCTTATCATTACCAAAATAGGTATCTAGCTTTTAATAATTTATTATTTGATTTTATTAGTTTTCATAATTCAAAAAGGATTTTCGTCGATACCATATTATCAACGATAAAAACTACCTTTTCACAAATTTCCAGCCGGTAAAATTTTTTTGAATAAAGCGTTCACTAGCCCTCGAATAAAGACAACAATCACAAAATTTGCTTTTCTAGAAGAACTGCGGATCATCAAAGAATGTTCAGTAAACCTCAATAATTAAGCTGGTAAAACAAGGGAACTCGAAAGGCTTCAATTGGAGAATGAACAACTAAAATAGGTCATCTTAATAACGGAAGACTGAACAAACGCAATGATTCCCTACACAATGATAAAGTAACTGTGAGTGATGATGATAATCAAGGTTTTCGTTGGATGAATCTAGACTCAATGCAAACATTTACTGGTTCTAAGGAACTCGAAAAAAAGTAGCCTTAACGAACGGTTGTTTTTTCGCGGAGAAAATAAATTTTTCAATATAAAACTTTTAACAATTTTAAATTCGATTTAAATATTTAAATAAGTAAATTTAATGTTGTTTGGCAAAGTATAACATTGAGTTTAAAGCATTGTACAGTAAACACAAACAATACAGAAAGTGTAAAAGGATCCATACATTAATATGGGCAAGCACGAAATGTTCCTGTGGAAACGGTATAATATTAAGTACATCAAACAAGCATTGAGCTCATCACCAACGACGAAAACAGACCAAAGGTTATAGGTACCCATGAACAAGTGTGCAAATTCGAAGGGTATGGGACCTAAAGGCAGAAACACCAGATGTCAGTTCAAGGTTATAAGGGATACGATTCAGTCAGGACTACTAAATCTGTGATTGAGGTTTGAACAAATTATGGATCGGGGCCGAAAAAAATGAAAACCAAATGCGAGTGAGTTCTCTGATAATGGTTTGAAAATTTGGTAAACCTAGTTACCATGGTACAACAAGGGACTCGAGCTGGGTAGTTTCACGTAAAGTGGTAGTAGTTAAAATTAGGTGTGTGTGAAGTCGTAGATGTCCGTGGCTAAATCATCAATTGAGGAAAATTACTTAACAACAAATTTGTGTAAATCGAGAGTAAATAAATTGTTGGATAATGGACAAGGAATGTTCGAATTAGCTCAACATGCAAGGGATCATGATAAAACGGAAACATATGATCACCAGGCAAAGCAAGCGATATAATCTGTAGCTGTAAAACAGGAAAGCTGAAAACGGAATCATAAATAGGAGATTGACCCCTCCATAGTTAATTAAAAGGGGACAGTAAAAAGAACTGTGAAGGAGTAAGACAATGTGTAAATCATTGGTCGTCTTTTTAATTCCATAACCTCAAAAATTGTTTATTATTACTGAATTTCTGATTAATACAAGTTCTTTTACAAATTAAGTTGATTTATTGAATTGATTCCAAAAAATATTGTAAACAGGGCTTGCCCCCGCATAGCTGGCTTAACATAAACTAATATTTGAGTTTATCGGTTGCATGTATGATGATAATCTAAGAAAAGGGTGGGGGTACAAATTAAATTTAACCTGATTAATAAAGCTTGTAGATTACAGGTAGTCGATAACTTAATTTCAGCTTGTTTCGGGAAGAGTACAACAAAGGTGCGGAGGCGGGTACTGGAATCAAAAGCAGTCAAGGGAGACATACAATAATATTAATAGGGAGGTTGTTTGTAGCACTCAAAGAGTAACCCGTAACAGGGGTATAGAAATTAAAATAAACTTAACTTTAAACTTAATGGGTGAGGAGTTTGATTAGGTAGTATGGTGGTGGAAAACATAAGAGGTAATAACTAATGAATACATACTGACTTTAGGATGCCAAGTAGGGAAAGGTGTTGAAGAATATTTCCTAAATAGCTATGCGAGAGCTGGGTCAAATCGTAAAATTATTCCTCTAACAAATGCTCACAAAAGCTTCTCCCATTATTTCATAAAATATACAAATTATATAGGGGAGATTGGGGAGTTGTGAGACGGGTTTTGTTTTTGAATTCGAACTACTTGATAAAGTCAGAAAAAACTTTTGAACACTTCGTTTTATTTTATAATAATTTATTTTGAGTATGATTCGGTCGCTTTTATTTTTTGTATAATGTGCTCAGCTGTACACACAGAAAAGAAGTGACAGTAGAAAGATGGGAGTGTCCATTTTTCTCTTTTCGCAGCACTAGCGGACAAAATATAAATTACATCATTGCTGACATACGCCAGGCATTACTAATTATAGAATGTGCTGCAAAGTAGTACGCTATAATACCGACCATGTTTTGACGTTTGACAAACATGGGGTTGTCAATTTTGATGGATATGCGAATATTTTTACAGGTAAGTCTATAGTGTGTGAATTGTATAATAAATGTTAGTTTATAAGTTGTGTCTATAATTGTTGTTATTTTTCAGGTGTGCTGGACTATTGCGGCTTGATGTGATGATGTTTTATTTGTTTTCAGCTTTCAGTCGTAATTGCTGTGGGTGGCGGTAACACTACTCCTCAATCACAATATTCTTCATATAGATATTTCTTCATATATCTAAAAGCTTTAAACTCTAGTTCGACAGTAATGGTAGCTATTCACCCCCATTATGGTTGTCTGGACTTTGCCTTGTCGTCTCGTTTTTAATTTGGCATTGCCTAAGGACGTCGAAACGACTCTGAAGTATTGCCACATTAATATAAAAATCAACCAAGTTACTGTGAATTTTTGTTGTTATCTTAGCAATCGTGAATTCAATTTCTGAAAATTTCTGTCAAAATGACAAATATTGTTGTTTACGTTTTTTTGTGTACCATTCAATTTAAATAAAAAAACGACACAATTTGCATTCTTTTAATTATTTAATTCTAAAAAATGGTATAATTGTCTAAAGTTGTGGAGGTAGGTATGGGCTGGGGTTGGCTTACCTACTCCCAAATTTATTTTTATTTTTTTTCTGAGGTAATTCACGTCTTCCCAAACTTCTCTGTGAGGAAACCGAATATTTCTGTAGCGGCTGATTTCAGCTACGGCACGCCTTTATGGTTGCGCCGGTAGGCTTGCAACGTAATTGCTGTACGTTGGGAGCTCCTTAATGGATGAGCGGGAGCACATCGAATTGAGTTAATTCCATTGATATTGAATTCGAAAATCAATTTTAAATTTTGAGTTTTAAATGGAAAGCACTAATGAAAAGCAAACGCTGTTGCAAATTTATATTTAATTGAATATTTTTATTCTGGTTCCAAATATACTAGTTTAGAACCACAACGTTCTATTTTTTCTTTTCACAATCTTTTTATTTTTTATTTGTTGATCAAAAAATTCTCAACCTCTTCTGAATTTACAATTTAAAACTTGTATTTCCCTGGCACAACGATTCTAAAAAAAATGTCTCCACTCTTCCACAATTCCCTGAGCTTTCAACCGACAAAATAATTACTAAATTTGGGGCGAACAAACCATCTACCGATAATCAAAACTCCACAATACGCCACAAAGTAACGTAATTTACGTTTCATTTTAAATGTTTTAAATTTTAAAATCAGTTCAGAATAGTGAAAATAGCGAAGAAAAAACTGCCGTGCACCGTTGTTTTCGACAACAGTTTTAAAATTGAGTTTGGACGCAACTAAATTTGAATTTTTAAAAGTGAAATAACCATCTTTTCGACGATTTTTGTTATATAGATATACATAAATAGATAGAGTTTCAAATAATTCTAATTGAATTCCCATCGTACATTAGATCAAATCATCTGCTTTATTAAACATTAGAGCAGAACCATTTTCAATGTAACCATTTTTTGTGTATTTAATGTATTCAATGACCTAGAAGTAAAATTCATTACCCAAAAAAAAAAACAAAAAAATGTTATAACAACTCCATCCGGTCACTTTCATTTTTATTACAGCCAACAAAATCTGAAAGAATTCTACGCAGAGGGAATAATAAAATTATAATGAAAATTGTTGATAAGATGTAATCTACGAAAATTTAATTTTCCTTAATTTAAAAATAAAAGCAACAACAACAACTGTTTGATGAAAATCTGCTTTGCCGGAATTGAGCCCATTTATAAATATTATATACACTATGAGTATCCAACATCCTATCCGCATCGCTTCGTTTGGCATTCTTGATTTGATTTTGCTTTCTAATAATAATAATTAAATTAACAAACACCATTGATAACGAACGGTACAAATTATGACGACGACAACGACGGCTATGGTAAATATTATCATTAGTTATCACATTCTTGTCTAAATATAGGATATTGGTGCGGGGTACGAGATAAAACAAAAGTGAAAGCGGAAAAATTCTGTTTCTTTATCAAGAAGGGTTTATTTATTTTGGGTTTGTTTTTCTTCACGACAAAAAAAACATATACGGCATTTAGCAACAATACGCTCTAATATCCAAGTAATTACATTCATTGCTTTATCTTTCGGTTTTTTGAATAAATAGAATTCATTTTTATTTTTTATTGTTTTAAAATTTTGTGTGCGAATCATAAATATACATATTATATATACATACATATATAATTTCCTACAAAGCAAACGGAAAAACATGGAAAATTCATTATTGCTTAAGCAAATATTAGCTTTCGTGTAGAAAAGCATATTTGCCAGCGAAAGTTAATAGAAAACAAATAGCTTGGTTACGAATTTATAGTTTGTTTAACATATTCCAGGAAGACACGTTTACTGAATACAAAAAAAAAATGTCAAAAAGTGAAACTTTATGGTCACTTTATGGTAAATCATTAGGGCTTTTAAAAATTTCGGCGTCTTAGCACATATGGTATTAGTCAAATCTTGCTGGCCGATTTTCACTTAAAAAGCTTAAATATGAAGTATTAGTTGATTAGTTCAACATTTCGGCTATATAGAGAGGACACAGGCAGCTCAGCAGACATATCGACCGCGAAACAAACAGACTGACAAATAACACTTTGAAACCCAATTTGCGGAATGAGGCAATACTAAAATGAATAAATTCCCAAAAATCTGAAAGTCCAAAATGTTCATGATTACCTACTAAAATAATATAATAATATATATAGATAATTTTACCTGCCAAACTTCTTGATACTCTTATTATGTCCTATACGTACTAAATATAAAGATTCGATTGGCGTGTTTTCAGAATTACTACTCAAAAGTTTTCGATTTTTTTGTTTTTTTGTTTTCATCCCCTCCCTCCACCAAATTGCATACCTGAGTGTTGTCTAACTATCTGAAATTATCCAATTCCTTTCCTTATATAATTATTCTCATTTTGAATGATATATGGCAGGGTCAGTTACTCTAGTATACCTTACCATGTTTCATAGTAAAGTATGTAGATCCGCGGGGAATCAATTTTTTCCATATTGTAAAATCCAAAATCGTAAAATTTTGGTATATCTTCAGGTGTCAATTCTGTTCCTTTTGCTGTTAAGGGCTGCTTACTTTCCTTGTCACTAGTGGTTGAAAACTCGCAAGAAGAAGGAAAAAGTTTGGATAGCATGCGTGGCTCCGTCTCTTCACAAATATTACTCATCAGAAAATTTGCTTAGGTTTCAGTATATTTTACAAAGTATTTTGTTTTTGTCCTTGGGAACTGTTTTGGATTTACGATATTAGATTGACCCACCATTTAATTATTAAATATTGACTGCTTCCGAGCGTTGCGTTTTGTTTATCTTTAACACGTATTAATATTGCACTTATTCCACTAACGCCATAAATGACCTTTTTAGGTATACAGTTAGATACGTATTAATTTTTTTGTTGGGAAAGTTATAGTCAATATTCAATTTCGCAAGCTGTTGTAGTTTTCGAGTTGAAAAATGTCCTGACTTGTGAATTTTAAGGCCCCATAACACTCTACTATGGCCATAATTGAATTTTAGATGGTACTTCACAACATATTAATAAAGGTAAAGGTTGTGTGCTAAATTTTAACTCTCTGGTGAAACGGGAAGTTATTCAAAAATGAACTTATTGATCAAGTAAATAAAAATCGCTTCAAGATGAATGTGGATGGTGACTTTTGATGGTATATGAATACTGTTGGTAAGCCTTTCCATACACGATTCCCACATTTGAGCATTTCACAAAATTTATCAGGCGAGGGTTCTATTTCCATCATGTATATCGCAACTCTTAACAATTAGAAAACTTTTGATGCTGGTAGGTTTTTATTTGAAGAGAATTTTGGGTTAATTAATTAAAGTTTATTGAACAGTGTTCAAAATATACAAACAAATCGAAAAAAAAAGTTTCTAGATGGGTTTTGTTTTCGGTTGGGATTGGCTAAAGTGCATGTGTAAGAATGAATATTAGTTACAATTACAATGCTTGTTCGGATTTTATTTAAGTTTTTGAAAAATGGGTTGGTATCGTTATCCAGAATAAAATAATCCCGCAAAAATAAACAATCCTAAAAAATGAAGAATTTTAAACTACTGCCCCCCAAACCCCTCCCCCCCACCCTTTGACGAATTTTTGAAATTGTAACCTTCATAGAGATTGGAGCATTTTTGAAAAATTTATGTTTTTTAATAACTATTCACATACTAAAATAAAAAACTCGCCAAAGCAGCTTAGCATTGGTCCTTTCTGCTCCTTTGTCCTTTCGGTATTTTTTCGGCTTCTTTTCGGTTCGCGAATATCATGGTATCCCTTGAAAAATAGGGTGGGGAAACGTAATTGGAGATTTGTTTAAATTTTTTGATTAATTTTTGTTTTATTCAAAATGAGTTTTATTTAAGAAGATCGAGGCAAATGGTAGTCAGAAGGCGCAAGGTCCGGGCTTTACGGTGGAATTTTGCAGGGTCATCAAAGATGTGTGTGGTGTGGCCTTGTCATGATGGAAAACAATAAACTTTCTATTAATCAATTGAGTCCGGTTATTTTTTTAATTATACTTGCCGCAATCTGGTTAATTTCTTATAGTAGAGATTGGAATCCCTACTACCCATTTTCCAACGCCAGCTTCACAAATGGGTCGATTTCGTTACATTTCTATAACAATTCGTTGATGGATATTCGGTGAATCAAATTTTCCATCGACAATTCGTGCATCATATTAAATTCCTTAGCAATTAGCAATGTCATGGCTGCTTATGTCGGTCTTCTTCTTTTTTTTATAAGATTTCATCAACTCTTTCAGTGATTGGTCGTACAGAGCGAAGTGGATCTTTAACATCGAAATTTTCAGAATTTCCCAATTTCAAACAGGCGTCACCTTTCACATATAAGCGATATTTAGTTGAGAAAAATGTAAATAAATTTACTTTTGGGTTCGAATCTCTAAAGAAGCGGGGTGCAAAAGGGGTTTTTGATCGTCTGATTACGATCGGTGATGACGATGAATACGTATATGATCCCCTGTTGAGAGTGCGGAATTCATAGGCCGACACACCTTTCATGTCAATACTATAGGCTGGCATGAAGGAAGGCAATGTGAAGGTGGTTATTCAAAAAACGGGTCTACAGCCGTACATCCTCGGTTTGGCTAAATACTGCGTAAGGTAAGACGTTATAAGCGAACTGCGAAAGAGTTGGAAGTGCTTTGAGCACCAGAAAAGATTGCAATGATAAATTTAAACAAACAAAATTTAGTTTTAATTTATTTTTTCCCCTTTCCTTTGATATCTACCACTATGATTTTGATAAAGACGTTTTTTTGTGGAGTTACTGTTGTAACTTTGTCCAGAAAATACGGTTAGTGTTGCGCTTTGCGCATTATTCGTTTTATTATTTAATTTTACAACTCCAATTTCAGATTCCTAATCAGTGATCCAAAAAAACACTTGAGTGCAGATTTTGAGATAATTTACGATTTCATCAACCTTAGCCTCGATATCACTCCTGGTTATATTGCCCTGCAGAATCGCTGGACCATTTCCAAGGTTTGCCTCCAAAAACGCAACCAGTGCTTCTCCCTCCAGCCTACTCGTATTCCAGCCACGTGGATCCTGGATTCTCGTTCGCTACGCCGGCCTATCATCGAGCACCATAAAGGTGATGAGGTGATGTAATTATGATCACTACCCGCGTAGTCCTCCATCACCCTCCAGTCCACCGAGCTCTTTCCTGACCTTGGACCTTGGATGCCAGCCTTGACGACATCAGTGATATGTCGGAAATGGAATTTCGATATGTCAGAACTGAGCCCCTGTTCAATACGATCAGGTCTAGTCTCGATGCCATCTCCATCACTAGCTTGCCCCTGGTCTCCTGCTGCGGCATACCCCATTCCAGTGGGCTGAAATCGCCGGCTACCACCAACTCCTCCGCTGTATCGCGAATTGCGTCTTCAAGTTCGTTCAACTTAGAGCTTACACATCACAAACTCGACGCTCTACTAAATTCCCAAAGAACATGGTCGGAAAAGCTCAATGAACTCAACTTAGAACCATTCAAGCAAAAGTTACTTGTGGTTCGAACTCAAATTTCAACTAAACCCTCAAATATTCTTGATTAACGATTGAATCAACTCTAGCTCAAGGCTAAACTCAGAACTCAGCTCAACCCAATTCAATCCTCAAATCAATATGGTCTGAAAGTTACATGCATACATGAACTCAACTAAAGCTAATTTCCAAATCAAGCCTTAATGCTTCACGCCCTCCTAGTAAATGGCCACACAACTTTCCACTCCCAAACTCAACCCCAATTCAACCTTCTACTCAATTTCAAACTTAACGCTCAACTCAATCCCTAATCCAACTTCTATAACCACGTGTTATAGTAACCATATGGTTTTAGATCAATTTGTATGGCAAATATCCGATTTTCTTAACCTTTTAAATTCTCCGCCTAGAAAAAGATTGGCGGAAAAAATTCCAAAGCGGACAATCCGTTTTGAGATACAGCATCCGGACATTCTAGCGATCTAGAAGACGGCCGGACAATAGCTTTTTTTGGTTTTTCGGACTCTGACCTTATGGGGCTTTCTTTCGAAACGTCTAAAAATTTTGTTTTCAGCAAATAAAATTGTTGGTCATTTCTGGAAAGATCTCAATAACTTTGTTATATATTAATTTTCTCTCGACTGGAGAGTATGCAAAAACCGTTGGGAGTTCTTTAATGGAGCCTTTATGATTATATGATTTGTACATACAGGGTGGACTGAAAAACACTTCATCTATTTTTAAATGTATATATTTTTGGAATCACTGTGAATGTGTTCGTCCAAACAAAACAGTAAACTCCACTTTATTGCGCGGGCGAGGTATCTCATGAACCACTGAAGCTAAAAACAAGTTGCAAACTCTGACCAAAATTTTTGAAAAATGTATACTTCTGCCTCTTAGCTCCAATATGCATGAATTATTCAACTTTTTAAAATATTTTTAAAATACTCCAAATGTTTAAATCAATTAAATCAAATTAAATCAATTTTAGTAAAATTTTCTATGAATAAAGTTGCGATACTAAAAGATTTGAAGTTTTTTTCATTCAGACCAATGCCTTTATTTGAGGTTACTAGCCTCAGTGTTTAGAAAGTTATTCCAATTCTGACAACCCAAAAAGGTTTTAATTTTTTCTTAATTCTTATTCACCTACCTTTATAATAAAAATTTTGTCTGTAAGAAATAACTCCCCGCACCATATATGTATATGGGCAATTGTGAGCATTTGCGTAATGAAATAAATGTCCAAATTAAGAAATGCAGTTAATCCCCAGACAAATGAAATAAATCCCCAAATATTTATTTTTATTTCTTATACTCCAAAAAGTTGCATTCTAGGAAAATTTAATTTGAAAATATTCTAGAAAGAGAAAGTTAATTTTATAATTAGAATGGAAAGTTCACTTTTCCGGAAAATTTAAAAATTAAATCTTCCTCTTTCCAGAAAAGGTGAAATAAACCTTCAAATGGGGGTGTTATTTTATGTATAATATTTGCGGAACACTTTCATAATAATAATGAAATAATATAATTCACAGTGTGCAGCGGAATCCTATGTATTTTCTTATATTTCCAATTTAGATGCTTGAACGTTATAACTGAGTAGTCTGAGTGATATATAGGTGTTGACCTGTTAACAAGAAACTTCGAATAGAAAATGATTCGGCTTCGGTGCTCATTAAAGACTTATTAATTTTAATATTATTTTTTCCCTTAACGGCATTTCATTATTTCAACACGAATTGAAAAACAAAATTTTGTATTGTAAAACAATGATTATATGACTGCTGGTACAGAAAAAAAGTGTCCGGAAAACGAGCTATTACCTTACAGAAAAATATAAAGTCAAACAAAAAAAAAGCTCGGGTAACTTGATAATTTGAAAATCGTTTGGATTGATTTTCTTAAAATTTCAAATTCATGTTTTTACTTTAAAATTTAATTTTAAATGAAAAAATGGAATTAATGTCCCATATAGTATGAAATAAAACGTTTTACGTTACACGTACGTTAAATGATCGTTATAGTACTCGTTTAAAATTCAAATAAACATCGAACTCGTACTGTAACAACTCATTTCCGCCCTTGTGACGTAAATAACTATTTCGATGTTCAATTTTTCCAATAAGCTTTCGGGTTCCATCCTCACCAAGGACGTTTTGCATAATTTTTTAATTTTTTATTTTTTTATTTTATAACGGCATTTCATTGCGAATTGAAAAATATATCTCAAAGCCAGAGCAGCTTAGAATTTCGACCGATGCGACGACAATTTTCGGCTTGTGCAATGATGATTAACAAGGGTCGGGGACAATCGTTCGATAATGTTGGGTTGTTTTTGCCGAAATCTGTTTTTGCTTTTGGCCAGCTTTATGTAACTTTTACGCGAGTACGAAATCATGAGAACCTTGCTTAGAGTGCTGATCAACAATTCCTCATACCAAGGCGCAATCTTAAATGTAACATTACTTTTACAAGAAACGTTGTGATAAAAGAATTGCAAACAAACATTTTACTTTTCAGGCTATGGGGCCAGTCACATATTACATAACGCTTCATGGGGGAGGGAGGAGTTTCATGATTTGTTACGGATATGGAGGGGGTGAACATATAAATGTTACGTACCATAACATTTTCAAACTCAAATCTATATGGTTTCTTACTTCAACTAGGCGGATTTATGTCGATTCTATAACGAAATTCATTATGAAAAGCGAAACAAATTCAAAATATCGTTTTTACTCCAAATTTATCCAATCTGCAGGCAAGTTCATCGTTATTTCGACTTTTTTGAAGAGTGACGCAACGAGTGGTATTCAAAGAATAGGTCATATCACTTTTACGACAAACTCACTTTTACGTGATTTAAATAATTTAAAAATGTTGATACATTTACGTTACCTTACGCCTGGGAGGGGGAAGGGATTCTGGAATATGTTACTATCTGTTATCCCTGTTACCCCTTGTGCCCCTATATTGAGTTTTAAGAAACTTCCGTCAGTTTTGACGGGCAATTACTACTAATGAAATAAAGGGGACTTATTTAGCATATGAACTAAATCCCCAAACGTAACGAAATAAAATATAAATGTTGTGGGATTAATTTCATTTTAGTAAATTTTCAATTTCCGAAGCAATATTGGTGCAAACAATTGTGAGCAAAAATGTGTAGATCATCATACTTATCTATATATCTGTAGATCATCATACTTATCTATATATTTGTAGAAATACAAATTTTTCAACTCATCATCAATGCTAATTTTTTACAATAAAATTACAAAAAACCATTTCGGCGGCCATTTTGAAAAGAAACAAATTAGAGATGGAATTATTTTACTACTTTTTCTTTCTCACTATTCAATTTCCTTTAAATTAAGTCATACGTTAAGTGTTGGATACTTAATTTTCACCACAATATGTTCAATCAAAGTCATCATAATGTGTCATGTAATTTTGACTATTATTATTATTATTATTATTATTACTTTCTTTATTTCAATAAAATAAATACAAAATTAAAAGTTAGTTGAAACAACATAATAAAATATGAAATAAAGTATAGCTCCTATAGACATTATGTCTGTAGTGGAGCAATTTGAAACAAATTTTAATTAAAATTTATATAATATTCTTTGGTTACATAATTAACAATAATCTTCAACAAAATACAAGCTCAGTTTTATTAAAATAAATATATTTAACTACACGACGGCACATTAGAACATAATGTAATTTAATATTTATACTAAAAATATTGCTCGATATCATCGATGTCAAGTAACCAAGTCCGAATTTCCCTGTCAAATTTATGTTTCTGCGCAGATGGAATCATTTTCACATGTTTAGGTAAAAGATGGAACCCTTAAGGTGCCATATATAAATAAAATCTTCTAAACCTTTCACTATTACAACGAAGACCGACAAAATTGTTTGGATTTCTCATATTATACACGTGGTATATTCGACTATGATAACTGTTGCTACGAACAAAAAACATTTTCAATACTTTAAAAACATACAAATACCTTAAGAGGCAACAAGTTTAACTCGCGAAAAAGCGGAATAGTGGGTGTATTTCTTGGACAAGCATAAATTAATTTGATAATTCTTTTTTGCGCTATAAAAGGATCTGCAATATTAGCAAAGTAAATGCCACCCCAACTAGTTATACCATACATTAAGATAGATTCAACAAGAGCATGATATAACCTTCTTAAAATAAAAGAAGGGTACAAAGGTCGAAGATTATAAAATTTATGCACTGCAGTAATAACAATTTTCCTGATATTAGTTAGGTGGGAGGTCCAATTTAGCTGTGAGTCAATTGTTACACCTAAGTATTTAAACTCATTTATGCAGGGCAAATTAAAACATTGTGATACTTGAAAAAGTTTTGATCAACTGTTATGTCGGGCCGTCTAAAATGCATAATTCTAGATTTTTCACTAGCAACAAGTCGGTGATAAAAAAACCATTTACTTAGAGTGTATAAATCAATATCGATAAACCGTTGAATATCAACGTAATCATTAGACGCATATGTCAAAGCCAAATCATCTGCGAACGCTGTAGCACACCCTCTAAGATTAATTTCAAAGATAGAATTGAAATAAATTAAAAACAATAAGGGCCCCAAAACTGAGCCCTGAGGAACACCACATTTTAGAAGACCTGAAGGATTATTCACGTTATTAATTTTTACAATTTGACTACGCTTACGAAGGTAACTTATAAACCAATCTAATAATTTGCCTCTAACACCAATACTTGACAATTTCATTATTAGTATGTCATGGTTAACAGTATCAAATGCTTTTGAAATATCCAAAAATACTGCTGAGCATTTCTGAGAGTTGTTAATTGCTAAATAAATATTGCTCAGAAAATTTAAGAGAGCTTCTTCCGTAGATTTTCCTTCTATAAATCCAAATTGGTGATCACTAAGAAATTTTATTTTACCAAGGTAAGAGACTAATCGTTGTTTAATTAATTTCTCAAATAATTTAGAAAAAGTCACCCTTTTTAAAAACTGGAATAACAACAGCTATTTTTAAGGCGTCTGGAAAAATTCCGCTCTTTAGACTTAAATTAAATAAAAATTTTAATACATCAACCAAATACCAGGCACAATTTTTAACAATAATATTATCTACTACAAATCCTTTAGAATGTTTGTTTTTTAGCTTCTGAATTTCAGAAATAACCTCCAAAGAATTAATTTCATCGAAATAACAAGAAGTACAGTAACTATCTCGGTTTCCAAAAATAAATTGTTTTTATCCAATTTTGTTGTATAATAGCCCGATAACTAGACTGATTTCAAATAAAGAAAATGTAAAATAACCAGTGATGTGCCACGTCAACAAATCTCAGCGTCAACAATAATATTTGACGCGTCGACAATAATCGGTGATAATAGTTGACGCGTCGATGCACACCTTTGAATTTGTATCAACAAGTGTAAACGTTTGCAATAATAGTTGACGCGTCGACAATTATAGTTGACGTGTCAATGCCCATCTCTGAAAATAACTCATTGTTATTGTATAACCCACGCTGCTAGGGGCAACGTGAGTTATATTTTGTATAACAAAATATTGAGTAGTCATTGGAAAATTATTCGTAGATTTCGTAATTTACGTCAAATAAACACGTCACATAAATTTAAAGAACGGTTACTTTGATAAAATGTATTTCAAAATTCAATGCGTCAATGTGAAAACACAAAATGGAACTATTTCTTATTAATTTACGATTATTTACATTTATTTCACCAAAATTAGATAAAATGTTGTATGCCACTCGTGAGCAAAGAGATATTAACCACTCGGGATAATATCCCACTCGGCTATCGCCTCGTGGGACAAACTTATCCCTCATGGATAATATCTCGTTTTGCTCACTAGTACCATAAATAACTATTGCTCTCCACTGTTAGTCCTATTAGGAAAAGTATTGGAAGTTATATTGGATGAAACATTTATAAAAAATGTATTAAATTCATTACATATATTCTGATCATCAGTAAGAAGAACATTTGATTGATATTCATAAATTTGTGTTATTTGGTTTTTGTTTTGGGACGTATTTCTACCCAAAATATCATCAATTTCCTTACACATAAGCTTAGGATTATTACCTATTAAACCAAATTTATCTTTGTATCATAATATACTCTTTTGACCCGTTTAACAGTCATATTTACATGCTTAGAGAGTTTTCTTACATAATTTTCTAACCGAGTGTTATTTGGATACTTTCTTAATTTTTTAGAAAATTTTTTAAGCTTATTAATTTTACACAAAAGATAATACTTCATCCAGGGCTTTGACTTCTTGCTACTGCGATAAGTAATTGTTTCTTTGGAAAGTTCAATATGGGAAATTAATTTATTTAAGAAAATATCGAATGCTGTATTACAATTTTTTTCATGGTAAACAAGATCCCAGTTTTCAACTAGAAGACTATCTCTAAGTTTGTCATAATTAACTTTTGAACTCCTTCCACTATAACATATCACAGGTCTATTCGATTCTGCCCAAATATTGAGAGTAATTAAATTATGATCGGAAAAATTTATTGGTAAATTATCAATACTAAAAGTATATGTACTACTGAATTTAACAAAAACATGGTCTAAACATGATAGATTTCTAGTTGGATTGTTAGATACACTGAGGAATCCATATGATGCAAGCATTGCTTGGTAGTTAAAACAGCTTACGTTATTCAATAGATTTATATTAATATCACCTAAGATCACTATGTTATTATTGTTAATTGTTCCCAGCAAATTATCTAAATCATTGCAAAAGTCATTAAGATCACTATTACAAAAACGGTAAAAACACAGAAAAATCCAAACATTTTTACCTAGTTGAATGTCCAATCTAAGAACATCAGCTGAAATCCAATTACAAGTACAGCATGATATAACTGTTAGATTATTATGTATAAAGACACCAACTCCACCGGCGCGGTAATTATCGTTACAGCAAGCTTTAAAGCTGTAATTAGGCAAATTGAATTCTGTTTTTTCGTTTGAATAAATCCAATATGTAACACAAAGCTAAATTGTTGCGCCTGGTACGAAATGTAGATAGATTAAATTTAAGTTAGAATTACCTTCGGTCTCAAGAGTCCAAAGTTATTGAAAACTATCCAAAGGTCCAAAACCAATTTTCTCGACATTTTGAAGGCCCCTTAGTGTGAAAATGAAAAAACATGTCTGTACGATACTTCAGCTCGAGAATTAGTTATCCGATTTGGATTTTTTTTCGCTAATCTGTTTCTAAGGTCAAGGCACAGAACAGGAAACTTGGGGAACCTTTATGTTGAGAGGATCGGATATTTGACATTCTCATTTACCTAAAACAAATTAAGTCATTACCACGTAGTTTTCAATCCATAATTTTTATGGTTGTTGTTTTGAAAATTAAGTTGAGTTTTGAGTTTGTAGTTTAGTTAAGTGTTATGTTATATTTTAGATAGCCGTTCAATTTTTTGGTCGAACTGGAGTTGAATTGAGGATGATTTAGAATTAAGTCGAGGTTGAGTTGGGGTGGAGCTGAGATTTAGTCAGAGGTTTAGTTGGGAGTTTATTAAGGGATGTGTAGAGCATATAGCTTTTCGAACCGTGTTGATTTGAGGATTGAATCGGTCGTTGAGTTTGGAGTTAAACTGAGGGTTGTGATGGGAGATGATTTGTAGGTTGAGTTGAGCATCGAGTTTGGATTTGAGTCGAGAGTTAAGGGTTGAGTTGGGGTTGAATTGGCATAATGTTGGGTTTAAGTGAAAAATAAATGGAAAGGCGAGGGAATTGCTATAAATATTGTATTTTGTGCAAATAACAAAAAACATGAGATAAAACAGAAAAAACGGTAAAACGAGTGGTGAAGGTGAAATTTTGAAAAAAAAACTGATTATAATTAAGATTTTCACTTCCTCGGTACGCGGATGCAAGTTCTTTCATCACTCTATCTCTCTGATTTTTTCCCGGGTAGTATTCGCTTTACCAGTATAAATATCCGCGTAAATGTTGTGGAACCTATAAGCCCCATTGTTTCACGATACAGTGGATACGAATGCCAAAAAAAGAATAAATTTTTTGTGCCTTAACAGGCGTCCACTGTCGCTGCGAATTCGGATGCTTTGCGTTGAACTCTGCATAGGTAGAGAAGGCCTTTTTATTTGTGTGCTGGACGTTATTTTCGTTGAAGATCTTTTTAAACGTTCCACTTATTGACAGCGTTTCTGTGCTGCGATGAGGTCCATTTCGCTGACGTACAAATTTTGAATCGCACACAGTTTTATCCTTCGCTATATAAGAAGAGATTACTGGGCCTAGAGTAAACAATTTTTATAATATACATTCACTATTAAAATATGGAAATTAATATACAATTCGCAAACAAATATTTAATACCTTCTGGCTCTGCGGATTCCGCTTCATCGTCTTCCTCGCGCTCTCACTATTTTCAGCCTCGATTTCTTGCTCTTTTTTTGCGTCTTCACAAACATCAGGAATGCCTTCACTTTCTGAATCGTTGTCCACTATCAGACGGCCTGTGTGAATCACTATCAACATCATTAAACAACGCTTTCAAATAATCTTCTTTCTCTGCAGCACTCAGTCTAAAAAAATAATTATTGCTTTATTTTCTTTAATCAATAAAAGAAAATGAAATATATCACATACTGTACATAAGTAAAATTTACTTACCTTGCAAACCCAGTTCTTGAAACATCTTCCATAATTTCAGAATATTTGCGCACGAAAAGTATAATGTCCGAGCCAACGAAAAACTCAAATCTTACTGACGACTACTGTCTAACATACTGAAGGTTATTATTCTCGTTTCTCTTACGAGCGTAAGAGGAACGAGAATAATAACCTTGAGCTGCTCTCTTCCAAACAATAGAAGTGAGTGTGACGTGCGCCACTTGATTTGACCATAACTCGTTTGTGCTGTCCTTTACAGATAGACAAAATTGAAGGGATAACACTTTAATGAATTAAAAATCTGTTTTATTAAGATAATAGTTTTTAATTGAATTTTCTTTCAACTGTTACGCATTTATTTTGATAATATATGGAAAATTCCATGAGAAACTAATAAATTGTTTTCTTAAATTTGCGTAACCATAACGTTTCTATGAGTAAAAAATGATTGTACCTTCAATTTTGTGACCCTCTGTGTATTCCTACAGCAATTTTATTTTTCTAGAATTAGTCAGATAATAATCATTTTAGAATCCCATTTCCATCGTATATGTTGAATTTCATCAAAATCGGATAAGAAATGGCCAAGTTCCTTCCTAATTAGCCATATTCCAGAACTTCATCCGACAACCATTTTAGAATCCCATTTCGATCGCGCATGTCGAATTTCACTAAAATTGGTTAAAAAATATTCAAGTTCCATACTATGTAGTTGGCCATACTCCGGATTTATCTAAAAATGATTTTAGAATCCCATTTCCAAGGCACACATCGAATTGCATCATAATCGGTTAAGGAATAGCCAAGATTACGAAACTTCAAAATGAAGCGGCCAAATCCCTATATAGCCTTGTTCGGACTATGTTAGTAATTTAGTCGAGTAGCGAGTATTTTAGTAAATAAAATCGATGAACTGACCAAAAAACGTTCGCACTACAGTCGAATACAAGTTACAAGTGAGTGAGCAGTCTTTCAAAATGTAGAGAATACACAACAAAGTAAATAGACACCCATGTTCTATATACCTATTTCGTTGTTTCTTCGGTCTAATGAGACGACACCCTTGCGTCAACTAATGAACTCGACTAAATCAACATGTTCGCACTTGGTTTATTTTGTTTTGAAGAGTAGTGGGGGGCCTTACTCGACTAAAGAAAATAGAATAAAATGGATCGACTCGACTAAATCATTTTCTTATCTACTCGACTAAAATTTTGGTGTTCAGACACATTTAGTTACTAAAATACTCGCTACTCGACTAAATTACTAACATAGTCTGGACAAGGCTTAAGAGATGTAGCGCCAGCGAAAAAAAAAAAATAGCCAAGTTATGTATATCCTAGATGGCCTTATTTCAGAACAGTAGATATTTTTTAATGTGTATCAGTTCGCTAACAAATCAGGTTTTCTAAAGGGAGCATTTTAGAAGGTTTTGAATACCGTTTGCCGTAATAACAAGAGCAAGAGCGAAATAATATTAATAACGATTTTATTCATCAGAGCAGAGCGTATTTGGTTTTTCAATATAGCTCAATAACAAAGAGCGAAAATCTGGTAATACAAACGCAATAGCGGAAGAGCAAGAGCCTTATAATAAAAATAATGCTCCTGCTCTTCAGAGCGATATTTTTTGTTTTACAATATCGCTCCTTACGCAGAGCCTTTTAATATTTTTTATTTTCGTTTTGAAGGCCTCTGAGTCTGAAAATGTAAAAGAAATGTCTGTTCGTCTATCTGGACGGTACTTCAGCTCGAGAATTGTTTATCCGATTTGACATTTTTTTGTCAATCTATTTCTAAGGTTAAGACAGAGAATTCGAAAGCTCTGGGAACTATTATGTCAAGTGGATCGCGTATCTGACATTCGACTTTACCTAAAACAAATTATGTCATTATTAACGCGTAGTACGATCGTATTTCCAAGTAGTTTTCAATCCATATTTTTTACGTATACTATTTTGAGGGATGAGTTGGGCGTTGAGTTTTGGGATTTAGTTGAGGTAATCGTTTTGAATTGACGCGTTGAGTTTGGGGTTAAACTTAGGGTTGAGATGGGAGTGATTTAGAGGTTGAGTTGAGCGTCGAGTTTGGGTTTAAGTTCAGAGTTGAGTTGGGGCTGAATTGCTATAATGTTGGGTTTCAGTGAGTTGTTTAGCAGAGGATTTATTTATGGATTGCACTGACCGTTGAGTTTGGGATTTACAGGAGTTCTGGTTAGGTACATGTTAAGTTGAGTTCATATATGTAGGTAGTTCTTATTCTGCCATTAAAATTGGAGTTCAATAGGGAGCTGAGATTTGCCTCGAGAGGGGATTGAGTTAGCTTGAATAGGGGTTTAGTTTGGGAATCATTTGAGGTGTGATTGGGGTACAGTTGCAGTTTTATTTATAGGGTTTGAGATGAAAGTCAGATTGAGTTCATTTGAGTTTAGTTCTGGTATGTATTTAATTTTGCGGTGATTGATTTGGGGGATTTTTTGATTTGGGGTTTGAGCTGGGTGTTGAGTTTTAGGTTCAGTTTAAGTTGAGTTTAATGTTGATTTGGTGATAGGGTTGGGAGTTGATTTATTGATTCCGTTCTAGATCGCGCTGGCGATTGACTTGGAGAATGATGGCATTAAGGAGCTCATTTGTTGATTGATATGGGTACATGTACGTATGCACTTAATTTTCCGGACCCAGTTTCGGATGTCCTTTTTATATTTCGGCTCTTTATATTTTAATTTTGAATTAAAATAGTGAATTTGAAAAGAGAATTTTGGGAATGAATTTTGAGAGTGATTTGAGGATGTTGAGAGTAAATATTGATAAAAGATTTAGAAGGTTGAATATTCAGGTGAATGAATTTAGATGACTATGGTATTCTGGGCATCATTTTTGATCATTCATCAATTTTTATGCCCGACTGCGGTTTTCTTGTATGTATATGTAAATCCGCAAATGTTGGCTATATACATTTGGACGCAGCTAAAGTGTTTTCAGACTAACGAAATAATTGTCGTATAAAGTATGTACTTTCAATTTAATCATTTAGGCCGGATACAAATTTATAACAAAATAGTCCATATATGAAGTTAACATTTCTGATTTATTGAAATGAAACAAAAGTGCAAAATTGATCGAACCTATGAAAATTTATGTGATAACACAACCGTACTCCTACGTCAAATTTACGAATCTGTGTAATTTCTTTATCACTTCTAAACTCAACTAATATTTATAAGTTTTAGACAAAATTTTCAAAAGTATATTAGTTGCACATGAATTCCTTTCACAACATTATATAAACATCATCCCTTATCAAATATAATATAGTCTCGAACCAGACGTTTTTTCTTGTGTTCTTATACCGGTATCTAAACACATAACACACATTTCGATTTTGAATTTTTATGGTATACACACACTTATCTAAAAAATTATTTAATATTCTCGAAGCATTTTTTTATCCATCAGGTATAACATTTATAGATGACAAGGTTAGTGTGGATTTGTCGTTTTTACTTCTCTCATTTTCAGATGAAAAGTTTTTGAACAAATAAAAAAAAAATTTTTTTGACTACTCATCTATCTTATGTTTGCCTTATTATTATTCAATGGGCACATACACACAGTTTTAGATAAAATACAAGAAATATCTAATTTGTAGGGCTTGACAAGTTTTTTATAAAAAATATACGATCGAAGATGAAATGCGGAATCCCCTCTTCCAATTTTTTTTTGTGCTAAAGAAACCAACAATTTTTAATTTTTCATTTTTATAAAGCATGTGTACAACTAGGTACGGGTATGTGAGATTTGTGGTGGCAAAACACGAATAAAATATTATTAGAAAATTAAGGTGCCTGTGCTTATCGGTGTTGTGTCGTATTGTCTGTTTAATTTGGTAATAACGCACGAGCGATGAACAATCGATATATAAATACATATATAATACAAATGTAGGCATATCAAATAGTAAACGTTATATTGGACCACCAGTCGATATTTGCTTCGTAAATGTACCTGTAGACTAGCTGGCTTATATTTTTTGCTGTCTATATAAATAGTATTGACGTGCATGAAAGCGCTTTCTAACGTTTCTTATAATAAATAAAAAAGGTTATATCCATTATTTTTACAGCTGTCTTATTTATTCATAAAACAACAAAAAAATTGGGAAATCGGTGAAATGCTATATTGTGGAAAAAGCAACAAAATAACTTAAGAAAACTGTCGGAAGGAAGAAGATTCGTAAGATAATTTCCTTACAGAGTACGGAAATATGTTGCCTTGTTGGTTTTGTCAATTACCTGTAATTTTGTAAAGGTGCAAGCCTAAATCCTGTCTCCAGAAAGATTCAATTCTTGCGAATGACGCTTAATTCTGTTTATTCTCTGACACCTGCTTGTGCTGTAGAAATCGGCCAATAATACCAAACAAATTTAGTAAATGAAACAAAAACAGATTAATTTTAGTATACCATCTGATCAAATTTGACCCAGACTGCCAACAGTTAACCGATTTTTCCATACACATCTTATAGGCCTCGGCCGTGATGTCCTTTAGTACCTTCAGCGAATTTCTTTTTATGGCTTCAATCGACTCATGGCGCGTTCCCCGGAGCAAATATTTGAATTTCGGAAACATGAAAAAGTCACAGGGAGCCAAATCTGGCGAGTACGGTGGCTGAGCGATAAATTTTGTTTGCCACAAATCCGGCCGTTTACGAATAATTGCTTCACGTAGTTGCCTCAAAACGGTCAAGTAGTATGCTTTATTGACCGTTTGACCCTCTGAAATGAATTCATGGTGAACCACACCTCGGTAATCAAAGAAAACGATGAGCATTATATTGGATTTTATCCCGGAAGGTCTACAGTAACTAACTTGGTCTCGTTTTGTGGTGATTTATTTGATAATTTAAATTCCAGACAGCAGCTCGACTTTGTTTATACAAATTTTGCCCAGGCTTTTGATATGATTTACCACTCTATTTTTATTAGTAAGTTAGAGAGTCTAAATAGTCGGTATATTCCTACTAAATGGTTGCGTTCATACTCATCTGATCGTTGGCGCTCCGTTAGGCTCTTGGGTTCTTACCTCCAATTGTTTCATATGCCATCTGGCGTGGCTCAAGGTAGTCACATAGGCCCATTGTTGTTTTCATTGTTTATCAATGATGTTGTTTAGCGCTTTGAGTTTGCTAACTGCCAACAATTGTTGGCCCGGGTTGCTAGTACGCCTGATTGTGTAAAGTTACAGTAGGACCTAAACAAATTTTGCAGTTCGTCAATTATCAATAGATTGGCCATACCACACATTTTATGCAAATAATTTATCAACGGTATTTCCACCAACTGCCATCCAAAAATATTGTCATATTAAAGCCACCATTACTATATCCTAAAAATTACTTTGCAGTATCAACATTAAACAAACAGGAAACAAAATATTTATTGTATTGTATACATGCTGTGAAGTGAATTTGTGTTCATATTTTCCACACGAATTTTTGGATATAACAACACAAGCAAATAACGAACAAAAACTGAAACTCAATATAATGACTGGCAAAGCATAATTTTGAACGCGTGATGCCTGCTGCACACACACAACATGGCAAACATAATAAAATTTTACTTTTCCACTTTTCGTATGTTGATTTACTTGATTTTCCAACAATTTTACTCTCAGTTCGTTGAACGATAAATCCATAGTTAAATATTTTAACATCCGCATGATGCTCTCATTGTGATGTTATTGGTGTTATAGGAAGATGTGGATGATGGGGTTGGTTGATTTAATATATTATGTTTTATTTGGTAATGATGATGGTGATGAATATATACCATGAACCTGAGTGTTGGTTAAATTATTTATAACAATTCAATTTTTACTTCGGGTAGTTGCATGTTACTAGATTTTTACCTGTTGCAATTTTTAATGTCGCAACACGTGGGGCGCTTAATCATTTTGAATTTTTGAATAAAAAATATCCATTCTATAAAATTTAATGAATGTATATGGTGGTTGAACACGAATTTGTAAATCTTGCTCCAATATTATGCAGCAAATATTAGAGATGAACAAACCCATATCCATGTACGAGTATATATATTACGCGATATGAAAATTTATTACTTTTCAATGTTGATATATAAAATGGAAAATAATTTTTTTTCTTTATTATCTTACACGTTTAACACAATGGGTGTATTGTATGTTATGTTGATCGTTATGGTATTGCGATATAATTTTATGTTGTATTGTCTTCATGGTTCAGAAGGTAAAGATTTTTGATACGGTTAACATTTTATCTATATGGATAAGATAAACTTCATATTTTATTTTGAATGAATTTTTGGGAACATTGTCTATTGAACATTGTCTTTTTTCAATAAAGGAATAACATTCATTGTAAATTGTAATCATAATAATTTAAATTGTTTATTTTAGATAGTTCCAATGACCTCTATTTGAGCTTCGTATATTTTCATCCATGGTTTATATTTTTTGTAAGTTATTTACTGTGAAGCTCATATCCATGTCTTATGTCTAATCTTTGAACCATATGTGGGCAACACTTTTTTGAATATAGTGAAGCAATAAATAGAACTTAACAGATATTTTTACAGATCCCGAAAAAAACATGGATGTGTCACCAACAAATGATAAGATGGCTGTCAATGACTGGTCACATTTGTAGTAAATTAGGTAACCGTTTTCAGGTGGTCACATTTGTAGTAAATTAGGTAACCGTTTTCAGGTGGTGGGGCGGTGTAAGAGAGTGATTAACATGCTGCTGGTCTTCAGTTCAATCCTCGGCGCTGATCAAGAAGACTTTTTTTTAAACAGTTACTATTCTTTATTAGACGGTTGCTTTTGAGTTATGTCTGCTATAACAAAAATGTGCAAATGAAGTTTTCTGTTCAAGATTGGATCTAGACAATTTTCCAGTAACAGGCAAACAAGCAATCGTTGCCCAAAAAAATCCACATAAATTTTTTTTAAAAAGTTGATTACAGTGTTTATATTTAGAAAAAATATGCCAATTTTTCTGGCTTTGATACTATAAGATTGTTTCCCAGTTTCAATGAAAGTGGTTCCGTCCATTTTTTTTTCGAAAATATAGAATTTGATAATCTTACACAAAATTTCAATTTAAAACCACTGTAAAGATAAAAATTTTAAACATACTTCAAAATATGACTAATTATCACTTATACAAAACATAAACAAAAATTATAAAACATAGTATTCAAAAAATTCAACTGTGAAATGTGCATCATAATATCAATGACATAAGCGTCAACAAATGCACTCAAAAATCATGAAACCTTTTATTTGGTTTCATAGTATAAACCTTACTAAGGTTTCTGTAAAGCGTACGAATTATGTATAAAGCTTACCTTTTTTTTTTTTTTTTTTCGCTGTCGCTACATCCTATAGAGGGACTTGGCCGCTTCATAGTGAAGTTTCGTAATCATTTTTACAACGGATAATGAGTGATTAGTTCATTGATCCTTACATTAACCAGCCGTGATTTTTTCATCACCCGCCGGGAATCGAACCCGGGACCTCCAGAGCTTGAAGCAAGCATGCTAACAACTGTGCCACCGGAGCAGCAATATAGATTACCTTAGTATGTCAAAAATTCAGGTATTAATTATTAAACTAGCTCTTCCATAAACTCTGGAATGTATTTAATTCGAAATTGATTAGATTCTGCAAACTGGTGATTCGTCGATATTTCTGTTAATTTTCTGGTTCGTTCACTTTGCTTCATTTTTGTCTGTTTTACACTTTAACACAAAATTTGGTTACGCTTTCACAGGTTTTCATCAGTCGATAGTATTTAATTTATCAAATTAATTATTTTTATTAAATAAATTGTATTCTGCTTTTTCAGGATTTACATCCAAAAAAATTATAGAAACCGCATTTTTATCTGTTTCAGTTATAATGTCAAAAAACTGTCAGTTTTCCACTCGGATTCTATTTCTTTTGCAAATATAGAACCACATAATTTTTCAATTTACATTTTTTGTGTTGCTTTGCGAGCGTTGATTTAAGAAAAATCAATTTTCAATATTGTTAAGCGTCTGTTATTAAATCTCACTCAACTACATAACTTAGTTTATAATGGCTGTGTTGTGAAGTTTTTGTACAATTGTTTCGTATAAATAAGTGAATGTAGTAGCGCGGCAAGTAATGAAATAATTTGTGGTTCGTAGAAATTGATTTTGTAGCCTGTATTTCGCACTATCCGTGCAATAAAACGATAAGTACTACTTATCGCGTTATTGCATGATTGCACTTTTGAAATCTGTGCAAGGTGCTCTATCGTCCTGTCTAACCAGTATTTTTCTTCAGGTCCTCCTGCACAAGTAATTAAACTTTAATGAAACGTTTTTACATGGGATTCCTTCATAATTTCAAACTTCAATGCCCTCTCCTAAAAAACGATGTTTTTGAGTTATCGTTTTATTGCACGGATAGTGCGCATGATAAAAATTGACTCACAGTAAAAAAATGAAAAGTGATAAATAATATGATATCCCATACAAGAGACAAAGACAATGTTTTTTTTTTGTTTTTTATTTCAAAATATTCATTTTTATTTGTATTTGTATTTGTATTTGTATTTGTATTTGTATTTGTATTTTGTATTTTGTATTTGTATTTGTATTTTGTATTTGTATTTGTATTTGTATTTGTATTTGTATTTGTATTTGTATTTGTATTTGTATTTGTATTTGTATTTGTATTTGTATTTGTATTTGTATTTGTATTTGTATTTGTATTTGTATTTGTATTTGTATTTGTATTTGTATTTGTATTTGTATTTGTATTTGTATTTGTATTTGTATTTGTATTTGTATTTGTATTTGTATTTGTATTTGTATTTGTTTATTGTATTTGTATTTGTATTTGTATTTGTATTTGTTTATTGTATTTGTATTTGTATTTGTATTTGTATTTGTATTTTTATTTTTATTTTTATTTTTATTTTTTATTTTATTTTTATTTTTATTTTTATTTTTATTTTTATTTTTATTTTTATTTTTATTTTTATTTTTTTTTTTATTTTTATTTTTATTTTTTTTTTTTTTTTTATTTTTTTTTTATTTTTATTTATATTTTTATTATTTTTTTTATTTTTATTTTTATTTTTTTTTTTATTTTTATTTTTTTTTTTATTTTTATTATTATTTATTTATTTATTTTTATTTTTATTTTTATTTTTATTTTTATTTTTATTTTTATTTTAATTTTAATTTTAATTTTAATTTTAATTTTAATTTTAATTTTAATTTTAATTTTAATTTTAATTTTAATTTTAATTTTAATTTTAATTTTAATTTTAATTTTAATTTTAATTTTAATTTTAATTTTAATTTTAATTTTAATTTTAATTTTAATTTTAATTTTAATTTTAATTTTAATTTTAATTTTAATTTTTATTTTTATTTTTATTTTTATTTTTATTTTTATTTTTATTTTTATTTTTATTTTTATTTTTATTTTTATTTTTATTTTTATTTTTATTTTTATTTTTATTTTTATTTTTATTTTTATTTTTATTTTTATTTTTATTTTTATTTTTATTTTTATTTTTATTTTTATTTTTATTTTTATTTTTATTTTTATTTTTATTTTTATTTTTATTTTTATTTTTATTTTTATTTTTATTTTTATTTTTATTTTTATTTTTATTTTTATTTTTATTTTTATTTTTATTTTTATTTTTATTTTTATTTTTATTTTTATTTTTATTTTTATTTTTATTTTTATTTTTATTTTTATTTTTATTTTTATTTTTATTTTTACTTTTAATTTTATTTTTATTTTCAATTTATTTTTAATTTAATTTTTATATTTTTATGTTTTTTTTTATATTATTATTTTTAGTTTTATTTTTTTTTCATTCATTTTTAGTTTATATTACAATTTTGCTCATGGAATAATTTTTATTTTTATTTTAATTTTATTTTTATTTCAATTTTTATTTTAATTTAAATTTAAATTTTAATTTTTATTTTTATTTTAATTTTATTTATAATTATATTTTTATTTTTAGTTTTATTTTCATTTTAATATTCATTTTCATTTTTACTTTATATTAAAATTTTTCTCACGGAATACGGGCTTTAATTATTTATTGTACATATTTTATATTTTTATTTCATATTTTACATTTTATATTTTTATTTTTATTTTTTTTTTCATTTCATTTTCATTTTTTTTTAATTTTCATTTTTTTTTTAATTTTAATTTTAATTTTTATTTTAATTTTTATTTTTTTTATTTTAATTTTTATTTTATTTTTATTTTTAGTCTTATTTTTATTTTTATTTTCTTTGGATTTGCATTTACATTTTTTTATATTTTTAATTTTAATTTTAATTTTCATTTTTGTTGTTATTTTTTTTTTGTTTTATTTTTATGTTCATTTGTATTTGCATTTACATTTTCATTTTTATTGTTATTTTGATTTGAATTTTTATAGTTTTAATTTCTATCTTCATTGTTATTTTTATTTTCGTTTTCATTTTATTTTTATTTATAATTTAATTTTGATGTTTATTATTATTGTTATTTTTATTTTTATTTTATCTTTATTTTCATTTTTATTTTAATTTTTATTTTATTTTATTTCCATTTACATTTTAATTTTCATTTCCATTTTTATTTTTATTGTTGCTTTTATGATTATTTTATTTTTATTTATATTTTTTGAATAATTTTCATTTACAATTTATTTTCATTTTTATTTTATTTTTCATTTTCATTTTCATTTTTAATTTATTTTTATTTATTATTTTTATTTTTTTTTATTTAATTATTAGTTTTATTTTTTATTTTAATTTTAATTTTAATTTAATTTTATTTTAATTTTTATTTTAATTTTAAGTTTTATTTTTATTTTTATTGTTATTTTAATTTTAAGTTTTATTTTTATTTTGTTATTTTCATTTGCATTTTCATTTTCATCCTCATTTTTATTTCTATTTTTATTTTCAATTATATTTTAATTTAATTTTTATTTTTATTTTATTCTTATTTTTATTTTTATCCTTATTTTAATTTTAATTTTTTTTTTTTGTTTTTTTTTTTATTGTTTTTTTTTTAAATTTTAATTTTATTTGGTGCTCCTTCAAAAATTAACTTATCAAAGAAAGAAACATTGTAACATAAATTGTTTACGTGTAACTTTGTTCTCTTTTTTTAATTTTGTTTTTAGTTTTAGTTTTTGGGAATATTTCTCTATTTTGTTTTGATTTTTAGCACGTCATACGGTGCTGCGCAGAAAAAGACAATTATGAATCAGCTTTCGATCATACCTATATTATCAGTTTACCGTGCTATAAACCTAAATTTAGAGTTATTCATTTTACTTTAGGGATCACTAAACATTTGTGTACATAGTTGTCTGAAAAAAAAATCTACAAATTTTAGGAAAAAAAAATATTTTGTTTAAAATAAATAAAAACAATTTATTTTATAGGCATATTTATATCTTTGTCACAACTTAAATCATTTGTGGGAAACTATCAGCAGAAGCGATAGGAGCGATAATATTTCTTTGATCTGTGCCTGCAAGGTTGACGAACCATTTTTCAATTTATTACAATTATACATTTTTATTTTTATTTTTATTTTTATTTTTATTTTTATTTTTATTTTTATTTTTATTTTTATTTTTATTTTTATTTTTATTTTTATTTTTATTTTTATTTTTATTTTTATTTTTATTTTTATTTTTATTTTTATTTTTATTTTTATTTTTATTTTTATTTTTATTTTTATTTTTATTTTTATTTTTATTTTTATTTTTATTTTTATTTTTATTTTTATTTTTATTTTTATTTTTATTTTTATTTTTATTTTTATTTTTATTTTTATTTTTATTTTTATTTTTATTTTTATTTTTATTTTTATTTTTATTTTTATTTTTATTTTTATTTTTATTTTTATTTTTATTTTTATTTTTATTTTTATTTGCATTTAGATTTGCATATTTTTATTTATATTTTTATATGCATTTGCATTTACATGTTCATGTTTATTTTTATTTTAATTTTTATTTTATTTTATTTCCATTTACATTTTAATTTTCATTTCCATTTTTATATTTATTGTTGCTTTTATGATTATTTTATTTTTATTTATATTTTTAGAATAATTTTCATTTACAATTTATTTTCATTTTTATTTTATTTTTCATTTTCATTTTCATTTTCATTTTTTATTTATTTTTATTTATTATTTTTATTTTTTTAAATTTAATTATTAGTTTTATTTTTTATTTTAATTTTAATTTAATTTTATTTTAATTTTTATTTTAATTTTAATTTTTATTTTTATTTTATTCTTATTTTTATTTTTATCCTTATTTTAATTTTAATTTTTTTTTTTTTGTTATTTTTTTTATTGTTTTTTTTTTAAATTTTAATTTTATTTGGTGCTCCTTCAAAAATTAACTTATCAAAGAAAGAAACATTGTAACATAAATTGTTTACGTGTAACTTTGTTCTCTTTTCTTAATTTTGTTTTTAGTTTTAGTTTTTGGGAATATTTCTCTATTTTGTTTTGATTTTTAGCACGTCATACGGTGCTGCGCAGAAAAAGACAATTATGAATCAGCTTTCGATCATACCTACAGTATCAGTTTACCGTGCTATAAACCTAAATTTAGAGTTATTCATTTTACTTTAGGGATCACTAAACACTTGTGTACATATTTGTCTGAAAATAAAATCTACAAATTTTAGGAAAAAAAATATTTTGTTTAAAATAAATAAAAACAATTTATTTTATAGGCATATTGATATCTTTGTCACAACTTAAATCATTTGTGGAAAACTATCAGCAGAAGCGATAGGAGCGATAATATTTCTTTGATCTGTGCCTGCAAGGTTGACGAAGCATTTTTCAATTTATTACAATTATACATTTTTATTTATATTTTTATTTGCATTTAGATTTGCATATTTTTATTTAGATTTTTATTTGCATTTGCATTTACATGTTCATGCTTATTTTTATTTTTATTTCTATTTATATTTTTAATTTAATTTTAATTTTAATTTTAATTTTATTTTTATTTTTATTATTTTTATTTTTATTTTCATTTTCAGTTTCATTTTTATTTTTATTTTATAAATATTTATTTTTATTGTTATTTTAATTTTTTTTTATTTTTTTTTTTAATTTTTATAGTTATATTTATTTAATTTTTATGTTTATTTCTAATTTTATTCTTATTATTTATATTTTATATCTATTTTCATTTATATTTTATTTTACTATAATTTTTTAATTTTTCATTTATTTTATTTTTTTTTATTTTTTTTATAGTGATATTTATTTAATTTTTATTTGCATCTACATTTGCATTTGCATTTACATTTTCATTTTTATTTTTATTAATATTTTAATTTTAATTTTTATTTTTAATTTTATTTTAATTTTCAATTTTATTTTTATTTTAATGTTAATTTTAATTTTAATTTTTATTTTCATTTTCATTTTTATTTTTAATGTTATATTCATTTTTATTTTTATTGTTATTTTTATTTTTATTTTAATTTTCATTTTTATTTTTATTGTTAGTTTTTTTTTGTTATTTTTATTTGCATTTATTTGCATTTACATTTTCATTTTTTTTTTTAATGTTAATTTTAATTTTTATTTACATTTTTATTTTTATTTATTGAGGGCTGGCGGTAGTGGTTTTTGGGAGTTGGTCTGTGGTTGTATTTAAGAAGAAAATGTAATCTATTAATTAACTTATAATTTGGTTAAAATTTAAATTGGAACTTTAAATTAAACAAAATTGTTGGTTCATTAAGTTTTAATTTTAATTTCGAATTTAAAGTTTATTAATTAGACCTAACCTTTATCTTTATCGTATACTACACTAACAAGGTTATATTAAATTTAACTAATTAGGTGTATGTAACCTGTACAAGATTACAGCTGCATTATTTTTTTTTTAGTACTGAATACAATTCATAATCCAAGTAGATTATTATTTTAAGGCTTGTTAGATTTAGGGATTGATTTGATGTCCCTTCAATATAGGTGGCGAATTTAATTTATTTTTAGGGAGTTAGGGATGCTTTTAAATTAATAATTAATTGTGAAGTAAATAAGGTTTTGGATTTCATTAAATAGGAAACAAATCAGCTGGTTCTTAAATAGTATATAATAATATTAAAATTAATAAATTGATCTATAATCGTTAAAATTGTTTTAGTTTAGAAACACCTGAGAAACCCGACCAAGCTCGCGGTAGCTGAGGCGGCAGCGAGGCGGGCGGATAATTGCTCAGTTCATCGATTCGATCCTATGGGTGGAAGTTTGTTTAGTTTTTGTTGTACAGAATATTAATATTAACTTATTTGTACATAAAGATTAATTTATAATTTATATCAGAGAATTAAATTTAAACTAAAATATTTTAAAATTGTTATTAAAAAGGATTAACTGGGATTTTAATTTTAGGAAAAATTTAAAGAACCTGAAACAAGTTTCCAGGAACTTAAACAGTAAATAAACTTGAACATAGAAATTGTGTTGTCTTGCGCTAAATAATTTACTAATTATCGACTATATAAGTGACTGGAACCGGGTCGAGCTTCTAATACTAATATTCCTTTCATATTCTTCGGTTTTGTTATACATAAAAGGGTGTATGCTTTGTCGTACACCTGAATCAATTAATCAATTCATTTTCAGCTATAAGAAGGTAACACATTTATTGATGTATCGAAAATTCTTAAGGGTAGCCCATAACAAAGGCCAACAAAAAAATAATTAACATTTTTTTTTATTCAAGAAATTTTTTGAGCTGAATCGGAATCTGTTGTCTATGTGTAATCCCAGAAGATTACAACAATTTTTTAATTCATTTTCAACAACATAAAGGCAAAACATTTATTGATATAGCAAAAATTGTAACCAGTAAACAGGGTTCAGAATTGGTCTAATGGTAGCCAATAATCCCTGGAGGCCACCATAATCTTGACCAGTATATATTTTTTTAATATTTTTCCATTTTTAACTATAGAAAGAATTGGTAGGTACTATATTAATCGTAGGATGGATTTTAATGCTCATACACTTTAAAGTTTGTATGTCGTAAAAAAAAGTTTGGGATGGATTTTTACACCCGTGCTGTCGAATAACTTCAAAGCGATAAATAAAAGGAATTAAAGATAAGTGATCCAAATTTTAATTTTTGATTTTTGATTGGTGGATTCAAATAAAAATTACGAAAACAGTTAGCGAAAGTAATTTAAAATTAATTTTGTAATGATGGAACAAAATTAATTTTTTTAATCAAGAAGTTTTCTGCATGCTTGCTACATGCGAGGTTAGTATATTATTTTTTTAAAAGCAACATTAAGTTATTATCTTTCGTTTCACACTTACACTTTACACTCACGTATAAAACCATTCAATATAACTGTATATTCTAAATCATCGTACCTAATACATTCGTAGCCCAAAACGTTTTAATAATATCACAAAAAATAATATTTTTTGACAAGCGGAAACCCAATCGTATTATTTCCAACTCTCACCATCAATCCATCATACAAATAAGCGCTCGTACGTATACGCTTATGTATATAATATCGTTTAAGGCGGAAAGCCTAATTCAAATACCCTTTTTCCATGTGTTGTTTTGTTTTAAAATATATAAGGATTCTAATCCCTGTTATACGCATCGCATAATACATTTTATTTATATTGGTTCAATATTAGAGACATGTTCATCGATAGAAAAAGCTCCAAAAAAAAAAAGAAAAATTATGAAAAATAAAAACATAAATTTTTCAATTTTTTTGTTTTTCTTTTTTGTGTAAAAATATTTTTTGTGTCGTCTTTTGTATATACGTACGACTAGCTATATCGATTTGTAACTTTCTTTCCGTCTATATACAGATAAATGCATACAGAGATCAATCTACATGTACACACATATTAGATATTTTTAGATAAACAGTTTTACAGATTGAATTGTTCAAAACTATTGTCATGTTTAGTATAGGAATTTGTTTAGTTTGCTCTCTAAAGTATCTTGAATGTCATGTTCGATCAATTTATTATTATTATTTTTTTTGCATAGATCTGTGTGTATGTAAAATGCTTGTAAAAGCTTAATTAAAACTCATGAGTTATGAGGATAAACATGTACTATTGTATAGTATTCTAGCACAAGATAACATGTACATGGAAGACAATTTTATAAAAATACTAGTTATTTGGTGACGAGATGTAATGACGTTGGGTGTGGGTATATATGTTCTCGTAAAACCAAAATGTGAATAAATCGAGTCAATTTAAAGTTTTTGCCATGTATCAAGGTATGTTAGATTCTGAATTTGAAAGCTTTTTAAGGTAAACGAAAAGAAGAATGCTTGTACCATTGTATACTGGGTGGATGTATGGAATAAAACTAAAATAGATATTAAGCAACCGTATAAAAAACATACATTAACAACAACAGCAGGAGGTTTTATTGTTGCGTCTGTCTGCCTGTGTTATGCTTTTTAATTATTTTGCCTACAACACAGATATTTTTTCGTCAATAACTTAAGGCTATGTACGACATCGTGTTTCTATTCATGCTCTCGTTATATGCGGAAAATTTGTTATCTATATTCTTCCTTTTTTAATTTGAAAAATGAAAAACGGAAAATTAAGGGAAAATTTTATTTTATTTGATTGATATATCCACTAATATGTAAGCGAATTTATATATGTCATGTCTCTTGTATTATATGTATATTTTTGTGTTATATTCGGAAAATTCATTTTAAATTTTCAGGTAAGCTTTATTTATGATTTTGTTTTGATGGATAGGTGTCTATGTTAAAATATATTGTAACACAAAATAATGGAAGCTTGTTGACGTAATATTGCTGTCATATAATATTACAATTTTCTAATTATTTGTACCGTTTTTTTCTTTGTTATACTTTACTGATTAATCGTTTATTTCTCTTTGAACTCAAGTGTTTTCTATAAAAGTCATTTTCAGTTACTATAGCAGCCTTTTAAGCGATGTTCTATTGTATAGTGTTCGAAGCAAATTGGCTTTTTCGCAGAAACCTATTATTATAAGCGATTTTAATTGGCTTTTCACTTAAAAATCACGTTTCCCATTTTTCTTCGAATTAATTTTTGAAATTTAGAGCAGTGAAGCTTAGCCGGCTGAAAAATGATGTCTGCAGTCTAAATTAATGTTTTGGAGTGGGTTTTACATGTTTTGTGAATATTTCAGTTAATTTCTATTACTCAAAGGATTTAAATAGTAATGGGTGTATCGCATTTACTCTCTCAATCCTTAAGTGAATGCTGTTTTAGCAACTGATCTAAAACAAAGAAACAATAAATTGTAAATTTGACTGTCAGTGATTTTAGTCATTGCCAGGTGGTTCCAGCAACTATGTTGCATATTTCTTCATGTCATCACCATTTATTCGTATTTATCAAGCGGACAAAAGCAAAGAGGAAAATCAATCATAAGCTGAAGATGCTTCAACAAATACAGCTGATGGTATACCAAGATCGCGCTGTATTTTACTGGAGTGGGTTGACCCAGATTTCCAAAAGTCCGGATCAATCGAAATATTTCTAGGAGAAGATATCTTTTTCATGTCGTGAAGAGATAGCAAAATTAAACGTAGTTTTTAACGCATCTGCAAATTCAACCACAAGCGTATCATCAAACCACAATTTAATGGTACGTCAGAACATTCCATCGAGCTTGTTACAAATAAACAAACGTGATTCTTGCAGCATTACTAGGTATTTATAGTCGATATAGAAAAGATGTATCGTCAAGTTTGGGTAGATGAGGAAAATCGTAAACATCAGTTTATACTGTGTCAAGATTAGACGCAAATAATCCCATCCCAGTTACACGAACAAAAATATCTAGAAGTCCCACCATCAAACATGATATTTATGTTGAGGATTTAATGACTTGAGTTTTGATTTAAGAAAGCTGCCTCCAAAAATAACCAACAGACACGAAACTCATTAAATCAGCCAGACTATCTAATCATGTATGTGATAATTAGAGAACATTCAGATCCGGTAAACTTATTGAGAATAACTTGGGATATGCCAACACCTATCATTTCATCTTTCAAGTAGGTACAACTGAACGATACTGTAATCTACACAAAACGAAGTTTCTTATTGGAAGCCAGCAAAATATTCGATCCGTTGGGACTCTTATCCCAATATTTTTGGGTGATTAGGGGCAAAAAAGTAAAACGTTCTTCGGAAATGTGTCAAGACATCAACTTCCTAAAATGATGTACCAAATAATGGGATAACTGATGAATTCACATTCTAGATGGGATATCGTGACAACACTGCAGTTAAGATTTAAATCTTCTTCCATTATTTGAATCTGATAGTTGATCACCTGAAGAAAATAATTAATACAAAAAATATACTTATCTTATGTCATTACGAGTTATGTACATAATCCACCCAAAACAAAATTTGTTTGAGTCATAGCTATCAGATTGGCGAACTCGTATCTTGTTCGTAAGTTTCATCGTTTTTATTTCCTTCTAAAGTTGTGACGATTATAAGCAAAACTTCTATAGGAATCATTGAGAAAGTTTGGTGAAAATCGCCTACGAGGACAACATTTAAGGCGACCATTCGTTTACTGCCTAATGCTTGTGCATCACCGAGATTTCATCCCAAAAGTGTTTTTGCTTGTTGTTGAAATTTGGTGCTTTGAGTTTGTGAGGCAGTTCAAACACCAGGTTTCAATCCATCCACCAGATTCAATCTTCCGATCTCGTCTAATCCATGTAAACAACAAATTCATCAAAAATGATTTTCCTGTTCCACCTGGTTAGACAGTGAAAATCACACCACCATCATTGTTGTTTAGACGACTTAGAACTTCATGATAAATGATTTTTTTAGTTGGAATTCAGCAGCAACGGCATGTACTGAAGAATTTTTTCATGATCAAAAGGCAATTCTCGCAGAATCTCCCATAGCGTGTTCACCAATTGCAGGCTTATAAAACTTTTAATTCCGGTTTCTGACAAAGATTTTACTGTCATTGTACGTAGGTGAATTTTGTCTAAAAATAAAAATAAATGTCTCGTTATAACGAATTTTATTTTTGGGAAATAAATGTTGAGATTTTAAAAATAAAGTTTAAATTAGGTGGCAAAGATGACAAGACAAAATAAAAGTTATTTAAAATATTTTTTTTCTTTTCTAGAAATACTACTTGCATAAAAATAGATGTTTAGGGTCATTAGGACAACCAAGTTTGATACGATCCTACCCAATTTATACCAAACATTTTATCGCTTGATAATTGTTTAGTAAGATGTATCTTTTACGAGAAATAGAACGAGACTGTGTACGAGCATACAAAAGGATCTCACGGAGTTTTTTTGGCAACGAAGAATGGAAAATACAAATGGAATTATTTTGTTAGGGTAGCCCTCTGAAATACGACGTATAGCGGAGGAAAAATTTGGTATTGCAGTCAAGACCCATAGTCGGTAATGCAGTACGATGCTCTATTACAATAAATTGAATTTAAGACATTTCATTAATTTGCTGATTAGTGAGGATTCGAACCAAAATATATCCATTGAGAAGAAATATATTTTCTAGGTGACACTAGTATGTCGAAAGGAGTTGCAAAATCTTACAATTATATTTTAGATAGAAAAAAATTAATTTTGAATAACTGTAGCGCTGCCACGAATGAGTTAGCGAATGAATGAGTGAATAGGTACAGGACTCCGTCGCAAGTAATTCTCCCTTCCTAAAGAAAATGTTTGTTATGCTGAAATAAGAAAAGTTGTATGTGTACGATGAACTGATTTTTGATCAGTGGAACACAGTATGCCGTAAGCCGGTATGAGCCGGTCGATTCAAATGTTCATTTTTGACATTAATCAACACGGTAAATTGTTTCCGAAGACGTTAAATGACTTTGTATGGACCTTCGCAGGGTAAAAATCCGGTGCGAACCTTGTCTGTTCTAATGGACATAAAATTTGGAACAAAAACGATACTATTAAAGTTAGCCGAAAGTTTTCAGCCGAAAGAAAAAATATCGATAATGCAGATAGTGTCTTGGCTATCTCAGCAGAAAGTTGCTAGGCGACATATTTCAGCCGAAATATATTTTATATAAAATTAAAAATTAACAAAACCACGTATAAACTGGTATTTTCATGAAGTGATTTTACGCCTGAATATAGGCCCATTTTGGGTTGTCACTGTATACCTTAGGAATTATACTTTAAGTTTCATCAGAGAAGCCAAATACAAAATGTAAAAATTTGTATAACTTTAATCCCTTCAAGTGTCATGTCTGGTAAGTAATTCAATTAATTTGGATAGCCAACAATTATCCCCAGAAAAATTATCATGACAAGTTTCATGTGGGGAGCCCGGGAAAATTCTAGTAATATTTTCTGCAATAGAGCCAGGACATATTCTGGAAAAAAGCGGAAAAAATGTTTAAAAATATTTTGGAAAAGGGGGAATCTACTGCTCTGTCTAGTAATATATTAGGGAAGGGCCCGAGATATATTCTGGAAATAATTGAGAGAAGTTCCTTAAAAATATTTGGAAAAAGGAGAATCTACTACTCTTTCTAGTATTTTATTCTCGAAAAGAGCCAGGACATATTTTGGAAAAAATTAAAAGAGCTTCTTTAAAAATATTTTGGAAAAGGAGGAATCCATGTGAAGCTCGCCCCACATGAAACTTATCCTGATAATTTTTCTGGGGATAACTGTTGGCTATGCATACTAATTGAACTACTTTCCAGACATGACATTTTAAAAGTTGAATTTATACAAATTTTTCCATTTTATATGAGCCTTTCATTCAAACAAATTTTATTGGGCTCCCCACATGAAACTTGTCCTGATAATTTTTCTGGGGATAACTGTTGGCTATCCACACTAACTGGAATAGTTTCCAAATATGACACTTTAAAGGTTGAAGTTATAGAAATGTTTACGTTTTATATGTGCCTTTCATTCAAACGAATTTTCCCGGGCTCCCCACATGAAACTTGTCCTGATAATTTTTCTGGGGATAACTGTTGGCTATCCACACAAACTGAACTACTTTCCAGATATGACACTTTAAAGGTTGAATTTATACAAATTTTTCCATTTTATACGGGCCTTTCAGTCAAACAAATTTTCCCGAACTCCCCACATAAAACTTGTCTTGATAATTATTCTGGGGATAGCTGTTGGCTATCCACACTAACTAAACTACTTTCCAGACATGACACTTTAAAGGTTGAATTAATACAAGTTTTTCCATTTTATACGGGCCTTTCAGTCAAACAAATTTTCTCGGGCTCCCCAAATGAAACTTGTCCTGATAATTATTCTGGGGATAGCTGTTGGCTATCCACACTAACTAAACTACTTTCCAGGCATGACACTTTAAAGGTTGAATTAATACAAGTTTTTCCATTTTATACGGGCCTTTCATTCAAACAAATTTTCTCGGGCTCCCCACATGAAACTTGTCCTGATAATTATTCTGGGGATAGCTGTTGGCTATCCACACTAACTAAACTACTTTCCAGACAAGACACTTGAAAGGTTGAATTTATACAAATTTGTTCATTTTATATGGGCCTTTCATTCAAACGAATTTTCCCGGGCTCCCCACATGAAACTTGTCCTGATAATTTTTCTGGGGATAACTGTTGGCTATCCACACAAACTGAACTACTTTCCAGATATGACACTTTAAAGATTGAATTTATACAAATTTTTATATTTTATATGGGCCTCTGATTCAAACGAATTTTCCCAGGCTCCCCACATAAAACTTGTCCTGATAATTATTCTGGGGATAACTGTTGGCTATCCACACTAATTGAACTTCTTTCCAGACATGACACTTTAAAGGTTGAGTTTATACAAGTTTTTCCATTTTATAGGGGCCTTTCATTCAAACAAATTTTCTCGGGCTCCCCACATGAAACTTGTCCTGATAATTATTCTGGGGATAACTGTTGGCTATCCACACTAATTAAACTACTTTCCAGACATGACACTTTAAAGGTTGAATTTATACAAGTTTTCCATTTTATAGGGACCTTTCATTCAAACAAATTTTCCCGAACTCCCCACATAAAACTTGTCTTGATAATTATTCTGGGGATAGCTGTTGGCTATCCACACTAACTAAACTACTTTCCAGACATGACAATTTAAAGGTTGAAAATTTTTCCATTTTATAGGGGCCTTTGATTCAAACGAATTTTCCCGGGCTTCCGACATGAAACTTGTCCTGATAATTTTTCTGGGGATAATTTTAGACTAGACACTTTAATTGACCCACCTTACAGACATGACACTTGAAGAGTTGAATTTATACAAATTTTATATTAAGCTCCTCTCATAAAACTTAACTTGTACTTACCATCACAAGCAATGACAACCAGATGAGCCTCTAACCAGTAATAAATTCACTATATGGAAATTCCAGTTTATAGGTTGTTTTGTCAATTTTTCGTTTTAAATGAAATATGTTTTGACTGAAATATGTCGGATAGTAACTTTCGGCTGAGATAGCCAAGACACTATCTGCATTGCCGACATTTTATAACTTTCGGCTAACTTTAACAAGGTCACAAACGCCATCTTGTTTGGACTAACTGGTTTATTTTGGTACAAGGTTTTGTCTTGTTTGACATAGTTGGTCGATGACTTGGCCGGTAGTTGGTATGGGTGAAAAAGGATTTTTGATGAAGAACTCACGGGGTAGTTTGATGGTTTGACCAAAAACTAGTTCCGCTGATGAGCACTTTAGATCTTCTTCCACTGTTGCTCGGATTCCAATTAAAATGATTGGAATTTCCGAGCTCCACTGAGTTGTATTACTTCTGGCGATAAGCGTGGCTTTTAGTTGCCGGTAGAACCGTTCGAACATGCCATTGGCTTGTGGATGGTAAGCCATTGTAATAAATAAGTTATTATGATTGAGTAGTGCACTGAAATATGACGTATGGCCGGTAATGCAGTATGATGCTGTATTAAATTGTTTGTAAGACATTTGATTAATTTATTTTGAACCAAAATATATTCATTCAGCCGGAATATACTTTTTAGGTGCCACTAGTATATCGAAAGGAGTTGCAAAAACTTACAATTATATTTTTAATAAATGAGTGAGCGAATGTATGAGTGAATTACTATAAGCACAACCATGTTTGATACGATCTCACCCAATATATATCAAATATTATGAATAAATTATTTTCACGAGTTTCTTGAGAAAATCCTAGGAAGCTGAATTTTGTTTCGGATAGCCTATATCTAATACCAACTTTGCATATAGGCCACTTTTGTGTCAGGTTGTTAAAAATTCGGTAAATTATTAAAATTCGTGTGTCACTGTAAAGAAAATAAAATATAGTAAAGTATGTGAAGTAACAATATTGATCCATTCTATCCAATACTTCCAAGTTTATATTAATACAGAGTGTCGGATTGGCTTGGCGTCTCCGATGATCTTGCTTAATGCTTTGTCTTACATATCAAATACAAATTTGGGATATTCAAAAAGATAAAAAAATCGATTATAAAAGTACCATCAATTGCTGTAAGCAGAATGATCAGTTCAAGTAGCATTATGGAGCGAGTGTCTATCCCTACCTGCATTTACAAACCAATTAGAATTTTTGGCCACGAAGGACACACCGTTCTGATTAAACCAAAAAGGCGACTCAGTTTAAAACATTCTCACTTAGGAGCTATACGAATAAATATATGAAACTACTAACACATTTCAGGTGAGTTGCAAACAAATTTTTTTTTGTGAATTTTAATCATACAGAATCGTGTTTAAACGAAAAAATAAAACTCGAAAAATGTATTTTGTTATTTAGGGCAACGACGCCGATCGATGTTCAATAAACTTTTCATATTCTTCGGTACGTCGAATTAGTTTTGCCATCATTTTTTGGATATGTGCAGTTTGGAAAATTAGAAAACTGTTTTACTGTCTAACATATATAAGAATAAAGTAAAAATTTATTTTGACAGCACAAAAAGATAGTTTTCTGTTTGTTTCACTGATATACATCGTAAAGCGGGTTCTTTCTTAGCTCGAAGCAAAGTTTTACGATTACTAACATTCCACGAGGTATTCCTGTAAATAGGTACACATTACGCCAAAAAAAAATTAAAATTATCGATCCTGTGCAGACAGAAATATTTTCGGTTCGTAATTCTAGGATGTGTTTACAAATGGTAAATTTAACTTGTTCTCATTTAAATTTATATTTTTACAGATATGTATGGATATTTTAGGTAACAGGCTAAATAATAATAATCCAAATGTGTCGTGTTGTATTATGTACCGTACAAAGTAAGTACACAAAAATTTTAACACGTCCTGTAATTATTAATAAATGAAATAGAAATATTTGTGTTCAAAAATGTATATTTAAATTTTCAATCAAATTCATGTTTTCATAAAAGCAACTCGAATATGTATATACGTACATAGAAAATCATGTATGTACTGATATTTTATATGCTTCATATAGCATGTGGCGGCTAATGCTCTACATGCATTTAAATTGAATAGTATAAAACATACATACATATGTTCATAAACGAGAAAATGTAATATAAAACACCGCAGGTAAATTCTATTCTGTGTTCAAAATGTGGGCTATTCGATTGGGGGTGTGCGGAATAAAACTGTACATTAAAAATGAAATACACAAAATAATATCTGTACAATTTAGTTCCATTATCCGTGAGTAGCACAATTTTTTTCATGGCAATATTACAGGAAATGGTGTTGGATATTGGTATTATAAAAGCTTCTTACTTTTATTGGTATTTGCAGCGTGTTAGTTTAATGCAACTTGGAAAATTCATAAATTTAAATAGAATTTTATGTATAGTTCATAATTTTATTATTAGCAACTATTGACAATGGTTTTCAATAAATAAGTAGAAATAAGAATGTATAGATCACAATTTTATTTTCAGTAATAATCCAGGAATTCCAAAAAAGTTAATTTATAAATGCAATTTCAAAGTACGCAATGGTTTCTAAAACCGAATACATATTGCATTACCGATGTGTAAATCCGGATACCTAAATAATTCAACGTTTTTGTGTTAATTTTAATTTTATGGATGAATGCTTAGAGCATAACTGTGTTAAAATGTTCAGCATTGTCTGGTTTTAGATTCTATAAAGTCACGTTGCTCGGTTTACTTTGCAAACACATGATAATTTTTTTTTTCTTGTTTTTTTCTAATTTCAGGCATTTTGAGTCTGGCAATACTGACGTTTGGCTCGTTTGAGACCAAATGACCAAAAGGCCAGAACACGACTATTATTCCCACTGGTGAATTTCATTTCAACCTTCAACACCTTGAAAGCTACACTATACAATTTTTGGATATCGTAGCAAGTTAATAACTTTTCGCCTTCAAAATCATTTGGTAGCGATCTTGCTGATGAAAATTGGGAAAACCCTCAAAAAAAGCTATTTTGTCCACAGCAGCTACCCCCAAAAAAGCCATTCCAAAAGTTCCATCACAATTTCCACAACATCAGCTAAATTGTGATATAATTGCGAAAAGCGTAGGTCGTTAGCTTATCGTCTTCATGGTAAAATCGTGGGTAGGGTCGTCCCAACATATTTTTTTTACAGGTCTTGGACCCTGGTGGCCAAGCAGTTGCGCCAACTGGTCAAGTGTTAGTACATTGTTGGATACGTAATTAAATTTGCACTAGATGGGAAAAATAGCATTTTTTTGTGTTGTAGTAAAAGTAATAACTTCCTAACGCTGAAGCGTGTAAGCAATCCAAAAATCTTTAAATTTCTTTTTCAGCTTGCTCCATTCCAAATTATACATTTTTAAATTGTTAGTTTGTCAGTTAACAATGGGGGATGAAAAGCCAGCAGAAAAGAAGCGTCGATTAAATCGAGAGCGTCAACAGCGTTGGCGTGCTAAATAAAATGATGAAAAACTTAAAAGAATATGTGCTGAAAACGCTGATCAAGATAGACTGCGACGTACTAATGAAACACCTGTTCAGACTCAACAACGTCTTGTGTCCGTTGCAATAAATTCTGCTGATCGACGTACTAATGAAACACCACAGCAATGTCAAAGTAGAATTTACGTTACTGCACAAAATCGCCAGCAACGTTTAGAGCTACAAAATCAAGCATTACGTATGTTATACAACATACCTGTGGAGATTTGAATGTATAATGTCAGTATTGTGAAGCCAAAATTTCATTGCTGAGCGTCCTTCAGATGGCAAATTTACCATGTGTTGTAAGAAAGGAATAATAAAATTGGACAAACTTGAGGACGAACATGGAAACGAATTGCAATATCCAGAGTTTTTGCAAGAATTAATTTCAAATCCGCATCATCCAAACTAAAAAGAATTTCGCGAAAACATAAGAAATTATAACAGCGCAGTATCATTCGCTTCGATGGGTGCAAAAATTGTCGACATGCCTGGCAGAGGTCCTTACTGCTTTAAAATACATGGGCAAATTTACTATCGCACAAGTCATTTGCTTCCAATAAATGGCGCTGCTCCACAATACGCTCAATTATATGTGATCGATAGTACACTAGCTACTGAAATACGAATGAATCATCCAGCAAATGCACAATGTAATCAAATAATCATTCACAACATTGATCATTTCTTGAGAGAACACAATCGTTATGCAGACACTTATCGAATGCTCAAAGAAATTGAATTAAGAGCACGAAATGAAGCAATTCAAGCAGATGAAGATTGTCCAACAGTAAATATGATGAAATAGCAATGGTTTTTGTTAACGAAGACGGTGAACCTCTTTTTGAGTGCGATATTCGTATTTATCCCAAAAATCCAAACAATAGTCAACAACAATATATCAATTTGAACATTTTGAGTCCAAACCTAGCTCCAATGACATATCCACTTCTGTTCCCATACGGTCAACCCGGATAGCAACCGAATTGGCAGTACACAACATACGAGGGAGTTCAACGGAAACAAAAAAGAATAAACATTTTAATCCTATATGTAAGTGCAGGAAAATTAACTCAACAATTTAATGTTGTTCAATGTTTGCAAATTGAAGCAAATAATCTAAATTACATTAGACAGAATCAAAATAAATTACGAACTGAACTCTATCAAGGACTTGCAAATTATATTGCAAATGTCGCAGAAAATGCAGGTGCTCAACCTGGAGTTCCAGCTATCTTGCCTTCATAATTTGGGGGATCACCCCGCAATAGGAGAGAACGATGTGTATAGATGCAATGTCGATTTACGCTAAACTTGGAACACCAGACTTATTCATAACATTCACTGCAAATCCTCAATGGAAAGAAATTGTTGAAAATCTCAATTTAGGAAAGCAAACATCTGATCCTCCAGATTTAGTGGCACGTGTATTTAAATTAAAATTGAAAGCACTCATTGAGGATCTAACAGTACATAGAGTTTTGGGAAAATGTAAAGCGTTTGTATATAGCATTGAACATTCTACTCACTTTACATGCACCAGATAAATTTGCCACCATAGAGAAAATAAATCAAGTTATTTCAGCAGAAATTCCTGATATTGCTACAAAGCAAAGATTGCATGAAATTGTTACTCGGTGTATGATGCATGGACCCTGTGGATGTCAGAATCCTCATGCTGTATGTATTGAATATGGAAAGTGTAAAAAATAATTTCCAAACCAATTTGCTGAAAATACATTGCACAACGTTGATGATTATCCATTGATGATTATCCATTGTGAGAGGACAGTGATGGATAATAGATATGTTGTTCCATACAATCCATTTTTATTGTTGAAATTCGACGCACACATCAACGTTGAATGTTCTACACCACTTCGCGCTGTGAAATACATTATATAAATATATTTACAAAGGTTTTGATTTTTATTTTATTTAAACATGAAGAACTTGCAAATTATATCAACACCCGATACGTGAGCGCTCCAGAAGCAATGTGGCGAATAATACAAGGAAAAATGAATGATAGATCACATGTTGTGATAAGATTACCAGTTCACTTGCAAGAACACGAAGAACGTTTTTATTTTAGAATGTTACTGCTTTACGTTCCTGGTGCAATAAGCTTTCAATTTTTGCGAACTATTGACGGAGTATTATGTGAAACATAGATTCAGATGATGAATAGGATAAATGCTTGGAAGAATCGGCAACATATCAAATGCCTCATCAAATGCGACAAACTTTTGCCTACATTAGCTGCTTCTGCATGCCTACAAATGCTCTCAATTTATCAGAAAAGCATCAAGATGAAATGTCTTTAGATTTTCAAAGACATCATGAAGAAACAACTGCAAAGAATTTAGCAATCCACGATATTGATGCATCTTTAAAACAACATGGACTTTCATGTGGATCAATTGGACTGCCAATACCAATAGAAAATCCAATTGCAGTTGAAATGTATAATCATCTGGAAGAAAAGCGAGAAGCAGATGAAAGAATTAATTTGTTGCGGCCAGAACAATTAGAAGTTTTTGAAAAAATTGTCAATACAATTGAAAATGAGAATGAAGCAATGTCAATACAATTGAAAATGGTCCAGGAGATTCTGGAAAAACTTTCATTTACTCAACTTTGCTATCTCATGTACGTGGTAAATGTCAAATTGCACTTCCATATGAAACAACTGGAATTGCTGAAACATTATTAAAAGGAGGACGAACTGTTCACAGTGGCTTCAAATTACCAGTGCCACACCTCTGTATCATCTATGCGGCCAAATTCAAATGAAGCAGACATTTTCCGACAAGCATCACTCATTATAATTGATAAAATTACAATGCTAACAAAACATGGTATTCGATGTATTGACAAATTGCTAAGAGATATAATGCGAAATGACAAGCCATTTGGTGAAAACGTTTTAGTCATCGGCGGAGATTTTCGTCAAACATTGCCAGTTGTCGTTAGAGGAACACGAACGGACATTATCGAATGTTGCATCAAATCAAGTCCATTGTGGCAATGTTTTAAAAAATTAACATTGAACAAACTCACAACGATTAGTTGCTTGCTATTGGAACTGGAACACTTGATGAAAATACACGTATACAAATACCAAATTCAATGATTGTGAAAGAAAATCTTATTGGTGAAATATTTGGGACTAATCTCAGCAGCATGCCAGTTGAAGAACTTTCAAAACGAGCAATTTTGGCACCAACAAACAAAGACAATTTGGAAATAAATCGCGAAATCATTAATTCAATTAATGGAAAACCTCACATTTATTATAGTTCTGATAAAATCATTTCCGAAGATCCCTCTGATGAAAATAATTATCCGCCCGAGTTTCTGCATGATCAAACACCATCAGGAATGCCTCCACATACGTTAATTTTAAAAGTTGGAGTTATAATCATGTTGATGAAAAATTTAAATCCAAAATGGTACGAGAATGATTTTAAAATCACTTCAAAAAAATTGTATTACAGCAGAAATTATTTCTTAATGCAATCGAGGAGATAGGGTGTTTATCCCAAGAATAGATTTGGCACCAAGTGATACGAATCTACCATTTCTTTTAAAGCGAAGACAATTTCCAAGAATTCCCGCATATGCAATGACAATTAACAAGAGTCAGGAAAAAACGTTTGAAAAAGTTGGCGTTCATTTAACGGAACCAGTATTTACACACGACCAGCTTTATGTATCACTAACTAGAGCAAAAAATCCCTAACACCTGAAAGTAATAATAGCTAATGGACATCTACAAGGTAATTTACTAAACGACACAAAAGTTTACACACAAAACGTAGTCTATAAGGAGATTTTTCAGAATGACTAGAACATGAAACAAAAAGTGCTGGGAATCACTATAAACTCTCAGAAACCAGTAGTATGCAACTTTCACGTAGTTGGTTTCGTCCACTTGTATATAACGAGTAACACATTTGCTTTTGTATACCATTAAGTCATTAATTTTAATTAAGTTTCAATTATACCAAAAACTTAAGTATACCATTTTTATTTTTCCATATTTTCGCATTTTTATTTCCATTCTACATTTTGTTTATTCCACTTTGTATTTTCCTTCACCTCGTTATTTAATTTCGGTATAATTTTATTAAACGGTCGATATTGTTAACCTATCGAATAATTCGGGCTATATTTAAGAATAAAGTGATAAGTGTATTAAATCAGTGCAGTGAATTAAATCAAGAATGCTTCCAAAGGTAGACCAATTTTTACGACGCCGCGAAACCACGTTGCTGCAAATAAAGACAATTGAAACCTACGCCAACAACCTCACCGATACTGAAAATGTTGAAAACGTTAAGGCACGACTGGAAACCTTGCCACGCTTGATGACAGCATTTACTGATGCCGAATACGAAATATTTGCCAAAGATGCAGAAGCGAAATCGGAGGCAATAGAATGCGATGAGATATATTACAAAACTATTGGCAAATTGAATACATATCTAAAGGCTAAGCAACCTACGATACCAACATTTGATATTACTACCAACCCGAATAACTCGACACTAAACCAATCACGTTGTGATATAAAATTACCACGCCTAACCCTACCAATATTCGATGGTAATTACCAAGAATGGCAATCATTTCACGATATGTTTGTCTCAACAGTGCATGATAATCCTGGGCTTACTGGTGTACAAAAGCTTCAGTACCTTAAGGATTCGTTACGCGGAGAGGCTCGAGCATCATTAAAACACTTGGCAATAACCGAAGCCAATTATGTCGAGGCATACCAGAAATTAACAAAGAGGTATAGTAAGAAAAAATTAATACTAAATTCTTTTATTAAAACCTTTATTAGCCAACCGTCAGTCAACCAAGCAACCGGTAAACAAATTCGTCAAATTTGCGACACCTCTGACGAAGTAATACGTGGAATAAAGGCATTGGGAAACGCAGGAATTGGTCGCGACCCATGGTTAATTTATCTAATTCTAAACAAGATGGATGAAGATACACAACAGCGTTGGGCAAATGAGACCACAGAGATCGAATTTCCAACTTGGCAATCATTTTTGGATTTTTTGACTAAACGAGCTGACTCATTGTAAAATTGCCAACCACCACCTAGAAAACCACAATTTCGATCTACCACCATCCACAGTCATACAGTAGCAGTCAAAAATTGTCCATTATGTAATACCGTACACAATTTATACCAATGCGCTAAATTTAGAGAGATGGATGTAACCGCGAGACGTGAATTCATGCAAGGGGCCAACCGATGCTTTAATTGTCTGTGTGATACACATTTAGTTTCGAGATGCCAATCAAAGAGGTCATGCATGAAATGCCATAAGCGTCACAATACCTTACTCTATTTACCATCCAACCACGTCACCACAAACCACACCAAAACTGAGGCGAATATTGAGACTGCACCTACCAATAATGTTGAAAAAACATCGGTTTATTTAACACCGTCTACCACCGTCCAAACCTACCAATCACAACCACCAAGGCTTAACGCCGGCCTTCTACAAACAGCACTTGTAGATATTCGAGGAGCTAATAATGTTTTATATTCTTGCAGAGCACTTTTAGATTCCGGAAGTTTAGCTTCATTCATCACCGAGTCGTGCGTACAAAAATTGGGATTACCACGGAAGAACCAAAGAACTATAGTCGAGGGATTAGGTTCAACAAAGGTGGGCACTTCCAGAGGACGCTTGAATATTGAGATATTTTCGCGAACAAGAAAGGACACATCATTCCATGTTGACTCGCTTGTTCTGTCATCAATTACTTCACTACAACCGCAGATACGAATACCTGATTACCATTGGGCGGAATTCCGAAAATTACCATTGGCAGACCCAACGTTCCAAGAGCCGGGCGAAATAGAAATTTTAATTGGATGTGACCACTACCTTTCGCTACTACTACCAGGCCACATTAAGGGTGTCAAATCTAACTTAATAGCGCAAGAAACAATTCTTGGTTGGATAATTTCGGGGTCATTAATAAGCAAGCAGCCGTCACAAATTACAAACCTGTGTACCTCCATTAACATTGATGAAGCTCTCACAAAATTTTGGGAAATTGAACAAATTAAAACACTCACACCACACACCCCAGAAGAAATTTATTGCGAGAATCATTTTTTAAACAATTACAAACGAAATAGTGATGGTAGGTATATCGTCGCATTACCATTTGACCCGAAAGCAGCACCTTGGAGAATCCAAATCGCAAGCCGTAAGAAGACTCCAATCCATTGAACGCAAATTTGAGCGAGATCTTGACCTAAAAAGAGAGTATATTGCATTTATGACAGAATACTAGAAGTTGGGACACATGGAACGTATATCCGATACCGAGATCGATATTCCATGGGACCAGTCTTATTACTTACCACATCATTCAGTCACTAAAGAAACCAGCACCACCACCAGAGTTCGTGTTGTATTCGATGCGTCGGCCAAAACCAAAACCGGCAGATCGCTCAATGATAATTTGTGCGTTGGCCCATCAATCCAGCAAACTCTACAAAAACTACTATTATGTTTTCGGTTCCATTGTTTTGTTATGACAGCCGACCAGGAAAAAATGTTTAGACAAATTGTTGTGCAACCATCCATGTACATCTAATCATTACGTAAACACACAACATATTCCAACATATTTTCTTAATAAATTCACATAAATATTTTCTTATGTTAATACATGACTTTACATATTTTATAAATATAGGTCAATGTTATGAATCCGCATTCCAACGGTATTCAATTACAAAATAATAAAGAAAATATATATGTATATATATTCGCACAAAACTAAATAAACAAAAAAAACTGTTATATGTATTTATGCATTTCAAGCGAATTTAGGCAAATAAGAGAAAAGTACTAAAAAAAACCCAATATGTTATTTCCTAACATAAATTAAGGCGTAAAATAAGTACACGCGCAAATCAGAGAACATTGCCCCGAAATATGACTATCAAATAAAAAAAAAATTGATTTTTTATATAAAATGTGAATTTGCGAATTTCACAAAAATTAACGAAATGTTAAACTATCAAATTTACAAAACCAAAAAAAATGAATTTGATGAAAATTACGAATTTGCAAATCGAACAAAAAAAATAAAATCAAGAAAAACAGGAAACTGCTAAAATTATTGTTGTAAATTATTAACAAAATTCTGTATATAATGAAACTTTTTGGTAATAGTAAAATAGTAATTTTTGAACATTAAGTCACCTAAGTCGTGTAAAAATTAAGTAACAGTGTAACCTTTCATAATTGAATAAACAAAAATATTTTCATAACTATAACCAACCTTTTTGAAGTCATCATTACGACGGAGAATAATATCAACCAATAAGTCACAGTTCGAAGAGATCGATAAGACCAATACAAGAAATTCCATCAGAGATATTTGTAAGTATAATACACCCAACATCCTACTAATACTAATTGATCATAAGGCTATACGACACTTGAGCAGAAACCTTCGCACGGCAAAGCGAAGGGGGGATTCCAAAACGTGAGAAAATCACGAGTATGCCCCATGTCTCACCTGTCCTATGTAGTATCCTTACTTATTATTAACATAGGTGCAATTTGTGCCTTCTCACTGTAGGAACACACATATCACCGAAATTGACTATACAGAATCGGCCCCCACCCGCGGTAAGCTGATGACTACATTAACGATACATAACTTATTCTAAATAGTAACAGACAAAAGCATTACATAAAATAAACTGAATCCATATTATAAATCTATTAGGTAATTACCATTTTATCAGAAATAAGCTACCAAATTATTAATCTGCTGACATACCGAGTTAGTCATCAACATTAGATGATCATGATACCCGTATGTCTGAAATTAATGAAGATAGTGTAGACGGAAAATTAAAAACGAGCTGTTAATATCAAACAATCACAATCTTGGCACGAATTCGAGTACCACAGAATCAAACGTCAACAATAATAACAGAAATAATTGACAATAATCAATAAAATCCTCCATAACCACAACAAATCCTTCCATCACCACAACATTAAATGTGCTGTAGTAAAAAAGTTCCGTAGGACATCCGCGAAAATAAGTTAATTGAAACAAGAATTTTTAGTCACTAAAATCAAACTGTAGTTATTCACGACGGGTGAATAAATTTGAAGGTAGTTAAACTCATACGTAAAGGAATAAAGTGAGTTTAGCTTAGGGTCGTACTAAAATCCCAACTTTCCAGATTACAAGAAAGTTAAAACACATAACAAGTATTTTTCTAACATAAATTTTAAGTGAAAAAAAAAAAAAAAAGTGTAATATATGAGCGGCGCGAATCCTCTACCATCAGAATTTGGTAAATCACAAAAAACACCACGATCACCAACTCAAGTCAAACCAAACCCAAGAGCACCATCTTTATTCAGGGATAATCGTACACGCTCTCAGACAGAAAACAGCAACAGTGATTCTGAATCACAAACATCTTGCGAATTAGAACCAATAAGAAACAAACAGCCTAAACTCAAGAACAAAGTGACAGAGGAAATACTACATACAAACAAAACAGACCAGAAGACAGTAGGGACATCAAGAGAAGAGCAACCTAGCGAACGAACACCAGTAGTTGAAGTAATAACACACCAAGAAGTAAAGGAGCCAAAAGAAACAAAAGTCATCACAAAATACATTCAAGTAGCAACATCCAATAACGTAACACAACACAGAGCACCCGATCAAATAAAATCGCAAAACAAAATAAACAAAATGACGACAACAAGAGAAATCCAACAAAATATTACGACCATGGTACCAGAATTCAGCGGAGAAGATGACAGAAACATAACAACGGATCTGACAAGGTTTCTTGGTTTGGCGGATAGTATTTATAACACATTAACAAAGCCGGAGGAGAAGAAAATATTCGGTAACTTAATAAAATTTAGACTGACAGGAGGAGCATATGCACGAATCTGCAGCAGACAAATTGAAGACTACGAGTTATTAAGAACAGTACTAAACAGCATGTATACCAAGGTTTGGACCTTGAGTGAATTAGAAAGAAAATTTGTGGAGTGCAAGCAGTCATATGGAGAATCCCTCAGAAACTACGGACAGCGAGTGATAGAAACACTAGAAGACTATAAGAACGGTTATAGGACGAAATACAGTATACCAACGATAGACGAAGCCTATTCGAAACACCTAGCGAATACGGCAATACAGACATTCAAAAGAGGGTTGAACAACATTATCTTGAAAGAGAAAATAGCGACAATAAAAGCCAATGACGTGGAAGATATTATGGAACAAACAGAGGATATAGAGAGAATGCTAACAATGACGAACGGGGAATTCACACCCATAACAAGGCACGAAAGGTTACAACCAGACTATAATACCAAAATGAACCACAATCTATACAGAAACAATCCAATAATATGCAATTACTGCAACAAGCCCAACCATACGTATGACATATGCAAATCCAGAATATGGGCGCAGAACAGTTCAAAATTTCAACAAACACCAAATCAACATACAACAAGATACAACACAAACCTGACAAACGGATACAGAAATCAACAGCATCAGAACATAAGTAACTACCGAAATGGCAACACAGAGCTAGTACAGAGGTATAATAACCACAGACGACCCCCAAACCAGGGATATGCAGTAAACCGACCGACAAAATACTGTTCATACTGTAAAACTACAGTAGGGCACACCTTCGAAGAATGTCGAAGCAAACTACGTGGTAACCAGAATTTCATACAGAATAAAACTAACAATTATGAACTTCAACCGCAAGCAAGGAACATAAATATTGAGGAAAAATTCGCAAATATGAAAATAAACATGATTACAGCACAACCACATCTACACAATGAAGAACAACAACCGGGAAACGAGCACGGACTCGCCCAGTTGGAACAGTAGGCCAAACCCGAGCGGGTCCAGAAACTTACAAATACACAACAATAGAGAATCCTACAATAATGCACACACAGAAGACAGCCATGACCTCAGCAAACAAAACCACAAGCAACCAAACCCAGGCAAACCATAACCGAAACCAAGAAGAAACCTTTGTGAGACCAACATACAATTTAGCGAGTGAACAAACAAAAGCCGTCTCCAGCCAGACGCACAACAATTTAACAATTAAACAAATAAAAGCCGTCTCCAGCCAGACGCACAACAATTTAACAATTAAACAAATAAAAGCCGTCTCCAGCCAGACGCACAACAATCTAACAATTAAACAAACAAAAGCCGTCTCCAGCCAGACGCACAACAATCTAACAATTAAACAAACAAAAGCCGTCTCCAGCCAGACGCACAACAATCTAACAATTAAACAAGCAAAAGCCGTCTCCAGCCAGACGCACAGTAACTTAACTCCAGAGCAAACAAATAACATTGCCAGTCAAACACAAATAGGAAATCTAAATGGTAAACAAGTACAGTTAACTTCAGAATCGACAGACATCGTAAAGCTAGACCAAGAGCATAACACAGCAGGGTTTTTAACTATTCCAACCAACATTCACGCAACAACACAAAATAAAAAACCAACAGAGCAAGACGGTGAGGTCACAGGCGAAAAAAAAACAACCAATAAAGCACAAGAAACCATAACAACAGACAGCAACGACACAAACGAACAGAAGCAACCAAACAACGGAAACACACATCAATGCAGAACCACAAAACAAATGAACCCAGTAGGAAAAAATAACAAAGACAGTTTTCTTCTCACCATGGAGCACGAAGAAGACCAACTATCAGGGAATAACACCCTAGAGAACCTATTATACCAAGACACAACTCTAAGCAACATGGAAAGAAGAACAGCCCCACAGAACAATCGAGCACCAAGTACGAGCAAACCAACAGTTCTGAATGAAGCAACAAGTAGGAAAAATGCCAATACACGAACACCAATAGAACATAACAAATTCACAACATTGGAAATTATGAGAAGAGCGAGAAATTCAGCTACAATCCGAGCACATCCAGCAAAATCAGATGGAAATTTTCTTGTGACGATGGAACACAGTCAAGACCAATTGGCTGGCGTTAATATACTAGAAAACCTATTTACACATAGCGAAACCAACCTGCTCACACAGTGCAGAAAAGACAGAGACACAATACCACCGCAAGTAGAGAGCTTAGAAGCAGAGTTACTACCAGACTCAAGGATAGGAATCAAGCATGAAGATAATCAAACACAGACTACAACTACAATCTCAGCAGACAATTACAAAAAGACAGAAAGTGAAAACAACCTAATCAAACCAATCCAAATACAAAACTACACACAAGCCGAAGCCAGCTTGACGCCCAATACAAACCCTATTCCAGAATACAACAAAACTCAATCCACCCCCATTCCAATAAAAAACCAAACGAAAATGACAGATTGCATTCCAATCCCAACCGAAATAGCTACTACAATTCCGACAGACAAACAAATACAAACCACCCTTACGGACAAGGAACAATTTACAACTTTTCAAGTAGAGTCAGATAACTTACGCAATCCTGAACAGAACAACTCATTACCACAAACAACTGAACTAAACTCAGAACGAATACAAGACTATAAAACAGAAAAGAATGATAATACCATACCGATGACAGGCATAGGATAAATGAAATGTTTCCTCACAAATATAATAACTTTTTCCCTCATGTTCCAAATTAACTAACAAACATGAGAGAACAAGTCTAATTCGGCACACAAAAATAAACCAAAATTCTAACTAACCCCAAAAACCAAAACATATAAAAAGAATTATTATGATAAGTAAATAAAACCCTAATAGAATGTAAACAAAAACCAACAACTAAAAAATCAATAATCATAGAATCAGTAACAATCTTAATTTTAATACATTATAAAACCAATTCTTGAAAATGTTCTCAAAGGTTAAATAAATAGGAAAATAATTTTTGAACAAGCTTAGATTTTAAGTCATTTAAGTTTTTTTTTACGTAAAAACCAAAATAAGATAACTAAGATTTAGAGCAAAAACCTTTTTATAATTTTACATCATACGATATGTATACTTAAGAATAGAAATATATACTAGCACAGACTAACATAATATAATAAGCGAAGAAATGGAGACAACAAGAGAACAAAGTTGATCAACCAAGACAAATGACAACGCCGAAACAAGATGACGACATCAAGTAAACGGAACACAGACACTGCCAATCAACACGATGACAAGCAAACACAGTAGACGAAATCAGCAACGAAAATAGCAAGCCAACAACAAAAGATGTTAGATGACCGTAGTAACAAATTGGACTCTCTATCCAAAGACAAGAGCAGACACAATAATAAGAAATATAATAATCAAGCTAATAACAATTATAATAACGACAATAATAACAATTGATAACAATAACAATAATACTAAGACAACAGTATAATAATAACAATTAAAAATACACAATAATACGCATAAAAATAACAGACAAGCTAAAAAAAAAAAAAAAAAAAAAAGACCACAAAAATAGCCAAATAAGTCCACAATCACACCCTCAAGACAACCAGTAAACAACAAACTAACATCAACACCAGATAGAAACCAACAACAAAATGTCTACAAGTGAGCAGAAATACAAAAAAAAAAAAAAAACCAAAAGAGGTGACGGCACACGACCGGAAATACGACGCCAAACAGCAAACATTGAAGTTGATGACACCAAACACTAGCAGCTAAAGGTTTTGCAACACATCAGAGCCTAATCTTACATAAGATAGGTAAATCTCAGGAAAATGAGATGACTAATTCTGTACATTAAAATCAACCGAAATATGATCAACAATCAGCGGACAACTACATCCATGATCGAAGAAAACCAAGCAACCTCCATTCAGTAATAACAAATAATACTAACACTAGAATTAAGTAATAGATTAGCGATAGTTTACATATCATACGATAAGTGAAAATTTCCTTCTGAAATTTTCACTCCCCAAAGAAGGAAGGTATGTTGTGCAACCATCCATGTACATCTAATCATTACGTAAACACACAACATATTCCAACATATTTTCTTAATAAATTCACATAAATATTTTCTTATGTTAATACATGACTTTACATATTTTATAAATATAGGTCAATGTTATGAATCCGCATTCCAACGGTATTCAATTACAAAATAATAAAGAAAATATATATGTATATATATTCGCACAAAACTAAATAAACAAAAAAAACTGTTATATGTATTTATGCATTTCAAGCGAATTTAGGCAAATAAGAGAAAAGTACTAAAAAAAACCCAATATGTTATTTCCTAACATAAATTAAGGCGTAAAATAAGTACACGCGCAAATCAGAGAACATTGCCCCGAAATATGACTATCAAATAAAAAAAAAATTGATTTTTTATATAAAATGTGAATTTGCGAATTTCACAAAAATTAACGAAATGTTAAACTATCAAATTTACAAAACCAAAAAAAATGAATTTGATGAAAATTACGAATTTGCAAATCGAACAAAAAAAATAAAATCAAGAAAAACAGGAAACTGCTAAAATTATTGTTGTAAATTATTAACAAAATTCTGTATATAATGAAACTTTTTGGTAATAGTAAAATAGTAATTTTTGAACATTAAGTCACCTAAGTCGTGTAAAAATTAAGTAACAGTGTAACCTTTCATAATTGAATAAACAAAAATATTTTCATAACTATAACCAACCTTTTTGAAGTCATCATTACGACGGAGAATAATATCAACCAATAAGTCACAGTTCGAAGAGATCGATAAGACCAATACAAGAAATTCCATCAGAGATATTTGTAAGTATAATACACCCAACATCCTACTAATACTAATTGATCATAAGGCTATACGACACTTGAGCAGAAACCTTCGCACGGCAAAGCGAAGGGGGGATTCCAAAACGTGAGAAAATCACGAGTATGCCCCATGTCTCACCTGTCCTATGTAGTATCCTTACTTATTATTAACATAGGTGCAATTTGTGCCTTCTCACTGTAGGAACACACATATCACCGAAATTGACTATACAGAATCGGCCCCCACCCGCGGTAAGCTGATGACTACATTAACGATACATAACTTATTCTAAATAGTAACAGACAAAAGCATTACATAAAATAAACTGAATCCATATTATAAATCTATTAGGTAATTACCATTTTATCAGAAATAAGCTACCAAATTATTAATCTGCTGACATACCGAGTTAGTCATCAACATTAGATGATCATGATACCCGTATGTCTGAAATTAATGAAGATAGTGTAGACGGAAAATTAAAAACGAGCTGTTAATATCAAACAATCACAATCTTGGCACGAATTCGAGTACCACAGAATCAAACGTCAACAATAATAACAGAAATAATTGACAATAATCAATAAAATCCTCCATAACCATAACAAATTCTCTCATAATCACAACAAAATATTAATTACTAACCAACATACAAATTTTCAGAGAATACTATGGAGAGAGGATTCATCGGAGCCTATACAAGAATTCCGTTTATTGACCGTCACGTATGGCACATCACCAGCGCCGTTCTTGTCCACCCGAGTTTTAAAACAAATTGCTAACGACAATCAAGAAAGGTTTCCGAACGCAGCAGCAATCATTGATAGAGATTTCTACGTTGACGACCTGATGACTGGAGCGGACACACTGGATCAACTCATCACCCTCAAAAATGAAATATCCCACATAATGAAATCGGCAGGATTTAATTTACGGAAATGGCTTTCAAATTGTCTACCCGAAGATGAAACCTCAACCAAAGGCAACAAATCGATTGATAATGACCGAGAATCACATCATTCAAGGGTTCTAGGAATTATTTGGAACACAAATTCAGATTATTTCACATACAAAGTTGCGCTGAAGGATGTCCCAGTATACACCAAACGAGAACTGTTATCAGAAGCTTCTAAACTTTTTGACCCTCAAGGTTGGCTTGCTCCTATAACGATCTACGTTAAAATTATGTTTCAACGGACATGGGCAAAAGGTTTAGAATGGGATGATCCACTACCACAAGATATTCTAGACGACTGGAGCAATTTTCGAAATCAATTACCATTGATTGAGTCTATCACTATACCACGATGGCTCAAATTTACTACATCTAATCAAATAAATTTGCTCGGTTTTTCTGAGCATCCAAAAGTGCTTATGCTGCTGTCATATATGCTGCTTGTACCAATAAAGATGGCATTATGGAAGTGACTATTGTATCAGCCAAAACGAAGGTCGCACCAGCCCAAAGACAAATTACTATACCAAAGCTGGAACTCTGCGCAGCACTTTTACTGGCAAGATTAATGGATAGCGTAAAGGGATTGCTATCAGATCGAGAATTATGTATATACATGTTAACCGATTCAACAATAGTTCTACAATGGCTAGAAACACTACCACGTTCACTCGAAGTTTTTGTAGGCAATCGTGTTGCTGAAATTACAACAAATTACCCCAGGAAATGTTGGCATCACATAACTACGAGGCAAAATCCAGCTGATTGTGCTTCCAGAGGCATACTACCATCCGAATTGCTGAATCATAATCTATGGTGGACAGGACCAGATTGGCTTAAATTACCTGTATCCGAATGGCCAATCAAATTTCAACCAACCATCACTTGTAATTTAATGTCATCCCCATCAGTGATTGATTTAATCGTAGCTAACCATTCCAATTTTAATAAAATCATCCGAGTGTTAGCATATTGCAAACGTTTCATTAAAAACTGTGGTTTGAAACCTCAAGAAAGACTTAAGACATTCCTCAATAGTGCTGAAATAAGTGAATCAAAATTAGTTTTAATTAAATATGTTCAAGAAAAACATTTTCATACCGAAATTAAAATCCTAAAAGACAATTTACCATTACCACTAACCAATAAACTCATTAACCTTAATCCTTTTATAGATAAAAATGGTATTTTTAGAGTTGAATGTCGGATTGAACGAGCAACGGTCCCATTTGATGTAAAACACCCGATAGTATTACCCACCGAAGACAACGTCACAGAAATTCTGGTGCGCACAACTCACGAAGCATTACTATGTGAGAATCATACACTTTTGTTTACAACGCTGAAACAAAATTATTGGATTATAAATTGCAAGGCTGTAATTCGACGAGTAATCAAGAGATGTATAAAGTGCTTCCGATATACTTCCAAAATCATTCAACCTATGATGGCCGATTTACCAACTAACCGAGTCACACTTGTCAGACCATTTATGTCGACTGGTGTGGATTATGCTGGACCAATATATGTGAGACCAATTCACCTAGAATTAGCTGGAGATTTATCAACTGATACATTTATTGGAGCATTTCGACGTTTTATATCCCGTCGTGGCCTTTGTCGTGAACTTATTAGCGACAACGGGTCCAATTTCATTGGCGCTAAAACCGAACTCAACGAACTGTTCAAAATTGTGAACGATATTCAAATTTCCAATTTTCTTTCACAGAACCAAATCGATTGGAAATTCAACCCACCAACAGGTTCACATTTTGGGGGAATTTATGAGGCAGCAGTGAAGTCAACAAAGTACCACCTGAAAAGAGTATTATCAGAAGCTCTACTCACCTATGAAGAAATGGCAACGCTGCTGGCACAGATTGAATCCATCCTGAATTCCAGACCAATTTCAAATCAGCCATCTCAAATTGAGTCACCTTTCGAGATGGCAATATCTCCAGAGACTTCGGCAAGAATTCTGGAAAAAATGGCATTTGAATTATTTAACGTCACTTCAAAAAAGAACCAAGTGGCAAACAAACTCATCAGAGATTAAAAACGATGATACCGTTTTAATCCACGACAATAACTTACCACCAAGTAAATGGAAACTGGGTCGAGTTATACAATTACATCCTGGAGCAGACAACATCGTTCGTGTGGTCACATTGAAAACAGCATCCGGAATTTTTAAACGACCTGTAGTAAAATTATCAATATTACCAATTGGTAACTAATGCATGCACTTTCTTGGGCCCGGAGGATGTATAATTTGACGTCACAATAATTTACCACACAATATTAAAAACACAAACCAAAACAAAATCTTTGGCATGCACTAGAATGACGACATCACAATGTTTGCGTACAACACCGATTGTTTATGTTTATACGCAAACAACACACAAAATTATTCTACACACAATTATACTCACCAATTTGCTGAAATTAACATTACCATAATATATTTCCTAAAATTAGAATAATTTTTATTGTATTTCTATTAATTAATTTATTTATATAAAACTTTATACTTACATTTTGTTTGTAAACAAACTAACACATATACAAATGGACATTTAATAAAGTCTAAAAAATGTAATAGAATAATTATAATTAATGTTATTAAGAACAGTACCATTATTATGTACTAATTATGAACAGTGCCATTTGTGTACTAATTTATTGTAATTTAGTACTAAGCAAATGACATACATTTTTTGTAAATCAGCTTGCACTTAAGTTTCAACTGGCGAACACACAACACCAATTAAAATAAAAATAAATTTATAATTATAAATAAAAAACAACCATTTTGTAATTGTGTGTTTGAAATAAATATTTATTTAATTAAATAAAATTAATACCAGCATCCAGCCAGTGATTTCAACGACATTTTATTGTATTGGAAATTCTTCGCAAATACCTGCTACAATTCATTAATTGTGAAATTGTTTATTTAGTTTTGCCAAATTTTCAATCACGACGTCCGCAATTAAACTTTAAAGATGTATAAAATTTGTATTTATATATGAGGAATTCCACGTAAAATGAAACCCAAACAATATTTACAGAAACAGCTTTAAACTGTAAAAGCTACATTTTTTTCGACCCCTTAACATTCTAAATCATTGCTTAATTGAAAAATTATGCAAAATAAAATTTATTTGGAGGAAAGATGGACCAATCTTCACAGATTTCCTAAATTACGATTTTTTCACTATTTTAAATAATCAAAGTGAAATGGAGATTTCGGTGGCTTTTACAGTAAAATTAAAATAAATTCCAGTTCCAATACTTTAATTTAATATTTATATTTGTTTAATTGTTTTTAACCATTGTAATTTATTTGTCAAAAATGGGGAAAATGTTAAAATAGAAAATTTACCAGAAGTTAACAAATTTGTAATTATAAAATAAATGTGTAATATACGTGTAACAGACGAGAAACTAACTTTGTTTTGTCCCGATGCCTAACATACTTATTTTTTGATGCACTAAACAAAATTTTAGCAAATTACCCTAAAACTTGTCAGTCATTGATTTTTTAATAAGCCCATATCCAACTTAATAGTTAAGTACTAACTTTCTTTTTATTTTAAGTGAAGTCGCAGAAAACTGATGAAATATAAGCGGACGTCAAATTATTAAGATTGTACGGTCCCGATGAATAACAGCGTTTTGTACAATATAAATTACCATTTATTTTGACAGTATCGATTATTGATGTGAAAACATCTTTAGCGGCAGGAGTAAGTAAAAAATTGTATAGAAGTCGGGTTACGGAAACAAAAAAGCCGAACAAAAAATATTCCATGTATGTGTATGTATCGACAAGAACAATAAATAAATCAAACGTAAAATCAACGCAAAATCTACGCATACATATGCAATATACAACATCATCCGGCATTTTAAAAACATCGTGAGCCGGAAACAATAAAAAATTAAAAAAAATCCGCCTACTTTAATTTATTTGGTTGTAAAAATATTTTCTATATATGGCCGCAGCAGCAAGTGTTTTTGAAAATGAAAATTACAAGCAAAAGAATCACAAATTATGCGTGTGTAGTGTAATGCACAAACGGCAAACCGGCATTTCAAACCGTCAAATCAAATAATTCGTTATTCGTAAAATTTTTTATTAAAATTGATTTAATTTCATTCAAAAACTTCAATTTTACGGATTTTTGCTTGACGGCCGGCAAAACATAAAATTGGGGATTTTGAATAAAATTAAATTAATTTTAATAAAATTTTCTTAGAATAAGGTGGAACTTATAGATTAGAACTCTTTGTTAATAATTTTCATATTGCAAAGTGAAGCAACTTAGCCAAAAATTGAGTTTAACGTTTTAAATGCCGGTTTTCCGTTTTGCATGCGGGGCAATGCCTTAAGTGGCTCACAAAAATTAAATGGAAGTAGCGAGCTGTAAAACTGCATAATATACACCGACATTGTGCATAATAAAATAATAATTTCAAAATTGTTTAATCGGTACGCTTTGTTATTAGTGTTTTGCCCTACTCCTTTTATAATTGCTATGAATTTACGGTCAACATTTCGCCCTAATAGAACCGCTTTAGTTAATTTATTTTAAATTGATCAATGACAAAGCGATGTATATTTGGTTTGTTCAGCGGGTTTGCCGTGACCATTCACTATTATGGACTCTCGAACAAGATTGCCGTGTATGAGTAATGATATATTTTAAAGCGTAGATGGCAGGTTTAGGTGATTAACTTAACAGAATACTGTACTTTGCTCATGCTCAGTTAATGTCAGTAAGGTTCGTCCTCCAAAATCAAAATCGAATAACTTATTGACTTTTTGAACCAAAAATGTAACTTAGCTTATACACTGAGCGAACATCAGCCGTCTTTATGCAGGGGTTTCTCGGTCTCATCGAAATGGCTTGAAATGATTCAATAGATATTTATACATAAAAGTTTTCACATAAATCTTTTGCAAGTTGAGGGTGAACTCGCTCGTTGTTTTTTGTAAGTTAAAAATATTTCTAAATGATGTAACAGGTATCAACCATACTTACTGGCTAGACACTTTTCAAAACAAAAAAATTCTTTATGGGTTAAATTAGAATAGAAATAATTTTTGTGAGTGTAATTATTTATTTACATAGAGTAAGGTTGCTCAAGTCGGACCTCTTAAGCCATAAAGAGCGTTGTGCGGTCCCTGGGACCACTCTACTTTTCAAAAAACAAAAATTGTCCCCATTCTGTTTAATTTTTTTCTGAAATTTTTGGTATCTTCCTAATCGAAATTTTTAGTATCGTTCTAATTAAACAACAAATAATTAATATAAAATTGTGGTCCGCTGGAACACACCACTCTTTCCATGCAACTTTTTCCACGACGCACTTTACGGGTTAGGAAAAAGTTTTCAGAAATCAGAGAATATATTAGTAAACATTGCTTTATATATCTCCAAATGTGTGAATAGTTTTATTTCAAGTGTATCTATGTGTAGATACATATATGGATGATGTTAATACGTATAAGTAAGAACACATCAACAATGTAAATAAATATATATTAAGCGATATATATATATATATATATATATATATATATATATATATATATATATATATATATGAGGCATTTGCATTTAAATCTCACATAAAAAAATTTAAAATATAATTTTTGAATCATAATTTAATTTATTTTTGAAATAAAAAAAAATTTAAAATATAATTTTAAATGTCAAAATAATTGAATTTTATTGGTAATATTAGTGTATTAGTCATCTTAAAAGTCACAAACAATTACTTATTTCATTATATTGTCTCATTTTAGTTTAGTTTTAGTGTGAAAAACTAATCGAAACGTTAATTTAAAGTTTGTAACTATGAACCGGATGATCGTAAGCCTTATCTATTTACAAAGTGGCGCTTTTATTAAAGGCTAGTTTACTATCTAACAACTTTTACCACCAACCATCACATATTTTGACAATTTCACTTATTGTACACAACTTTTATATAAGAAAAATTGTAAAAAAAACTCATTTTTCAACTTTAAAGCCTTGTAGCGACCAAATTAGGCACTGTCCATTCACAAATTTACACTTGTTGAAAAGGCTGAACCTTTTCCTTTCCGATGGTATATCAAACTTTTTTATGGAGTGCTAGCTGCGCCCTCTACAGGTGAAAATAATTGGCAATATTTGTTGTATTATAACTGCGTCACTAACGGTACTTTTACAAAACAAATTATTGATTAATTTAGAATGGTTTAATGCCTTTCTATAATGGTGTTGTTCTTATTAATGAGTAATACAGAACTCAAAATAAAACAATTTTACGTGACCACTAAAAAAAAAAAATCCCGAAAATGTAAAAACGTCACAATTTCAAAACCGTATAACGGGTCAACCGAAGGTCATATAACTTAACAAAAAAATAGGTACTCAATCATTTTCAATAAGGAACACGATTACAACAAAAAAATTGAAATCGGAGAGGTCAAGGTTGGGCCCCATTTGAAATATAAAATAATGACCCATATATATATATATATATATATATATATATATATATATATATATATATATATATATATATATATATATATATATATATATATATATATATATATATATATATATATTTATATATATATTAGGGTGGAGTGAAAAAAAAAAATTAGGAGGGCCCTGGTGAATAATAAATAAATTCAAAACAAAACTAACATAAGAAAATGGGACAAAATTTAGTTTAAAATAATAAGAGATCAACACACATGTTTTGCACATGTTTTATTGTTAACAAAAAAAAAAAAAAAAAAAAAAAAAAATTTTGTTGTGGTTATCCCGAACATTTTGGTCCTATCCAAGCCGGATAAAGTTAAAGAAAACAGTTTATTGATAAAGTAAACAGCAAATATTATTAATAATTTGCAAATAATAACATTTATTGAACCACATATTGATAAATCCAGTTAATCCAAACCTATACAACCAGGTTCAAATAAATTATTATAAATGTGCCAAATAAATGTGCCAAATAAAGTGCCAACAAAGTAGCTAGTTACTTCAGATAAACATATATGTGTAATTAAAATTAGTGCAAAAAAAAAAAATATAAATAAAACAACAATCAACAAAGTTCCATAATCCATTATTATCGTGTCAACTCAGCCAATATTTAAGTCGCAGATCAACAATCACCAAAGTTCCAGAATCCATTATTAATCGTTTCAACTCAGCCAATATTTAAGTCGCAGATCAACAATCAACAAAACACGAGTCTACCAGTACACCAGTCTACTAAGGTACCAAATTTAATTTCACGTAGATTTAATTTTTTATTTTAATTAGAATAATAATTAGTTTTACTTAACTCTAAGTTTATTCATATCTCTTTCTCATTCATTCGATATTCGTTTTTTTCGTGATTACTTCAGTAAACTTCCAAAATGGTTAAAACTAAAATAAACGCGTTCGACAAATTAAACTCAAAAATTAAAATTTTTAAAGTTAGATTAAATCCAATAACGGAATATTTAAGCGAAATTTCCGATTTAAGTTCAATTAATGCATCCGAAATAAAATGTAAATTACAGCATCTTGATTCTGTATATGGCCAATTTGAGCAGGCGATATCAGATTTTCAAGAAAAAGATACCGATTTTGAATTTAACGATCTGGAGAAATTAATGTTAGATTTTGAGAATTTTGCTCAAGATATTAAAACCCAATTAATGTCCATAAGAGACAAACAGCCAGAATTAAGTCCAATTAAAAAAGAAATTTCCGATACAATAGATATCAAAATTCCTGAGATATATATCCCAACTTTCGATGCAAAGCCGAATGAATGGCTTACCTTCAAGCAAACATTTGAATCTTTAGTACATAATAATATCAATATAAATAATAGTATAACTAAATTCAATCTGTTATTGAAATATTTAAAAGGCGATGCTCGTGCTGCCATTGGGCATATTGATCTAACCCATAATGGCTACATAAAGGCATGGGAAGAGCTCAACAAAAGATTCCATAATCAAAAAGTTTTAATAGATGTTCATATAAATGGCCTTCTGAATTTGCCAAACATAGTTAAAGGCAATAGTCTAGAATTAAAAGATTTATTGAATAAAGCTATTGGTCACACATCTTCCCTAGAAGCCTATGAACAAAATATAAATATGCTAGGTGAATTATTTGTGGTTAATTGCATAGTTCGAAAACTAAATTTTAGTCTTCGAAGAGATTGGGAAACTGAGTGTGCGTCAAATGTCTTGCCTACCTGGTTAAAATTGAAAAACTTCCTCATTGAAAAATCTCGAGTAATTGACATAGTACAACCTAGTTTTACCAAAAGTCAACCTTTAGTGCAATCCACTAAAGCCAATTTTCAAAAACCAATTTTGCCGAACAAGTTAAAACCCAATCCTAATGTACCGTATCGTAGTTCTTCAGTCTTCGTAAATTCCAATTCTCAACAACCCGGTTCTAGTTTTATTCGTACACCTAATAATCTCAATAATTGTGTTTTTTGTAATCTACCTTTTCATAAGTTTAGTGAATGCTCCAAATTTCTAGAAATGTCCACTCACGAACGATATGAAAAAGTTAAGCAGTTAAATCTCTGTCTGAATTGTTTTAGTTCAAAACATTTTACTTCTAAATGTTTAAACCATGGTTGTAAATTGTGTCATCAAAAACATAATACTCTACTCCACCATTCCAATTCATCCAGTTTAGTATCTGTTGTAGACAAAAATCCAATACCAAATCCAATTTCGACTCCAAATTCAGATTCAAACACAAAGGCTAGCCAATCAAATCAAATTGATTCATTCTGTTCACTTCAGAAAGACTTTGGTAAAATTACATTCTTATCAACTGCCATTGTTTTAATTAAAGATAAATTTGGTAAAATTCATGAAGCAAGAGCTTTATTAGATAGTGGAAGTCAATCCAATTTCATGTCGACTAAATTTGCAAACAGATTTCATTTTAGAAAATCCCAAATTAATCAATTTTCTGTTTCCGGCTTGAATGAAAAGCCGACAATTATCAACGAGCAAATTTATTCCGAAATAAGCTCAAAAACCTCCTCTTACAAAGTGCCATGCGATTTCTTAGTGGTAAGCAATATATCAGATGCATTACCACAAACTGCACTAAACATTTCACGTTGGAATTTACCAACAAATATTAAACTTGCAGATCCATTTTTTAATTTGCCAAGACCAATTGATATTTTGTTGGGAGCCAACATATTCTTTCATGTCGTTAAGGATAAAAGAATCCACTTAAACCCTAATTTACCAATGTTAGTCGATACCGTTTTTGGATTTATAGTTAGTGGCAACTATGAATCTAATAATCTGCAAAGTTTTTGTGCTATAAACAATCCCTCTAATAAAGATGAATTACTCCAAGAATCAATTAAAAAATTCTTTGAATTAGAATCAGTGCCAAATCAAACTCTGTTGACTAATGATGAACAAATTTGCGAATCCCATTACTCACAAACCACTTATAGAGATGCTGAGAATAGATATGTTGTTTGTTTACCGTTATCATCAAATGTTTCAAATTTAGGTGATTCGAAAGCCCAAGCATTGAAACGTTTTAATTATTTAGAACAACGTTTAAATCGCAATCCCTATATTAAATCGCAATATTTTCAATTTATGAGTGAATATTTAATACAAAACCATATGAAAATTATTGACGAGAATTTAGATGATCCTAATTCAATTTCGTATTATATGCCACATCATGCTATATTAAAACCTAGTAGTTCCACCACCAAATTGCGTGTAGTATTCGACGCTTCCGCTAAATCCTCAACAAATGTTTCACTGAATGATGTTATGTTAGTTGGTCCTAAGGTACAACAAGATCTATTTAAAATTGTTTTAAGATTTAGGAAGTATAAGTATGTATTTACTGCTGATATTTGTAAAATGTACCGACAAATTTCAGTCAATCCATGCAATTCCAAACTTCAACGAGTATTATGGAGATTCAATCCTTCCGAACCAATAAAAACCTGTGAACTGACAACCGTTACATATGGAACCGCGTCTGCTCCTTACCTAGCCACACGAACCCTTAACCAATTAGCAAACGATGAACGCAAACATTTTCCGATGGCAGCCACAGTCTTGGAAAACGATTTTTACATGGATGATGTGCTCACCGGAGGAAATAGTTTAAATCAGGTAATTAAATTAAAAAATGAATTAATAGATTTGTTAAAAAGAGGGAAATTTGATCTTCATAAATGGAGCTCAAATTCCACAACATTATTAGAAACCATTCCACCCGAATTTCGAGAAACACTTCACAAGGATGAAACTAGTTCACAAGAATCAATCAAGGCATTGGGTATCGAATAGAAGCCTAACGAAGATATTTTTATTTTTAAGGTAAAGGATTTATTAACTAATGCAAGCCTTATTACAAAACGAACTGTTTTATCCGATATTTTAAAAATTTATGATCCAATGGGTCTCATATCTCCTATTATTGTAACCGCTAAGATTATTATACAATCGCTCTGGAAATTAAATTCTGATTGGGATACACCCGTTCCTAACGATTTGCGATTAATTTGGTTAAATTATAAATCACAGTTAGCTAATCTAAATAAATTAAGTATACCTCGATGTATTATAAACTCTCAACCAGTTTCCATAGAATTACACGGCTTTTCTGATGCTTCAGAAAGGGCTTATGGGGCTTGTTTCTACGTAAAATCAATAGATGAATTCCATAATATACAAGTGTCCTTATTATGCAGTAAATCGAGAGTTGCCCCTCTAAAGACCCTAACTATTCCTAGGTTAGAGCTTTGTGCCGCCCACTTGTTATCAAAATTATTAAGTCCCATTTTAGAATCTCTGAACATCCATTTTGACAAAATATATCTCTGGTCCGATTCTACGATTGTGTTACACTGGATTAAAATGTCTCCTCACCAACTAAAAATATTTATAGCAAATCGGGTGAATCAAATTCAAGAATCAACCAAAATTTGTTCATGGCAATACGTTAATACTCTGGATAACCCTGCCGATATAATTTCTCGTGGTCTCATGCCTGCGGAAATAAATGAAAATAACGAATGGTTTAACGGTCCTGATTTTTTACGAAATAATATTTTAATCCCAACAATCCCAAATATGTCGATTGATCCTAGTGCTCTAGAATTAAAACCAAGCGAAAATTTAAATAATTTTTTCCAAAAGAATTCTGATCCGTCTTTTTTATACAGATACAGTTCATACAGTAAGTTGATTCGCATCATAGCATATTGCAATAGGTTTATCAAAAATTGCCGAATTAATGTTAAACAATCCAAGGTTGAAAAATTAGACCAAATTAGTGTAAGGCAATCCGGAGCCCTTACCATAGAAGAGTTAGATATAGCGTTATTTATCATTATAAAAATCATTCAGACAGAACACTTCAAATCTGAAATTACCAGTATTTCTAAAACTGGAAAAGTTTGCAACAATAGCCATCTCCAGTCCCTTACACCATTTTTAGATAACAATCAAATTCTTCGCGTTGGTGGTAGAATAAAAAACGCAAATATTGCATATGATGCAAAACATCAAATTGTACTACCTAAAAATCATTATTTTACAAAACTTGTTTTTAGACATGAACATGAAAAAAATTTACACGTTGGCCCAACACATTTAGTTTCAATAGTACGCCAAAAATTTTGGCCAATTAACGCAGTAAACACAGCTAAATCAATATGTCGTTCTTGTGTTACGTGTTTTAAATTCAAGCCCATTATTTCTCAACAATTAATGGGTAATCTTCCTGTAGGTCGTGTTACGCCAGCAAAACCATTCAATACAACCGGCATAGACCTGTGTGGTCCTTTTAATATTAAAAATAGATCAATTCGCAAGAGTCCACCTCAAAAAATTTTTATTGCTCTTTTTATATGTTTCTCCACAAAAGCTATCCATTTAGAAATAGTGTCAGATTTATCAGCTGACTCATTTATTAATTGCCTCAAACGTTTTTTGAACAGAAGAGGTAAATGCAACACTATCTGGACAGACAACGCCGGTAATTTCATAGGTTGCAATAACGAACTTAAACGTATGTTCAAATTATTCCAAGATACGACGCCCGATAATAAAATTATAAAATTTTGTGCCAATGAACAGATTAATTGGAAATTTATTCCCCCTAGATCCCCAAATTTTGGTGGGTTATGGGAAAGTAACATCAAATCCGTCAAGCGTCATATCAAGAAACTTGCATCAAACACATTACTATCATATGAAGAGATGAACACACTGATTATACAAATAGAGGGAATAATTAATTCCCGACCAATAACTCATATTCCTAATGATCCAAATGAGCCTGAACCGCTAACACCAGGCCATTTTTTAACTGGTGGTTCCATAGTATCACCACCAGAACCCTCATTACATGAAATACCTCAAAATAGGTTGGCAAATTGGCAACTAGTAACTCAATTAGTTCAAAAATTTTGGAAGAGGTATTCTGTTGAGTACCTTCATACACTACAGCAAAAATCAAAATGGAAATTGAACTTACCAAATATTGGGATAAATGATGTTGTTTTGCTATCTGATACTAATTTACCTTCTACTAAATGGTTAATGGGAATTGTTGTTAAAGTGTACCCAGGCCAAGATAATAAAGTACGAGTTGTTGAATCCGGTATATACAATCCGGACAAAATCCGGTATATTCAAACGAGCCATAACAAAACTGTCAAAATTACCAATATCGAATGATTCAATTAATGAGGTCAATAATATCTAAGTAACATGTATTAGCATAATTAGAATTAAGGAATTTTAACATAATGTACCAATTAAGAATTTGGTTTATATACAGTCCACAAATATTGAAAATTTATAAGCTTACTAAAAATATTTAAACATTTCATATTATTTATAGATTTTAATCATTTAATGAATTAAGAATATTTTAAAATTAATTAACGAATGTAATCATTATTATTATTTGTTGAAAGTTAAACCTTTCAAGAGGGCCGATATGGTGAATAATAAATAAATTCAAAACAAAACTAACATAAGAAAATGGGACAAAATTTAGTTTAAAATAATAAGAGATCAACACACATGTTTTGCACATGTTTTATTGTTAACAAAAAAAAAAAAACTTTCCATTAAACCTATATACATAATCAAATATACATATTTTGGTTTTCCCATTTCTTTCTCTTCTTTCCTTATATACTTATTTTTCCCCTTCCAATATTATAAATTTTAGTTTTAAGTTTTTTTGTTATTATGTAAACCTACACACACACATTTTTTAAAATTTAATATATAAACCCAAAAAAAAATAGTTATTATTATTAATAAATATATCGTTTGAAAAGTAGTTTCGTTTCGTTTTTTTATTTTATCCAAAAAAAATTTGTTGTGATTATCCCGAACAGGCCCCAAAAACTTATCTTTTAGTGCCAAAACCACCTGGTCAAAATATTTTTAAAATTCATTAATATTTACCGTTGGTATTTTCTATTTAAAGTATGATTTTTGACGTGGTAACGTTTTACACCGCATATTCAGAAAATTGATTCGAAATGTAGCCCTTGGTCGTGTGCAATTACTCATCAACTATAAGCACTACCTTTAGTTTAAAGGTCTGATTTCGCGCGATTTAATTGCTTGAACCAGTGTAGCGAGAGAATGGCTCATCCGATCGGAGATCGGATGCTGTCAATTTTTGCGTAAAAAACCAGTGGAGGTTAATTTATTTTAAATTAATTTAATTAATCTCCACATAAATTTTAATTAAAATTACACACTACCAAATAGCGATTTACAATGCTTGAAAGCACTGTAGCAACTAGCAAGACAACGGCTCATCTGATTGGAACAATTCTGATGTCAATTTGTGCGTAAAGAGTCTGTGGTAGATAATTTATTGTAAATTAATATAATTAATTTTCACATAAATTTTAATTAAAATTTAGATCTACAAAGTGGCGATTTACAATGCTAGAGAGCACCACTGTAAAGGGAGAATGCCTCATCTGAGGAGCATCCGTTGGCAGACACGCAAAAATAAAGTGTCGTCCTAATATGATCAGCACACTGGACGAACTTTCACTGATTTCGGTTCAGCGCAAGCAGCGCATATCAGTAGGCACTTACCTGGATAGAAGCAAAATTCTAAAGACGTTTTAAGCGAAACACAATTGAGGGTAGATTTTTAAATTCATAATTGTCAAAAAAGTGTAATAAAATATAATTTTGGAAAGGTGATGCTCGAAAAAACTTTTAAAATGGCATTAGTGAAGTAGTTTTAGAAAAATAAAAGTACCTACATAGTTTGGCTACTACATGGTCCAAATCACCAAAAAAATTATTTTCTAAAAAAAAAATCAGGGCTTACACGACTTTTAGCAAGAAAACGGGAAATCTGAAAAGCTCCCAGTTTTTAATAATTAACATTATGCAGTAGTTAAATTTAGTGTAGTCTTACATGCTGCATCCATATTTGTGTATTGATGACAAAAATGTTATTATAAGGCGAATCGATGTTAAGGAATGTAGTTTTAGAGAAAACTATTATAGTGAAATAATTTTGGGGGAGAACATTTTTATGGAAATATGTTCAATCCAATTTACTGATTCGGTTATGTCCATTAGATACAAAAACTCATTCATCTTTGTTAAGCCCGATGACATTGCGTACAGCATACAGACAACTTTGATTGTACAAATGGTTAAAATTAGACAAAAGGTTCTTAAACTCGGCATTTAAATGGGGACGGACTCACTTACCCAACTGTGTACTTGCTTATTCCACATAACGCTTTTTAAATCATCAGCGACCACCTTGACTCGTGTAGATTGGCTCAAATCATCAAAAACAGATTTAGGATGCTAAAACGTACTTTGATTTTGATTGTTGCCATGATAACTAACAATAAAGTTTCCATAGTAACTAATAAACATAAAAATATTTGTTAAAATTTGCGAAAAAACAAAATTTATTGGTTTCTTAATTGCTATTTGTATCAGTTAAATATACTTTTCGGTTCATTTGCTTAATCAAAAATATAAAAGGTACGTAATTTGATTATACAAAGCTTCATTATACAAAGCCATAGTCTAAAAAACGAAGCTTTTATAAGGGAATTTGAAAATTACTAAATTACAATTTTAGATTTCAGAATGGAATCAAATCAAAATATTTTAGTTGAATTAAATGATTGTCCAATACTTATTTGTGCCAAAAATCTGGAAGAAACAAAACTACCAACTATTAAAGATTTATTTCATTATTATGAATACATAAGGCATAATAAAAAAAATCAATGTAATTTTAACCCCTCCAAGAAGGACATCATAAAAGAAATTTTAATTAAGATTAACTCAATTTGGAAAAAAACAGAGATTCGTACAATAGGCGATCACACCACAACGGGTTTAATAAATAATTATATTTCTGATTTACAAAAGCTGCGGAAACGTAAAAGATCGAACCCAAATTCACAAAAACTATCAGAGTCTATAATTTGCTTTAAAGATAAAATTAATAATCTTCTTGATTTGGCTTCTTGCAAGTGCTCTTTATTTGAAAATTGCGAATGTTCTACGAAGTCTCGAATTTCTAGAGATAAGTTTAACTTTTTGCAAGATCAAAGGACAAACAGAATTCGATCTATAGAAAATATTAAAACAATTCACCCTTGTTCGGACTATGAAGAAGATTTACCGCCTCCAAAAAAGAAATGTTTGTACGATTCAAACGATGAAATGGATTTCGAATCGGACACTGAAACGGAGATTGATAGCGAACCTGATCATCCCCAAACAAGAATGGCTCTAAACAATTTTGCTAGAGCGTGTGACAGGTACAAAATTTCCGATAGGGCAGCTGCTGACCTTGCTTCTTGCGCCTTTGCCGACTTGAAGCAATATTTCAATTTAAATTAACCTGATGAATCATTGGTTATTGATAGACACAAGGTTCGAAGAGAACGACAGGCGAGCAGGAATACAATGGTAAATAAGTCGTTTACCGAGTCTAACATGTGGGGCCTTTATTTTGATGGAAAAAGAGACAAAACAATGAGCAATATTAAAGATCATACATCAAATACATATCATCGTAGAATTATAAATCAGGAGCACATTTGTTTAATTAAAGAAATAGGATCCCACTATATCAGCCATGTGTCGCCTCAATCAAGTGATGCTTTAACAATAGCTAATGCCATTTTTGACGAATTAACCGAAATAAAAGCTCCTCTCACTAATATGTTAGCGATAGGTTCTGACGGTATAAATGTAAATACTGGTTGTAACGGGGGAATTATAACCTTCATTGAAAATCGTTTGGGAAGTCCATTACAGTGGTTTATTTGTTTACTACATTTCAACGAGCTTCCATTGAGACATCTCATTAAAAAATTATATGGATGTGCAGTGGGCCCCACCTCCTTTTGTGGATCAATAAATAAACAGCTTCAAAACTGTGAGACACTTCCAGTAATAACGAATTTTGAAAAGATTGAAGTAAATCTGCCTAACATTGATATAGAATCTTTAAGTTCAGATCAAAAATTTCTTTGGAAAATGGCGCAGGCTATTTGTACCGGAAACTGTAGTACACAATTATCAGCAACGAAACCTGGAAATATGTCACTCTGTCGGTGGCTTAACACCGCAGCTCGATTTTTAAGTCTGTGGGCGTCGACTCCTAAACCAACGAATAACTTGAGAGAAATTGTTATTTTTATTATGAAAGTTTATTGCCCAACTTGGTTCAGAATTAAGCTGTTTGATAAGTGTATTGATGGTCCAAAGCACATGTTTTCAATTATTAAAAAATCGCGATACCTGCGAGAAGATTTGCGCAACGTAGTAGATACTACAATTCAAAACAACGCCTTCTTTGCACACCCAGAAAATATTTTATTAGCAATTCTTGCAGATGAGCGTCAAGATTTGAGGAACAATGCAGTAGAGAAAATTCTTACATTAAGAAATCAAAATATTAATAATGGTACAAGCACTGTAAGAAAATTTAAAATACCGAAAATCAATTTTGAAAGTTCTAGTTATACGGAAATGATTTCATGGGAACAAAATTGTACTGAACCACCTCTTACAGTTATGATGTCCGAAACTGAAATCAGACAATTTTTAGACCAATTTATGCCAGAAAAAGATATTTTTAAGTTTCCGTGTCACACGCAAGCAGTAGAAAGATGCGTAAAGCTTATTAGTGAAGTTTCCATGCAAGTTTGTAATGACCAATCAAGAACAGGCCTTATAAGATCTCTTTGAGACAAAATCGCAATTTAAAACTCATCCCTTGATATAAAACTAATTTGTATTTACCATGACTTTTTGAGTTTTAATTTGTTAAACTAATAGCTAATATGCATTTTTTGTGTAGAGTTAAATATCCGCTTAGTAGTCTTTTAGCCTATTTTTAACCTAGATTATTGAATTAAATTAATTGAACTAAATTAATTGTTTTTTTTTCTGTTTTTTATGACTGTAATTTCTGAGAATAACTTTTGGAACGTTACTACATGGGCTGAAACATTTCCTGTTTTACAAATAGGTGGCGCTGTAATTAGTTATCATTAATTAATTTCGAACATAGAATCATTTCATAAGCAACAAAATTGAGGTATATTTTGTGAAAAATCGATGAATTTCAAATTCGTGGTGCAATTCATTATCTTTATTTGAACTTACGCACTTTATTTTGAACAGCAACCGATACCAAAAATGATATGGATCTAACTTTAAGCGAGTCTAAACCATCCTTTGAAATGTTGGAAAATCGTTCGATGAATTGTATTGAGTTAAATGGAGATTATATTGGACATTAAATAAAGACATTGCTCAAAAAGATGCGTTTTTTTACCAAAATGTAAAACTGTTCAGTGGATGTTGACCACGATTCCTGATCATTGTTTTTGTAGAATTGAGCCTTTAATCTAATTGGCGTTTGAAAGATTCTACAATTGCGCAAAAATAAATAATTGGCAAAACACGAAGATTATTTTCGATTTTTGCATGATGTTTTGGACGATGCTTCATTTTTGATTTTTGAACGATTTGGTGGCGATTATTCGCAGCGCCAAATGAAAAATTGAAAATTATGAATTTAAAAATCTACCCTTAACTGTTTTATACTTTGTAAGATAACAAACAAACATATTTAAATGTATTTCATCTCAATCCATTTAGAACTTTCTGTTCTACATAGTAAAATTTACTAAGCAGTGCAAATTTTACACGTAACTCTTACTAAGCCCCAGTTTGTATTTACTAATGATCAGCAAATGTGAAAAGTAAAAATTTATGGAAGTTACAAAGCACAATGTAATATTTGATAAACTATATCTTCAGTAAATGCAAAGCGCTTAGGTGGCGCAAAAGTTACCGTTTTTTTATCAATATTTACCAAGCTTTTTTCCAAATATCGCAAATCTTTTTTTTTCAGTGTATACTCATGAGTATCATTCGAAACCTTAGTGAACTCGACTTTTATTTATTGCAAAAAAATTAAATAGTCTGCACACATTTTCTTTAATCCCATGAAATTAAAAAAAATTGAAATCGGTACGACTAAGGAAACCAGTACCTTAAGTCGTACTACCTGTAACGAAATGCAATGGAGTTTGATCCTAAGAACAAAAAAAAAATTCAATTGCGGAAAACCAAACCCCAAGGCACGTCAGTTATTACCTACACCTATTCTAGTTCTAAGCGACACTAAAGCTATCTAAATCTTAACCTATATTATATAAAAAAAATGGAAAAAATGAAAACATTTCAAATACATAGTTCACTATTAAATTAACGAGAGCCATAAAAATATCGTTCGTACAAATACCGCTTGACCTGGATTAAATATTTGACGTCTGTTGCGAAGGTTATAACGCTGGGCACATTTCTGATAAGCTACTTTTAGATAATGTAACACCTTTTCCCGAACTACATTTAGACGTTCAGGTTTCGAGGCCACATACAAATAATTATTATCGGCTTCTTCGAGTAATCTCCGTAGCTCGCAGTCTGAACCATGTAAAATCATATGTAGCCCGAAAACTAAGAAATGAGGTGAAAACATTGTAGATGAATGGATCAAATTGTGCAGAGTACCACCAATTTCCGAAACATGAATATCCCATTCAGTATGGTTATCGGCAGAAAGGATGGTACGATTCACTCGCTCAGACGAGTTACTTTGAGGAGGGTAAATTGGCGTTCGATTATGAGAAACTCCATATGTCTGTAAAGAAATGCAATGGAGTTTGGTTCTAAAACTAATAGAGATTCTTATATGCAGAATATGAGAGGAGGCCTTCAGTACCGCTTAACCGATAGGACTTTTTGATCTATTAATGATCTAATCTCTATAGTTGTACCGCTTGGGAAGATACATGGAATAGACTGCGAATAGATCCTGAATCTGTGTTATATCACAAAAGAGGAATTGACGAGTTACAGTTGGTTGATCCAAGCGAACCCAATATGGCATTCCAACAACAAAATTATTTTAACACACCGCATGTTGGCGAGCAGCTAGCCGCATTTCAAAATGCTGCCGATGGCTCATCAAAGCCGTGATTAACAGGTGGGACGTATCAGCCAAATACTAATTTGTCTCGACCAGTCAACAATCGAGAGTTAATATGCTTTAATTGTGATGGGAAAGGTCATACTTTCAATGATTGTCATTATGGTCCCATTCGTTGGTTCTGCCATAGATGTGGCATGAAAGATACTGTGTTCGCTAAATGCCCAATGTGTTCGGAAAACATCCCGAGGGGTCAGTGGAGAACTGGGAACCATGGAGCCCCGAAAATAGTTTGACCCAGCCAAACGAGACAAGAGTTGGTCCGAACAGAGGAAGCAACCAGCAACACCGACCCGGAATTGCGAATCCTGGCTCGTTAAAAATTTTGCTAGTCAAACTCGTTAAATTTATCCTCATTATTCTAATTATACCCTATATGTCCCCTGCTAAAATTAAATAAATATTATGATTTAAACAATTATATTTTATTAATACAACTATATCTTCATTTACAGTCAATACAAACATATTTTTTGTTTTTTTTTGTAACCGCATACATCATGAATCCAAGACTTGCAGTTTAAACATTGAATCATTTTTTTCCACGGATATCGTTGCATATTTTACAAAGCCAATCATAGTTATCACTATTCTTCTCCTTTTCCGTTTTACATTCTTCTTTTTGTAATTTACGTTTACAGAATTTTGCTTCATATCTTCTTTATTTTTGAGGCCGATCTTGTACGGAGAAGAAGTTACTTCCTTCGATAAGGTTGTGCTTTTGCGGTTTTTTATTAAAACGTGGAACTGGAGCCAGCATATTCAAATTTGTTTTTATTTCTCTCGAAGTCTGATGACAAGTTGGAGACTGAATCTGAGACAATAATATCAACAGTATCGACGCAAGTATTTCAATTAGTTTTGGGCCACTTCCGAGACGTGATGGATACGTAATTAAAATGTTCCAGTGGTTCACAAATTATAAGTGACTTAATCACTATTTAATTAATCAACAATAATTTTAAACTTAATTGATTTACTAATTATCTTTAAATTTTTCTGCATATCACGAATACTTATGCATCAAAATCGAAAATATGAACCACAAATACTCTTGCATAATTGAATTTATTTGAATTACAGTTATTAATTTATTTATGAATTTTATATAAAATAAAACGTTATATATAATTGAATTAAACAAGACAAAAATAAAATCAAAAAATATAATTTTCATTGATTTTTTATTACAACAAACATAAACGTTACTTTAAATTTGCTCATCACAATTACTAATGCATCGGATAGTAGTATACTTTCTGTGAAAATACATATGTTAACTTAAATCAATCACCCTGTTTATTGGCATGGTGAACCCACAAAAACATTTTTGATTATACGAGATATGCTGGCCATTAAATTCATATATCACTAGCTCAATTCCATATCGTAGCAACTACACAACAGGAAAATGCCTTTAAAAGTTTAAAGTATGATTTTACTACAGTTAAACCTCTTTAATCGGACCACCTTTGGGACCGTTTGAAAATGGTCCGATTAAGAGGTGGTCCGATTATGGAAATTGAAAAAAATATAAATAAAATTAGAACACTAATAAAACGATAATTGGAAGTATTGTATGTCCATTAGGTAGCTTCGACATTAATATACATGGGCTTATGCAAAAACTTCCAAAAATTCTATAAAATTGCCGCGGGAGACGTAAAATAGGAAGTAAGTTTTGTTGCCTTTTTTGTTCGGATTTTTCGAAATGAAAGCATATTTCGTTTTAGCCTTTGGCGCTAGCCTAACTTCTATTTGTTGTAGTGTTTTTGCACTTCAATAGGAGATAGCAATTGTATAGGTGCTACTCCCACAACATTAATTAGTTCGTCTCCATCAGATGATGAGTTTCATAAGAAGAAATAGTTTGAAATCAAGAAACTTTATTTCGGATTCGTTTGATTAAGCAACGGTTTCTAATTCTGGCTCCTCAGATCCGTCATCAAATCTCGCTTTTCTAAAGCAATTTCCAATTGTTTCAGGTCTAACCTTGGTCCATGCCTCGGTTAGCCAGGAACATGCATCTGAGACATTAACTTTTTTTTTAGGAATCTTCCAACTCCATTTGATTCATCAATAGCTACGACCAATCGATTCATTAACAGATTACGATAATATATCTTGAAGTTTCTAATGATTATCTGGCCTAAAGGCTCTGTTCATTACGTCACACAACTCAAAATAATCTGTCGAAAGAAATACCAGTATGCAGTACTTTTAAGTAGCAAGAATAATACCGTTATAAAATGTTCAAAATATGTACATATGTAATTTATACGATATACATATGTTCATATAAGCAGTTACATTTGTAGAAAAATATACTAGGCAGAGGTGAATAACCGAATGACTCCGAATTCACCGAATGAGGTAAATAATATCGGTGAATAATACTCTGATTTCCTTCAAACTTTCTCTATTTGACTGTGTATATTGTCAACTTATTGGATTGCGTTGTGTGCTGGAACACAACATTTCATAGTGATTTCCTCGATTTCAGGATGATCATTTAAAAAATATATAATTGCTGAGGCCATGTGCGAATTTTTATTCTTCGGCACGCAATAATCGGACCAAGTAATCAGTTTTTTAAAAGGCGATGTTTCAAAATCTGAAGCGATATTGGATAGCGATGTTGATTCGGAGATAAAAGATGAGCCGTTCGATTGTACTTACTTAATTTTGATAATTTGCAGGGCCCACTTAAGTTTTGGGAATAGGAAGCAAATTCTGCAAGTCGGAACATAATATGGGTATGTCAGACTCTTAGTTCGATATTTTTGCTGCACGCATCTGTTCCTTTATGATGTTATGATCGTATTTCTCGAGTCATCTTATTGTCTCTATAGTTGCTACTTTAAAGATTTTACAAACTGCATATCGGTCTGACCGAGGCTTATGAACGTCGAGGCTGATTTCTGTGAACGAATATTCTTCTTGCGACATTTAATCGTATAGAAATCAACATTTTAACGATACACAAATTAGGATCCAAGTAATGCTTTTTCGTGCTCGACCGACAGTAATGAGACTCCACTGTTGGGAATGATGAAATGTGGCCTATTATGAAAGTTTTATCCGTATTCGACATCCTGTCCCTATTATTCATCCCTTGTTTTGAAGACTAAACAACTCCACCTAATTTTTTTTAGTGTGTGCCGTATATACGGGTGTTTGCCTAGTGGCTAGAGTACCAAGAATATTTTTCCTCCACCCGCCAGCTTGTAGTTTACGTACATTTGTTTCCACATTGCTAAATTTCGATGCATTTTTCGAGTACAACTATGCAGCGGTTACCAAGGTCATCTCGGTTATCAGTGGTGAAAAGAAACGTGGGTTTCTATCATCCATTAGACATCAACAGTATTCAAGAAGCCAACTTGATAGTCGAGAACATTTACAAGGTAATTTGTTTTATTTTCCAATTTTTATTATTCCCTTTATTCGGCATTAGTTAACGTTTCGGTGTATAATTCCTATTTGTATTTAAATTGTCGTAATTTAAACCCAGTTAATCCCAATTTATCGGTTGTATTCCAATTTTATCGGTTCGATTATTTATCATGGAGACCTTGAAAAAACGTAAAAGTATCATTACGGGGCAACTCACTAAATACATAATTCCATTACGACGAAATGTAAAATTGCCTTTGTAGAAGAATTGGAAATAAGATTATCGAAAACCCATGAGTTATACAAACAATTTTAAAAAATTGAAGACTAAATATTCAATATTAAAGATAAGGTGGTCCCGAAAATGGACACAATAGACGATATGTATTTTCCAATAGTGGCAGCAATCCAAAAATTGATTAAAGAAAAAACATTAAACCCAGTGACAAATTTAGACCAAGATGATATGGCTAATATCTCTGCGAATATGTGCTTTCGATCCGATTTCAAGTTACCACGCCTTAATCTCCAAGTACTCGATGAAAATGTACAACAGTGGCAATCATTTTACGATATTTTTATATCCACTGTACCCGAGAACAGCAACCTGCCTCCGGCGTATAAGTTCAAATATCTGCTGGGCCAATTACGGGTTGCTGCCTATTTGTCCAAATGAAATTTCGAGTTGATGACGCTAATTATCTGGAAGCGATTACCCGAGTTACCAAAAAATACGACAAAGGGAAGCCTATAATCGAAACCTGGGTTTGTGATTTTTTCGCAGTGACAAAATTTATTAAAGCCTTTTCCAGTAATGTTATTTGTGCACGATTTCAAATCACTTGGTCCAAAAGCGGCGGAACGAGATCCATGAATGATTTTATTAGCCAGCGATAAGTTGGATGCAGAAACGAGACGTATGTGGAAATACGAAACTGCAGAAGACGAATAGTACCCTACAATTTACCAATTCCATGACTTCCTAAGCAAGCGAATGGATGCATTAATGGAGACGGCTCCCGAGCGCGTGAACCCCAGAGATAATTATAATCATACGAGTCAAGCCACAGTGAAAACGTTTCACTCAAATGCTCAGTTATCTAGTTGTCCAATTTGCCACATAAACCATGGATTGTTTGATTGCCCAAAAATTAGAGAAATGTCCGTCGAAGCACGAAGAGAGTTTATTACCAAGGCGAAAAGGTGTTTCAATTGCTTCAGTATTGATCACATTCTATTACCAATTACAAAAAATTGAAACACTGCTGGAAGTGTTCAAAACGTCATAACACTCTTTTCCATTTTATGTCAAATAGTAGCATCCCCAGTTCCAATCAAGGTTGCTCGTTACCAAACGAAGCCAACAGCAATGAAGCTGTTACCCGCCATTGAAGTACAAGATAGATTTGGTAATTGAATCCATTTTCGAGCGTTATTACTTATTAGATTCCGGCTCAATGCATTAATTTGTTTCGGAAGATTTTATCAATCGGTTTCAAGTGTCTATAGCTTTAAGACTGACACAAAAATCAATACACTTAATAGTTCGACAGTCGGGTATTCGAGGGGCAGGTCGAATTTAAAAAGTAGATCTCGTGTCGATAACAATTACACCATTCAATTAGATGCATTGATCATATCCACAATATCGTCTAATTTACCGCCTGTTGAGACCACGAATCTGCAGCTCCATCGTTTTGAAATATATAAACTACTAGCCGATCCATCCAAACCACTGAAAGTTGACATATTATTAGGATGTGAACCATTTTTCCAGTCACTTGAGGAAACCAAGTTCATGCAAAGTAACAGGAATAATCTCATTGCCATAAATTCAAGGTTTGATTGGATAATCACAGGCCGACTGAACGTCAATAACCAATCATCCAGCCTTAAACCAATTCCCGAATTCAAAATCGACCGGTGAACCACATACTAATATTTCCCAAATCGCAGCGGCAATTGAAAAATTCTGGAAAATCGAGGGAATATTACCGGTTTCAAAATTGAGTATAGAGGAAGAAAGAGTCGTCGACCTATTCAATATACGATTACGGTTTGTTTACCAATTAAATATAGTCCTCCCAAGCTGGGTAAAAGTTGTTCACAAGCAACTAGGAGATTTTATGCCTTAGAGCATCGCGGTTGCAAGGGTTTAAAGAAAGCATATCATCAATTTATGGCTGAATACCTACCATATATGGTCTATAAAGTATTCTATCTGCTACATCTCCCGGTTATAAAGGTGTCCGGCAGTACGATGATTTAATAATCGGACGAACTATCCAAGATAATTTGTTAAATCTGTTAATTTGTTTCCGTAAACACAAATAAATATTTTGTAGCCAATGACTACCAGCGTATTATTTGGATGGTCACCTAAGAAACGGCGTCCGCACCAATTTTAGCAATTGGATCACTCCACTATTTGGCACATAAATTCAAAGAGAAACTTCAGGAGGCCAGTGATGTTCTAAAAACGAATTTTTATATGGACTATAGGCCAGTACGTTCTTGCCTCACACTTAATGTATGAGGTGAGAATTGTATTTTGTAGTTTGGTCGTAGCTACCTGCTACCTAATACAAATTATATTTATATTTATCAATTCAACTTCTATTCACCTATATATTACAAAACCGTGTCAATCGACAAATATCTGCATTTGGATTGATGCCAAATCACTTATTCATGCATGTACACATAAATAAATTCAATGTTTACTCGTTTAAAGCTTTAATTTGTGAGAAAGTTTACTGCACTGCTTTATATGTTCTACCTAGTAGCAGCAGCAAAAAAAACATGATATCATCTCCTGAATAACAATGTAACTGTATTGGTATACTGCTGTACTCGAATAAAATATACCGATTGTCCATTTTACAAAAATACGATTTTTTCAATTCTCTTCTACGTATATTTAATATAAATAATCTTAACTTTCCAATTATTTTCTTACATTACTTTTTGTCGTATAAATGAGATGAAACTCTAATAGACTTAAAAATAATCTTCTTAAAACTAATACCAAAAAAAAAAAGAAAATCTCAAGACGGAAAGCAAAATAAAAACTTTCAATATTGTTTCCACTCAAAAAAATTTTCTATATATTTTCCGAAATACAAAACAAAACTCGAAACTATAAAATTTCGTAAATAAATAGGTAAATAAAGAAAAATGCTTTTTTTATACACACATACTCTAATATCCAGATTTAAAAGTAAATAAAAATGAAAACTCAACCATAATTTATTATATACATGGCTGTAAAAAGAAAATTAAAATTCTCCTCTAATCGTTGTACCAACCGTGTTTTGGTCCCTGGGAAATGGGAGACCAAAAATCGTTTTCCCTATTTTTTAGCTCTCACTATGTTATAAGCACATACACACTTAAACAATATAAAAAAAAAAAACTGGAGAACGGTTTTCTCTCCAAAAAAAAAAAAAAATATTTTCCCCAGCTGCAAAACGTAAAAGCTTCTTGTTTTTTTTAGCATTACTACAATTCTCATCTAAACATTGGAATTTACGGGAAACATCAAATCATTCGAATCGGTCGAAAAAGCACAAACACACACAGTACACGTAAATGTAAAGCATAATATATAGTGAGGAGAATAATATAAAGGTATGGAGAGTGAATTAAGTGAGAAACTACAAATACATACTCAAACAATTATTTGTTTTTGGCATGTAGCCGTTTTTCGATACAAAACAATCTCATTTCTCTGAAATGTGAATGTATGTAGAAAATGGGTTTTCAATGTTTTTCATTCAACAAGTTATATTCAGAGCACCAGCGAATATCAAACGTTTTCGTTTTGTTATTTATTTTGTAAAATTTTCAGCGAGTAGCAACAACAACAATCTCTTATGTGTAAAATCATGAAAAATTAAAAACCAAACACAGTTTTTCCATCACAATACACTACAGCAGATTTGTATCTATATACATATATCATGTATGTAGATAAGGATAAAAGTCCTTTTCTTATAGAATTTTTTGCATATATGGGATAGTAATCACTCCGTTTACATTTTTAGGAAAAAACTATCGCTCTAAAAAATAAAAACCTAGAGGTAGATTATGTTATTGGTGTTGTTGTTTTTGCTGCTGGAATTTCCTTTGAATCCTTATTTATGATATATGGGTCTATTATGAAAGAACATCCCTTGTTTTGATTTTGTGTATTTTAACTCCCAGGGGATACTTTAGGAATTTTTATTTTTTGTTAAACATTTTATTTTGAAATATGGTTCCGTTTAAGTACAAAATAAAGGAATATGAAGACATTTTTTTATGTGTTTATCCTTTCCGGTATAATAGCCCATCACTTTTTCGTAAAATTCTTTGAAATTTTGCTTTTTACAGAAGGATGAGCTTTATGTTTATATTTGTTTAGCAATATTATATGAAGGCAAGTCTTCATCAAATTATTCTTAAATAAGTTAATGTTAAATTAAGGATAATTTGGTTAATGCAAAATCAGAAAATTTTAGTAATTAAGAAATTGGGTTTCAGAATTTGTCACGCCACTTTTCTCTGAATATTTTAAATCGTATTTTTGGAAATTCCACAAATTCGTTTAAAATTAAATCTTATGAGTTTAACAGAATTTTAACGGTAGTTGTTTTGTCGCGTCCACACTTAGCTGACAAAACAGAAACAAAAACACAATCTTTTACGACAAACTGAAGAATGGTAACATTTAATTTTGGAAACTGGTCAGCGATTTTTTGTCTTTTATTTTATTGTATTTTGTTTCCATATTTTGCAAATTGCAACGTGTCTAGTGTGGCGTCAAACAAATAAAAAACAGTAATAGTGGAGAAATGCAAAGTATTTTATGGTTTTATTGAGATAACCAAATTTATTAAATTTATTTAAGTATATATTTACTAAAATTTTCAAAATTAAAATCGATAAACATACAAAAACATATATTTTTATTTTGGAAAACATCAAAAATTGAAATAAAATGTATACAACATTTCTTTCTTTTTTTTCTTAACCAATATACAACATAATTAATCAAATTAAACAAACAAAGTAAGTAAAAATGCAATTAAATATAAATATAGGTAGCAACTAAATAACTATAGTACATAAGTACATATATACAAACAAAGCAAAATCAATTATCAATCAAGCAATGAACAAAAAAGTCAGTAGTTTCATTACTCGTTTTAAAGGCTCTAAGTGGCAAACATTTCAACACAGATTCAAGTTGGTTGAACAGTTTGATTCCGCGGTAAAATAAACTTGAGACAGTTTATACAGATAATTTGGTAAGCGAAAATGCGCAGCATCTCGATTAGAACGTTCCATTATCTCATAATTAGTAGTTAATACGTTATTACAATAACCAATGCGATACTTTATTTTATATACCAATAAACGGTTGAGATATTGGCAGTAACCTATTGTTATAAAGTGAAATTGTTGGTGTTCTCATGCTAAGGCAATTGATGGTTTTAAGGGCTTAATTTTGGTAAATCTGTAGCTCATTCAATTTGAATTTTACCTGTAGATCCCCAAATTTGTATTAGGTATAATAAATTCAATATACGAAAAATATCAATTTAGTGAAACTGCATGGGGAACAAATTTCCCAACTCGCCGGAAGACTGCTACATATATAGGGAGCTATATTCTATTTTATAGAGTTTATATGATGCATCCACTTTAAGTTAAAGCTAAGATGCAGCCCGAGGTAGCAGATATTCTCTACCCTATTGATTTTTTTTTTCCGAATTTACAATAATTTCCTCAAGGTGAAAAATATCGGTTGCCTAAGAGAAAATATAAATTTTGTTTTTGATTTATCGCTCATGACATAGAAAAGTGACACAACTCAAAAAATTGAGTTTTTCAGATAATTCGCCAAAAAGATGCGCAATGATCGATTTCATAACCTGACATAGCGACATTTTCATATTTATTTTACAAAGCTAGAGACGGCTCAATTTTCTGATCTTCCTTACAGATTAGTGCGTAGTAAAATCGAAATAAGCATTTTTGTCTTTTGCTCTCCTGAAAAATTCGAAATTTTGAGTTGTGTCACTTTTCTTTATCATGTGCGTTATTAAGACGAAGTTTATTAACTGGTAAAGTATTAACTTAAGGTTTTCAGATCAGATTTCATTTGTAATTTTAAGTTATATCTGTCATTACTACCATATTGCCGCATCGTCTGCGAACAATTGAATTTTACCAGAAAGATTCAGAGAAAAAATATCATTTATATAGATAGTGAATAGCAGAGGCCCTAAAGTGGAGCCTTGTGGTACTCCACACTTGAATAGCAGCTCTTTAGATTTATCGTTTCCTAATTTGAACGTAGTGTTTTCTATTATTCAAGTAATCTTGTAATAGCAAAAGAGCGTTTTCACTAATTTCAATACTACTTAAATTATGAATTAAAAGTATATGATCTATGCAATGACATGCTTTCGCCAGATCAATGAAAATGCACGAAGTGCACTTTTTAGCTTCTAGATTATTGTATATAATTTCCATTAAATTCAAAATAACAGAAAAAGTACTGGAGTTTTTCTGAAAACCAAAATGGTTAGGGTGGATTAATTGATTTAAATTCAAATAGTTCTCCAGTCTTTGCTGGACAGTTTTTTCAAAAATTTTAGAAAACGTAGGAAGGACGGAGATCGGTCTATAATTGTGAATATCCAACTTAGACCAAGATTTGAATATTGGAGTTATACGTGCTATTTTTAGTTCATCAGGTAATTTGCTGGATGAGAAAGGTTCGTTTATAAAACTGCACAAAACATTTCTTAATGAGTTTTATTGATATAGAATCCCAGCCCGATGAACAAGATGACTCCATGCTAGAAATAATTAGCTTAATTTTTTCGGGTGTTGTGATTTCAAACTTACAAAATTTGGTGGTTACGTTACGATAAGGTAGAATGTTATAGTTAATATTGAAACCAAATGACATACCAATATTTTTGAAATATTTATTGAATCGGTTTGTAACTTCAATGCGACTTGTGACTAATTTATCATTAATAATTAAGTTAATAGGGTCTTGTGCCATAATATTACCATAGACAATCATACTAGATTTCTCATTTCATTATAACTAAAGAAAAAAACAAAACTTCTGATAATTCCAATGTTTTCGTTGTGTTGTGTATTTTCTAAGGCAATGATTTTAGAATGCGTTGCAAATATAATACGTATATGAAATACACTGATAACATTTGAATGGAATTTTTTTTTTTTTTTTTTTTTGTGTTTTTAGTCAAATGAGAAATCTATTATGAATGTCTATAGTATTACCACAGAAAAGAATGAACAGATATGGAAGTTCTATGTCAAGTATTTACATAGAATATGCAATCAAAAAAATGTATTCCTGCTCTAATCTAACCAGTTAAGACAGAGACAATATAATTCAACATTACATATTTCGCTTCTCTTCTTTGTATAAAAAACAAAAAAGAAGAGAAGCGAAACATATTATTATATTATATTTTCCCTGTCTTAACTGCACCCTAATTCTCTTAAACATAAGATAATGTGTAAACGTAAAAACTTGTTAAAAGCAACGCTTACTTTTATCCGTTTGCAATTTTCGATTTGAACACTACTAAATCCATATCGAAAATATAATACAATAAATATAATACAATAATATGTTTCGCTTCTCTTCTTTTTTGTTTTTTATACAAAGAAGAGAAGCGAAATATGTAATGTTGAATTATATTGTCTCTGTCTTGACTGGTTAGATTAGAGCAGGAATACATTTTTTTGATTGAATATTCTATGTAAATACTTGACATGGAACTTCCATATCTGTTCATTTTTTTCTGTGGTATTACCATTATTTAAGGTTTCATTAATAACAGATTACATTTTTTTAGGTGTTCATAAACTGTCTTCTAATAAATTTGTGTAGTAGGTATTTGGTTATGCCCAACGTGCTCACGCGTTTTCTTAAATTACAAATAACCACTAATAATTAATTAAACTCAAAAACTCAAAACTAATCACTTAATTTTAACTTAGAACTATATAGTTTATAAGAAAGCTTTTACCAACTTTATTTTTCTTATCATTTTTAACTATTCTATTAATACTTTCTTTTCCAAACAAATTATTATTTTTTTTTTTTTTGGTTGTCCTAATTGGATCAATTTAAAAATACTTTTTCCGTTTTTTTTTTTTAATTTCGTTTTTTGTTTTTGGTCCATCCAATTCTCTTTAATTCTATTCGTTAATTGACCAGTTTTTTTTTTATGTCCCATGCCCAACCCAAAAGAAGAAAAATAAGTGTTCCCATATTTGCATTGTCTTCCCCAGCCAGGGGTGATACAACGAGATATACAAAAATACAAAATCTAATTAACCCTAAGGTGGTCATCTTATATTGTGACTTTCGTCACATATGCAAAAATTGTTTAGGTTCAGCATTACTTGTACGATTTGCAACTTTTATTATTTTTGTTATATGATTGTGCGATGTGAACCACTACATCCTCATCATTGAAATCGAATGATGGAAATACGCTTATCACGATATCATTCAGAAGTTGTTGTTGTTTCGACGATTCCACTACATTTTCTAGAGATTGAATTTGGATATTGTTGAAACTTTGTCGTCAAGTTGGTTTATATTTTTTTGAACGTTAGATAACCCATTGCCAAGACTATTAACAGTTTCACTCAATGTGTTAAATTTCTTAGATAAAATTGTTTCCGACGTATAAATTCTTTCAAATATGACCTTGCTAGCAGTAAGAAGATCTCTCATCATATACGGATTTTCTGATTGAAATATTTCTGCTAACTTAGAAGAGCTACGCATCACTGGCATTTTAGACGCATTATTTTCGGTTGGTGAATCAGACATTTTGAAAGATTATGACAACTAACTATATGATTTCAAAGCAGTCCGAAAACTTTATGATTATAAATATAGCACGTTTAATAAAACTTCACAGTTATGAATGTTTTTGTTTTAAATTTTAGTTTTTATGTTATTATTTTTAAATACATACAATATCACTCTAATTATTATCTATTGTCAATTAATTCAATTAATCAATTCTATTACTATTTCGATTATAATTGCAAGTGGTGCCGAAATAAATGTAATAAATTTTTTATTTGGTTGTTCACAGAAAAAAAATATAAAATTCACTGTTTTAAATGAATATCTATGAATCAAATTTAAGTTTTCGTTTATTTATTAAGTACGTAAAAAGATCACAGTAATTATTAATGATTACATATAACTTTGAACTATTTGGGCAATTAAATTAGTTAATATTTGATCACATAATTTAACTAAACATTTTTTGCTCTACATCAACACGAATAAGTTACTCGGTAGCCATATTGGAAAAAATTAAATAAATTTGTTTTTTAAGAAATAAAACACTAAACCACTATCGTCAAGGAGCTTCCAAATAAAATAATTAAAACACAAACTTTCAATTTTTTATTTATTAGAAATTAACCACCGTGCTTTTATTTTTTCATGTGATGAAACCGGACACCAATATTAAACTGCATGAGTAATCGATAATAATAGAATAATTACATATATAGGTATACACGATTTTAGAGACGTAATTTTAAAGAAAGTAGCAGCCGGAAAAAAGTAACCAAAAATATGTAACGCAATGAATGTGCCCGTGATGTTGCTGGCAAAAATCGAAAAAGTATATTCGTTTTAATTATACGATTCCAATAAGAATTAAAAAATTCTATAGGATTCCAATTAAAATGTAAATGTATTAGTAATTTCAAATAAACCTTTGAGTATTTTATAATGTCGGCCAAATAACAAGCAATCGTAGAGATTTGGGCAAGGTTCAGCTATGTAGGTCATACGTATAAGGCGATTTATGGAGCACATTATCCAGAACTAGCTGTTTCCAAACGGAGTATTTGAAATCTTGTTATTGACTGTTTTCCAGTTAAAATATTGAGCATATATTGAGGACTTCTAGAGGTTTGGGCAAGGTTCGGCTATATAGGTCATATAAGCAAGGTAAAGAGCATATTATGCCGAAGAAGTTTTTGCGAAGACCCATAAACCAGCACTATCAGACATTTAGGCAAGGTTCAGCTACATCGGTTGAATATCTTTTATTTGAATTCCTGGTTTGGTGATCTGCAACGAAGTATCACCCTTTTGCAGTGATGATAGGCCCACGGCAATAAACAGATTTTACTAGCTTCTGATTTGTATGTCTTCTAGACTTTATAATAATAACAAGAGCTGGCGGAGCATTCAAACCGACGTAGGATTTGATATACTGTAAAAATATTGACATTTTCTCAAAAATAATCAAGAAGATTTGGACAAGATTCGGTTTCATGAATGCCTTCATTTATTTTTCCATGAAGTTTTATATTTTTCGAACCACCAATGATAAACCGCTCCGTACCAATGATAAATAGTTCCCACACACTTATACGTTTAGGGAAAAAAAGTAAATAAAAATCAAAAATGCAAATTTAAATTTCGAATTTTTTTATTTAATAAACATTTTTAATAATTTCGTATGTCTGATTTTTATTCCTCGAATGTAATTGAAGTGGCTGTCCTCGTATGTATAGTATAGCACTAATACTGTGATACATATAGATTAGGGTGTGTGGGTTCACCGTTGTTGTTGATTTTTTCGCTGATCCAGAATTCAATAAATCATTGTATTAATGCCACAAATCGTTCGGGCGTTTTACGTAGCACGTGTAGTGTCCGATTGCTCCAACCGTTGGTGGAAAAATGTAATTTATTACACCTTTTAAATGGAGTGTTTCGTTTGAAATTGTGATTGAATTTTGTGTTGTGGTAACAAAGCCTAATATTTAATTTGGTTTCGACGGCTGCACATCAACAAACAACATTTTATTTTGGATGATAATTTTATTAATTGACATTTGCTCTTTACACGCACACAACATTTTAATTTTGGATATTTCATTTTTGCTGTTATTTATTTAAAATCCTTTTATGTGAACGATGAATCATCGATTGGTAAAAAATATCGGAAATGTTGCATTCGGAATTTAATGAGAAAACATTGCCACTTCACTTAATTCGAGGCTGAAAGCATTCTAATAATAGATATGTCCTTTTTTCGTAAACATTTCTTCCGAAACCTTGCCTCTCTAGCAGTACTATAAATTGTAAATAGTGGTGATATTTTTAATACGCGATTATGTAACGTGGAATCCAACGCAATGCAGTAAAATATTTGACTTAGGGATATTTGACTTAGAAATTTTGTTCAGATAATTTTTGGGCGAATATCGTTCAATCACGTGCAGACCAATATTATTCACAGAGTGACTGTTTAAATTTCATGCTTTTGCTCCACATTTCCTCTGCGTCATATCGTCGTCACAATATGTTTTGACACCTTTTTCTTTTTGTTGTTTCCTTTGTTTGAGACTGGGAGTTTATAAAATTTCGGAAAATCGAATAGAATTTAGGAGCAACAAGATTGTTTCGTTTAACAACTCAACGAATTTTCCTATTTTCAAAATGTTTCTATCTAGATATTGGTTCTTAACCATATTGAACCAATTCTCAGCATTGGAATTTGATAAGCGTCCCTTAATGCCAATAAAGTGAGAAAAGCAAGTAGACCGCAATGGTAAATAAGAAAAGTATTTCTCCAAGGGGCCCAGATGAAATAGTTTTATTAGTTTCAATTTGTAAAATATGTTGTGCAATTTACAAAAAAATAAATCTGTCCGTATACAAGAAGTGCTCGCGAACTTGTGTTAAAATATTCAGACGACTATATATCAATAATTCCAGATACAATTTTTGTGTAAATTGCACAGAAAATAGCCGAAACCTCCAAAAATCTGGCGGTATACGAATAGTACCTACATATGAATCGCTTGAGTTGAAATATTTATACGACTTTATTTAAAAATTCCAAATTCATACAATTTTTTCTTCAACAAATGAAACTTATTACTTCATTATTTCGGGCTGACAGTTAAAAATGTCATGACAGTGGCTAGTAATAGTAAATCCTGTCGTTACAGTGACATACGGGCTGATAGTAAAAACTGTCGCGACAGAGATAGTTTAGTGTTGCCATCGCGTTTTTTCGGGATGAGTTTCGAGCTAGCTTCACATACATCATCTTTGTTGCGTCCGAAAAATCAGCTGGTCGTTGCTACCAAGCAAATTGATCGCAACCTGACGATACATTTGTTGAACATCAAACTCGAATAATCTGAACTTCAGTAAAATAATGACAAATCGTCTTGCAGTTTCGACTCATAATCAAGAATCTCGTTTCGATGAACAAGTTCACTCAACCTTTCATTAGACCTCAGTTGGGGTCTTCTTGGTTGCTAGTTTCGGCTATTGATTTATAATCACTTAATTTTATTGAACCACCCAGCTTGCTCTCCTGAAAAAGTGCTAAATTTTTGCCCAGTCGAATTCGACCAGGGAGTAGAAGGTGCCTAAATATGCCAGCCCCCAACAACAAGTCAATCTTGTGATGTTTAAAAATATTAAGAACAGATAAAAACTTAACATCGGATGGAACGTTTATGGTTGATGTTGCTTTTAGAAATACTGTATTGCCAATCCCACCTACATTAATGATCAACCTTCGCAGTTCCACTTTCAACGTTTGAACGAATAGTTCGTAGATGAAATTTGTATTGGTACCATTCACTATCTATTAGAGAAACTTTATTTATTTCAACTAAACTTTATTTCAACTTGCAAATTGACCCTTAACTTAAACTTCAGCTCAAACCCCAAATTCAATGCCCAACTCAATGTTTAAACCAGCATATATACAAAAAATTGGTAAATATTTATATAATCAGGTATTTTTGGTCAATTCGTATTGCAGGTACCCGACCCTCTTTATTTGCAGGCTCCAAAAACTTTTCAAATTTCCACCTTGATCATAGAAACAGATTGGCGAACAAAAAATCCAAATCGGACAAGCCGTTCTCGAGATACCATGGGTCACATCCAGACAGACGGACGGACGTTTATTTTTTTGTTGCTTTTTCAGACTCAGGGACTTTCATAATTTCGAGAAAAGTGGTCTTGGACCAATAAAATTGATGGTCATTTTTGACAGGGTTTCAATACTTTGATCTTTTTAGATCGAAGTAATTTTACTTGCCTTAGTCTACATCACATAAGATAATTTTTCTATGGAATTGTTTAACATTTTCTTATTACATTCAACCATTTTGAAAGATGTTTCTTTTTCACGAAATTTGCTTTTAATTTTTCATTATATTATGTAAACGGTTTTCAATAATTTTCATCGTACAACACAATATAGAAAGGTTAGGCGATACGATATCTTGAAAGCGCTTTATCAAGATTCAAAATTGAAAAAAAAAAATTAATAAAATCAAAAATGCGGGGAAGTTAATAAACTTCAAACAATATGCTTCCACGAAACGTATACAAGTATGTACATGATCCGATACCTATATTGAGAGCAAAAAGGTAATCGAAAATAATTGTAAAACGTAACGCGATAATAATCGTCGAATAACTTAAAAATATTTTTTTTGCCATTTTCAAGCATAATAGTAAATTAATAATGCGCGTGTTTTCGAACATCTACCATCGTAAATTGTTATTCCAATCCGCTTACATAAATATTTATGCATACACCTTTCTCTGTAAATTGATAATTAAATTTTTATTTATTTGCATGTCGTTTTGTGTTCCAAAACGGTAGATTATTCATGGGAGATTTTACATCGTGTAGAACTGGAACCCTATATTTGTAGATCAAAAATATTGTTGTAATTTGTTCTATGTTCAAAATGAAAATTTAAATTCATAACGAAGCAGAGAATGAAAAATTGTATAAAATTGGACCATATGGAATTGTAATACTCAGAATGAATTTTTTTTTTCTAGTTTTGTATATTTCTATTGTACGATAGTTCTGTATATTAAAATTGTTGGTTCTATAAATATATACAGAAAATAGTACTGCTGCTTTATAATATACCATAGAGTCAAGTCAAATGGGAAACTTTAAACATAATATTGACACAGAAATTGATTCAGGTTAAATTTATTTCAATATTGCAAAAAAAATAAAAAAATAAAAGTTAATAAGAAACAAATGATACCTTGGTGAATTTTTCTTTCTTTAGTTTTCCTTTTTTTTTTTTTGTAACATCTACCCCATTGATGGTTACACAGGAATGGGAGTTAAGGTGGGAAGAATGATTTATTGATAGGATTCGTAAAATTTTTATTAGTAATGAAATATTTTATCGTAAACATTTAAATTAAGTTCAATTAACACTCATATTTATGAAATTTATGTAACTAAAATCATGATTAAATAATTGAAAATTAGCATTTGAACTTAACCTTATTTCAAAATATTACTAAATATTTAGATTTGCAGAAGATCAATTCTAAGCAGAATATTTTGCTACATATGTACGTGGTAACAGAAGAAGGGTTCTAGGGACACAGAGTACATAGTGTCGGAACTATGCCAACGTTTGTTTAGTCTACATTTGATGTTTTTGTAATTAATCTTAACGATTTTATCGATTGGTTTCCACTTTTGTTTTTAGCATTAAAATAATGGCTAGGGTAACAAATAATAATAAGTTTATAAGTTATACATAGAAATACAAATCATATATTAAATCCTTGGTCCTAATTTGAATTTCGTTCTTGAAAAATCATATATTTGAAGAGTTGTTCCCTAATCTTTGTACTCTTCATCATACTTATGTACAATGTACATACTTGTATATGGATACATTTACATATGCGTTAATTTCAACGGAAACAATCATAAAAATATGATACCCCATATTTTAATGTTTGTAATTAATAAAAAAAAAATTAATTTATTTTAAGTTAGTTTATTTGTATTAATAAATACTACAATTTAAATATTCAAATTTTTAATTTTAATTTTAATATACTTAATTAACATCTATAATTTACTGCTTAATTTTGTTTGAAGCGAGTTTAGTGAATTTTTCGAGATTGTGAATAAAATAAACAATAAAAAATTAACACAATACAAGAATTTACAATAATTCACAAAATCCCTTACCACAATATTCACACTATTTTACTATTACTTATAACTTTTATGTCGCACAAAATCACTTTTTAAATCCTTTGGCTTAATCTTTAGACTATCGCGTTCCAAATACGAATAATTCATTCTCTAGATTGCGTTAGCAATTATTCAAATTAGGTAAATTTAAAATATTTTTTTTTTTTTCAATTATTTTTAATTAAATAATTTAAATTTACATGGTTTCTAGGTTTTACAAAATAATTATATTCCAAAAATTCGTTAGGTTTTGTGCAATCTACTTGTTCCAGGATTCGGATAATTGCTCTAATTAAAGAGTTTATCCAGAAGAAGAGTAAAACAAGAAATTTAACTAATATTTTATGTGGGGATATTTTTGATAAATGTGATAATAATTTGAATCTACCAAATTTAATTAAAAAAATGTATAAAATTTGATTTTAAATTAACTAAGTTCGCATAATTGCTATCGCTTTCTGAAGCAGACACGAATACTGAAACGCACCTATAATCAAATCAAAGTTCTATAATTATCATCACAATGTAGAACAGTTTTAGCACGGAAAATTTTCATTTAATGAAATTAACTATGACACCCTAACCAAGGCCGCACTAGTAGTATATTTTACGCTATTATTTAACTTATTCTATTTTCTAACCTTAGCGTCATCGCAACAATATTTCTCTTTTTATTGAGTTTGGTGATGTACAAGTGGTGCCATTATTATGTAAATGTTAAAATAAAATTAAAACATCATTGACATTTTAAAAGTACGTATAAACAAATAAATCAAAATAAAATTAAAAATTAAAATAAAAATAAAAGAACAATAAAATAAAAAAAATATAAATGTAAATAAAAATAAAGTTACAAATTAAAATGAAATTAAAAAAAAACAAAAAATAAAAATTAAATTAAAAATAAAAATAAACAAAAAATAAATTACAAATTAAAAACAAAAATAAAAATCTAATACAAATGAATGCAAATAAAAATACAAATAGAAAATAAAATAGAACAAAAATTAAATAAAAATTAAAATAAAAATTAAAATTAAATAAAAATAAAAATAAAAATAAAAATAAAATAAAAATTAAAATAAACATGAAAATAAAAATAACATAAATTAAAATTAAAATAAAAATAAAAACAAAATCTAAATAAAAATAAAAATAAAAGTATAAATAAACATTAAAATGACCATGAAAAAAAAATACAAATACAAGTACAAACACAATAAAAATAAAAATTAAACTAAAATTAAAAATGAAAATGATAATAAAAATAATAATAAAAATACAAATAGAAAATAAAATAAATACAAATACAAAAAAATTAACATAACATTTAAAATTAAAATTAAAACAAAAATAAAAATATGTACACTTAAAATAAACATAAATATAAAAATAAAATTAAAAATAAAAACAAAAATAAACATACAAATTTATAAATACAAAATTAAAATTAAAATAAATATAAAAATATAAATATAAGTTTAAATCAAAATAAACAAAAAAATTAAAATGAAACTAAAAAAAAACCACAAAAATATTTAAAATTAAAAAAAAAAATTAATTAAAATTAAAAATATAAATATAAATTTAAAAAAAAAATAAACAAACATTAAAATTTAAATAAAAAAAACAGAAATAAAAATTTAAATTTAAATTTAAATGCAACTAAAATCAAAAATAAAAATAAAACTAAAAAATAAAATCTATATAAAAATAAAAATATAAATCAAAATAAAAATAATCATAAAGTAAACATAAAAATAAAAATAAACAAAAAATTAAAAATAAAAATGTAATACAAATAAATGGAAATAAAAATATAAATTGTATGTATGAAATGAAAATAAACATAAATATGAAATAAAAATAAAGAGAAATAAACATTCAAATAAAAAAAATTAAAATTAAAATAGACATAAAAATGAAAATATAAACAAAAATTAAAATACAATGAAAATAAACATAAATATAAAAATAAACCTAAAAATAAAAAAAAACATACAAATAAAAATATAAATTAAAATTAAAATAAACATAAAAATAAAAATGCAAATATAAATAATATGTACATACTATGTATAAATTTAAATAAAAATAAAAATTCAAATTTAAATAAAAATTGGAATAAAACTGAAAATGGAAATGAAAATAAAAATAACAATAAAAATACAAATAAAAAAAATTACTTAAAATTAAGTAAAAAATAAAATAAAAATTCAAATAAAATAAAATAAAAATAGAAATAAAAATTTAAATAAAAAAAAATAGAAATCAAAAAAAAATATAAATTTAAAGAAAAATAAACATAAAAGTACAAATAAAAAGGAATTATAAATAAAAATAAAAAAAAAAAATTAAATAAAAATAAAAATAAACATAAAACTTCAAATGAAAATAAAAATAAAAACAAATATAAAAATACAATGAAAATAAACATAAATATAAAAATAAAACTAAAAATAATAATAAAAACAAAAATAGACATACACAAATTAAAATTAAAATTAAAATAAATATAAAAATATAAATATAAATTTAAATCAAAATAAACAAAAAAATTACAATTAAAATAAAAAAAAAAATAAAATTAAAATGAATATACATATAAATATAAATTTAAAAAAAAAAAAAAAAAATTTAAAATTAAAATAAAAAAAAACAAAAATAAAAACTTAAATACAACTAAAACTAAAAAGAAAAAGAAAACTAAAAAAGAAAATCTATATAAAAATAAAAATATAAATCAAAATAAAAATAAACATAAAGTAAACATAAAAATAAAAATAAACAAAAAGTTAAAAATAAAAATTTAATACAAATAAATGTAAATACAAATGAAAATTAAAATAAAAGTATAAATAAACATTAAAAGGAAAATGAAAATAAAAATAAAAATATAAATACATACAATGTAAATAAACATAAATATAAAATAAAACTAAAAATAAAAATAAAAACAAAAATAAACATTCAAATAAAAATAAAATTAAAATAAACATAAAAATAAAAATGCAAATATAAATATGTCCATTAGGGTGGAGCGATCTTTCTTTGTTTTTCTAATCGTTTTAGCGGAGTGCGGAAAAGATGCTCTTTAGAGATAAGATTAAAAGTCATTATGGGCACTTTTCAATATTTCGTATTTTAGTACTGCCCCAATGGAGGTAAGGTTTAATAATTAGGTATTGTATAAATTAAATCAAAAATTAACCGTTTATCCATGTCCTCAGTTTTCTGACACTTCGCTGGTCGCTTAAAAATTCTCTTTCTTTTGTATGTACTTTTCGGCTGTTATCACAGGAACATTTGAAAAACGTTTTGCCTTTGCATGTTGCAATATCAAATATAATCTTGCTATCGGCTTTGAATCTTAGTAGTTTATCTTTATATTGCTCAATGTTCTTTCTACCTTTAAATGGTTTAATTAAGCAGACTTCTATACTTGTTGTTATAAACTTTAATCCACGCAAAAATTGTACGGTGTTCTACAATAGGTATTGATGTGTTTTGCCACTTTTCTTCCATTTTTATTGTAACTATTTCACTAGTATTATGCACCTTTATATTACTTTTTCTCTGTGCTATGTGAGGCTTATATGTATAAATAAATGTCCTCGTAAGTAGGTAATACGTTATTTAATAATCCAGCCCCCGACCCAAATATAAGGAATTTAATAATATTACTACGCAGTCCCAAAGTCATTATTGTTTCTAATTTTAAAAAATTGATAACTAAGAATATTTAACATCTATATTTTATTTTATTTTTAGTGCCTTTTTTATAATATCGTAAAATTAATTATAAAATACGAATTGTAATTATTAAAAGAAGCCATATACAATTTTGATTTTTGGGAATTTTTATTGGCCCTGGGGCAGTACTAAATCGCTATATTTTTTCGAAATATTTTAGCTCGGCTTCAAGAAAGTGCTAGAGCATTTACTCCATAGCCCGCGAAAACGGTATTAAAAAAATTAAAAAATCCCATACAATAGCGCTCCACCCTAATGTCCATACTATGTATAAATTTAAATAAAAATAAAAATTCAAATTTAAATAAAAATTAGAATAAATCTGAAAATGAAAATGAAAATAAAAATTATGATAAATAAAAATTCAAATAAAATAAAATAAAAATAAAAATACAAATATAAATATGTACATATAAATTTAAATAAAAATAAAAATTAAAACGAAAATGAAAATAACAATAAAAATACAAATTAAAAAAAAAATAATTAAAATTACATAAAAAATAAATTAAAAATTAAATAAAAATTTAAATAAAATAAAAAAAACTAGAAATAAAAATTAAAATAAAAAAATATAATATAAATTTAAATAAAAATAAACATAAAAATTAAACTGAAAATAAAAAAAAACCAAAAATAAAAATAAAATGAAAATAAACATAAAAGTACAAATAAAAAGAAATTATAAATACAAATAAAAAAAATGAAATTTAAATAAAAACAAAAATTAAACTAAAACTAAAATTAAAAATAAAAATACAAATAAAATACAAATACAAATCGTCGCCGTAGTTCTATCTTGGTGCAGAGGAAACTGGGAATCGTAGAAAGAAAAATTAAAAGCGCAAATGTAAAGCATAACAACTTTAATCGATTTGGATCAAAAGATCATAGTTCAAATGTAATAATAATACATACTTGATAAGATCTTCTAAATAAATTTTCGCAAATCGGAACGAATTAAGGTCGTATTCCGGGATTCCACTCTACAAAATAAAAATAAAGCTTCAAATAAAACTACAACCAGAGCCTTCTAGAGTATAGAGCCATAATCATTATGACGTAATTTTAGAAGCTTTTTTAGTAGTATAACTTTTCACTAATTTCCATAGGAATCCATAGTAAAAATGGTGTTTTTTAGCTTCAAGTTTTTCACTGAAAAAAGCAAAAATGTTACAAAATTTTTATACAAAAGTGTTCTACATATCTTTAGCAACAATATACAGGAAGGGTTTATTGGTATTAAGTAAATATTAATTGCAGAAATATTAAAATTAAATTATTTCTAAAATATATTTTTCGAACTTTCATTTTGAAAAATACATCAAAGTTGTCTCTGACGAATTAAAATAATACTTGCTACATTTATCTTTAGTTTTACTAGTGTACGTTAGATGTCTCAGATTTATACAGAAAAATATGAAAAAAATTGTTTAATCACAAAATTATGACACGTTCTTAATATTTTGAGAATTTGTTTTGCTTTTCCTACAATTTTTTAGCTTAAATTTCCCCAAGTGGCGATTTTTGGTACGGTTTTCAAAATGTTTACTGCCCACTGCCATCTATGTATATTCGCTTAATGCACAAGATTTATAGCAAGCTTTTCTTTTTAATTTGACCAGAAAGCTGTTGTTATGAACCTTTTTTTATATTTTGGTTTAAATAAATCAATTATTACAAGAAAATGAAAACGATTTACTTAAACGAGATTTATATATGTTGAAATTCAAACATTTATGAAAATATTTCAGAAATCATAATTAAGAATTTGCAACGTTCTCATTTACAAATTTGTCTTCGGAAAAAAAGTGATTTCCCATATGTTTTATGTGTTTTACTATGAAAATTTTGGTTTTTTCCTCGTTTCTAATTCCCTTATAAAAGCTTCGTTTTTTAGATTATGGCTTGTATAATCAAGGTTGCTTTGCTACAACTCGTGAAAAATCAAAGCAACCTTGATTATACAAGCCATAATCTAAAAAACGAAGCTTTTATAAGGGAATTAGAAACGAGGAAAAAACCAAAATTTTCATAGTAAAACACATAAAACATATGGGAAATCACTTTTTTCTTAAGACAAATTTGTAAATGAAAACGTTGCAAATTCTTAATTATGATTTCTGAAATATTTTCATAATTGTTTGAATTTCAACATATATGAATATCGTTTAAGTAAATCGTTTTCATTTTCTTGTAATAATTGATTTATTTAAACCAAAATATAAAAAAAGGTTCATAACAACAGCTTTCTGGTCAAATTAAAAAGAAAAGCTTACTACAAATTGTGTGCATTAAGCCAATATACATAGATGGCAGTGAGCAGTAAACATTTTGAAAAACCGTACCAAAAATCGCCACTTGGGGAAATTTCAGTTCAAAAATTGTAGGAAAAGCAAAAGAAACTCTCAAAATATTAAGAACATGTCATAATTTTGTGATTAAACAATTTTTTTCGTATTTTTCTGTATAAATCTGAGACATCTAACGTACACTAGTAAAACTAAAGATAAATTTAGCAAGTATTATTTTAATTCGTCAGAGCCAACTTTGATGTATTTTTCAAAATGAAAGTTCGAAAAATATATTTTAGAAATAATTTAATTGTAATATTTCTGCAATTAATATTTACTTAATACCAATATACCCTTCCTGTATATTGTTGGTAAAGATATGTAGAACACTTTTGTATAAAAATTTTGTAACATTTTTGCTTTTTTCAATGAAAAACTTGAAGCTAAAAAACATCATTTTTACTATGGATTCCTATGGAAATTAGTGAAAAGTTATACCACTAAAAAAGCTTCAAAAAAATACGTCATAATGATTATGACTCTATACTCTAGAAGGCTCTGGAAAAATACGTCAAATCAAACGTTTTTAGAAGTCATGTTTTAGTTTTTAGATTTTTATGTTTCGAAAAGGGTAGTAGTAATTTGATTGATTGATAAATTTAGAATGTACGACAAAGCCTAAGGCAAGTTTCCCGGATATGCCGAGTCCATCGTACACACTTTTTACGAATAACAAGATCGAAGGAAAGAAAATGTATGTTAGAATTAAAGACTCGACCCGGTTCCAGGCACCTTGTTAATATTTTTTTTTTTAACACTTACTAATCACAAGACAACACAATTTTTTCTATTACAGCGCCCCATTGTTGTAACCACAAGATCTAAAAGCCTTAGTGTTTTTTCCTGCGTTTCCACTATTTTTCCCATCAGCGAGTCACCCAAATTTGTACTAACCTTAGCAAATGTTGCTTGACATCGCCTTTGAAGTTGTCGCGTCTCTTCTTTCTTGTCTACTCGCCCCCATAGTGATTAAACATAACATTTATGGAAATTAATTTTTCGGTTGTTGTTGTTTTTTTAAGATATAGGGTGTCAAATATATATATAGGGTGTCAAATATATAAACATTTCTTGAGTTGGTGTTTATTTAATGCTATGAAAAAAAAAATTAGAATTATCCGATAATTATAAAATTGGGTTCATGTTACAGATATGAATAGGGATTATAAAATAGTTATAAAAACGGTGCCACGTGTCAGTTTTTCCTTTTGAAAATAACCGTCGAAACTTTCGTTTTGAAGTAGACATACTAAAAAATCATGACAACATCTCGTTTCCTTTTCTTGCAAAATACGTTTAAATATAAAGAACTTGTAACTTGTCATACTTAAACGTATTTGGCAAGAAAATGTAATCTTGATGCTGTCTTGATTTTTTAGTATGTTTAATAGAACTAAATTGCAAAAAAATTAAAATATAGTAAAAAAACAAGCAAATACGAAAAAATTCGAAAAGGAAAGTTTCAACGGCCATTTTTAAAAGGAAGAAATAAAAGATGGTACCTTTTTATAATTATTTCATAATCCCTATTCATCTATCTTTAAAATTAGCCCAATTTTAAAATTTTTGGATAATTATTTTTTTTCTATAGCAATAAATACAACACCAAGTGCATGCAATTGTTAAATATTTGACACCCTGTATCTTACAAAACAACAACAACAAAAATCATCCTCCATAAAATGTTTGTTTTACTCAGTGCTACACATCCAAAAAAAAAATAAAAAATAAAAACACAAATACAAATTCAAATCCAAATATAAATGCAAATACAAATTAAAATTAAAATTAAAATTAAAATTAAAATTAAAATTAAAATTAAAATTAAAATTAAAATTAAAATTAAAATTAAAAATTAAACTTAAAATTAAAATTAAAATATAAATTATAAATAAATAAAAATACAAAATTAATTTTCAAAGTAACACAAATTATTTTGTTGTTTCTTATTTGAATATATTATTTATTTCCATGCTCGTGACAAATTTTAAACTGTAAAACCTGTAAAGAACCAAACTAAATACAATAAATTAGCATAACATCCGATTTCATAATATTCTGTCTTAGCACAAAATTTGTCAAATAAAATTTCTTATTTTCGTGCTAATGTAGAACTGTTTTCCCTTAAAGAGACCGAACCAAAAATAAATAAACATAAAGAGTAAATTAAGAGCGCTCGATTTGTTATTGTTTTTCAATTTACTCTGTGAGCGATGCAACTAGATATGTTGGGGCATGGATTGAAAACAACTTTTATTAGATGAAATGCGTTGATAAAATTTAAATTTTATTTTAATCATCCAAAATGCAGGAGTTTTGAAAATTCAAATACTGCTATAATAGTTTGTTCATAACAATTTTCTTTGGGGCAAGGTTGGTAAAGGTTCGGATTCCTAAACCAAATTGAATCTGAATTTAAATTTCGTTGAACAAATTTTGGGTTTGAATTTTAATAGAATTTATGTAACAAGCAAATATTTGATTTTGATTTTAGTGGAATTTCTGGAATCACCTAATTAATGCATATTGACTACTTGTTAGTGTATGTAACCTGTACAAGATTAAGGCTGCTTTATTTTATTGTTATGATGGTTACAATTCATAATCCAAGTAGATTATTATTTTAAGGCATGTTAGATTTAGTGATTAATTTGATGTCCTTCAATTAAGATGCCGAATTGAATTTAATTTATTTTAAGTGTGTTAGGGGCTGATTTTAAATTTATAATCAATTCTGAAGTAATTAGGTTTGGGTTTCAATGAATAAGAAACAAACCAGCACAAAACACCTACGGCCGTGTAGACAACCCAGCCCGTCCCGATTTTTTATTACTTTTGGAGCAACATGCATCTAGTACTCAGATAACGGAGAGAAGTGTCCAATAGAATTTCTGAAGAGGTGACCTCGCATAAAATTAATACAAGTGCATGGTTAGAAAATGTACTCTGTAGAAAAAGCTCACCAGAATGTATAAAATACATTTTCTTCTTGTATTAAAAGTGCATGACACAGAACAGTGGTCTGAATGTATTAACTTTATAGAGTTTATGAAAAATCGTGTATAGCATGCTGAGATATAATTGCCTTTCCATAATGTAATGTTTGGGATTGAGCTTAACAAGTTAAATTAAATGGAAATGCTAATTTTTGAATCTTAGTCGACATGAAATTCATACGACCATATGGCCAATAAGTTAATTCAAGAATTCGCTATTACTGAACTTTGATTTAAGTAAGAGATAAGTTTAAATTAAGTAAGAAATGGTTAAATCTTTTTATAATCGACAACAAAGGATATATTATTTGCAATTGACCAGCTACAAAACAATTTCTTTTTTTTTCTCTTCTTAAATTTGGTTCTTGGAAAATTAAATTGAAAAGGAAAATCCAAGTTCCGTTGAATTTGTAACCAAAAAAGTTTTGTAAATGTTTTTTTATTTATCTAGACATTGTCGAGCGCACAAGATTTGTCGAGCGCACAACGATTGGGTAAGTATTGTAATCGCGAAAAAAATGTTACATATTTTCACATTTCTCGACGAATTAGGTTACTATGACTCCGAAACACTGATCAGACGTGTCCGTCCGTCCGTCCTTCCAGTCACAAATTTTTATTATTTTTGTTTCGCCTCCCATTCTCACAAATATTGATCGTTTCGGTCGAAATTTGGCACAAAGTTAGATTTAATAAGCAGTTTGTGTTAACTTTTGGGTCCATTCGAGTGTAGAATAGGGTGTTGCAGAGGAAGAGAAATATGCTCAACCGATTTTCTCAAAAACGGGACCGAATATTTTTTTGTTATGTTGATCATAAATTTGACAATTTATCATCTACTTGCTCACAAAATGTTAAATCGATTGAAGCATTGCTTGGGGGTCATTTTATAACAAAAGCGAGTAATATAAATTTGTTTATCTGTTTACCGAGGTAATGTCTAACTTGCCGAAGAATAATACACCTTGCTAATTCTAGCGATTATTCAAATTAAACAAGCAAACAGGCTTGCCTGCCCAAAATAACGAAAAAAAATTGTAAAATATAAATGGTTGGTTTGGTGATAGCTATTCAACGGATTCCTTCTGGGAAAGCGCCGTCCGGGATAATATTACGGGCCTGACAAACAAATAGTGTGCATATATTTTTACATTGCCTACAAAAGCAACCATGAATACTATGAAATGTACTTTTACAAAACAAGTTGAAACAAAAATCTCGAATAATCTAGGAAATATTAATTAACTCCAAAATTCTCGAATTTTGAGAATAGCATAGCAACTCGTATAGTTTAATTCAACTAAAGAACTCAAAATACATAAAATCTCGAATAATACCGCTCAATGCCGAATAAATCTCGAATTAGTCTAAAATCCTCGAAAACCTTATAAAATATCGAAATATCCATTTTTTAACTAATTTTGAAAAATCGTGCTACTAAACGTCTTAAAAATGTTTAATATTATAGAAAGAACCGAATAATCTTAAAATCATAAAATATCATCCAGAAAATCTCGAATAAACTTTTCTAGAATAATTGATAATTTTCAATAAATGCCATGCAGCCATTCAACTTAACTTTAATCCACCCCGGATTAATCCAAAAATCTCAATATTTCGGTTTTGTCAATTTAAACTTTAATCCTTGAATGATCTTTTTATTATTAAAAATTTTCAATTATGTAGAAGTATTTTTAAAGCCTCGATTAATATGTTTGTTCATAGCACTAGACCACAAAGACGTATCAACAAAGTTTAAAAACCTCGAAATCAAAAATCTCGTTCAAACTTTCCTTAATCGGCAGTATCTTGGCATTACTCCACAAATTACTCAAAAATAAATCCCAACATAAATGTTTTCATCATAATCCGTATCCGGCTTCCATTTCCATTGAGTATATCGATTTTCATTATAATCGGTTAAGAAATAGTCTAGAAACTTCAAGTTGGCCTTATTCCCGAACTTTATCCAAACATTATTTTAAAATCCCATATTCATTGGGTATGTCGATTTTCACCACAATCACAATAAGAAATAGCCAATATGTAGCAATAAATTTACTATAAAATAATAACAACAAAACCGTCAGTAAGTAAGTAACTCATCGATATTTTGTTACGCCGCCCCTGTTGGCGTAATCATTAGCCAAATTGTCTTCGCGTTCCGATCATGAAATTAGTTATTGTACCTACATGTATTTGTGTTTGGGTGTATTCATCATATGCGACGAAATATATCTTCTTGTCAATGTAGTATATTTATATGGAATATTCTTTATATAGATATTTTATGTACATATATCATTTGTTCGGTTCGATTTGGTTAATGTGTGGGTGATACACGACACGAAATCGTGTACTGCTGTTGCTGGACTGGATACACATACAGTCATACAATTAAAATACAAGTTCGGTTTTAAAATTTTTGTTTTTGTTGTTCATGCGACGCGTAATAAATTTTGTGAAACAAAAGCAGTCAAATTTGAACTTTAGTCCAGTAGAGTGTAGAGCCAAGTTTTGATTTTGATAAAGCCAAGTGTAGGACCTTAGGCAGTCAAGTTTTGAGGCTGTGATCGAGTGAAGTTTAAAGTGTGGTAGTTCGCGGTGGATTAAATTATTGATTTTCGACCGTGAACTTTAAAAAATTGTATTTAATATCGTGTGAGAAATATTGAACTTTTGTTAAGATTGTTGCCGGGTGGCAAATAATAGCTTATTAAATAAACATTTTAATTTAAATGAAAATTTCATGAATATGATAATAGATAAATAGTAAAAAGAAACAGAACAAATAATATAATAAATTAATAAAATTGTTATGTGATCATGTGCCTTACATTTTTTTCACCCTTGTTTTTTTCTGTTGGTGTGTTAAATGGATCCGTAATTAACGTAAGCCAGTTTTCGCTTACTGTTCGAACGGCTATTTGAACATTAAATTAGTGTATAGACTAAAGTGCGTAAACGAAAAATTAAAAATAATATATTATGTATAACAGTGAAATTTGGAAATTGTATATGTTTTGTGTCTCTTGTTGTAGTGCGATTTAAGACCAAAGTTGACCCGTCGCATGACGGTCAACTAAAATAAGTTTAAGTGATTTTGTGGTAGCAGATCTTGCGGTGGGTCGAGGACGGTGCGAGAGAGATCCTGTATCGGCGGCGTACAGCCGAATTGGGCCGGACCGGTCTAAATAAAAGGTATCGTGTTTTGGAAATTTTTTATTTTGGTCATTTGTTTTATGAAGTCTAAATTAATATTTACATTATTACGGAACAAAAGTTTCTTGGTGGTCCGCGTCTGGAAAGTACCGTTATTGATTTTTTTTATTAGTTATTAATAATTTAACAAATTTTTTATTCATTTTTTATTATTTGTTGAGCTCTTTATTTAAAAAATTATTTTATAGCTTTAGCTTTCGAATCCTATTCGGATTCATTCTCAAAAGCAAAATGAATTATTTTTTTCAAAAATTGTTTCCTTCATATAACAAAAAACTATGGCAATCACAAATTCTTTTTTAAAAACCGACTTTTCATGGAAACGCACCGCTTTATAATTTTTCAAAAACAATTGTATACTGAGGCCCTTTTCCGTAAAAAGGTTGTACATTTCAATAAAAATAAATTTGATGAGACAAAACCAAATTAGATGAACAAATCATATGAATTCCCGATATACGCGTAATCTTCTACAATGTTTAATGAATTTGCACTTGATTTAGTGTGTAGCATTTCCAAAATCGATCTTTTTCTAAAATCGAGAATTTTGATATTATCTAAATTGATTTGGTGGTTTGTATCTTTCAATTGTCGTGAGAGTGCACTAATATTTGAAGTTTGATCTTTATTGACGTCACTTCTGTGTTGGTAATATCTCATCTCAAAAAAGTTTTTAGTCTGTCCTGTATAAGTAGCGTTGCAACTACATTGAACCACAGATAAGAACAGATGATTCATCCCGGTACATGTTAAGTAATGTCCAAAACTAAATGCGCCAATTTTCTTCTTATAATATTTTGTATAAGCTTCTGCTGGAACCCAGCTATTATTTTTAGTTTTTCAAAATGCCATCTATAGTTTCCTAGTTAAACAAAACGTTCAAATTATATTAAAGCCGGCACTAAAATGTTGCATCCGTTACGAGTTTGTATATATTTTATATACAATTTTAATGTATCACAATTTCATAAAAATTTCTTGACTTTACCGGTGAATTTCAAGTTATTAGTTATTATATAAACAAAAGTTTCCAACTGTAATAAGATAGTAGATTAATATAAAATCATTTTTAAAATCAATATCTTTTCGATGCTGCCTTTACTGCAGTAGTTACTATACAATATATGTATGTACAATGTACATACATTGTATATTTTAACTAATACATGCATGCGACCACATTAATAAAAAAAAACCAAGTAGCTAACGTAACTTTATTTTCTTCGTAGCTATTTTGTTTTTCGTTCAAAACATTTTAATTTTTGTATTTCGAGTTTTATGGAACTTTTGCTTTTGCATTCAGTTAAATATCGTTTCAACTGCGAGAAGAATACAATCTGACTATTTTTGACACAGGATAATTATATTGAATTTAGAATTTATTCGATTGTATTCAAACCTGTACATCATTACAGATACTGTTTATTATTAATTTTTTTCATATTATTATCAAATATAAACTTATTATATTTGTTTGAATTTTATTTTAGTTTCAATGATATGTATAAATTTTAATAATACATAGCAACATTATAATTTTTAATTTACATAGCTATTTAGTACTGTTTGGGGTTTACGGGTTTTGTTGTTGGTGACTAGGTTTTTGGTTATTATTTTTTCATAAATTTCATTTGGTGGTATTCTAATATTGAAAATGGATCTGAATTTAATTAAAAGTGGAATAAAATGTTCTGTTGAAGGTTTTAATTCCTCGAGGAGAGTAAACAAACGCCTTTTTAAATTGCAGAAAACAAACAAAAAATATAAAGAATGGATTACTAACTGCAATATAAACAACACTACAAAAAAAAATATTCAAATCTGTGAACAACATTTTTCTGATGGCTGTTTTACTAAAAAAGGTTTAAGGCTGTATGGTACTCATTTTACCAAAATAAGGGTATCGTAAAAATCAATTTGTGGCTACAAATATTTATCAATTCACAAAATTTTTTTTTATTGATAAAGCTTAAGGTATTTTTGAGGGATTAATACAGGATTATTTCAAAATTATTTATAGTTTATCCGTAATAAAAATTCAAAGTTGACGAAATTTTGGATAATGGTGCTTACGGAAAATTCAATTTTCTTAAGTTTTTCTCGCTAAACCATGTATATCTTTTATATTGACCTATGCAGAAAGATATTTTTGAGGGATTAATTCACGATTATAAAGATTAATAATAAAATAAGAAAGATATAATCAAAATACTAAGAATATCGATATATTTATCGATACGAAAAAATTCAGTATCGATAAATATATTTTTTTTTGTCAAAAATGGGTATGACCTCGGCTAATTTTTGATTTCCTTTTACTCTACGAGATGGCTAACCCCAAAAAATGGTGAATGTCCAGGATCTTATCGTTTTATAATAAATTAAACATTTTAACATACTGAGTTGTCATAGAAACAACGAAAATGAATAACCGAAATAGTATATAATTTTATTCTGGAAAAAAGGGAAATAAGACAAATCGACATACAGTTATATTTATTTTACATCAAAATAAAACAAAAATACAAAACGATATTTTTCTTTAGTATAGACACAGTTTAGACGCACTTTTGGACATTTAAATATCGATACCAAAACAGAAATTTTTTTTGAGTACCATACAGCCTTAAGGAAAAATGCAATCCCAACAGAAAATTTACCGAACCTAATAACTGACCCGCTTTCCAAATCAAATATTTGTACTATTTCTACCTTAAACCACCAACCTAGTAACATCGACTTCGATGACGATATCTCAATGGTTACTGTATTATCGATCGATAATATTTCCGAAATGGATAATAATATAAATAAGTCAACTGTCTTAACTGAACCGACAAATGTTTATTCAAATAATTTTGATACAACAAATGACATTACCCTAGAAGATTTTTCTAATTTTCCTGAACCACCAAGATATGTCTCAGAGAACGTTATTGAGTCCCCACCATGTAAAAATTGTTTGCGTAATATAAAAAATGAAAATTATTATCGATTAAAATTTTACGATCTGTTAAAGAAAATTGACACTAAAGGCTTGGAAATAAGGGAATTAAAACGAAAGTGCAACAATCAAATCAGAAAAATTAGCAGAAATAATTTAAAAAACACACGCAATCAAAAAATTAAATTCAATATTAATAATCATTTGAATGAATTAAAAATTAATGAAAATTCTAAAAATTTTTGTAGAATGTTGACTTCAATACGCTTAAAATCTCATAAATGGCCGGAGGATCAAAAAATAATTGCGCAAAATATATTTTATCGATTATCCAGTGCTTATTTATATATGAGGGAAAACCTACAATTTAATTTACCATCCAAGTCATCATTAGTTCGGTGGCAACCGATAAAATATTTAAATCCCGGCTTTAACGAAAATATTTTACTTACACTAAAACGGAAAGTGCAAGAAATGACGGAAGATTCGAAAGAAGCGATACTAATGTTTGACGAAATATATATTAAAAGCGATTTAGTTTATAACACACATTCAGACCAGGTAGATGGTTTTGTAGATTTTGGAAATCAGAGGGAAAATATGATAGGGAAATTAATATCTTGTTTCATGATAAGAGGTGTTTCTTCAAATTGGAAATATGTTCTAAGCTATTTCGTTTCCCATAACGGCCTTATTGCTGAAAAATTATTTTTAATTGTCCAGGAAAATCTGAACAAATGCAAAGAACTAGGTTTAAATGTTAGGGCTATAGTATGTGATCAAGGTGCTAACAACCGGAAATGTTTTAACATGTTAGGGCTAACTATCGAGCGTCCTGTCTTTAGCTATAACAACCAGCAAATTGTCGGAATTTTTGACGTTCCGCATTTAATTAAGAGTGTCCGGAATTCGTTGCTTAAAACCGACATTAAATGCCCCGATGGTATAGTAACCTGGAAAGTTATCATTGAGCTATTTAACCTTGAGAAAAGTTCTATAACCAAATGTTGTCCAAAAATAACATATAAACACGTTTATCCAAACACATTTGAAAAAATGAGGGTTAAATTAGCAACACAAATTTTTAGCAGAAGTGTAGCAGCAGGTATTAAAACTGCTGTTCAGCTCAAAAAAATATCAATGGGAAATATGAATTGCAAATTGGGAAATATGGTTGCGATTGCAACCTATAAATTTATTGAAAAGTTTGACAAATTATTCGACTGTTTGAATTCAAAAACTAAATTGAATAAGAATACTTATAAATCGTCTTATACAGTTAATAACGAAGTAGATAAATTTATAACTTTTATGATAGAATATATTTCGAATATTTCACTGGTTAATAAAAAACCCGTTTATTGTTTCAAAGGTTTTCTTTTAACTTTGAACGGTATTAAGGAAGTTGCTAAAAATATAATATCGAGAAATATTGGTATTGAATATTTGTTAACGTCTAGATTCATTCGTCTAGAAAAATAATGATTTGGAGCACGAATCATTGGATATATCTGAGAATTTCTTTAATTTTGATGTTCCACTTGAGAAAGCCTCCATGAGATATTTTATCGGATATGTTGCATGTAAAATTATAAGGAAAATTAAATGCTCCAGATGCGAACTTTTTTTTATTAAAACTGATGAAATATTGGAAACGCCATCTGAATATCTAATAAGTAACAGAAATTATTGCGAGGAGGGTGACGTTGGACAACTTAAGGCACCAACTGACCAATTTTACAATATTTTTGAAGAACAAATTCATATTTTTTCCACCATTTGGAAAGAGCACGCACATATTAAAAAAATTAAAGAACATATTTTGAAAATTTGCACCAATAATATAAACAACAAATATAAAACTTTTTACGATACAGAAAACCCTTGTTTTGAACACAATAAAATGGCGTTAAATTTCATGGTTTTGGTACTCATTAGGAAACACTGCACATGGCTAGCCGAAAAATACATTAAACACAAATATAACAATGCCCGTAATGCCAATTGGCGTATTTTATTACAAGGAAAGTGATTAACATAAAATTGAATGCAATAAAATAATAAGCCCTTTAAATTAAAATAATATTTTTAAAAATCGACGGACGCACAATTAACAGTAAATAAAGTTTGATATATTGGCCGAAGAAGTCCGCCCATACCACATCTCCTTCTAGATGTTTGGAAACATTATAACTGCAGCCGAACGAATTCAATTTTCTCTGGGAATGCATCCAAACGGCTACATGAATTAAAAAAGGCTGAATTAAAAAAGGCGAATTAAAAATGGTGATTTTTGACCCATCCTCTCCCAGCCCGACAAAGTATGTCAATTAAAAAAAAAAAAAATCCGGTGGAAAGGAAAAATCTGCACTATTCATTTATGCAAACTAAAAAAATTGAACCCTCCCAGTTTTCCATAAAAAAATACCAAAGTTACGTCATTTTAACAAGCCGATATCTTAAAAAATAAAGGTTTTTTCGATCCTCCCTTGGGTGATAAAAACTGAACCTAATTAAAAAAAAATTGAGCCACGTTTAGATTTTCGATTATTTATATGGTTTTATTATAAACAATAAAAGCGATTTCTCAGTTATAACGGGTGGACTGCGCATGCGTCGGACGCCAAAAATACGCAAAAGCTCAGATATTTAAATTACTTTACATATTTAAAAATGAAACAATACGTAATAAAAAACTGCACCCCAACACAAAATGTCAAAATCATTAACATTTTAAGAAAGACTTGAATCGATTAGGTGATGGAACCCAGATGGTCAATGGTTTTGGTCGACAACAATTTGGCTGACAAAATTTAAAAAAATACTAGTAATTTATGCAAATTACAGAATTTGAACCTCTCCCAGATTTCTGTAAAAAATTCCCAAAGTTACGCCATATTGATTCGACGATATCGTGAAGAATAAACATTTTTCAGATTCACTTTTGGACTATATAAGCTTAACCTTGTCTATAAAAAATTTAACCATCTTTAGGTCATCGATTATTTATATGCATTTATTATAAACAATAAAAATAGTACGTCCGTGTAAAGCGCAAAGACTCACGACGATACATTGACGCAGAAACAGTGACGCACGTGCAGTAGCTCCAAAATATCTAAGTGCTGGTACCGGTATAATTAATGTGTTAGGATCGTTCATAATCTATTTCACCATTCGCAACTGGTATCAAGGACTTGAGGATATGAGCGCGAGAAGTATATACAACATTGCTAGGTCCAGAGATGCTATAATCTAAAATAGTTGTGGAAAAACACAAGTAACGAGCAGCCATAGGTATGTTTTTTTATCCTTCAATTATATCTTTGAAAGCCTTAATATCTATTACAACAAGCATTGCTTAATATTTCGAGTATAGCATCGTATGGGCAAGTATTTCTTATGCTGATCTTAAAACCATCAACCATTTTTGATTTTAATGAACTACCATTTTGAAGAACCGTTTTATTTTTTTATTTTTTACTTGTTCCAGTATATAGTCCAAAAGTGAATCTTAAAAATGTTTCTTTTCACGATATCGTCGAATCAATATGGCGTAACTTTGGGATTTTTTACAGAAATCTGGGAGGGGTTCAATTTTTGTAATATGCATAAATGAAAGGTATATTTATTGTTCTGCCGGTCAGTATTTTGTTCTTAATTTTGCGATCCTAAAACATTAATTATACCGGTACCAGCACTTAGATATTTTGGAGCTACTGCACGTGCGTCACTGTTTCTGCGTCAATGTATCGTCGTGAGTCTTTGAGCTTTACACGGACGTACTATTTTTATTGTTTATAATAAATGCATATAAATAATCGATGACCTAAAGATGGTTAAATTTTTTATAGACAAGGTTAAGCGTATATAGTCCAAAAGTGAATCTGAAAAATGTTTATTCTTCACGATATCGTCGAATCAATATGGCGTAACTTTGGGAATTTTTTACAGAAATCTGGGAGAGGTTCAAATTCTGTAATTTGCATAAATTACTAGTATTTTTTTAAATTTTGTCAGCCAAATTGTTGTCGACCAAAACCATTGACCATCTGTGTTCCATCACCTAATCGATTCAAGTCTTTCTTAAAATGTTAATGATTTTGACATTTTGTGTTAGGGTGCAGTTTTTTATTACGTATTGTTTCATTTTTAAATATTAAAGTAATTTAAATATCTGAGCTTTTGCGTATTTTTGGCGCCCGACGCATGCGCAGTCCACCCGTTATAGCTGAGAAATTGCTTGTATTGTTTATAATAAAACCATATAAATAATCGAAAATCTAAAGGTGGCTCAATTTTTTTTTAAAAAGGTTCAGTTTTTATCACCCAAGGGAGGATCGAAAAAACCTTTATTTTTTAAGATATCGGCTTGTTAAAATGACGTAACTTTGGTATTTTTTTATGGAAAACTGGGAGGGTTTCAATTTTTTTAGTTTGCATAAATGAATAGTGCAGATTTTTTCCTTTCGACCGGATTTTTTTTTTTTTTAATTGACACTTTGTCGGGCTGGGAGAGAGTGGGTTGATTTTTGTATGAATTTGTATGAACATCTGTTACCTTTTTTAATTCATTTTTGTCTGAAATAAAAAAGGTATTCCTTTTTCATACAAAATTCGCCTTTTTTATTTCATAATGAACACCTTTTTTAATTCAGCCTTTTTTAATTCGGTACCCCCATCAAAACCGGTTTTTACAATCGACATCAATTGATGACTTTGAAAAAAAAAAATAATAATTTTGTTCATTCATTAGGAATTATTTTTATTTTACTATGCGTATCTAAATATGCACTACTATTTGTTGTATTTGTATTCGTTTTTCATTGAAACCAGAAACACAGGCGCAGAAAAAAATTACAAAAACAAAAAAAAAATAAACAGAATACAATATTCTTTAGCTATTCACCAATTGGTGTCTCTGTATTATGGGTTACCAGACGAAGTTAATATTTTTATCATGCATGGGGCTGGCGCTTTTATCAGTCAATTTTGGAAAAACCACACAAATGTTCTGGTTGAGCCATCTGATATTCTTATCTGTGATTGAACCTAGCGTCCTAGTACACCACATTTGATTGTTTCTTTAATAGTATGATATCTTTAATTTTAGAAAACAATTTGTTGTTTAAACTTTTGGCTGTCCGTTCAATAAGTTTCAAGTTAAAATTTTTGAAAAGATTTTTAATTTTTTCGACACTAGGTTTTAAAATATAGCCAAAATATGATGATAAAGAGTATGTTGGACAGTCTATGGAACTTACATTTGATCTGAATGGTATGTCTGGTTGATGAATTTTCGGTAAGCCATATAATTTTGGGATTACTGGTGTGTAACTTGTTAATTTTTTTTTGTGGTTAAATCTATGATGCCTGATTTCTCCCAGTTCCTTACTAAAGGGATTTTTTGCCCTTAAAAATCAGTATGTAAGTACAATTGTCATTTAGTAGGTTCGTAAAGTTAACACTGTTGTATTTTCCTTGTCTGCCCTTGTGACTAAAATATCTGGGTTGTCTTTTAAAAAAGTCTTTGTTTGTGTCAAATATGAGACAATTATCTTTTCCAGAGGTGTTAAATTTCTTGTATTCGTACGGTTTTTGTAATTTGTTATAATATTTATAAAATTGTTACGAATGTTTACTCGATCACGATCACTGTCATTCAAATTAACAATTGCACTTTCAACATCTGATATAATTTTGAGAAATGGTATTGCGGTACCAACTATTGGCGGACAAAATTTATTCCCTAAACTTAAAATGTATTTCACGTGAACTGGAAGAGCGATATTGGTAACATTAACTAACCATTTTTCATAATTTAAAATTAAACCGTTTGTTGTATCGTTTAAACTCTCTCTTATGATTTGATCAAATTTTGCCTTTTGTCTTACCTTAATCTGATTAAAATGATAGACGTATGTTGATTAAGCTTGATGAAAAAATTCTTCGTAAATGTTGTTTAGTAAAGTTAGATTGATTATTTTGGTTTTAATGTTTCTGATAGTAGCCAAAATTTCTTCATCCATGACTCCAAAAACAAACGTGTTTTCTAATCGCTGGGAAACGTCCTTATTTATGCCGAAGGAATTATTTAACCGAAGGAAATTTTGAAAGATACATAGAAAAATTAATTAATACCATAATTTGGAAACAAAGACATTTTCATATAAATCTGGTTTCCCCACCAGAAAATGATATCACAAATTATTTGGCCATTCCTTATGTAAAAAATCTTTACGAAAAACTTAAAAATCTTTTCAAAAATTATAACTTAAAAATTATTGAACGAGCAGCCACAAGTTTAAACAACAAATTGTTTTATAAAATTAAAGATAGCATATCATTAAAGAAACAATCAAATGTGGTGTACCAGGTCCAATGTAGTTGCAACGCTACTTATACAGGACAGACTAAACAATTTTTGGAGAAAAAATTTTACCAACACAGAAGAGACGTCAGAAAATTCAATCATTAGTGCAGTGGAAACTCATATGATGTGTTCATCTAATTTGGTTTTGTCTCATCAAATTTATTTTTATTCAAATGTACAACCTTTTTTTCGGGAAAGGGCCTTAATATACATTTTTTTTCGAAAAATTATATAGCGGGCGTTTCCATGAAAAGTCGGTTTTTGCAAAAAGAATTTGTGATTGCCATAGTTTTTTGTTATATGAAGGAAACAATTTTTGGAAGAAATAATTCATTTACTTCGGTCTAAAAAGACCAAAGTATTGAAATCCTGTCAGAAATCCTGTGAAAAATTTGGTTGGTTCAAAACCTTTTTTATCGACGTTTTGAAAGTCCCTGAGTCTGAAAAACCAAAAAAATTAATGTCCGTCCGTCTGTCTGGATGTCTGGATATCTGTACCAGTGGTAGCTCATGAACGGTTTCTATGGTCAAGGCGGAGATTTGAAAAGCTTTTGGATACTGTACGTCAAGAGAGTGGTGTACCTGCCATACGAATTGACTCAAAATACCTGGTTTTATAAATATTTACGATTTTTTTATATAATATGCTGGTTTGATTATTGAATTGGGCATTGAATTGGGAATTGATTTGAAGGTTAAGTTAGGGGGTTGCATTAGAATGTAGTGGAGTAGTTAAAAAAAATTTATATGATGGAACTTGCCTATTTATCAACCGATTATTATGAAATTTTACATATCTGAAATGATTTTTGGAAGAAGTTCTGGAATATGGCCATGTATGATGGAACTTGACTATTTCTCATCACATGTGCGTTGAAAATGGGATTCTAAAATTGTTTTGGATGAAGTTCTTCAACTTGCCCATTTCTCAATCGATTACGATGAAATTCGACATGTGTATTGGAAATAAGGTTCTAAAATGATTTTTGGATGAAGTTCTGGGATTCCAAAATGATTTCTGGATGAAATTCTGGAATATGGCCAAGTATGATGGAACTTGCCCATTTCTCAACCGATTATAATGAAGTTCGACATGTGTATTGGAAATGAGATTCTAAAATGACTTTTGGATGAAGTTCTGGAATATGGCCAAGTATGATGGAACTTAGCTATTTCTCAACCGATTATGTCGAAATTTGACATTTGTGTCGGAAATGGGATTCTAAAACGAGTTTTGGATGAAGTTCTGGAATATGGCCAAGTAGGATGGAACTTGGTTATTCCTTAACCGGGTATTATCATATTTGACATGTGTGTTGGGAATGGGATTCTAAAATGATTATTGGATGAAGTGCTGGAATGTGGCTTAGAAGAATGGAACTTGCTCATTTCTCAACCGATTATGATGGATTTCGACATGTGTATTCGAAATTGGATTCTAAAATGAGTTTTGAATGAATTTCTGAAATATGGCCAAGTATGTTGGAATTTGCCCATTTCTCAACCGATTGTGATGAAATTCGACATGTGCATTGGAAATGGGAATCTAAAATGATTTTTGGATGAAGTTCTGGAATATGGCCAAGTATGATGGAACTTGCCCATTTCTCAACCGATTATAATGAAATTCGACATGTGTGTCGGAAATGGGATTCTAAAATGAGTTTCGGATGAAGTTCCGGAACTTGGCTGTTCCTTAACCGATTATAATGAAATTTGGCATGTGCGTTGTAAATGGGATTCTAAAATGATTTTTGGATAAAGTTCTGGAATATGGTCAGTTACACGGTTAGAAATATCAGTATAATTTTGTATACTACTTTCGGTATAAAGTTCTAGAATACGATTTTTCGTGTTAAATTGGATGCCTGTATCCATGTTACTGGAGCTGTTGACCTGTTTGGCTGTTGTTGTATAAGTTAATATATTTTGGTTAAAATAGAAGCAATACTGTCAAAACTGGCACACCAACTTTATGACACAGGTGACAGATGAATGCTATCCCCATTTAAAATACCAAAGACCGAAGTTCTGATCACCTATTGAGGTTTCAGCCCTTTATATTTTTAATTTAAAAACATTTAGAACGTTAACTTTCAAAGCATCCTTCCATCGTCCTTTGGCATCGCTGACAATTGCGACCGGAAAGGTATATGCGGTAGGGTGGCTGATGATAAGGGAGCCTTTGAGGCCGACACGGCGGGGATCGCCGGGAGTTGAAGTTGTCGTCACAGATGAATTCACCCAGCCTTATATTCATCATGCGATTATGAGCTTATGTTTGGAAAACTCCACGACACACGGTGAGCTCTAGCCAGCTACTAAAACCGCGCCAAACCTCTAATCTCATGATTCGTATAACGAAATCATAGGATTGCGTTACAATTTTGCAGAAATAATTCTAAAAATATGCATTATTAATGTACTAATGAAACAAATTTTGATTACATTTACCATTAAATTGAAAATAAAATGTAAACAAAAAATTTAGTATTTACGCATATCTCATATCCTAATTAAAAGCAGCATACTACTAACACTAAAGAAGAAAGAATCATAAACTCCGTCTGATCATGTCTTTGACCGGTAATTTATGCTTTTCAATAGGACCCGTAGAACAACAATTGAGCCGTTTATTTTGAAAGTGGGGCAAGTCCACATTTTGTTGAAACGAGAAAATTAAGGAATAGAGAAACAAAAAATGCAAAAATATACGGGATTTTGAATTTTCTTATTTTTTGAACAAGTACTTATTAGGGATTTTTTTTTTTTATTTTGACTATAAATTGTTCACCGTTAGAAAGATTATACTTTTATTTGGCTATTGTTATCATTAACTTAAATTTTTTGAAAAATGGACTTGCACCACTTTCAAAATTAACGGCTCAATTATCGTTTATCGAACACATTATGTGATATATAAAGTTATTTAAAGCAAGTTCTTGCTATAACCCTCCGTGAAACCTTACTGACTTTTTGATTAAAATTGCCTTTTATTCATGAAAATTAAAAGTCTAGTTGTAACGCACTTTTCAAGAATTTTTGAAAAAACGGACAATAATGGTATGGCAACAACGGATGTTTTCAAAACATCAGGGAAGATATTCGATTGGTAAGACTTAAGTTAAAGATGTGTGCTAAAATATAAGCAATCCTTGGGAAAACCATTTTAAAAAATTTGTTGCTAATGTTGCTAATTAGATGAGTTGGAATTATCGAGGCTGTTTACTTAGTTTATAATTTCAGATAGAGAGATTAGTGTGAAGAAAAAAATTTCCAAAATATTTTTATGGCAGATCATTTTAAGACAAGTATTATGGACATGAGAACCACAGCTATTCTGCTGTTTAAGATTTAGAGAATAGAGACACTTCAATAAAAAATTTATTGAACGCATTCGTTATGTCACGTCGGTCACTTAACAAGCACCCATCTGTAGTATTATAACCTTTACCGATAAGATAATGTCATCCATTTAACGCCATTGACTTTTCAGATTTTTGTTGGATTCAAACCTAGAGTGGAAAAAACTTTCCTTGGTTATCTTAATGTCAGATTGAATTTTAACCTGAAGTCTTCGTACACGATTACGCAGCTTTGCATTATTGGGTTGATTACACAAATAATTTAATAACTTATTCTTCAACTTAATTACTTTAGGTAGTTTGTTCGGCATCCAAGGTTTAATTTTTTTTGCGGAGCCTCAAAATGAAGCTTCGTTAATTTTCCTCGTTAGATCATTTAAAAATTGATCCATATCACTATTAGGGTCGCTCAGTGACATAATTTTCTTCTGATCATTCAATAACAAAGAATTTAAAAGATGAAAATCAATTTTTTTAATTTACGCAAACCGACTTAGTGTTATATTATTAAAATCAATATTTGAATATGTGTGAAGATTTCATTACAAGCTATTAAGGTCAGCCGCATAATTTATAATACACAATTCACCCCCATCTACCTTCCTCATTAAAATTTTAGAGTTCCGGATCCGCAGATGTTTCATTTATAAATATTGGCCCGTTGAAATTAAATCCGCATTTACTGCCTGATAAACGCGTTTTCCTTTTGGCCTCGAACACTTTTTTCTCACTTCGGAATTACGGAACTTTGTGTGAATAATATGAAGAGCTTTCCATTCCTTATTTGTCTTACGATACGTAAAATCAAGGTCACTCTCATTGATGTTCAATTTAAAAACTTCATTAATAACATTCAAAACGATGTTGGTGGTATTTTTCATTTCTGAAGCTCCAACACCAACAATTTCAATCGAATTATTGTGTTGCTGTTGTTTTAAATAATCCACTTTTATTTTCAACTTTTGCAGGTTGGTTGATAGTAAATTATTATCGGCTTTTAATTGATCGATTGAGCCCAATGCGTTTTCCAACAGATTAAGTTTGTCTTCCAATTTTTTATTATTATCGATTACCGATGTTTTTAATTTTAAAAGTTCTTTGAGAACTTTTGCCAAAATAGCTGAGTCAGATTGAGGATTAGGCATACGAGATGGTGATGCTACACAACTGTCATCATTCCTATTTAATTTGGTCATGTGCTTGTAATGATACACAAGAAAAATGGTGTAAATTAGGGCAATGCTTCTCAAATTCTTTCATACTACGGCCCCCGAAAAATAATCGAAAAAATAAAATCCAGGGCTCCCAAAAATTGTATTCAATAATAATGAATTTAGAGCTAAGCATTTTAGGCATTCTGGTCCGAGGATCCCAAATGTTTCATATCCGTGTCCCGCCAATTTAAAAAAATCTTCTATCAACCCAAAATATTCTTTCAGCTTCATCCGAGTTACAGGTAAAAAAAAATTCTATACGCAAAAAATGTGACTGGTTGTTCGAGACCGGCAAAACTCACAAATACACCTGAAAAAGAAGAAAACAAAATCCAAACAAAGAAACACAAATCTTAAACACGAATACTTATCTGATGTCGCCTGTTTCAGCCCTAACCAAGTTTCTCCGCAATACCAACTAATACATGTTCTAAAAGTAAAGTAGAATGATAGAAAATGGTTAAAATATGTAAAATATGTTATATTCTTATGTTTACTTACCGATTCAATGTTTATCTTGTTTATTGTTAATTTATTCATTTTGCTGTGACAACCAATAAAGTAACTACGCAAACTGCCCGAAACATAAAACTGGCCGAATTGAGTATTCGCGCCATCTAAGTATAACCACACGAAGTAAGTAAGCCAATATTTCTGTCGATTGGCGTCAATATTTTTTTTTAATTAATTGCAATCAGTGAGTCGAAGTGACAACATCAAAATAAAGAGTGTAGTTTCAAGAAAATTATTAGTTGCTTTATTTCTCATTTTGTTTTATAAAAACCGTGTTGGATTCTACCGTCACTTACCTTGTGGTGCCTAATATCTAAAATTAAACGAGTGCACACGTCCACACTGGTATCCAGAGTCCGCATATTTGGACTGATTCACCTATCAGCCAATTATCCTTCGGCATATGCTGTTCCACCTTAGATTAGGTTTTTTTTTCAAGGTTTCCTCCTTTAGCGCCGTAATTTAGCCTGTCCCAAAAGGCCACATTCTGCCTAATGCTTTCAGTTACCAGAGGTTCCGCGAGGAGGCATCACATCGACTTGCGAATTGTGATCAGGTTACCCCTTGCACAATTGTACCCATCACGCAGCTACCTAATACATGACCTACTGGAAGATTACGGAAATTGTGCGGTTTATTAGAGATATTAAGGTGAGGTTTTAGGGCTCCCTGGCAACAGCTCCACTGCTCCCTAGGGGGCCACGGCACACAGTTTAAAAACCTCTGAATTAGAGCATCACATTTAATTTTCCATTTATCGTCACTGTTGATTCTAACTTTGCATGTATTGACTTTTGGATAAAAAACGAGGTTTTTATTTTTTTGGAATTTCCAACAATGTAGACGACGACATCTGGTGAACAAAGCAAAAGCACAAAGTAATCATACAATTATAAGAACAGTTTAACGGTTTAATTTGACAATTCTCGGGGTATACCGATTTGATTTAGCAATAGACTTATAAACAATTAAGGGTGAAATTTGTAGCCAAGCTTTCGTCAAAATTATTGAGGATGGTATAACAAAGGTAATATACCTTTAATTATTTTAACCAAAAATTATAAAATTCAGTCGATATTTTTTATTTTTTTATTTTTTTATTTATTATTATTATAATACAATCTGTGGACATAAATCCAGTGTCGATTGATAATCAACATTATTTACAATTATTTACAAAGAAATATACAAATTAACAATTAGAAAGCTTAATAATATTACAATCAAAAAAATAAAATAATTACAAGATATGTACATATTTACAAATGTACTACACTTGAAAATACAACAAATCATTCACAGTAGAAGCCTCGAATAAAAATGATTTAAGACTTGTTTTAAATACATTGAATTTACAAATATTTTTTAAATTTTCCGGTAGGTTATTGAAAATTTTTGGCGCCAATATTGGAAATGAATTTTGGTAGTTCGTTGTTGTAAACTTTTCAAGCCGTATATACTGCTTATTTCTCAAGTTGTAATTGACAATAACATTAGACTGAGTAGCCTTAATAGAAAAAAATGCTTTCATTACCTTGTACACAAACAAATGACTAATAGGGAAAATCTCCAAGAACTTAAACAAAGGCCACGAAGCCGATAGCCTCTGCGTGTTAAACATAATTCGTATAATGTGTTTCTGAGCAACAGCAAGTGTATGAGTTCTAGAATTATAAGTCCCTCCCCAGCATACTATTCCATACGATAGCCTCGATTCAACCAGCGCATAATAAATATTTCTTAAGACTGCTATCGGACACATTGAACTCAAAATATAAAATTTTCGTATCAGGGCACACATGAAATTACGTAGAGTTTCGATATGTGGTAAACAACGCATGGAAGTATCCACAAACAGTCCCAGGTACTTAAACTTTGAAACGAATTCAATTTTAAAACAATCAGCACAACAGGTTATGTGATCACAAGTTAAATCATAGTAAGTGACGTCTGGGTCCATACCCACATCATTATTAAGTTTAAAAAACATACCTTTAGTTTTTATGCTAAGAAACATTGAATGAGCAATACACCATTTTCTCAGACATCTTAGATCAGAGTTCATAGAGTGAATGTTATTACTTTGTAACTGCTCATTGTACATAAACACTAGATCATCGGCAAAAGCTATCAACCTTGACGAAAAATTTAAATAAAAAATAGAGTTTAGGTAGATCAAAAAAAGCTTGGGGCCTAACACGGAACCTTGAAGAACACCATCATTGATAATTTTACGCTCACTAAAAACATCACCTATCTTAACTACTTGAGATCTATCAGATAGATAAGAACGAAACCATTGTAAAGTAACACCCCGAAACCCAGCATGATTCAGTTTTTGAAATAATACTTCATGGTTAACCATATCAAAAGCTTTAGTTAAATCCACAAAAATAGACGCAACTGATTTTTTCTTATCAAGACCTACATACAGGAAATTAGTGAATTCTAACAAAGCCCCTTCAGTACTTTTACCTTTTCTAAATCCAAACTGCATGCTATGCAAAAAATTTGTTTTATTCAAAAAACTATCTACTCTTCGATGTGCTATCTTTTCAATAATTTTAGAAAACACCGATAATATAGAAATCGGCCTGTAATTTGAAATATTAGATTTATCTCCTTTCTTAAAAATAGGGATAACTAGACTCTCTTTCAGTTTAGTTGGAAAAATACCAGTATCAAAACTAAAATTTACAATGTATGAAAACACATTAACAATATAATGCGAAATTTGTTTGATAAGTATATTGCTGCAGTTGTCAATTCCAGTAGAATAACTAGGTTTCAGACATGAAATGACATTTAGCATTTCATCTGGACAAGTTTCAAAGAAAACACATGACTGTTCAGCGGAATTTTTATAGATCAAGTCCGAAAAATCATCTCCATTGTTACTTACAGTAGATTTTAGGTCTAGGACCGCATTTACAAAATAGCTGTTGAATAATTCAGCCAATTCACTTCCGTCAGTTACACAGTAACTATCATCAATCTCAATTTTTTCAATCTGTGCGTTTTTGTGATCTTTATTTAGAATGGCATCAACTAGTTTCCAGCATTCTGAAATGTTGCCATTCACAGAATCAAATTTATTTTTGTAAAAGTTGACATTTAACATAACCACGTCATGTTTAACAGCATTATTTATCACTTCAAATCGCCGTTTCAAATTAACATCATTCATACTTCGAGCTAACTTCCTAGATAACTTATTCTTCAACCTAATTTTATTAAGTAGTGAAGGTGTAATCCAAGGCTTAATAATTCTGTCCTTTGATTTAACTTTAATCACCGAAGTATTTTTAATTATATAAAATTTTAACCTAGTCAGAAAACATTCAAAAGCTTCAGACACATTTGCTTGTGAATAGACGACCGACCAATTTTCACTAGACAGATCATTTGTTAAGTTTGAATAATTAATAACAGATTTTGCCAACGATTTAATTTTTAAAGGTTTAGGTAAAGATGACTGACTCGGCAAAAACACAACCGAAGTCATGCAATGATCAGTTATGTTAAGATTATGAACATTCGCAAAATAAATGAACTTAAAGTTTAACGAGCATTTAAAATATAAATGATCTAGACATGTAGAGGAATTGTTTGTAACTCTAGTTAGTATATTAATTAATGATTTTAATCCATGTGAAGCCATCATAAATAAATAGTCATCAGATACCCGATCATCAAGAATATTTATATTCATATCACCGAAAACAATAAGATTTTTCGAATTGACAGCTGAAAGAACATTACTAAATTCACCAACAAAGACAGAAGAGTTGAAAGCATGAAATCTATAAGTACAAACAACCGAAAAACAAACAGAATCAAACTTAAAATTAAGCAGTAAAACGTCAGCACTACTAATATCAAAATGAGAGACACTAGTGTTTTGAATGCTATCATCAAAATATACAACAACGCCACCCGCTCTATAAGTAGAATTACGCACTTACCAAAAATACTAAACCCTGGAATATTGTAGCTATCCAGTTCAAAATTTTCAATCCAAACCTCTGACAGTAAAATGATTTGTGGAGGTTTATCAAGTGCAGCAATATTGGCTAGAAATAAATTAAAATTACTACGAATACTTCTAATATTTTGATGTACCATATATAAAGATGAATAATTTATATTGCTGTCCCAGATGGGTTGACTCCGGCGGGAGTCCAAATTTTTACTCGCGAAACTGTTGGGGCTCCTAAAAAAGGACGACCACGAGCTCTATTTTGAAATTCCTTGACCAGAGTTCCTGCCGGCCAAGCACTTGGATTCATCAAGGCTTCAAAATTTGATTCCAAAATAGTTATTTTAAATGATGAGTAATCTGGTACAACTGCATCCTTAATTTTCGTATTACATTTAAAAACTTTTTTTTCTTTTATATGCGCGAATTGGGCATTTAAATATTGTATTAGATCATTCTCACTTACATCAGAATGCAGTCTAGATACAAATACATGCCGCCGTCTCTCAACAGTTCGCAAAACATCATTATCGCTACCTGTTCCAAATACTACTTCGTTTGGTTTCCGACTTAAGGAAGTTATGTGCACATCAGCACACTCCATACCACTTGCAGCAACTTCGTCACTAGCGATCCTTGAATATTTCTGTTTTATGTTGGTTTTGGCCACACACATATTTCGATCTGATGCGATATTTGGAACCACATTTTTCACTATTGGTACTGGCTGCTGTTGACCCACATTTGCTTGATTTAGTGTGTTGTTAATACCAGATACATTGGATAATTCCTCACACACATTTACACGATCTGTCACCGATTGAACGGTGGATTCCGTGATAGAAACATTATGTATATTTGGATCAGGTTTCCATTCATTAACGCAAATTTTCACAGCTGATTCAATTTTACGCACACTTTCAGTCAATTCAAAAATTTTATTTACTTGCATTTGAAACACATCACTGCACTTATCACAAAACCAATGAATATTTTGAGAATTGTTTATTAAGTCAACCCCCAATTTTTTGAGTCCCACACATTTATAGTGTGCAACATTTCGGCATAAACCACTACAAACTACAATGTTCTCGTTGGCATAATTATCACATGCCATACAATTTTTCGAAGTCATAATGACAACAAATAATGTGGATTCTGATAATTCGATATCTGAATCAGTTATCAACCCACGCACACAAAAAAATAACGAAACACAATCAACGAAAATTATTAACTATGAAAATGATCAAAGTTATATTATAAATTAATGGATTTTTGCATTAATTTAATTAAATTCAATAAAATGGAAAATAATTTTTCAAGCAGAAAAACATAAACCATTCAACGCGCACTCTGTTTGAATTAGTGTTCAATTCTATGATTTTTTCGTTATTATTAAACTGAAAACCATTTTTTGCAAAATCAATAAAACTTCGAACTTTTGCTGTATTAAAGTGAAAATCATTATGAAGAACATTTAGGCAATTGGTATTAAGATTACGCGATAGAATCTTTGCGAACTCGTCGATTTAGCAATAAGATGTTACTATATTACAACGTTTTATTCGCTACCACACAATTTCAAAGATCGAATTTTAAATCTTGAGATTTGTTTGGGTTACGTTATATGTTTGAGATAATAACAGTTCATTATAGCACGTAATACATTGGAACCAATCAAATTTAATTAGAATCATCATTGTGAAATGTTAAACCGAAATGTTTTTTTTTATTTGCTTTCTGTAGTCTGTGGCTAAATTCTTTGAAACCAACACATTTTGTGTGAAACGTAGGCAATTATATGAAGAAATATCGACAGGTAAATAATTGTTTTTCAATTTCTGTAAAAAAATTTGTATAGACAAACAATTATTACGAAACATACCCTTTTGCGCGCGTATTCAATAAATTTGTTCTGTATACAATGACAACCAAAAATCGAATTAATATATTTGTAAGCATCAAATAACGTCTTCCGTGGCAACAGTAAAAATAATTAATTGTCGTCATCTAGCAATTTAACCTACAAACAAAACAAAAGCTCAACAATCGACGCATCACATTGTGTGTGTACCATTTAAATTTTACCGAATACAACTTTTGCATGACGATTATGTATTTTATGTTTTATTAAAATGTAAATGTAACCAAAACCAAAAAATGTAAAAACCATAAATATTCTTTAAAAGCTTATAGCGTACATAATGTATGTTTTATATGTGTATATGAAAACTGATAACGATATACTTATGTTTCGATGAAAATCCTGGGACTTACTATTTTGGCTAGTAGACACGAAACCCCCAAAAAAAAACGAAAATCCATCCGCACACACAGCCACATATAGTAAACTCATGAGACGTTAAAATATGATTTGAGATAATTTGTATTTCAAGGGAAAGCTTTTTGTTGTAAATACGGTTAAAAAAAGCTTCTCTTGCATACATATAAACCTCACGTACACAAATATAAAACAAGCAAAGAGCATGTTTTCATTTTCATAATTTTTTATGATTATGTGTGTATGTGTCGAGTCGAGATAGGAAATTATATAAAAAAAAGAAAAACTTTCTCTTCTCACAGCATAACGAGTATACGAGATTCTGGTATAGGTACATTTAGAGAATAATTTTAAAACTTTTTTGTTGTGCCAGAAAAATCTCAACATTGAAAAAATTGTGAAAGCTTTACAACATTTTTTCGGTTTTGTTTTTGTTTTTTTTTTTGGTTGGTTTCATCTGTATTTTAGTTCGAGTATATCTTCCGTGCCGTGCGCTTGATTTTTTATTTGGCGGATCCGTGTGCGAACGTATTTATATTTTCTGTGTGTTTTAGAGAAAAAAGTTTTTCGTTTTTCGTTTTTTTTTTTTTTTGGAAAATCCATGGTTATTAAATCGTGAACTTTGTTTTTTTGTTAAAGCTTTTATCTCGATCGTTTCGTCATATTGATATAAGAAAACGTGAAATAAATTATCTTGTTCTTCTTCTTTTAGTTGTTGGTGCGTTTTGTACTTTGCATGGTGTTTTATATTTCATAAAATATACAAAAAGTGTGTTTTCTTATTTTTGTTGTTTTAATCAAATTATTTTGTAAATTAAAGCGAAGGAAAATATTTTGGTATTAAAATTAAGAAATTGAATTTTCCAAGTGATTAAGTGATAAGAAAATGATTAAAATGATAAAATTAATTAGAATTATGTGATTGGTAGCTATATTAAATTTGCTCGTGTTGTCGTCAACATTTGGTTGTTGTCATAATCAATTTTGTTTTTGTGTCCTTGTGCAAATTTATGTTTTTTTACATAATATAGGATACGGTTGGTGTTGTGCTTAAATAAAAAATAAATAAAAAAAATTTATGATGATATAAAATTTTGAGTGGAAAAGAAAAAGCAAAAAAAAAAAAGTGAAACCCAAATAAAAATAAATAAAAATATTTTTTTAAGTGATCAAAGTGATAGAAAAAATTTATGTGAATGACATCGGGGCAATGGGATTTAAATGCCCTTGAGGCATTAGAACGCGAAGCACTGGGTACCTTTGAAATAATCGAGATACCGGAACGTTTGTGTTCAAAATTAAAACAGCCCACATCGATATTGACGGCAACGGCGACCGTATCAAATAATGATATGGTTGAGTTAGAACTACAGGATCATATAAAACATTGCTCGTGCAGCTGTAATCATATGGGATATGGAAATTTTATGGATTACCAGGTACATTATTTACTATTCTGTTTTCTTGTTTATTGTTTAATTGTGAATACGCAATCTTATTTGAGTGCATTCAACTTGAAAAACGTAAATATTTGTTATTTTTAATATTAAAAATTATGTCAATGTATTGACTTATGTCGAAGTAACGTCTGAATTTGCTGATTATTATTATTAGCGTGGTTTTTATGTTTTGATGGTTTGACATTGACTAATGAACAGAATACAGTGTACGTGAGGAAAATTCATGTTTATTGTGCTGAGTATAATTTTGATGATTTTTTTTTTAATCAAAAAGTGTTTTTGAAATTTCTAAATATTTACTTCACAAATTCACAGATGTATATCAGATAAGGTTTTATATTAAGATTTTTGTTCACTTTTGCTTCGAAAATGTAGAACTCCTAGAACTACGATATGCCGAAGCAACTGTATGTTCTATCTCAATCTTTACTTAAGTCAAACATCGAACAACAAATCACAGTTAGTAGCTTTACTTAGTCCTTTGCACGTAAACCACGTTTTTCCTGCTTATCTTTCTTCCTTTTTGTCAGGATTTTCAATAAACGATCACTTTCTTTTTCGACTGAACAAAACTCAACAACATTTCTTGCGAAAGTTAGTTAAAACACATGGCCAGAACTTCGTTTCAATTTTTATATATTAATATGTCATATTTACGGAAGATGGCTCAATGAAAAGGCTTTCATCGTTACTTTAGTATTGATTGATTGGAGCGTTTCACCAAGCTATAAACAAGATATTTCGGAGATGGCTGGGCCTCTCCAAACACCATGGCACACATAACATAAAGAGGATTTGGAAAGGTTTAGTTAGTAGTGACAGTAATTGGCCCGGTTAGTAACACAATGTCAATACATTTCTAATCCACTTTTATGATTTTGGAAATGAAAACTGCAGTCTGAAATAACATTTATTAATTTGCTTAATCAGATTTCTGAAGTACTTCTGAAAATCACAATAGTAATTAATTAAATCTTAGTTACAGATTATAAAATAGTGGCTCATAGATTACCTAAACTAAAAATTGAACTGCCTATTTTAATGATTTAATGGTTTTGTCGCAACTAACTCCCTACGGTTTAGCGAACATTTGTTATTATAACCTGCCACTATATATTATAGAGATTTTAATATGATCTGTCGTAGATGCTGCAATGAATTATAATTAGTGTTACCAGTAACCAATAATTAAATGTTAAGATGATGATCCTAAAGTATGAATTTCGAATCAAAATACTTCTAAATTAAGAAATTGATTATTATTGGTTCGATGATTAAATTTCCACCTGCTTCCTTTGCTGTTTCTCTTGTTAGTATTTTGCGTTAGTAATTTATATGGTCAATAAGTTAGCACACAAACATATCCGCTGTCGGAAACTATTTAAATTCAAATTTGGAATTAAAATTAAAAATGATTTTCAAAGTTTAGAGAAACAAATTATAAATTAACAAATAGATTAAATTTTTTTAATAATTCTCGGCCAGAGTCCATAACCCCCCCCCCCCTCCCCCCCTCACTCCAAATCCGAACTCAAGTACTAATAACTTCAAATTCAAAAATTAAAATTTAAAAAACTAAATATTGAAAATATTTCAAAATCTGAAAGAATGTGTAAATTAACAAATTTAGCAGACGCAACAATATTCTGGAAAACTATTTAAATGTTCATATATGTATATGATAATTAATATCACTAAAAATTAAAATCATACCAACCAGCCATTTCTTGTAGTAATACCTAATACACAAAACCAAAAATTATTTATATTTAAAGTCAGACTATGAAACAATGTATAAATTATCATATCAGTAAAACAAATGAGCCTATAGTATCTTCAACTTCAGGTTGATGGTCCTTACCTCTGGAAATCTAGTACTGATTCAGACAATTGCAAATAAATGTGTTAAAGCCGGAGCTTAAAGCAAGCATGCTAACAACTGTTCCACCGCCCCGGTGGCACAGTTGTTAGCATACTTGCTTTAAGCTCCGGAAGTCCCGGGTTCGATTCCCGACGGGTGATGAAAAAATCACGGCTGGCTAATGTAGGATCAATGAATTAATCACTCATTATCGGTTAAAAAAATGATTACGTAACTTCAAATGAAGCGGCCAAATCCCTCTATGGGATGTAGCGCCAGAAGAAGAAAAAAAAAAAAAAAATGTGTTCAATTAACCAGTTCACCAAAACCAGTTTTACAAAAGCTTTCAAAAGAAATACAAAAACTATTACAGAAAACTTGAAAAAAAAACGAACAGAAAACCAAAACACTTTCCAACGCCGCACTAATATTCAATACTATTTCTGTATGTCGAAGGGCCACTTCCGAATACCACTCGACGTATGTATTAGACTCAATACGAAGTTCAACATATTGACCTCCATATGGGAAGACACTAAAAAATAATGATTACAAAACTGCGATAATGGAAGCCCTTCCATACCATAACGCAAACCAAACACTAACACTCGTGATTATCGACAGTAGAAATATCAATACAGTGCATGCGATGTAAGGTCAATTCAAATGAATACTTTAATAAAAATCAGCAACATGCGACCCACAGGTAGGTCACATGTCAGATACGTGCTAAAATCCTATTTGAACCAAAACTGAATCAGATCTACTGGATTCCCATTTAAATCAAACACGAATCCCACACACCCGAACTCGTATCTCACTCAGCAATATCCCCCCTCCTCTAAACAGAACAGAATATACGATAGATTACTCGGAAATGGTTCCGATATAAAGCGTTCGATGCGATTCCCCAAAGTTTTCCGATTTTTTTTTATTTCCAAAACAAAATTCAAGTTTTTTTTTTAAGAAACAATTCTTTTCAACGGCATCTTTCTAATCGCCCTTTCACACCGCCATCTAAATTTAGGTACACAAAATAGAAAAAAAAATGTACGTTGGTGCGAGAATTGTCCTTCCTCAGTGCGTACCTATACAAAATAAACTAGGTACAACGGGTGGCGTAAACCGTGTTCTACATTTAACAAAAAAATTTAAGAATTTTTATACAAAGTTCTAGTTCTGTAAAATCCTTCAAATTTTAGAATTTATCCAGAGCAAGTGTTGCTACTGCGGACTAGAGCAGACCTAAACATTCATCCATCTTTTTTCTATGTCAATTCGCTTGTTGTATTGTATTAGCTGTGCAAGTCGAAATCGGTTCTTTTTGGTTATAGTCAACCTTATTGAAAAGATACTTGTTACAAAGATTAATAATAATCGAAATATTCGCCATTATTATTTATGATTTTTTGCCATTAATCGGGTAGATTATGAATGTCTTGGCGATAGAAATTCGTTGTGTTAATTAGAGGGAGCCAAGTTTGAAGAATACCCCGCATGCTGCACAAAATCCTAGTCTAAAGAGAAGATGAGTTCCTGGGTTGATTTTGTTGCATGTGGGCGAGTGTTGTCAGGCAGCAATATCACCTTCCTCCTTCTTTGGCCCGTAATTTTTCTTTTTTCGGCCAGAGCATCACTTAATTTGAACAACTGAGCCTGGTAACGTTCAGCTGTAACAGTTTGGCCAGGTTCCAGAAGCTAGTAGTAAATGACTCCCTTCCAATCCCACCAGACACACAGTAACACTTTCTTGGCATAAATATTCATTGTTCCAACATATGTTGATAGATAGCCCGGGTAACCCATACTTTTCTGCAATCACAATTGTCGTATAAAATCCACTTTTCATCACCCATAATGATTTTGTACAAAACATTTTTTCTTTTGTTCCGAGAAAGCACATTCATGCAGATGTCAACTTTTCGGGTGTTTTCTTCGGTCACACAATGAGGAACCCATTTTTCCTCCTTTTGTATTTTTCTAATTGCATGCAATCAATTTTAGAGTTTTACACGGATTTTCATCTAGTAAAACTTTAATTTCCTCGTCTTAAAATTGTTTTACTGCACCTGTACGTGGATCGTCCTCAAGACTAAAATTGCCATCACGAAATCTTGCAAACCACTTTTACTTTCTTTTACGTAAATAAAATAAAGTATAGTTTATGAACATTTTGAATTTTTAGAGATTTATCTGTTTTGAGGTCCCCTGAGTCCGAAAAAGTGGGTTTCGGAATGGTGTCGGTCTGTCAGTATGTCAGTTTGGTCCTATCTACAGCGCGGATGGTTTAACCAATCGAAATGAAACTTCAGTAAGCTTTGTTGACAAATTGGGAGGCCCAGTGAATTTTACTCCAATTAGGCTAACGGCAAGTGGCCATTCCCTTGGTCCAAAAAAATTATTTTGCAAATATCTTAACAAGCATAAAATTTACAAAAAACTGCTCAATCCAAAATGTTTCCAAAAAATAAAAATTATAAACAAACATAAAAAAATGAAAAAATCGTGAGTTTGCAAGAAATTTGTATAATAAGTATCTCAAAATTCGCTGTTCGCAAAAGAAATTCGCTTGCTGGCCAGAACTCAATTTTTTTTTACTGATAAATGTCTCACAGAAAGTTCACTCAAAGTCGAATTAATTAATTCCTTAGCTTGAGCTGCATTTGTTTTTAATAATGCAAACCATAGGTCAGGTTAGTCGAGACCCAACACAAGCGTTATAAAAATAAAACAAAACCTGTGTAGAATTGAGATGTCCCGTAATCTTTTGACATTGAATTTCCAAACTTATGTTAGCATCAGTATACAAATCTAAGTACTTAAAGGAAATCTCCGGATAAATTTTAAAACAATAACTACCACAATTAATTAAACTGCAATTTTATTTATGGTTAAATTCTTCTGGAAAATAACTCTGATATGGATGACCCAACATTTTAAAAAAGTCGACTTTAGTTATTTTGCTTAACAACTTGAAGAGCATCAAACCATGTACTTAAGTTTATGGTCTCGTTTCTTGATCGGTTAGAGCAACATCATCAGTAAATTCAGTTATTTTATCATGAAGGTTCAAAGGAAATATCGAATTAATGTAAATTAAAAACAAACGAAACGCTATAAGAATAACCTATTTTAACCATAAAGGACCTATTTCTAAGGTAACATTCAAACCAAATCTAAATCCGAGAGATTGCAATTTAAGCAAGCGTAACTTGTGGTCTACCATATCGAATGCTCCCTTAATATCATTGAATACTGTTGCAACATTTTTTGTTTTCATTTAGATTAACATGAACGTCGTTTAAAAAATTTATTAACGCTGATTCAGTACTTTGCCAGGCGGTAAATCCATGTGGATTAATTATGTAGCCTTAAAAAAAACGAATCCATATGAAATTGAATAGCCTTTTACAGGAATGATAATTGCTGTTTTCGAAACTTCAGGGACATTAGCATTGACAAAACATTGATGAATAAAATTAACCAAGACTGGCGATATAACATTAGCCATACATTTTATCATGTTGGATCTAAAATGTGATATATTAAAACTACCACTGCATTTTAAACTGTTGTTGATAATAACATCGAATAATTATGAAAAAAGCAAAGAACGATTTCACGCTCCACTCGCAAACGACTTATGTGAAAACTTGTTTGTATAAGTATGTCTATGTACCTATAGTGAATCATTTCAAGCCTCTTTGGTGAGCCTGAAAAAAATCCTGCTGACCGACAGCTGTTGTTTGTTCAATATTTAAATTAAGTTACATTTTTGGTTCAAAAAGTCAATAAGTTATCATATTTTGGGTTTGGAGGACAAACGATTATTTTCAGTATCGCGATGTCTTAGTGGGCATGAGCAAAGTACAGTACTGTTAATTTAATCATCTAAATCAAACCTTTAAAAATATTTCATTACCTGTTCATGGCGATCTTGTCGAAGATTCCATCTTTAGACTGTTTTGAATGGCCAAGGCAATCCCGGTGATCAAAGCTCTATTATACATCAGAGTCTGATTAACACTTTTATTGTTTTATTGTTCTACAAATGCCCCATAGCCATACTCAGCATTGGTTCACAAAAAAGAAAGCTGATGAAATTCCCGCCAAAATGGTCACCGTTAAAAGTATTTTGACTAAACATTGGCCGAGATACAGTCGTTCAAAGTTACCTACTACCACCTTATACCATGTTATTTTTAATTTTTACACGCAAAAATTATTTTTATTATACAAAAATTGTTTTCGGTTCTGATAAAGATATTTCATGGATTTTGCCCCAACAACCACCTCTTGCACTTTTACAGATGTTTTGTAAAAATTTTCAATCACATGTTGGCATAATTGGGATTCTATCTCACCAATGACACGAATAATTTCATCCTTTTGTCAGGAATCGATTGTGGATTGTCAAAGAAACTAGTCTAACGGTGTTAAATCAAGTAACCTTGGTGGCTAGTTGACATCATCATTTCTTGAAATAATCGACCAATAAATTTTTCTTTAAATAATCATTTACAAAATGACGTGTAGCAAGTAGTAGTAATTCAGGCAACAAAAATTTACTTATCACCTCACGATATCGATTACTATTTACAGTTACGGGTTCACCAGCAGCATTTTCAAAATGTCACTTATGCTTAACGTGGATTATTTCATTTTTGATAAAAGTGCATATATATATTAAATGAATTTTATAATGTTTGGAATGTAGGAATGGAGAAATTTATTCTTATATTAAAATCCCCGCATCTGAAAAAGGAACCATGATATAGTAAACAGCTTATTAATCTGAAAAAACCGTAAAGACAAGGCTCATAAGAGATTTAAACTTTTCCCTACTTGTACGCTGTTTTTGAATCCTTCAGAAATCTTTACAACAAGTACATTTTGGAGATTGAATCATACAAAAAAGATAGAGCTGTTAGCTTCTGGAAATTCGTTGATTCTAAAAGAAAAATAAAGGGATATCCGTCTAATATGTTTTTGGAAGTTCGAGTGGGTCATAATTTAAAAGATAATTGTAACTTTTAACTACAGAAACCGGAAACGACAGATTCGATATCGAGCTATTATCCAGGGCGGTAAAAAATTGTCCTTTCAAATATAAGTTGATACTGTTTTAAATAAACTACTCTCGGTTGATACTAATCAAAGTGCAGGTTTCAGTTCCATTCCCCTGTTGGTTCTTAGAATAACAGCCCATGCTGTCGCCTTTCCAATCACCGTTCTATTTAACAAAAGTCTTCAGCAACGATACTTTCCGAACCTTAGGAAATGCTCTTTAATTAAACCAATATTTAAAAGTCAGGTTCCAGTAGTGATATTAAAAATTATCTAACCATTAGTATTTTATCCGTTTTACCGAAGTTTTTTGAAAAATTAGTCAAAGATATAATTTTTTTTTATACTCGTAGGTTTATTTCTTTTAAGCAACATGGCTTCCTTCCCGGCAGATCAACTGTTTCAAATTTGTTTTTACTGACCAATTTTATTTCAACTGCTTTCGAATTGGGGAAGGATGTACAGGTTGTATATTCAGATTTTAGCAAGGCCTTTGACAAACTTGATCACAAACTACTATTGGATAAATTAGAGTATTTCGATTGTAATAGTTTACCTATTAGGTGGATTAAGTCGTACTTGGATTGTAGAACTCAAATCGTTAAAATTGGAAATTACATTTCTAGATTGATTTATGTAACGTCAGGGGGTTCCCCAGGGAAGCCATTTGGGTCCCCTTTTATTCATTTTATTTATTAATGATGTGATTGACTGTATTAAGTATTCTGAAATGTTCATATTATGCTGACGATATTAAAATTTTTAAAACTGTTTCGAATATTCGGGATGCAGATGATTTACCATCTGATTTATCGGATTTTACAAATTGGTATACTTGTCATAATTTATTATTGAATACTAAGAAGTGTAAAAAATGCGATTTTCGCGTAGAAGGAATGATTTGAACTTTACCTACGAATTTCTTCCTAAAAACCATAGAATTGAGAAAGTGGACACTTTGAAAGATTCGGGTATCACATTAGCTTCTAATTTATCCTTCCGCATTCGTATACATAGGGCATTGTTTCTAAGGCGTATTCCATGTTAGGATCCTTATGCGATTATAATCTTGTATATTACGTTAGTACGCTCGCAATTAGATTATGGCGTAGTTATTTGGGACCCATTTTATCAAGAATCGTCGGATCTTATCGAAAGGGTACATAAACAGTTTTTAAAATATGCCTTGCGTAGATTACCAAGGGACCATCATCTTTCAAATTATATTCTTCCTCATTATAGGGGAAAATGTAAACTATTGAGATTGGAATCTCTCTCTATTCGTAGAATTGCGACGTGTGCCAGTTAAATTACCAATACGGAGGAGTTTTTTATCTAGGAATGAACCTGTTTATATTGTCTCGGTTGCTTTTAATAAAGTGCAATCGATTTTTGATTTTAATTTGTCAAGAGAATCGTTTAAGGTTTTGATGTCTGATTTTTTTTTTTTTTTTTGGTAAATTGTTTATTTTTTGTAAAATAACTAAAATAACGTAAAACACAAAACCAAAACTTAAAAATCGTTTAATTCTAAGATTTACTTTACATAATATACAATGGGGGGTATATACAAAATAAAAATAATTTAAAAAACAAATAAATCGTGTTATTAAATTAAAATAAAAAATTAATAAGAGAAAACCCTATATTCGTAATAGATTTCATAAATTTCTCTATTTCAGAATATGTTGAAAAAAAAAACATTCTTTGTGAAGCACATCCATCTGGATTCCACTTTTCTATTGATAATAGCAAATATGTAAATCAATCTGTACAGGAGATACCAGATTTACTTAATCTTTACCCTAGTATGAGTTAGAAACAAAATTAAAAGATAAAGCGAGGTACATATGTGCAATGAACACCTTCCATTCTGAAAAGATGAAACAAATTTTCAGCCTAAAGTTTACGCTATTAAAACAGCGGTAAAGACTGAAAATAAAGATAAAAACGAACAAACAAAGAATTACTAACGGTGATCCTCTATAGCACTCAAGAATAATTGCTTCAGTATACTAACTTTCAGGAGCATAGTTGCTGGTACCTCAACTGAAGGGATTGTTGGGAACGAGAAAAAAAATTAGTAAGGGAGCCACCCCTTTTCATGGAGCCACCTATTTTGGGGCTTAAGAAGGTGTGTGGAACAAGGAAGCTTTAGAGGTAAATAAGACGAATCTAATAATCCTTTCGTGGAGCTCTAACAGCACCCGTTGCTTCGTACGGCTTTACAAACTAACCCAAAATCACTTTTATTTTATTTCCATTAGTTTTTATACCGACAATGAAGAAAAAGTGTTTTCTGATTTTAGGCAAATAAATAAAATTTAATTTCATTTGTAAAAAGATTAGTTGGTTTAATTTATCTTGAAAGTTTGCACTTATTTTGCACTTAAACGGATAAAAAGATTATTTTAGTTAGTTCGAATTTATCAAAGCCAAGAAGAAAGAAAATTTTTATCTTTTAGAGGCCGCAATGTTAGAATTCGATCAGCACAACATAAAAATGTATTTTCTTCAATGATTTTTTTTATATTATCATGGCTTTTATAAATTCAAACTTTTGTTTTACTAATTTTGTCAATATGGGAATGACAATTTTGTCAAAAATAGAAAATATCTAGAATATCATACGGACATATTTCCATGGGTCTCTTTAAACTTCAACTAAAAATCATATAGGGGACTGGTCATAAAAACTTTGCAAATATAACTTCGTTGCTATTGCTCTTGTAATGATTAGTAAAAAGAAAGATCACTTATAGTTGTTAATTTTACGAAATAACATTTATATAAAACTAAATTATTAGAATAATTAAGATTTTTTATAATTTCGATTGTGCAAACTGTTACTGAAAAATGCAAAGTGCAAAGTGATAAGTGCAAAGACCGTAATTTTAATACAAAACCGAACAGTTATTAGGTTTTTATTGTTCAGTTGTTTGATATTTTTTCATGTTGTTTGCTAAAGGAAAATTTGCATTGCATTTTGTGATAAGTATAGTTGATAATCGTATGTATAACGCACACATAGGTTGTAGAAATGATAAAGTAATTCCGGAATTTTCGAATCCAAATGTTCTCGATTCCGGAATTCTGAAATTAATTCCGGAATTTAGTTTATTTAAATACCTCTGTGAAATTAGCCCGAAAAAAAATCCCAGAAAACGATTATAGTTAAATATGGTAATACTAATATATTATAACTAGCGTATTATGAAAACTATAACGAAAGTAAATATATTTATATAATATGTCGTAGAAATTGAGTAAGCAAAGTAAAACAAAATGAAATAGTTGTTTGTTGTGATTAATAAAAACACTATTAGGTACATACGAATGATTATAAATAAATTCAATAATTTCAGTATTTTAAAAATTTATTAGCACACAGTAATTTACACTGGATTACCATTACAATATCCACTTATTCAAATAATTTGATAAAATATTTTGAAGTTCAACAAAGTATAACCACTATCGTCCCTAGAAGTCATACAAGATATCAATTAACGAGCACGGCTTAGTATAGGTTTTGTAGGACATGGATACACCTTGCATATGGCCAAAATAAAAAAAAATTCTATTAGCCGTTAGGCAGATCTAGTCCCTAGAAGTCATACAAGATATCAATTAACGAGCACGGCTTGATATAGGTTTTGTAGGACATGGATACAAGTTGCATATGGCTAAAATAAAAAAAAATTCTATTAGCCGTTAGGCAGATATAGTCCCTAGAGTTCATACAAGATATCAATTAACGAGCACGGCTTAGTATAGGTTTTGTAGGACATGGATACAAGTTGCATATGGCCAAAATAAAAAAAAATTCTATTAGCCGTTAGGCAGATATAGTCCGTAGAATTCATACAAGATATCAATTAACGAGCACGGCTTAGTATAGGTTTTGTAGGACATGGATACACCTTGCTTATGGCCAAAATAAAAAAAAATTCTATTAGCCGCTAGGCAGATATAGTCCCTAGAATTCATACAAGATATCAATTAACGAGCACGGCTTGGTATAGGTTTTGTAGGACATGGATACAAGTTGCATATGGCTAAAATAAAAAAAAATTCTATTAGCCGTTAGGCAGATATAGTCCCTATAGTTCATACAAGATATCAATTAACGAGCACGGCTTGATATAGGTTTTGTAGGACATGGATACAAGTTGCATATGGCTAAAATAAAAAAAAATTCTATTAGCCGTTAGGCAGATATAGTCCCTAGAGTTCATACAAGATATCAATTAACGAGCACGGCTTAGTATAGGTTTTGTAGGACATGGATACAAGTTGCATATGGCCAAAATAAAAAAAAATTCTATTAGCCGTTAGGCAGATATAGTCCCTAGAATTCATACAAGATATCAATTAACGAGCACGGCTTAGTATAGGTTTTGTAGGACATGGATACACCTTGCTTATGGCCAAAATAAAAAAAAATTCTATTAGCCGTTAGGCAGATATAGTCCCTAGAATTCATACAAGATATCAATTAACGAGCACGGCTTAGTATAGGTTTTGTAGGACATGGATACACCTTGCATATGGCCAAAATAAAAAAAAATTCTATTAGCCGTTAGGCAGATATAGTCCCTAGAATTCATACAAGATATCAATTAACGAGCACGGCTTAGTATAGGTTTTGTAGGACATGGATACACCTTGCATATGGCCAAAATAAAAAAAAATTCTATTAGCCGTTAGGCAGATATAGTCCCTAGAGTTCATACAAGATATCAATTAACGAGCACGGCTTAGTATAGGTTTTGTAGGACATGGATACACCTTGCATATGGCCAAAATAAAAAAAAAATTCTATTAGCCGTTAGGCAGATATAGTCCCTAGAATTCATACAAGATATCAATTAACGAGCACGGCTTAGTATAGGTTTTGTAGGACATGGATACACCTTGCTTATGGCCAAAATAAAAAAAAATTCTATTAGCCGTTAGGCAGATATAGTCCCTAGAATTCATACAAGATATCAATTAACGAGCACGGCTTGGTATAGGTTTTGTAGGACATGGATACAAGTTGCTTATGGCCAAAATAAAAAAAAAAATCTATTAGCCGTTAGGCAGATATAGTCCCTAGAATTCATACAAGATATCAATTAACGAGCACGGCTTAGTATAGGTTTTGTAGGACATGGATACACCTTGCTTATGGCCAAAATAAAAAAAAATTCTATTAGCCGTTAGGCAGATATAGTCCCTAGAAGTCATACAAGATATCAATTAACGAGCACGGCTTGGTATAGGTTTTGTAGGAAATGGATACACCTTGCTTATGGCCAAAATAAAAAAAAATTCTATTAGCCGTTAGGCAGATATAGTCCGTAGAATTCATACAAGATATCAATTAACGAGCACGGCTTAGTATAGGTTTTGTAGGACATGGATACACCTTGCTTATGGCCAAAATAAAAAAAAAATTCTATTAGCCGTTAGGCAGATATAGTCCCTAGAATTCATACAAGATATCAATTAACGAGCACGGCTTAGTATAGGTTTTGTAGGACATGGATACACCTTGCTTATGGCCAAAATAAAAAAAAAATTCTATTAGCCGTTAGGCAGATATAGTCCCTAGAATTCATACAAGATATCAATTAACGAGCACGGCTTAGTATAGGTTTTGTAGGACATGGATACACCTTGCTTATGGCCAAAATAAAAAAAAATTCTATTAGCCGTTAGGCAGATATAGTCCCTAGAAGTCATACAAGATATCAATTAACGAGCACGGCTTGGTATAGGTTTTGTAGGAAATGGATACACCTTGCTTATGGCCAAAATAAAAAAAATTCTATTAGCCGTTAGGCAGATATAGTCCGTAGAATTCATACAAGATATCAATTAACGAGCACGGCTTAGTATAGGTTTTGTAGGACATGGATACACCTTGCTTATGGCCAAAATAAAAAAAAATTCTATTAGCCGTTAGGCAGATCTAGTCCCTAGAAGTCATACAAGATATCAATTAACGAGCACGGCTTGATATAGGTTTTGTAGGACATGGATACAAGTTGCATATGGCTAAAATAAAAAAAAATTCTATTAGCCGTTAGGCAGATATAGTCCCTAGAGTTCATACAAGATATCAATTAACGAGCACGGCTTAGTATAGGTTTTGTAGGACATGGATACAAGTTGCATATGGCCAAAATAAAAAAAAATTCTATTAGCCGTTAGGCAGATATAGTCCCTAGAATTCATACAAGATATCAATTAACGAGCACGGCTTAGTATAGGTTTTGTAGGACATGGATACACCTTGCTTATGGCCAAAATAAAAAAAAATTCTATTAGCCGTTAGGCAGATATAGTCCCTAGAATTCATACAAGATATCAATTAACGAGCACGGCTTGGTATAGGTTTTGTAGGACATGGATACAAGTTGCATATGGCTAAAATAAAAAAAAATTCTATTAGCCGTTAGGCAGATATAGTCCCTATAGTTCATACAAGATATCAATTAACGAGCACGGCTTGATATAGGTTTTGTAGGACATGGATACAAGTTGCATATGGCTAAAATAAAAAAAAATTCTATTAGCCGTTAGGCAGATATAGTCCCTAGAGTTCATACAAGATATCAATTAACGAGCACGGCTTAGTATAGGTTTTGTAGGACATGGATACAAGTTGCATATGGCCAAAATAAAAAAAAATTCTATTAGCCGTTAGGCAGATATAGTCCCTAGAATTCATACAAGATATCAATTAACGAGCACGGCTTAGTATAGGTTTTGTAGGACATGGATACACCTTGCTTATGGCCAAAATAAAAAAAAATTCTATTAGCCGTTAGGCAGATATAGTCCCTAGAATTCATACAAGATATCAATTAACGAGCACGGCTTAGTATAGGTTTTGTAGGACATGGATACACCTTGCATATGGCCAAAATAAAAAAAAATTCTATTAGCCGTTAGGCAGATATAGTCCCTAGAATTCATACAAGATATCAATTAACGAGCACGGCTTAGTATAGGTTTTGTAGGACATGGATACACCTTGCATATGGCCAAAATAAAAAAAAATTCTATTAGCCGTTAGGCAGATATAGTCCCTAGAATTCATACAAGATATCAATTAACGAGCACGGCTTAGTATAGGTTTTGTAGGACATGGATACACCTTGCATATGGCCAAAATAAAAAAAAATTCTATTAGCCGTTAGGCAGATATAGTCCCTAGAATTCATACAAGATATCAATTAACGAGCACGGCTTAGTATAGGTTTTGTAGGACATGGATACACCTTGCATATGGCCAAAATAAAAAAAAATTCTATTAGCCGTTAGGCAGATATAGTCCCTAGAATTCATACAAGATATCAATTAACGAGCACGGCTTAGTATAGGTTTTGTAGGACATGGATACACCTTGCATATGGCCAAAATAAAAAAAAATTCTATTAGCCGTTAGGCAGATATAGTCCCTAGAAGTCATACAAGATATCAATTAACGAGCACGGCTTGGTATAGGTTTTGTAGGAAATGGATACACCTTGCTTATGGCCAAAATAAAAAAAAATTCTATTAGCCGTTAGGCAGATATAGTCCGTAGAATTCATACAAGATATCAATTAACGAGCACGGCTTAGTATAGGTTTTGTAGGACATGGATACACCTTGCTTATGGCCAAAATAAAAAAAAATTCTATTAGCCGTTAGGCAGATATAGTCCCTAGAATTCATACAAGATATCAATTAACGAGCACGGCTTAGTATAGGTTTTGTAGGACATGGATACACCTTGCTTATGGCCAAAATAAAAAAAAAATTCTATTAGCCGTTAGGCAGATATAGTCCCTAGAATTCATACAAGATATCAATTAACGAGCACGGCTTAGTATAGGTTTTGTAGGACATGGATACACCTTGCTTATGGCCAAAATAAAAAAAAATTCTATTAGCCGTTAGGCAGATATAGTCCCTAGAAGTCATACAAGATATCAATTAACGAGCACGGCTTGGTATAGGTTTTGTAGGAAATGGATACACCTTGCATATGGCCAAAATAAAAAAAATTCTATTAGCCGTTAGGCAGATATAGTCCGTAGAATTCATACAAGATATCAATTAACGAGCACGGCTTAGTATAGGTTTTGTAGGACATGGATACACCTTGCATATGGCCAAAATAAAAAAAAATTCTATTAGCCGTTAGGCAGATCTAGTCCCTAGAAGTCATACAAGATATCAATTAACGAGCACGGCTTGATATAGGTTTTGTAGGACATGGATACAAGTTGCATATGGCTAAAATAAAAAAAAATTCTATTAGCCGTTAGGCAGATATAGTCCCTAGAGTTCATACAAGATATCAATTAACGAGCACGGCTTAGTATAGGTTTTGTAAGACATGGATACAAGTTGCATATGGCCAAAATAAAAAAAAATTCTATTAGCCGTTAGGCAGATATAGTCCCTAGAATTCATACAAGATATCAATTAACGAGCACGGCTTAGTATAGGTTTTGTAGGACATGGATACACCTTGCTTATGGCCAAAATAAAAAAAAATTCTATTAGCCGTTAGGCAGATATAGTCCCTAGAATTCATACAAGATATCAATTAACGAGCACGGCTTGATATAGGTTTTGTAGGACATGGATACAAGTTGCATATGGCTAAAATAAAAAAAAATTCTATTAGCCGTTAGGCAGATATAGTCCCTAGAGTTCATACAAGATATCAATTAACGAGCACGGCTTAGTATAGGTTTTGTAGGACATGGATACAAGTTGCATATGGCCAAAATAAAAAAAAATTCTATTAGCCGTTAGGCAGATATAGTCCCTAGAATTCATACAAGATATCAATTAACGAGCACGGCTTAGTATAGGTTTTGTAGGACATGGATACACCTTGTAGGACATGGATACACCTTGCTTATGGCCAAAATAAAAAAAAATTCTATTAGCCGTTAGGCAGATATAGTCCCTAGAATTCATACAAGATATCAATTAACGAGCACGGCTTAGTATAGGTTTTGTAGGACATGGATACACCTTGCATATGGCCAAAATAAAAAAAAATTCTATTAGCCGTTAGGCAGATATAGTCCCTAGAATTCATACAAGATATCAATTAACGAGCACGGCTTAGTATAGGTTTTGTAGGACATGGATACACCTTGCATATGGCCAAAATAAAAAAAAATTCTATTAGCCGTTAGGCAGATATAGTCCCTAGAATTCATACAAGATATCAATTAACGAGCACGGCTTAGTATAGGTTTTGTAGGACATGGATACACCTTGCATATGGCCAAAATAAAAAAAAATTCTATTAGCCGTTAGGCAGATATAGTCCCTAGAATTCATACAAGATATCAATTAACGAGCACGGCTTAGTATAGGTTTTGTAGGACATGGATACACCTTGCATATGGCCAAAATAAAAAAAAATTCTATTAGCCGTTAGGCAGATATAGTCCCTAGAAGTCATACAAGATATCAATTAACGAGCACGGCTTGGTATAGGTTTTGTAGGAAATGGATACACCTTGCTTATGGCCAAAATAAAAAAAAATTCTATTAGCCGTTAGGCAGATATAGTCCGTAGAATTCATACAAGATATCAATTAACGAGCACGGCTTAGTATAGGTTTTGTAGGACATGGATACACCTTGCTTATGGCCAAAATAAAAAAAAATTCTATTAGCCGTTAGGCAGATATAGTCCCTAGAATTCATACAAGATATCAATTAACGAGCACGGCTTAGTATAGGTTTTGTAGGACATGGATACACCTTGCTTATGGCCAAAATAAAAAAAAAATTCTATTAGCCGTTAGGCAGATATAGTCCCTAGAATTCATACAAGATATCAATTAACGAGCACGGCTTAGTATAGGTTTTGTAGGACATGGATACACCTTGCTTATGGCCAAAATAAAAAAAAATTCTATTAGCCGTTAGGCAGATATAGTCCCTAGAAGTCATACAAGATATCAATTAACGAGCACGGCTTGGTATAGGTTTTGTAGGAAATGGATACACCTTGCATATGGCCAAAATAAAAAAAATTCTATTAGCCGTTAGGCAGATATAGTCCGTAGAATTCATACAAGATATCAATTAACGAGCACGGCTTAGTATAGGTTTTGTAGGACATGGATACACCTTGCATATGGCCAAAATAAAAAAAAATTCTATTAGCCGTTAGGCAGATCTAGTCCCTAGAAGTCATACAAGATATCAATTAACGAGCACGGCTTGATATAGGTTTTGTAGGACATGGATACAAGTTGCATATGGCTAAAATAAAAAAAAATTCTATTAGCCGTTAGGCAGATATAGTCCCTAGAGTTCATACAAGATATCAATTAACGAGCACGGCTTAGTATAGGTTTTGTAAGACATGGATACAAGTTGCATATGGCCAAAATAAAAAAAAATTCTATTAGCCGTTAGGCAGATATAGTCCCTAGAATTCATACAAGATATCAATTAACGAGCACGGCTTAGTATAGGTTTTGTAGGACATGGATACACCTTGCATATGGCCAAAATAAAAAAAAATTCTATTAGCCGTTAGGCAGATATAGTCCCTAGAATTCATACAAGATATCAATTAACGAGCACGGCTTAGTATAGGTTTTGTAGGACATGGATACACCTTGCATATGGCCAAAATAAAAAAAAATTCTATTAGCCGTTAGGCAGATATAGTCCCTAGAATTCATACAAGATATCAATTAACGAGCACGGCTTAGTATAGGTTTTGTAGGACATGGATACACCTTGCATATGGCCAAAATAAAAAAAAATTCTATTAGCCGTTAGGCAGATATAGTCCCTAGAATTCATACAAGATATCAATTAACGAGCACGGCTTAGTATAGGTTTTGTAGGACATGGATACACCTTGCATATGGCCAAAATAAAAAAAAATTCTATTAGCCGTTAGGCAGATATAGTCCCTAGAATTCATACAAGATATCAATTAACGAGCACGGCTTAGTATAGGTTTTGTAGGACATGGATACACCTTGCATATGGCCAAAATAAAAAAAAATTCTATTAGCCGTTAGGCAGATATAGTCCCTAGAAGTCATACAAGATATCAATTAACGAGCACGGCTTGGTATAGGTTTTGTAGGAAATGGATACACCTTGCTTATGGCCAAAATAAAAAAAAATTCTATTAGCCGTTAGGCAGATATAGTCCGTAGAATTCATACAAGATATCAATTAACGAGCACGGCTTAGTATAGGTTTTGTAGGACATGGATACACCTTGCTTATGGCCAAAATAAAAAAAAATTCTATTAGCCGTTAGGCAGATATAGTCCCTAGAATTCATACAAGATATCAATTAACGAGCACGGCTTAGTATAGGTTTTGTAGGACATGGATACACCTTGCTTATGGCCAAAATAAAAAAAAAATTCTATTAGCCGTTAGGCAGATATAGTCCCTAGAATTCATACAAGATATCAATTAACGAGCACGGCTTAGTATAGGTTTTGTAGGACATGGATACACCTTGCTTATGGCCAAAATAAAAAAAAATTCTATTAGCCGTTAGGCAGATATAGTCCCTAGAAGTCATACAAGATATCAATTAACGAGCACGGCTTGGTATAGGTTTTGTAGGAAATGGATACACCTTGCATATGGCCAAAATAAAAAAAATTCTATTAGCCGTTAGGCAGATATAGTCCGTAGAATTCATACAAGATATCAATTAACGAGCACGGCTTAGTATAGGTTTTGTAGGACATGGATACACCTTGCATATGGCCAAAATAAAAAAAAATTCTATTAGCCGTTAGGCAGATCTAGTCCCTAGAAGTCATACAAGATATCAATTAACGAGCACGGCTTGATATAGGTTTTGTAGGACATGGATACAAGTTGCATATGGCTAAAATAAAAAAAAATTCTATTAGCCGTTAGGCAGATATAGTCCCTAGAGTTCATACAAGATATCAATTAACGAGCACGGCTTAGTATAGGTTTTGTAAGACATGGATACAAGTTGCATATGGCCAAAATAAAAAAAAATTCTATTAGCCGTTAGGCAGATATAGTCCCTAGAATTCATACAAGATATCAATTAACGAGCACGGCTTAGTATAGGTTTTGTAGGACATGGATACACCTTGCTTATGGCCAAAATAAAAAAAAATTCTATTAGCCGTTAGGCAGATATAGTCCCTAGAATTCATACAAGATATCAATTAACGAGCACGGCTTGATATAGGTTTTGTAGGACATGGATACAAGTTGCATATGGCTAAAATAAAAAAAAATTCTATTAGCCGTTAGGCAGATATAGTCCCTAGAGTTCATACAAGATATCAATTAACGAGCACGGCTTAGTATAGGTTTTGTAGGACATGGATACAAGTTGCATATGGCCAAAATAAAAAAAAATTCTATTAGCCGTTAGGCAGATATAGTCCCTAGAATTCATACAAGATATCAATTAACGAGCACGGCTTAGTATAGGTTTTGTAGGACATGGATACACCTTGCTTATGGCCAAAATAAAAAAAAATTCTATTAGCCGTTAGGCAGATATAGTCCCTAGAATTCATACAAGATATCAATTAACGAGCACGGCTTAGTATAGGTTTTGTAGGACATGGATACACCTTGCATATGGCCAAAATAAAAAAAAATTCTATTAGCCGTTAGGCAGATATAGTCCCTAGAATTCATACAAGATATCAATTAACGAGCACGGCTTAGTATAGGTTTTGTAGGACATGGATACACCTTGCATATGGCCAAAATAAAAAAAAATTCTATTAGCCGTTAGGCAGATCTAGTCCCTAGAAGTCATACAAGATATCAATTAACGAGCACGGCTTGATATAGGTTTTGTAGGACATGGATACAAGTTGCATATGGCTAAAATAAAAAAAAATTCTATTAGCCGTTAGGCAGATATAGTCCCTAGAGTTCATACAAGATATCAATTAACGAGCACGGCTTAGTATAGGTTTTGTAGGACATGGATACAAGTTGCATATGGCCAAAATAAAAAAAAATTCTATTAGCCGTTAGGCAGATATAGTCCCTAGAATTCATACAAGATATCAATTAACGAGCACGGCTTAGTATAGGTTTTGTAGGACATGGATACACCTTGCTTATGGCCAAAATAAAAAAAAATTCTATTAGCCGTTAGGCAGATATAGTCCCTAGAATTCATACAAGATATCAATTAACGAGCACGGCTTGGTATAGGTTTTGTAGGACATGGATACAAGTTGCATATGGCCAAAATAAAAAAAAATTCTATTAGCCGTTAGGCAGATATAGTCCCTATAGTTCATACAAGATATCAATTAACGAGCACGGCTTGATATAGGTTTTGTAGGACATGGATACAAGTTGCATATGGCTAAAATAAAAAAAAATTCTATTAGCCGTTAGGCAGATATAGTCCCTAGAGTTCATACAAGATATCAATTAACGAGCACGGCTTAGTATAGGTTTTGTAGGACATGGATACAAGTTGCATATGGCCAAAATAAAAAAAAATTCTATTAGCCGTTAGGCAGATATAGTCCCTAGAATTCATACAAGATATCAATTAACGAGCACGGCTTAGTATAGGTTTTGTAGGACATGGATACACCTTGCTTATGGCCAACATAAAAAAAAATTCTATTAGCCGTTAGGCAGATATAGTCCCTAGAATTCATACAAGATATCAATTAACGAGCACGGCTTAGTATAGGTTTTGTAGGACATGGATACACCTTGCTTATGGCCAAAATAAAAAAAAATTCTATTAGCCGTTAGGCAGATATAGTCCCTAGAAGTCATACAAGATATCAATTAACGAGCACGGCTTAGTATAGGTTTTGTAGGACATGGATACACCTTGCATATGGCCAAAATAAAAAAAAATTCTATTAGCCGTTAGGCAGATCTAGTCCCTAGAAGTCATACAAGATATCAATTAACGAGCACGGCTTGATATAGGTTTTGTAGGACATGGATACAAGTTGCATATGGCTAAAATAAAAAAAAATTCTATTAGCCGTTAGGCAGATATAGTCCCTAGAGTTCATACAAGATATCAATTAACGAGCACGGCTTAGTATAGGTTTTGTAGGACATGGATACAAGTTGCATATGGCCAAAATAAAAAAAAATTCTATTAGCCGTTAGGCAGATATAGTCCCTAGAATTCATACAAGATATCAATTAACGAGCACGGCTTAGTATAGGTTTTGTAGGACATGGATACACCTTGCTTATGGCCAAAATAAAAAAAAATTCTATTAGCCGTTAGGCAGATATAGTCCCTAGAATTCATACAAGATATCAATTAACGAGCACGGCTTGGTATAGGTTTTGTAGGACATGGATACAAGTTGCATATGGCTAAAATAAAAAAAAATTATATTAGCCGTTAGGCAGATATAGTCCCTATAGTTCATACAAGATATCAATTAACGAGCACGGCTTGATATAGGTTTTGTAGGACATGGATACAAGTTGCATATGGCTAAAATAAAAAAAAATTCTATTAGCCGTTAGGCAGATATAGTCCCTAGAGTTCATACAAGATATCAATTAACGAGCACGGCTTAGTATAGGTTTTGTAGGACATGGATACAAGTTGCATATGGCCAAAATAAAAAAAAATTCTATTAGCCGTTAGGCAGATATAGTCCCTAGAATTCATACAAGATATCAATTAACGAGCACGGCTTAGTATAGGTTTTGTAGGACATGGATACACCTTGCTTATGGCCAAAATAAAAAAAAATTCTATTAGCCGTTAGGCAGATATAGTCCCTAGAATTCATACAAGATATCAATTAACGAGCACGGCTTAGTATAGGTTTTGTAGGACATGGATACACCTTGCATATGGCCAAAATAAAAAAAAATTCTATTAGCCGTTAGGCAGATATAGTCCCTAGAGTTCATACAAGATATCAATTAACGAGCACGGCTTAGTATAGGTTTTGTAGGACATGGATACACCTTGCATATGGCCAAAATAAAAAAAAATTCTATTAGCCGTTAGGCAGATATAGTCCCTAGAATTCATACAAGATATCAATTAACGAGCACGGCTTAGTATAGGTTTTGTAGGACATGGATACACCTTGCTTATGGCCAAAATAAAAAAAAATTCTATTAGCCGTTAGGCAGATATAGTCCCTAGAAGTCATACAAGATATCAATTAACGAGCACGGCTTGGTATAGGTTTTGTAGGAAATGGATACACCTTGCTTATGGCCAAAATAAAAAAAAATTCTATTAGCCGTTAGGCAGATATAGTCCGTAGAATTCATACAAGATATCAATTAACGAGCACGGCTTAGTATAGGTTTTGTAGGACATGGATACACCTTGCTTATGGCCAAAATAAAAAAAAATTCTATTAGCCGTTAGGCAGATATAGTCCCTAGAATTCATACAAGATATCAATTAACGAGCACGGCTTAGTATAGGTTTTGTAGGACATGGATACACCTTGCTTATGGCCAAAATAAAAAAAAAATTCTATTAGCCGTTAGGCAGATATAGTCCCTAGAATTCATACAAGATATCAATTAACGAGCACGGCTTAGTATAGGTTTTGTAGGACATGGATACACCTTGCTTATGGCCAAAATAAAAAAAAATTCTATTAGCCGTTAGGCAGATATAGTCCCTAGAATTCATACAAGATATCAATTAACGAGCACGGCTTAGTATAGGTTTTGTAGGACATGGATACACCTTGCTTATGGCCAAAATAAAAAAAAATTCTATTAGCCGTTAGGCAGATATAGTCCCTAGAAGTCATACAAGATATCAATTAACGAGCACGGCTTGGTATAGGTTTTGTAGGAAATGGATACACCTTGCTTATGGCCAAAATAAAAAAAATTCTATTAGCCGTTAGGCAGATATAGTCCGTAGAATTCATACAAGATATCAATTAACGAGCACGGCTTAGTATAGGTTTTGTAGGACATGGATACACCTTGCATATGGCCAAAATAAAAAAAAATTCTATTAGCCGTTAGGCAGATCTAGTCCCTAGAAGTCATACAAGATATCAATTAACGAGCACGGCTTGATATAGGTTTTGTAGGACATGGATACAAGTTGCATATGGCTAAAATAAAAAAAAATTCTATTAGCCGTTAGGCAGATATAGTCCCTAGAGTTCATACAAGATATCAATTAACGAGCACGGCTTAGTATAGGTTTTGTAGGACATGGATACAAGTTGCATATGGCCAAAATAAAAAAAAATTCTATTAGCCGTTAGGCAGATATAGTCCCTAGAATTCATACAAGATATCAATTAACGAGCACGGCTTAGTATAGGTTTTGTAGGACATGGATACACCTTGCTTATGGCCAAAATAAAAAAAAAATTCTATTAGCCGTTAGGCAGATATAGTCCCTAGAATTCATACAAGATATCAATTAACGAGCACGGCTTAGTATAGGTTTTGTAGGACATGGATACACCTTGCTTATGGCCAAAATAAAAAAAAATTCTATTAGCCGTTAGGCAGATATAGTCCCTAGAAGTCATACAAGATATCAATTAACGAGCACGGCTTGGTATAGGTTTTGTAGGAAATGGATACACCTTGCTTATGGCCAAAATAAAAAAAATTCTATTAGCCGTTAGGCAGATATAGTCCGTAGAATTCATACAAGATATCAATTAACGAGCACGGCTTAGTATAGGTTTTGTAGGACATGGATACACCTTGCATATGGCCAAAATAAAAAAAAATTCTATTAGCCGTTAGGCAGATCTAGTCCCTAGAAGTCATACAAGATATCAATTAACGAGCACGGCTTGATATAGGTTTTGTAGGACATGGATACAAGTTGCATATGGCTAAAATAAAAAAAAATTCTATTAGCCGTTAGGCAGATATAGTCCCTAGAGTTCATACAAGATATCAATTAACGAGCACGGCTTAGTATAGGTTTTGTAGGACATGGATACAAGTTGCATATGGCCAAAATAAAAAAAAATTCTATTAGCCGTTAGGCAGATATAGTCCCTAGAATTCATACAAGATATCAATTAACGAGCACGGCTTAGTATAGGTTTTGTAGGACATGGATACACCTTGCTTATGGCCAAAATAAAAAAAAATTCTATTAGCCGTTAGGCAGATATAGTCCCTAGAATTCATACAAGATATCAATTAACGAGCACGGCTTGGTATAGGTTTTGTAGGACATGGATACAAGTTGCATATGGCTAAAATAAAAAAAAATTCTATTAGCCGTTAGGCAGATATAGTCCCTATAGTTCATACAAGATATCAATTAACGAGCACGGCTTGATATAGGTTTTGTAGGACATGGATACAAGTTGCATATGGCTAAAATAAAAAAAAATTCTATTAGCCGTTAGGCAGATATAGTCCCTAGAGTTCATACAAGATATCAATTAACGAGCACGGCTTAGTATAGGTTTTGTAGGACATGGATACAAGTTGCATATGGCCAAAATAAAAAAAAATTCTATTAGCCGTTAGGCAGATATAGTCCCTAGAATTCATACAAGATATCAATTAACGAGCACGGCTTAGTATAGGTTTTGTAGGACATGGATACACCTTGCTTATGGCCAAAATAAAAAAAAATTCTATTAGCCGTTAGGCAGATATAGTCCCTAGAATTCATACAAGATATCAATTAACGAGCACGGCTTAGTATAGGTTTTGTAGGACATGGATACACCTTGCATATGGCCAAAATAAAAAAAAATTCTATTAGCCGTTAGGCAGATATAGTCCCTAGAATTCATACAAGATATCAATTAACGAGCACGGCTTAGTATAGGTTTTGTAGGACATGGATACACCTTGCATATGGCCAAAATAAAAAAAAATTCTATTAGCCGTTAGGCAGATATAGTCCCTAGAATTCATACAAGATATCAATTAACGAGCACGGCTTAGTATAGGTTTTGTAGGACATGGATACACCTTGCATATGGCCAAAATAAAAAAAAATTCTATTAGCCGTTAGGCAGATATAGTCCCTAGAATTCATACAAGATATCAATTAACGAGCACGGCTTAGTATAGGTTTTGTAGGACATGGATACACCTTGCATATGGCCAAAATAAAAAAAAATTCTATTAGCCGTTAGGCAGATATAGTCCCTAGAAGTCATACAAGATATCAATTAACGAGCACGGCTTGGTATAGGTTTTGTAGGAAATGGATACACCTTGCTTATGGCCAAAATAAAAAAAAATTCTATTAGCCGTTAGGCAGATATAGTCCGTAGAATTCATACAAGATATCAATTAACGAGCACGGCTTAGTATAGGTTTTGTAGGACATGGATACACCTTGCTTATGGCCAAAATAAAAAAAAATTCTATTAGCCGTTAGGCAGATATAGTCCCTAGAATTCATACAAGATATCAATTAACGAGCACGGCTTAGTATAGGTTTTGTAGGACATGGATACACCTTGCTTATGGCCAAAATAAAAAAAAAATTCTATTAGCCGTTAGGCAGATATAGTCCCTAGAATTCATACAAGATATCAATTAACGAGCACGGCTTAGTATAGGTTTTGTAGGACATGGATACACCTTGCTTATGGCCAAAATAAAAAAAAATTCTATTAGCCGTTAGGCAGATATAGTCCCTAGAAGTCATACAAGATATCAATTAACGAGCACGGCTTGGTATAGGTTTTGTAGGAAATGGATACACCTTGCTTATGGCCAAAATAAAAAAAATTCTATTAGCCGTTAGGCAGATATAGTCCGTAGAATTCATACAAGATATCAATTAACGAGCACGGCTTAGTATAGGTTTTGTAGGACATGGATACACCTTGCATATGGCCAAAATAAAAAAAAATTCTATTAGCCGTTAGGCAGATCTAGTCCCTAGAAGTCATACAAGATATCAATTAACGAGCACGGCTTGATATAGGTTTTGTAGGACATGGATACAAGTTGCATATGGCTAAAATAAAAAAAAATTCTATTAGCCGTTAGGCAGATATAGTCCCTAGAGTTCATACAAGATATCAATTAACGAGCACGGCTTAGTATAGGTTTTGTAAGACATGGATACAAGTTGCATATGGCCAAAATAAAAAAAAATTCTATTAGCCGTTAGGCAGATATAGTCCCTAGAATTCATACAAGATATCAATTAACGAGCACGGCTTAGTATAGGTTTTGTAGGACATGGATACACCTTGCTTATGGCCAAAATAAAAAAAAATTCTATTAGCCGTTAGGCAGATATAGTCCCTAGAATTCATACAAGATATCAATTAACGAGCACGGCTTGGTATAGGTTTTGTAGGACATGGATACAAGTTGCATATGGCTAAAATAAAAAAAAATTCTATTAGCCGTTAGGCAGATATAGTCCCTATAGTTCATACAAGATATCAATTAACGAGCACGGCTTGATATAGGTTTTGTAGGACATGGATACAAGTTGCATATGGCTAAAATAAAAAAAAATTCTATTAGCCGTTAGGCAGATATAGTCCCTAGAGTTCATACAAGATATCAATTAACGAGCACGGCTTAGTATAGGTTTTGTAGGACATGGATACAAGTTGCATATGGCCAAAATAAAAAAAAATTCTATTAGCCGTTAGGCAGATATAGTCCCTAGAATTCATACAAGATATCAATTAACGAGCACGGCTTAGTATAGGTTTTGTAGGACATGGATACACCTTGCTTATGGCCAAAATAAAAAAAAATTCTATTAGCCGTTAGGCAGATATAGTCCCTAGAATTCATACAAGATATCAATTAACGAGCACGGCTTAGTATAGGTTTTGTAGGACATGGATACACCTTGCATATGGCCAAAATAAAAAAAAATTCTATTAGCCGTTAGGCAGATATAGTCCCTAGAATTCATACAAGATATCAATTAACGAGCACGGCTTAGTATAGGTTTTGTAGGACATGGATACACCTTGCATATGGCCAAAATAAAAAAAAATTCTATTAGCCGTTAGGCAGATATAGTCCCTAGAATTCATACAAGATATCAATTAACGAGCACGGCTTAGTATAGGTTTTGTAGGACATGGATACACCTTGCATATGGCCAAAATAAAAAAAAATTCTATTAGCCGTTAGGCAGATATAGTCCCTAGAATTCATACAAGATATCAATTAACGAGCACGGCTTAGTATAGGTTTTGTAGGACATGGATACACCTTGCATATGGCCAAAATAAAAAAAAATTCTATTAGCCGTTAGGCAGATATAGTCCCTAGAAGTCATACAAGATATCAATTAACGAGCACGGCTTGGTATAGGTTTTGTAGGAAATGGATACACCTTGCTTATGGCCAAAATAAAAAAAAATTCTATTAGCCGTTAGGCAGATATAGTCCGTAGAATTCATACAAGATATCAATTAACGAGCACGGCTTAGTATAGGTTTTGTAGGACATGGATACACCTTGCTTATGGCCAAAATAAAAAAAAATTCTATTAGCCGTTAGGCAGATATAGTCCCTAGAATTCATACAAGATATCAATTAACTAGCACGGCTTAGTATAGGTTTTGTAGGACATGGATACACCTTGCTTATGGCCAAAATAAAAAAAAATTCTATTAGCCGTTAGGCAGATATAGTCCCTAGAATTCATACAAGATATCAATTAACGAGCACGGCTTAGTATAGGTTTTGTAGGACATGGATACACCTTGCATATGGCCAAAATAAAAAAAAATTCTATTAGCCGTTAGGCAGATATAGTCCCTAGAATTCATACAAGATATCAATTAACGAGCACGGCTTAGTATAGGTTTTGTAGGACATGGATACACCTTGCATATGGCCAAAATAAAAAAAAATTCTATTAGCCGTTAGGCAGATATAGTCCCTAGAATTCATACAAGATATCAATTAACGAGCACGGCTTAGTATAGGTTTTGTAGGACATGGATACACCTTGCATATGGCCAAAATAAAAAAAAATTCTATTAGCCGTTAGGCAGATATAGTCCCTAGAATTCATACAAGATATCAATTAACGAGCACGGCTTAGTATAGGTTTTGTAGGACATGGATACACCTTGCATATGGCCAAAATAAAAAAAAATTCTATTAGCCGTTAGGCAGATATAGTCCCTAGAAGTCATACAAGATATCAATTAACGAGCACGGCTTGGTATAGGTTTTGTAGGAAATGGATACACCTTGCTTATGGCCAAAATAAAAAAAAATTCTATTAGCCGTTAGGCAGATATAGTCCGTAGAATTCATACAAGATATCAATTAACGAGCACGGCTTAGTATAGGTTTTGTAGGACATGGATACACCTTGCTTATGGCCAAAATAAAAAAAAATTCTATTAGCCGTTAGGCAGATATAGTCCCTAGAATTCATACAAGATATCAATTAACGAGCACGGCTTAGTATAGGTTTTGTAGGACATGGATACACCTTGCTTATGGCCAAAATAAAAAAAAAATTCTATTAGCCGTTAGGCAGATATAGTCCCTAGAATTCATACAAGATATCAATTAACGAGCACGGCTTAGTATAGGTTTTGTAGGACATGGATACACCTTGCTTATGGCCAAAATAAAAAAAAATTCTATTAGCCGTTAGGCAGATATAGTCCCTAGAAGTCATACAAGATATCAATTAACGAGCACGGCTTGGTATAGGTTTTGTAGGAAATGGATACACCTTGCTTATGGCCAAAATAAAAAAAATTCTATTAGCCGTTAGGCAGATATAGTCCGTAGAATTCATACAAGATATCAATTAACGAGCACGGCTTAGTATAGGTTTTGTAGGACATGGATACACCTTGCATATGGCCAAAATAAAAAAAAATTCTATTAGCCGTTAGGCAGATCTAGTCCCTAGAAGTCATACAAGATATCAATTAACGAGCACGGCTTGATATAGGTTTTGTAGGACATGGATACAAGTTGCATATGGCTAAAATAAAAAAAAATTCTATTAGCCGTTAGGCAGATATAGTCCCTAGAGTTCATACAAGATATCAATTAACGAGCACGGCTTAGTATAGGTTTTGTAAGACATGGATACAAGTTGCATATGGCCAAAATAAAAAAAAATTCTATTAGCCGTTAGGCAGATATAGTCCCTAGAATTCATACAAGATATCAATTAACGAGCACGGCTTAGTATAGGTTTTGTAGGACATGGATACACCTTGCTTATGGCCAAAATAAAAAAAAATTCTATTAGCCGTTAGGCAGATATAGTCCCTAGAATTCATACAAGATATCAATTAACGAGCACGGCTTGGTATAGGTTTTGTAGGACATGGATACAAGTTGCATATGGCTAAAATAAAAAAAAATTCTATTAGCCGTTAGGCAGATATAGTCCCTATAGTTCATACAAGATATCAATTAACGAGCACGGCTTGATATAGGTTTTGTAGGACATGGATACAAGTTGCATATGGCTAAAATAAAAAAAAATTCTATTAGCCGTTAGGCAGATATAGTCCCTAGAGTTCATACAAGATATCAATTAACGAGCACGGCTTAGTATAGGTTTTGTAGGACATGGATACAAGTTGCATATGGCCAAAATAAAAAAAAATTCTATTAGCCGTTAGGCAGATATAGTCCCTAGAATTCATACAAGATATCAATTAACGAGCACGGCTTAGTATAGGTTTTGTAGGACATGGATACACCTTGCTTATGGCCAAAATAAAAAAAAATTCTATTAGCCGTTAGGCAGATATAGTCCCTAGAATTCATACAAGATATCAATTAACGAGCACGGCTTAGTATAGGTTTTGTAGGACATGGATACACCTTGCATATGGCCAAAATAAAAAAAAATTCTATTAGCCGTTAGGCAGATATAGTCCCTAGAATTCATACAAGATATCAATTAACGAGCACGGCTTAGTATAGGTTTTGTAGGACATGGATACACCTTGCATATGGCCAAAATAAAAAAAAATTCTATTAGCCGTTAGGCAGATATAGTCCCTAGAATTCATACAAGATATCAATTAACGAGCACGGCTTAGTATAGGTTTTGTAGGACATGGATACACCTTGCATATGGCCAAAATAAAAAAAAATTCTATTAGCCGTTAGGCAGATATAGTCCCTAGAATTCATACAAGATATCAATTAACGAGCACGGCTTAGTATAGGTTTTGTAGGACATGGATACACCTTGCATATGGCCAAAATAAAAAAAAATTCTATTAGCCGTTAGGCAGATATAGTCCCTAGAAGTCATACAAGATATCAATTAACGAGCACGGCTTGGTATAGGTTTTGTAGGAAATGGATACACCTTGCTTATGGCCAAAATAAAAAAAAATTCTATTAGCCGTTAGGCAGATATAGTCCGTAGAATTCATACAAGATATCAATTAACGAGCACGGCTTAGTATAGGTTTTGTAGGACATGGATACACCTTGCTTATGGCCAAAATAAAAAAAAATTCTATTAGCCGTTAGGCAGATATAGTCCCTAGAGTTCATACAAGATATCAATTAACGAGCACGGCTTGGTATAGGTTTTGTAGGACATGGATACAAGTTGCATATGGCTAAAATAAAAAAAAATTCTATTAGCCGTTAGGCAGATATAGTCCCTAGAATTCATACAAGATATCAATTAACGAGCACGGCTTGGTATAGGTTTTGTAGGACATGGATACAAGTTGCATATGGCTAAAATAAAAAAAAATTCTATTAGCCGTTAGGCAGATATAGTCCCTATAGTTCATACAAGATATCAATTAACGAGCACGGCTTGATATAGGTTTTGTAGGACATGGATACAAGTTGCATATGGCTAAAATAAAAAAAAATTCTATTAGCCGTTAGGCAGATATAGTCCCTAGAGTTCATACAAGATATCAATTAACGAGCACGGCTTAGTATAGGTTTTGTAGGACATGGATACAAGTTGCATATGGCCAAAATAAAAAAAAATTCTATTAGCCGTTAGGCAGATATAGTCCCTAGAGTTCATACAAGATATCAATTAACGAGCACGGCTTAGTATAGGTTTTGTAGGACATGGATACACCTTGCTTATGGCCAAAATAAAAAAAAATTCTATTAGCCGTTAGGCAGATATAGTCCCTAGAATTCATACAAGATATCAATTAACGAGCACGGCTTAGTATAGGTTTTGTAGGACATGGATACACCTTGCATATGGCCAAAATAAAAAAAAATTCTATTAGCCGTTAGGCAGATATAGTCCCTAGAATTCATACAAGATATCAATTAACGAGCACGGCTTAGTATAGGTTTTGTAGGACATGGATACACCTTGCATATGGCCAAAATAAAAAAAAATTCTATTAGCCGTTAGGCAGATATAGTCCCTAGAATTCATACAAGATATCAATTAACGAGCACGGCTTAGTATAGGTTTTGTAGGACATGGATACACCTTGCATATGGCCAAAATAAAAAAAAATTCTATTAGCCGTTAGGCAGATATAGTCCCTAGAATTCATACAAGATATCAATTAACGAGCACGGCTTAGTATAGGTTTTGTAGGACATGGATACACCTTGCATATGGCCAAAATAAAAAAAAATTCTATTAGCCGTTAGGCAGATATAGTCCCTAGAAGTCATACAAGATATCAATTAACGAGCACGGCTTGGTATAGGTTTTGTAGGAAATGGATACACCTTGCTTATGGCCAAAATAAAAAAAAATTCTATTAGCCGTTAGGCAGATATAGTCCGTAGAATTCATACAAGATATCAATTAACGAGCACGGCTTAGTATAGGTTTTGTAGGACATGGATACACCTTGCTTATGGCCAAAATAAAAAAAAATTCTATTAGCCGTTAGGCAGATATAGTCCCTAGAATTCATACAAGATATCAATTAACGAGCACGGCTTAGTATAGGTTTTGTAGGACATGGATACACCTTGCTTATGGCCAAAATAAAAAAAAAATTCTATTAGCCGTTAGGCAGATATAGTCCCTAGAATTCATACAAGATATCAATTAACGAGCACGGCTTAGTATAGGTTTTGTAGGACATGGATACACCTTGCTTATGGCCAAAATAAAAAAAAATTCTATTAGCCGTTAGGCAGATATAGTCCCTAGAAGTCATACAAGATATCAATTAACGAGCACGGCTTGGTATAGGTTTTGTAGGAAATGGATACACCTTGCTTATGGCCAAAATAAAAAAAATTCTATTAGCCGTTAGGCAGATATAGTCCGTAGAATTCATACAAGATATCAATTAACGAGCACGGCTTAGTATAGGTTTTGTAGGACATGGATACACCTTGCATATGGCCAAAATAAAAAAAAATTCTATTAGCCGTTAGGCAGATCTAGTCCCTAGAAGTCATACAAGATATCAATTAACGAGCACGGCTTGATATAGGTTTTGTAGGACATGGATACAAGTTGCATATGGCTAAAATAAAAAAAAATTCTATTAGCCGTTAGGCAGATATAGTCCCTAGAGTTCATACAAGATATCAATTAACGAGCACGGCTTAGTATAGGTTTTGTAAGACATGGATACAAGTTGCATATGGCCAAAATAAAAAAAAATTCTATTAGCCGTTAGGCAGATATAGTCCCTAGAATTCATACAAGATATCAATTAACGAGCACGGCTTAGTATAGGTTTTGTAGGACATGGATACACCTTGCTTATGGCCAAAATAAAAAAAAATTCTATTAGCCGTTAGGCAGATATAGTCCCTAGAATTCATACAAGATATCAATTAACGAGCACGGCTTGGTATAGGTTTTGTAGGACATGGATACAAGTTGCATATGGCTAAAATAAAAAAAAATTCTATTAGCCGTTAGGCAGATATAGTCCCTATAGTTCATACAAGATATCAATTAACGAGCACGGCTTGATATAGGTTTTGTAGGACATGGATACAAGTTGCATATGGCTAAAATAAAAAAAAATTCTATTAGCCGTTAGGCAGATATAGTCCCTAGAGTTCATACAAGATATCAATTAACGAGCACGGCTTAGTATAGGTTTTGTAGGACATGGATACAAGTTGCATATGGCCAAAATAAAAAAAAATTCTATTAGCCGTTAGGCAGATATAGTCCCTAGAATTCATACAAGATATCAATTAACGAGCACGGCTTAGTATAGGTTTTGTAGGACATGGATACACCTTGCTTATGGCCAAAATAAAAAAAAATTCTATTAGCCGTTAGGCAGATATAGTCCCTAGAATTCATACAAGATATCAATTAACGAGCACGGCTTAGTATAGGTTTTGTAGGACATGGATACACCTTGCATATGGCCAAAATAAAAAAAAATTCTATTAGCCGTTAGGCAGATATAGTCCCTAGAATTCATACAAGATATCAATTAACGAGCACGGCTTAGTATAGGTTTTGTAGGACATGGATACACCTTGCATATGGCCAAAATAAAAAAAAATTCTATTAGCCGTTAGGCAGATATAGTCCCTAGAATTCATACAAGATATCAATTAACGAGCACGGCTTAGTATAGGTTTTGTAGGACATGGATACACCTTGCATATGGCCAAAATAAAAAAAAATTCTATTAGCCGTTAGGCAGATATAGTCCCTAGAATTCATACAAGATATCAATTAACGAGCACGGCTTAGTATAGGTTTTGTAGGACATGGATACACCTTGCATATGGCCAAAATAAAAAAAAATTCTATTAGCCGTTAGGCAGATATAGTCCCTAGAAGTCATACAAGATATCAATTAACGAGCACGGCTTGGTATAGGTTTTGTAGGAAATGGATACACCTTGCTTATGGCCAAAATAAAAAAAAATTCTATTAGCCGTTAGGCAGATATAGTCCGTAGAATTCATACAAGATATCAATTAACGAGCACGGCTTAGTATAGGTTTTGTAGGACATGGATACACCTTGCTTATGGCCAAAATAAAAAAAAATTCTATTAGCCGTTAGGCAGATATAGTCCCTAGAGTTCATACAAGATATCAATTAACGAGCACGGCTTGGTATAGGTTTTGTAGGACATGGATACAAGTTGCATATGGCTAAAATAAAAAAAAATTCTATTAGCCGTTAGGCAGATATAGTCCCTAGAATTCATACAAGATATCAATTAACGAGCACGGCTTGGTATAGGTTTTGTAGGACATGGATACAAGTTGCATATGGCTAAAATAAAAAAAAATTCTATTAGCCGTTAGGCAGATATAGTCCCTATAGTTCATACAAGATATCAATTAACGAGCACGGCTTGATATAGGTTTTGTAGGACATGGATACAAGTTGCATATGGCTAAAATAAAAAAAAATTCTATTAGCCGTTAGGCAGATATAGTCCCTAGAGTTCATACAAGATATCAATTAACGAGCACGGCTTAGTATAGGTTTTGTAGGACATGGATACAAGTTGCATATGGCCAAAATAAAAAAAAATTCTATTAGCCGTTAGGCAGATATAGTCCCTAGAGTTCATACAAGATATCAATTAACGAGCACGGCTTGGTATAGGTTTTGTAGGACATGGATACACCTTGCTTATGGCCAAAATAAAAAAAAAATTCTATTAGCCGTTAGGCAGATATAGTCCCTAGAATTCATACAAGATATCAATTAACGAGCACGGCTTAGTATAGGTTTTGTAGGACATGGATACACCTTGCTTATGGCCAAAATAAAAAAAAAATTCTATTAGCCGTTAGGCAGATATAGTCCCTAGAGTTCATACAAGATATCAATTAACGAGCACGGCTTGGTATAGGTTTTGTAGGACATGGATACAAGTTGCATATGGCCAAAATAAAAAAAAATTCTATTAGCCGTTAGGCAGATATAGTCCCTAGAAATCATACAAGATATCAATTAACGAGCACGGCTTAGTATAGGTTTTGTAGGACATGGATACACCTTGCTTATGGCCAAAATAAAAAAAAAATTCTATTAGCCGTTAGGCAGATATAGTCCCTAGAAATCATACAAGATATCAATTAACGAGCACGGCTTGATATAGGTTTTGTAGGACATGGATACACCTTGCTTATGGCCAAAATAAAAAAAAATTCTATTAGCCGTTAGGCAGATATAGTCCCTAGAGTTCATACAAGATATCAATTAACGAGCACGGCTTGGTATAGGTTTTGTAGGACATGGATACAAGTTGCATATGGCCAAAATAAAAAAAAATTCTATTAGCCGTTAGGCAGATATAGTCCCTAGAAATCATACAAGATATCAATTAACGAGCACGGCTTAGTATAGGTTTTGTAGGACATGGATACACCTTGCTTATGGCCAAAATAAAAAAAAAATTCTATTAGCCGTTAGGCAGATATAGTCCCTAGAGTTCATACAAGATATCAATTAACGAGCACGGCTTGGTATAGGTTTTGTAGGACATGGATACAAGTTGCATATGGCCAAAATAAAAAAAAATTCTATTAGCCGTTAGGCAGATATAGTCCCTAGAAATCATACAAGATATCAATTAACGAGCACGGCTTAGTATAGGTTTTGTAGGACATGGATACACCTTGCTTATGGCCAAAATAAAAAAAAATTCTATTAGCCGTTAGGCAGATATAGTCCCTAGAAATCATACAAGATATCAATTAACGAGCACGGCTTGATATAGGTTTTGTAGGACATGGATACACCTTGCTTATGGCCAAAATAAAAAAAAATTCTATTAGCCGTTAGGCAGATATAGTCCCTAGAAGTCATACAAGATATCAATTAACGAGCACGGCTTGGTATAGGTTTTGTAGGAAATGGATACACCTTGCTTATGGCCAAAATAAAAAAAAATTCTATTAGCCGTTAGGCAGATATAGTCCGTAGAATTCATACAAGATATCAATTAACGAGCACGGCTTAGTATAGGTTTTGTAGGACATGGATACACCTTGCTTATGGCCAAAATAAAAAAAATTCTATTAGCCGTTAGGCAGATATAGTCCGTAGAATTCATACAAGATATCAATTAACGAGCACGGCTTAGTATAGGTTTTGTAGGACATGGATACACCTTGCTTATGGCCAAAATAAAAAAAAATTCTATTAGCCGTTAGGCAGATATAGTCCCTAGAATTCATACAAGATATCAATTAACGAGCACGGCTTAGTATAGGTTTTGTAGGACATGGATACAAGTTGCATATGGCCAAAATAAAAAAAAATTCTATTAGCCGTTAGGCAGATATAGTCCCTAGAGTTCATACAAGATATCAATTAACGAGCACGGCTTGGTATAGGTTTTGTAGGACATGGATACAAGTTGCATATGGCCAAAATAAAAAAAAATTCTATTAGCCGTTAGGCAGATATAGTCCCTAGAATTCATACAAGATATCAATTAACGAGCACGGCTTAGTATAGGTTTTGTAGGACATGGATACACCTTGCTTATGGCCAAAATAAAAAAAAATTCTATTAGCCGTTAGGCAGATATAGTCCCTAGAATTCATACAAGATATCAATTAACGAGCACGGCTTAGTATAGGTTTTGTAGGACATGGATACACCTTGCTTATGGCCAAAATAAAAAAAAATTCTATTAGCCGTTAGGCAGATATAGTCCCTAGAATTCATACAAGATATCAATTAACGAGCACGGCTTAGTATAGGTTTTGTAGGACATGGATACACCTTGCTTATGGCCAAAATAAAAAAAAAATTCTATTAGCCGTTAGGCAGATATAGTCCCTAGAATTCATACAAGATATCAATTAACGAGCACGGCTAATAGAATTTTTTTTTATTTTGCCATAAGCAAGGTGTATCCATGTCCTACAAAACCTATACTAAGCCGTGCTCGTTAATTGATATCTTGTATGAATTCTAGGGACTATATCTGCCTAACGGCTAATAGAATTTTTTTTTATTTTGGCCATAAGCAAGGTGTATCCATGTCCTACAAAACCTATACTAAGCCGTGCTCGTTAATTGATATCTTGTATGAATTCTACGGACTATATCTGCCTAACGGCTAATAGAATTTTTTTTTATTTTGGCCATAAGCAAGGTGTATCCATGTCCTACAAAACCTATACTAAGCCGTGCTCGTTAATTGATATCTTGTATGAATTCTACGGACTATATCTGCCTAACGGCTAATAGAATTTTTTTTTATTTTGGCCATAAGCAAGGTGTATCCATTTCCTACAAAACCTATACCAAGCCGTGCTCGTTAATTGATATCTTGTATGACTTCTAGGGGCTATATCTGCCTAACGGCTAATAGAATTTTTTTTTATTTTGGCCATAAGCAAGGTGTATCCATGTCCTACAAAACCTATATCAAGCCGTGCTCGTTAATTGATATCTTGTATGATTTCTAGGGACTATATCTGCCTAACGGCTAATAGAATTTTTTTTTTATTTTGGCCATAAGCAAGGTGTATCCATGTCCTACAAAACCTATACTAAGCCGTGCTCGTTAATTGATATCTTGTATGAATTCTACGGACTATATCTGCCTAACGGCTAATAGAATTTTTTTTTATTTTGGCCATAAGCAAGGTGTATCCATGTCCTACAAAACCTATATCAAGCCGTGCTCGTTAATTGATATCTTGTATGACTTCTATGGACTATATCTGCCTAACGGCTAATAGAATTTTTTTTTATTTTGGCCATATGCAACTTGTATCCATGTCCTACAAAACCTATACCAAGCCGTGCTCGTTAATTGATATCTTGTATGAACTCTAGGGACTATATCTGCCTAACGGCTAATAGAATTTTTTTTTATTTTGGCCATAAGCAAGGTGTATCCATGTCCTACAAAACCTATACCAAGGCGTGCTCGTTAGTTGATATCTTGTATGACTTCTAGGGATCTTAGAGGGATCTAGAATCCTTCTACTTGTCCCAAGATAGTTTCTTGCACCAATTCAGGGGATTACAACTTACATTTGACTATAGCTGAATCATTTTCGTATTGAAAATGTGCAGCTATTGGCTAGAAAACACATAAAAATACCCATGATTTAATATCTTGTAAAAATATTATTTCGGGATAAATAATGTCATGACAGTTTTATGGGGATGACGTAAAAATTTCATGATAGTTTTTTTTCGGGCTGACACTAAATAATGTCATGACAGACATATTTTTTCTGGGATGACATGTAAAGTATCGTGATATTGTTATATCACGATATATTAGTGTTGCCAACACACTTTTCCGGGATAATTTTCGGGCTAACTTCACAGACATTATTTAAATAATAAATTAAAAAAAAAATAAACATCAAAATTTTACATAAATAGAAACAACAATTACTTTTATTTCGTTTAAAAGATTAGATAAGTTTATAACGATACTAAATCGTAGGTACGATTATAATAAACACAATTTTTAAAATTATAAAATTTATAGAATTTATAAAGTTTATAGATTTTGTAGTAATTATAAAAAATTTTTAAATTTAGAAATTTTTTAAACGCTATAAATTATACAATCCTATAAAATTTAATAAGTTATACAAATTCTGTGAAGTTTAAAAATCCAATAGGTTTCTTAAATTCTATAAATTCTGTAAATTCTATAAATCCTATAGATACTGTAAATTTGATAAGTTTTAATATGTCTATAAGCTCTATAAAATTTTAGATTTTAAGAGTTTTATAAATTCTATAAAATTTATAAATTGTATAATTTATGAATAATATAAATTCTTCTTATTTTGCAGTTTCTTTGAGTTATATTAATTGTTTCAAGTGTATCTATTTAATAAAATCTACAAACTCAAATTTTACTTGTTTTATAAATACAAAATTCGATAAATCCTATAAACTTAACCAATTTTATAAATTCAATAATTTCTATAAATTTTATAAATTTAATAATTTCTATGAATAAAGTTTAAAAATTCGGTAAATGTTTTAAATTCTACAAATCTCATAAATTCTTTAGTTCTTATAAATTTTAAAAATCTAATAAATTCTATAAATACTCTAAATTAACCTTGTAGGTCAACAAATATTATAATTCCTAATATGTTTATAAACTCTATAAATTCTATAAATTTTATGAATTTTACGAAATTAATCAATTCTCTAAGTTATATGTATAAACTAGACAAATACTATAAATTTTATAGATTCTATCAATCCTATAAATTGTTTCAAGTCTGTCAGTTCTATAAATTATACAAACACAAATTTTACTTATATATTACACAAAAATCCATAATTTCTATAAATTCTTTGAATTTTACAAATTTTATAAATTCAAAAATTAAATCCGATGAACTTTAATCATCCTATAAATTCAATAATTTCTATAAATTTAATAAGTTTAATGAATAATTTTATAGACTTAATGGATAAAGTTTTAAAATTCAGTAAGTTCTTTAAATTTCAGAAATCTCTAAATTCTTTAGTCCAATAAATTCTATAAATTTTATAAGTTCTACAAAGTCTTGAAATATTATAAATTTTAATATGTTTATAAAACCTATAAATTCTGAAGTTTTTATAAATTCCATCAATTCTACAAATTAACCCTCGTCAGACGGCATAATTTTACAACATTAACAGTCCTCACTGTATACATTCCTTTCTATAAGCATTCCTCCCTATATGCGTTCCTTTATGATCTAGACTAAACATGTAAAAATCCTACGAAAGTTCCATCCTCTATGGTTTCTACAAGAAAAGTTATTGTAATTTAAAAAACGTGAAAAGGTACAATTGTACCTATGCCGCCTGACGAGGGTTAAATATACTCCACAAATTCTATAAATTTTATAAATTCTTTAAATTTTATAGATTCAATGGGTTCTATAAATTGTTCAAGTCTTTCAGTTCTATAAATTTTACAAACTCAAATTTGACTTATTTTAAAAATTCAATAAATTCTATAAATTCTACAAATTTTAGTATTTTTAAAAATTCTTTAAGTTTTATAATTTTTAATTTCAATAAATTCTTTGAATTCTGTAAATACTATAAATTATACTAATTCGGAAAAACGAGCAAATTTGTCATAGTAGAAATTAAAATGAACTAACAAAATTAATTTTTTTTTCAATTTTAAACGTTTTGCTGTCACAAATTTAATTAAAAAGGCTAATCACTAATTTTCTTAGCGATAAATCGATAAAAAGATTTTAAGGAATTTTGTAGATACAATTTTGCACCGGTGTGAAGTTTTTAACACTTTTTTTTAACACATTTTACGCAAGTGTACATTTGTTTAACGGTGTAATTCAAGTTATTAAACACATTTTTAACACATTTTATTTAACACAATTTTTTAACATATTTTACGCAAGTGTACAATAATTGTTTGATAGAGTAACTCAAGAAAAAATTAATATATGAGAAACAAGATCCTACCACATGCTAAATAACACAAATCTCAGAGATTGGCTCGCACAGTCACTATATAGAATAGAGAGAGGATACATTAGGCTTTCCAAATCTTTACTTGGTATTCCATAAATTAGGGTTGGACGAAGAACGTTCTAGATTATTGTAAAATATTTACAAAAATAGTTCAGAACTCATAACCACAACGAAAGCTATAAATTTAGATGCTACATGTCCAATATCATTTATTTTAGAACAAGTGCTTACATCTCCATTAACCGAAACGAGAAATTCCTTTAAGTGTAATCCTACTCCTAATTTAAGGCCAACATTTTATTTGCCGCTTGAGAATGTTTTTCACTTCAATCAGTTGTCACTCACTAATTTACAAACCTCAATAGATTTCGAGAGTTCAAATTGTTCGATATGCCAAGGATGTAGAACGAGACAATATTTTTCAAATTACGGTATTGTTATTGTCGATGTCAAACCAAACAATAATATTTACAACATTAAAATAAGGGATATTAGTCAACGTGTTATCTTATTAAATGATGAATTTCAATTAAAAGGAATAATACATTTTGAACAGCTGAATGTAAAAAATATGCCTGGCCACTTTCGTTCTTACATCAAGCGATATAATAATACGTGGGAACTGCATGACGATATGTTGCAATTTCCAAAGATAAATCCGGCAATTTTGATTTACTCCAAATATTAAATAAAATCAGGTGGCTCTTCTTACTAATCCGTAATTATTGATAATTAAAGGCCGGTCGAGATATTGATAATAATTTAACAGCGATATAGTAAACTTTAGTACCTACTAATATAGTATTTTCATGAAAATCTTTCGAATCATATACAGTTTTTGTATGAGCCAATCCCTCCAAGATCACAGCCTTATCGTGGCGGAGTGGTTTGCGCATAATAAAGAACTAGTTGGCAATACCAGACAGGGCTACCCATACTGGAATGGCAACTCTGGAGCTTTCTGATAAATCGTGGTCACCTTAATATTAAATACAGATTATCATATCGAACGTGCTCAAATTTTCGATCATATTATGCTTCCTTCTCAATTTTGTTCTCTGAGATTGGTATTAATTGGCAAAATGTAGAATCATGATTTTTCATATTTGATCGTTTTGGTAATACACATGTGAAAATTTGTCATCAGAGCCCAACCCTAAATTATGGAATACCACGTACAGATTTGGAAAGCCTAAATTATCCTCTTTCTATTCTATATAGTGACTATGCGAGCCAATCTCTGAGATTTGTGTTATTTAGCAAAGTTTAGTATCATGATTTTCCATATATTCGATGATTTGGTAATATTTGAAAATTTGGCATCAGAGCACAACCCTAAATTATGGAGTACCAACTACAGATTTGGAAATCCTAATGTATCCTCTTTCTATTCTATATAGTGACTATGCGAGCCAATCTCTGAGATTTGTGTTATTTGGCATATGGTAGGATCTTGTTTCTCATATATTAATTTTTTCTTGAGTTACTCTATCAAACAACTGTACACTTGCGTAAACTATGTTAAAAAATTGTGTTAAATAAAATGTGTTAAAAAAAGTGTTAAAAAATGTGTTTAATAACTTGAATTACACCGTTAAACAAATTTACACTTGCGTAAAATGTGTTAAAAAAAAGTGTTAAAAACTTCACACCGGTCAATTTTGCATCGTCACCAGCGATATGTTTTTTTTTTTTCATTTTTGAACAACTGAACAAATCATATATTTTTTGTTGAAACAACGTTCCCGCAATGAGCATTCAGGATCAAGCGACAAGATTATTGAATTCATCAATTAAATCATCACTTTCCGAGCTTGAATTCCTCTCATTAAATTTATAACTGGAATTGGACGACGAGAAAGTTTCTGAATTTATGTGTATTTTAGAGGCGGATAAAATTAAATATGTAAATGCATATGGTAATTATCAGGAAAGAGCATTTATTGTTTCGTAATTCGTTTATTAAGTGTCATGTCATTGTGAACGTAAATGAAAAATACTTTAAAAGCTCCTAAAGTAGCCAATTCTTTATTTTGATCCTTGTCAGTCTCTGAAATATTACGTATACATACTTTTTTGTTACAATTGAAGAAAAGTTTTCTTTTTAGCCTGACTTTGAATTTTTAAAGGAATTAGATTATTTTATTCTTTAAACTAACCACCTTCATAGATTAACCAACGTTTCTGGGTCGTTTGAATAGTGACTTTAAAGAAGTTTCCATGTATATAGTTTTTTTTAGTACAAGAAAGACTAACGAATTACATAAAATTATGTTGAAATTACTTAAATAAATGTGAAAAATGGAAATTATTAATTCCGGAATAATCGAAACCAAAATATAGGTCGGTATTCCGGAATACCAGAGTTCCGGAATTGCATGTTCTAGAAACGATACAATAATTGGAAATGTTTGCCGTAACAGGATAAATTTTAATATTTCTAACGAAATTTCGTTTAAAGAATCGTTCCGAATAAATTATAATCATGCAGAATATATTTTACAATATATCGGGAATGTAATTAGGCACAAAACCACAAAAAATTTATTAAAGCGCTGGCCCCAATAAAGCAAATGTTACTATGCCTTCATTGGCTTGGCAATGGATGTGAATATCATGGTGTAGGTACTACGTATGGCGTTACTAAGGGGACAGTATGCACCACAGTACAACGCGTTTGTAATGTAATAGTGAAACATGTTTATTGAAATATCAATATTGATGAACCATCAAATAATGAATGTTTGTGAATACACATGGAAACCATTTACTAAATGTAATGATGATTTGCGGACCGAGCAATTTATTTTATGACGTTAATGCCAATTGGCCCGGAAGCGTCCATGATTCTCGGGTGATTTCTCGAATGAATAACAAAAAATTTAAATAAAATTAAGAACACTGTGTTTTTATTGTGAATCGAATAAAGTAAATTTTATCTAGTTGGCCATGAAAAAAACACATTAACGTGCAAGTGTTTATTTGCTTTGAATTATGCGGAAAATTTGCTAAATGTTCATTGTACAGAAATGATTATAAGTTAGCAAATAATATTGATAGCAAAGAGATTTTTGTACAATGTTATTCATATTTAATTATGCAAGTTACATTAAACGTATAACATTAATATCTAAATCGCATCGACGTTTGCTTAATATGTATTCGAAACCAAACATATAATTTTTATATAACTAGCTGAGTTACCCGGCGTTGCACGGGAGGTATATAATTCAAATACCTTGATTGTTATGCAAGAATTCTCTCTTTACACCGCTGTAGTTGCAATCACATATATGAAAAGAAAATTATAAGTAGCTGTATTCAGTAACGGGTGCCTCCGTCAATGCATCCAGGCGAAATTTTGTAATGATATTATTGGACATCCTGTTTGTGAGGATAGTTAGTTAATTTTGGTTTGGTATTTGTTACCAATTGCCTAATAATTATACTCCATTTTTACAAACCTTCAACCTGAGATCAAAGTGAATAATAAATATAAAGATATTTTAGTTAATAATTTTTATTATAAAGCCTTTTGATAAACAATATTTTTGGTTTATCCATTTGGTGTAAATAAATAAATTTTTTGGCGTTCCCACTCTGGAGCAAGCCACATACAGTTGGCCATGTGAAAAGCATGAATTTTCCAAAATACCACCAGCTATTTTCCATGATTGCCCCTGGGCTTTGTTGATTGTCATTGCAAAAGCAAGGCGTAATGGGAATTGTAGTCGCTTGAATTCAAACGGCAAATCGGTGGGAATCATAGGAATGCGCGGAATTAGCACATCTTCTCCTTTACTTTTACCGGTAATAATCGTTGCTTCAATCACATTCGGCATCAATTTCTTCACACAAAGCCGTGTTCCGTTGCACAATTTCGGTTTTAAAAATACTACTACTCTTTTAAAAATAGTATGTGTGGTGGAATACCAGGTGGCTCCAAAGAATTAAGAAACTCTATTGGATAATTGACGGATTGATCCACATCAGTAACCGTGTCGATAGATTTGTATTTCATTAGTGGCCCGGGTAGTTGCGATTGAATTTCATTATTTAATTTATTAACGCCGTCATTTTTGGGAGCTAGGAGTGCACGTTCGCACAGCCAATCATGATTTTTGAAGTTATTTGGCAGATTTGGGAATACTTTCATTTCCACGTCCTGTATTGATGGCAGCATTTGACAAAAATTAGGCGGGAACGATATCTCACATGTTACGGGGTCATTTGGCAATTTCCCGTTACCCGTGTCCAAAAGCTGCCTGGCAAATGTTTTAGCTGTACCATCGTGATGTAAATTCACACGCATGTTTGTAGATATTGTGATTTTCGTAACGTGTTTCCAAAGATGAGACGCCTTCAGGCAGGCATTAAGTTCATCAGCGGGTGTTGATCGTGGAATGACTGGCAAAGTTTGACGAAAATCACTTGCTAGTAGTGTTAGAGCTCCTCCCATTGGTCGGTTATTTTGTCGCAAATCGCGCAAAGTACGATCAACCGCATCAAATGCTTTTTTGCGTGCCATGGTACATTCATCCCAATAATGATTTTAGATGTTTTTAATAACGTGGCAATTCCCGAATTTCGTGTTATATTGCAAGAAAAATTATCCGCTTGATTCAAATTCAATGGTAGTTTAAACGTTGAATGTGCTGTGCGTCCTCCATCGAGTAAAGTGGATGCAAGTGGATTAGTATGGATAATATAAGTGTTCAGAGATTTGTCTTCAGTTAAAGTGATGAAAGATTGTCTTAAATTTAAATTAATAAAATTAATTTGAATAATTAAATCAATTGAATCGGTCTATGCGAAAAGGTCACATCTACTTTTTTTCAGAAATACCGCTTTTCTTTATACTACACTCCTAATGAATAAACTGACATTTTTAGTGCAAACGGGGAAACCACAACAACTGTTGTAGGTTTTCCCGTTTGCACTAGAAATGTCAGTTTATTTATTTAGAGTGTAGTAGAAAGAAAAGCGGTATTTCTGCAAAAAACTAGATGTGACCTTTTCGCATAGACCGATTCAATTATAGTAGAGGCATAGACAATCATAATAGATCTCTCATTTGACTAAAAACAGAAAATAAAAACAAAAATTTTCCATTCAAATATTATCGGTGTATTGCATATACGTATTATATTTGCAACGCATTCTAAAATCATTGCCTTATAAAATACACAACACAACGATACATTGGAATTATCAGAAGTTTTTGTTTTTTTCCTTTAGTTACTATGAAATGAGAAATCTAGTATGAATGTCTATGGTAGAGGTATGATTTGTGTTGTGTATAACAATCGCACGCTAGATATCCTTTTTGGTGTATAAATTTGCGGCTAAGGCGCTATTTCGGAACATTTAAATAATTGTATCCATACATGTAAAATTGAATTCTTGATCCAGGGCAGACTTCCGGATTGGAGCATGTCACTAATTTCATATAACCCCTTTCCTAAAGTCATTCCCGTCAAAAAAATCTTAAAAAAATTGAAATTTGAGAAACAATTTGTACCACAGCTCCTAGACTCCGGGGTCCAGCCCCTTCAAAAGTATCGTGGGCTTGGTCCTGAACATGCAACATATACATGGTAAAAATTTCATGGCGATCGGTAAAGCGGCTAAGGCGTTATTTCAGAACAATCAATAATTGTATCTTTACATGTAAAAATGAATTTTTGATCCAAGGGCGGACCCCCCGAATTCGAACATGTCTCTTATTTCATATAGCCCCTTTCCAAAACTCATTCTCGTAAAAAAATTTAAATTTTTGAAAAAATTTGTACCATGGCCCTTAGACCCTGGGGTCCAGCCCCTTTCACAATATCGTAAGATTGGTCCTGAATATGCAACATTTGCATGGTAAACATTTCATGGCGATCGGTTGAGCGACTGAGAAGTAATTTTGAAATAATCAAATATTAAAATTAATTTTTGATCCAGGGCTGGGCCCCTCGGATTCGAACATGTCAGTAATTTCATATAACCAGCCCCATAAACTCATTTTCGAGGAAAAATTTAAAGAAAATTAAAATTTTCTAAAAAAATTTTACCGCAGCCCCTAGACCCCGGGGTCCAGCCCCTTCCAAAATATCGTAAGGTTGGTTCTGGATATGCAACTTGTACATAGTAAAAATTTCATGGCGATCGGTTGAGCGGCTGAGGCGCCCATTCGGAACAGACAAACAAACAAACAGGAATTCATTTTTATATATATAGCTATCATAAGTAATTTTCTCTTTACGGAATAAAACCCTTAAACTTATCAAAATATATTTTCGCTTAGCAAAATTTTGTAAAGTGATAGGTGCTAAGTTGCTAAGCGCGATGGTTAAATAGGTCCGAAATAAATTCTTAGCACAGCAAAATTTTGCAAAGTGCAAAGTGATAAGTTTTTCACAGGAAAATTAGCAGGTTTTCGTAGTATTTTCGAAAGGGTCTAGCCCTTAGTTTAGGTGCCTCCAATAATTTTTCTAAAATTTGAATTTAAAAAAAAAATACAGGACTGCGAGTTTAGATAAATGGTTAAATGAAATTAATCGTATACTCGTATCCGAAGGGGCGGTTTCCTTGATTGAGGGGGTTAAAATATGTTTTACTACCCTTTGAAGAGTACATTGGATAAACGATATAAGTTAATTTAAAAAAAAAAAAAAAGAAGAGATTTTGGTGCTCTCTGCTAAACTAAAAATATTTTATTTACTCCGGGCAAAGCCGGGCACCTTAGCTAGTCTAATATATAATTACCCAATTCATTCACGGACTCCGGAACGCTTTTCTTATATTTCTAATTTACATATCCAAATATTATATCTGAGTAGCCTAAGTGATAGAGGTGTTGGCATATTATACAAAGAAATTTCGAACAGAAAATATTTCGAGTTCGATCCTCACCAAAGCTCGTATTAATTTTATGTTATTTTTATTTCATAACAACATTTCATTATTTCAATACGAATTGAAAAACATAAAGTTCCCAAATCTCCACATCTTATAAACGTTATCACGCATAACACCTACGGCCGTGTAGGCAACACAGCACACCCCGAATTTTTATTTTTTATTTTCTTATTTTTGAAGAAAAGCACAGCTCCCGCTGCTTGTCGGTCTGTAAGGTTTTTTGTGGATTGCCCCAACACATGTAAAATCATCCTTAAAAGATCTTATTCTTTGATTTAATCTCGAGCTAATTCTACTCGGCTAAAAACATATCAAATGGTGATTGTGGCAGCGACCACTGGGCATCACCATTAAATATAAATTGTATCCGTCCTAGAACGGGCTGTACCTCCTAGTTATTAATATTTATTTGGACGGGATACCGTGAAGCTTAAATAGTGTGAGTTTTAGAGTGAAATTGTTTTGAAGTGTTCGTATAAATAAATAAGATTGTGTTATATTTTATAGTTACTGATTGAATCATAATTCACAGATTTGAAAATTACAATACAATGTTTATATAGGCGAACAGACAGATCGGGGGTCTCGATGCTCGTTCCGAATTCGCAGATGTCTGAATTTAATCGCGACTATCAAAATAGATCTCATGAGATGTTTTGTGTGATGGCGCAATGCACTAATTCTAATCTCCGTTCGTGTTAGCCCAACCCCCTATGAAAATTAATTGAGCGTAATAAAGTTTGTACTATTTTACCTAGCTAATGTTTTAACGCTATTCCAATCCACTTGTTTCGTCTGTGCACCACATATATATAATTACTAAATGACTTCAAATTATTGTAACACCAATAACTATACATAATTTTCTTCTATTTTACTAAGCTAATAGAAAATATTTCATCGGAAAATCATATTTAATCTTGTGGAAACATAATTATATGTATTTGTCATTTCATAATTTTCTTAATGATTTAATCGAAACAAATGAAATTTTTGTATTCCATAGAGTGTAACACTAATAAAATACGAAAAATTGGTTTGGAATGAGATACAGTGGCTGATGAATTTTGCTACATTAAGAAACTCAAATAATTTTTTTTTCAGTGTATGGAATTCATTTTTCTTTTATTCATGTTAAAGCTCATTCAATTTTATTAAATATAGCTTAATTAGTTTTAAAAATAATGGAATTTAAATACCCCCCCTGCTCGTTGATGCATGTGCGGCATCTTACCAAAAAGTTGTTCATTACTGCTTGGAGAGTTGAGACAGGAATAGCCGCAATTATTTCTCGAATGGATTGCCTTAGTTCATTCAAATTTGTTGGTTTTGTTTTGTAGACTTCCTGTTTGCAATAACCCCACAAGAAAAAGTCAGGTGCAGTAAGGTCAGGCGACCTGGGTGGCCAACGGAATGTGGAGTTTCTGCTTATCAATTTATTGGGAAATTTTCGTCGCAATTCTGTCATAACAGGTTGGGCTATGTGAGGAGCTGCACCATCTTGCTGAAACCACACAGAGTTGAAAGAAATTCTCCTTCGGCGTAATTCTGGATAGAAAAACTCTCTCAACATGCTCAAGTAACGGTCTCCAGTAACCGTAACGGTGTGACCGTTTTCTTCGAAGAAGTAGGGCCCGATAATGCAGCGTGATGAAACTGCACACCACACTGTGACACGAAGTGGATGCAATTCCGTCTCATGGAGTAACTGTGGGTTGGAAGCACTCCATATTCGACAATTTTGTTTGTTTATGTTGCCGTTTAAATCGAAATGGGCCTCGTCAGACATGAAAAGACAGTTCAACATGTTTCCATCCTCTTCCACCATTTGAAGCATCTTCTGGCAAAATTCCAAGCGAATCGGCAAGTCTGCAGCGTTCAGTTTGTTGGCCAATTGAATTTTATATGGGAATAAGTCCAAATCTTTGTGCATAATTGACTGTAATGACTGTCTGCTTATACCCATTTGAGCAGATAAGCTTCTTGTCGAAACACGTGGATTGTTTTGTATGGCAGCAGCTACAGCAGCGATTGTTTCCTCCGTTCGAACTGAAGGGTTTCGATGGTAAGGTCTTCTGTTGACTGTCCCATGCTCGGCAAAATTGTTTACAAGTCTCATTATGGTCCATCTGCTCGGAGGATTGCCGCCAAACGTGCGCCTGTACTCTCTTTGAACCGAAACTACGGACTCCAGAGCGTGATAGCGGCGGACAATCCAAATTCTTGTTTCAGTGTCCCAGTTATCCATTTTTGTTAAATGTAAAAGTCAATCTGCAAAATAAAAAAAAAATTAACTAGATTCATTGAATAGAAAAAAAGTTATTCAATTTTTTTTTGGTAGCGGCTTTCATCAGCCACCCTGTACAAAATAATAATTTTCCGGTTAATTTTACATCAAGAACAAAAAAGGCGTTCGTATTCGAGTGTGTGCAGGTAAATATAACTCTATACGTGAATATACTCCCGCACCCACAAAGTTCTTTATTTTTTACTTAACGTTCTGCCTCTACATTATAACATACACGAGTATGATGGGTGTAATACAATAATTTAAAAACGTTGACGAAGAAAATTAAAAATTCCTGTAATGAATGCATATTATGTGTACGTACATATGTATATACATAACTGGGAAGTTTTCGTTCACCTTTATTTTTTTTTTTATCAGCACGTATCAACGGGATCATCGTCTTTTATGACAATAAAGAACATTTATAGAATTCTACGTTTTTGCTGTTTGTGTATTAACCTGGATAAAATTTAATTTTAATGATTTAGATAATGTACAACACAATATTTTGTGTCTGACTGTGGAAAACGGTGCGTGTGTGTGAGAAATGACAATAGAAATGAATGCTCATGATGTTTTATGTTGAAGAATTTTCTTTTGTTTTTTTAATTCCATGATAATTTTTTATGCTTCCTTCAAATAAAAAGAAAAATTCTATTTGTTATCTGTTTGGAACTCTCCAGGATTTATAAATTATCTATTTATAACATGTTTTTCGTTATTTTATGTATACAGCTTACCAGCAAAACCTGATTCATGTGACACAGATTTAATATAAAAAAATAAAGCAAATAAAAAGCGAATAATAAAAAAACATTGTTCCAGTTGCAACTGACGGGTTAAATTATAAATTCATTTCGAGAAAATAACGTTCCATGAAACACATAGTTGTACGTTTATATGTTATATAAATGGCACATCATTATTTGTTTATTGTTGCAGCATAGCATGTATACAGAGACTACAACATATAAAAAGCATAATAATATTACGAAGTATAACAAATATTGGATATATTTATCCTATGTAAATAAAAAAAGTAAATTGATTTATTTCCAAATGAAAATGGAGTCCCATTTCAAATTATAATATAAAATTAAACGTGCAATTTACTGTAAATACGCATCGATCCTACAGATTTATCAAGTAACGGTTTAATATAACTTGGTGTACTGTTGAAGACATGCAGGAAGCAATACCGTCAGATACTGTATATAACATCTCATGATCGTAAAATAAAAACAAACCAATTCCACATCACAACATTAACTTAAACAAAAGTGGTGGTGGTATTCAATTCAAACCACTGGCCGTGCGATTCATTCGATATCGTTGCAGATGATACTGGAACAATCTGTAAGAAAGCAAGATTTATCAATTAATTTGTTACGTATTAGTAAAATTTAGTAAAAACAAACATCAATAAATTCTAATAAAATCTATTCAATAGGTTGGTCTATTACTGTCAATCGTATGTATATAGATGTAGTGACATTTAATAACTTGTATATAGGGCGCACTTGTAGAAAACAATAATTATTGTGAGCATATACCACATAATTTAGTACAAAATGAAAATATGACGTATAGTGATAACAAGAATATACGAGAAGGCACAGATTGATTTTGATGTTGTTGTAGAAGTCTCGATGAAGATAACTGGTCTCCAAATACTTACCATTATATACAGTGAGCGCAATTCGTTTGGACGCATTTAAGTTTCTAAGAGCACTAATCAACAGTAAATTTCAACTGAAACGGAACCAAGTGGAAGATTTCAATACAACAAACAAAGAAGAAATATGGTGAAACAATTTTATTAGTAACAACATAAATCGAGAAATTAACAAAAAATAGGATTTTTCTTGTGAAATTCGTTTGGACGCAGTCGTTATATTTTATGTTTTTACATTGAATTTTTAAAAATTTTGTTACAATATAAAATTTTAATATTATTTAATATTTAGGTGGACCTCCATTGCTCCGAATGGTCTCAAAAATTCGACGTGGCATGGATTTAATTAGACTTAGTATCATGCTACAGTGAATTTCATTCCAAGTCTCCTTAATGGCGTCCTTCAAGGACCTCATGTCCTGGTATTGGCGTTCGTTTTCATAGATTTTTCTGGCCAGGATCCCCTACAAATTTTCCATATAGTTTAAATCCGGGCTGAGTGCAGGCCAAGTCATCAGACGAATGTCAGAATCGAAAACCACTCGCGAGTCTCAAAGGACACATGAATTGGCGCATTGTCCTGTTGAAAACAGAATGTTCGATCACCCACCACATCATCCAGGTATGAAATAAGTGCACTTTCTAAAATCTCCTTATAAATGGCAGAGTTTATTCGATGTGTAGCAAAGCACAACTGGACCTTTCCGTATAGAGAGAAAGCTACCCATACCATTACACCTCCTCCCTGACTGTAGCAACTCATTCGTGGGGGGTTTTATTTGGTCATATCGTGCCAATATTTGCTGAAGCCATCGGGCCCATCCATATTACATTTTTTTTCATCAGAAAAAATAACATGTCCCCACTCTTCATCCCACTGCATATGCTCCTTGGCAAATTTAAGTCGAGCAAGTTTATGCCGATCTTTCAAAGCCGAGTGTTTTACCGGTTTTTTGTATACAATGGGGGGGGGGAGGCGGCGTTCAGGATTTGTTGGACACGTCTTTTGCCTACTGGTAAATCCAAGTAATCAACAATTTTCGCAGCACTCATCCGTTCCAACTTGGCTTTCTGCCGTATTTGACCCCTCTGTCTCGCAGTGAGCGTCGTATTCCTTTTTGTGGCCACCTTAAAATCATAATATTGGCCCTGTTTGAGAAAATTTCGAACCACATGATCAAATCGCCCAATTTTTCTCGCAATATCCCTTTTTTGGAAGTCCAATTTCGGAATATGCCGTTATTTTTGCTTTTATGGTATCGAAAATCGCTTGCCTGTACCCATCGTGATATCCTGCCAGTTATACTGGTGATAGTAATAATTGAACGACCGAAGGTGAAGTAATAAGTTATTAAATAGATAAAAAATTAGGAATATCAAAAGAATTCGTACCTTATATGTGATCACACTTCAAAATTCAAAAGTAGAATGAGGTGCGTCCAAATGAAATGCGCACCACAGAAATCAAAAAAATGAGAAAACTACCGTTAGGTGATATCGAAAATAGTGGATTCTCATTTAAATTATAAGGGAAGCTAAAACATAGTAATATCATCAATTTCAGGCAGAATAACGGTATTAGTTTTGCTTTTCAACAAAATAACTGGATGCGTCCAAACGAATTTCGCTCACGTATATCAATTTGTTAATAAAGTTAATTAATATTAAACATACCAAACTGGTCTTTAACTAATTTGCGGTGTTAAAAATTTCGTTGTAAGACGCTTCATCCCAACAGGTGCTAAGTTATGAGGATAGTAATATAGTCATACTCTAACTTTATTATTGCTCAAGAGAAAAGTTAGTTTAATATGATGACTTCTCTTCAAATATAAATAACTTGGTGCATTGCAAGTCGCCAGGCGTCAACCGACATAATCCGGGGCCAATCAAAAATATTGCCGAATTTTTAGGTAATGCTGATCACTTCAGATCCTTTAATCGTTTTTTGAACAAGTAATGAACGCCTGTTATTACTTGTTCAAAAAGCATTCAGGTTAAAATGAACAGAAGCGCTATTGTCCAAACATCATCTAGGTGCATTGTGGTAAATGCACATAGTTTTACGCGTTTTTTTCTTTCTATTAATAAAAACATCAACAATTTTTTTTTTAATACAATTACTATCTGGGTTAGTCAGTGGGTATTCTAAAATAAGTTAAGCTAACTAAGCAAATTTTTATTTTAACCTTTATTGTGCACCGGGGGTAGGAGATACCCCAGTGTATTTTCATACGCGTTTTTATAATACGTACGATGCAAATCGGAACCTGTGCTGTTATTTACCTGTAGTCTAGGAATAACACTTCAAGATCATATACATAGTTTTGCCCGCCCGGTTTTAGTCTGCTCTTGGGAGTTGTGAGAAGTTGACGTTTTGAAATTCTGGGGTGTGAAATACTCTATGTGCACAGTATGTATAATTTTTTTTATAATTTCAACTTTTATTCTGTCGTTGTTTTTGTAGTTTAGTGTGTAAATAGTGTCAATAATAGTGCGATAGAGCTTGTTTTTTTTTCTTTCATGAATACATATTTGTATTCTTCATTCACCACCTGTATTCACCGAGTATTCATTCCTTTAATGATTGTCGAGTCGATCAACAATCGAGACGACTCTGTGTTGCCTTTTCTTTTTTCGTATTGTTTTTATCCAATGAAAAATCGAACACGCAGTGTCGTGTCGATTATCGATCGACTGGTCTGGAATAACTCAAAAAGCTGCCAATAAAACGATTATTTTGAAAATAAACCCATATTTCTTACAATACTACTACAATCCTACGTTTTTTCAAAAACGCATGACTTCATTTAGCAAAATAAATACACTATTTTTAACGCCGCTGTAATCTAACATTTTTTCTTGAAATGTAGTATTTTTAGAATGTAATCCCGCAAAAAAATTAAAAAATATTAAAATTTGAATTTTTAATGTATTTTTTAGTGAAAAAAGTCCATTATTCGTTTTTTTTAGTTAATATTTTATTTAGAATTTTTTTATTTTACAAAATAATAATGAAACCTATTAGACCTTATTTTGAAAGCTTTGAATAATTGCCAGCAATTTTGTTTGAGTCAAAATTACAAATTGTTCCTCTGTAACAAACGTTTTAAGTGACTGGGGTATGACATACCCCCAGTGGATAATAAGTGATTTTCAAGAGGTGTGCACAACAAAGGTTAAATCCTTATACTGGAAAATTGTAAATTGAGGTTAAAAAAATATGTAAATATTTTGTTGGTGGGTTTTGCCACCAAAATTTGCATATGTGACATTTGTCCAAAGTTACCTTAAGTTGTCCTAAGTATGTCCTAAGCTTTTTTATATGTGTTGGTGTAAAAGTTTCGTTATTGTGAATTTATTTTATTCATATTGAAATAATAAAAATCAAGCTGAAATTGAATTACTCTAACCGAACAAATTTAGATTTTCTCTAAAGGTCATTTTACACGATGCGATTTACATGCAATATTTGTTGTACAATAGGGGAAATAAATCGTATGCAATTTTCCCCTCAATATTGATGAAATTTGAATTTTTTGTTATTTAGATCATACAACTAAAAGTTGTATTGCCTGTCAAAAAATATTATTATTTAACCTTACTTATTATGTATGAAGTTGTACTACAGTGAAAATTATGGAAAACGAAACAAATTTAATTATAATCGGATTATGTGCTAATATGGTTGGAATCATTAAAAAAAGAAGATTGAAACGAAACAAAGATAAGCGTTGTGCGAGGACGATGTGGGCAAGGAACTGGCTTCAAAAGCGAGACCTAGAAGAAAGGGATATCCAAAGTTTAGTTTTTAACGAACTGAGACTGGAGGATCCAATTATATTTAAAAAAATTTCAAGACTTACTCCTTCCTCTTTTGGAAAGCTGTTAAAAATCATTCAACCAAAGATTCATTATCAAGACACGGTTATGAGACAATGTATTTCAACAAAAACTAGGTAAGAATTTGGATATAAAATGATAAATCCATTTATCTAAATCTTTTATTTAACTATATTAAACATAATATTTTTAGATTGCTGATTACTTTGAGGTACCTTGCTACTGGCGAAAATTTTTCTACCTTAAGTCCAGCTTTCCGAATTTCTATTCCAGCGATATCGAATATTATTACGGAAACAATTCCTGCAATTTACGATGCTATCAAATCAGATTATTTGAAGGTATTTTTATTGTTTATTCTTGAATAAGAAATCAGATAATTAGAATTTATAATTAATTTAGACCCCGCAAAGTAAGGCTGAATGGCTAGCCGTTGCTGACAAATTTTATAAATTATGGAATTTTCCAAACTGTTTGGGAGCCATCGATGGCAAACACATCGCCTATCGTGCATCTAAAACAGATGGATCAAGTTTTTATAACTGTAAAGGATTTAATAGTATTGTGCTAATGGCGCTGGTCGACGCTGAGTATAAATTTATTTATATTGATGTGGGGTGTAACGGGAGAGTTAGTGACGGTGGAGTGTTCGCACAAAGCTCGCTTTGTCAAGGTATTAGTGGCAATATCATGGATTTTCCGGATGATTCAGGTTTACCGAATGACTGCACCGCTAAAAAGATTCCTTATGTTTTCATTGCTGACGAAGCTTTTAGGCTTACCACAAGGATGATGAAACCTATTGGAAGACGTTCCACTAAAGAGGAAAAAATTTACAATTATAGATTGAGTAAAGCGCGAAGAATCGTTAAAAATGCTTTTGGCATATTAGCGAATAGGTTGTAATTTTTGACTTTAACTACCAGAAATGAAACTGTAATTTCTCGATTTAGATTTTAGCTTCTTCAACGAGAGATTAGACTGGATGTACAGAAAGCACAGCAAATTACCCTTGCATGTTGTGCTCTCCATAATTTTATTTTGGAACACGAGGGGCTCCGAAGTTCGAACGTCGACCATGAAAATACAACTACTGTAGAATTGGTAAACAGTAATTGGCATACGAAAATCCAAATGACAAACTTCGAACCTACAAATGCAAGACCAAAGCTGGATGCATTAGACGTACGTAATGAATTTTTGCGCTACTTTAATGGTCCTGGATCAGTTCCCTGGCAAGGCAAAGCAATCGAAAAATTTAATTTTTAAATTTATTTAAAATGAACTTGTACATAAAAAATATATTGTACCAAAATAAATAAAGATACAAAAATATTATGATATCAAATTATGATACGTACGACGTAGTTCTAATTATTTAATTCAATATATTTCCATTGAAACTTAACAATTAATAACAATAGTTAAAAAAAAAAAAAATCACAGCCATTCTTGGGCACATTAACTTAAAACACCACAGCAATTTGTAGCTATTATCTTAAAATAAAAGCCATTCTTAGGCAAATAAATAAAATATTTATATGGTACTAATTATTATTATTACTGTTTAAGTAATTAAGTTCTTTTGCCCTGGCCTCAAAAATTGTTTGTGTGATGTCATTTTTACTTCAAGGACATTTTTTTGATCTTTCAATTGGACCATTTCACTCATTATAAATCTCCCGAAATCTTTGATATCTGAAGGAATTTCATATGTTGAAGACTGGCTTTCCATTTTATTGATCGCGAGATTTATTAAATGGGATGTGCTTCTTAAGACATTGTCTTCTTCATCATCATCTGATTTTGATATTTTTCGGCGCTTTTCCCCACGACCTTTTGGCGTAGTTTCAGTAGAAGGAGAGCTTCTGTTCGCTACATCTTCTGCGAATAATTGTGTGTCGCTATCCAGCTGACTAACCGATTTTTTAACAGTTGCATGGGTCGGTGCGTTTTCTTCCTAAAAATAAAATAACGATTAGATAAATATTATCTTAAATGAAATAAAAAAAACAATACATACTGGTATTTTAAACGGTGATTCTGACTTTCTGCTTTGTAAATATGGTACCAAAAACTTCATTGAGTTGTACCACCAAACTTTTGGTTCGTATATGTCTTCAAAACCTTTACCACTTGTTTGGCTGCTATCAATCAACTTTTTTTCACGATTCAATGTCGTGCGCAAACTTATAATTTTTTTCTTTATGTCTTCTTTGGTATACTGTACCCCCAGTTTATACACATTTACTGCTTCTTTGATTTTCAACAGAGAATCCTCTCGCGCATGTTTGTTGTGATATAAAAAATTGAGGTGTGGCCAACACACGACTTTCTTTTACGAACAGCGAATTTTGAGAAACTTTTATAATGCAAATTCCTTGCAAACTTAAGATTGTTTTTGTTTTTTCTTGTTTTCTGTAAATTGTATATTTTTTAAATATTTGCAAAATAAATTTTCTGTTTCACGGAATCTGGGAGCTGGGAGCTGGGACCCCAAAATTTATGTAAAAAGTTTAAACAAGTTGCAGTTTGATTGGTTAAACCATCTGGACTACAAACTGACAGACATATATACCAATAGATACCACTTCGAAAGCCAATATTTCGGACTCATTATTACACACTTAAAAGAAAATAAAAGTTGATATTTGTGAATTTAAATTTTTTCTTTTAATTTTTAATTTTTGGAATTTGTATTAGTGATTTTTTGTAAATCTTATACTTTTTAGGATATGTGCAAAACACATTTTCTGGCCCAAGAGAGTAGCCACTTCTGGTTGACTGATTTGGCAATTTAACATTCATTTATGCTAAAAAATCGGAAGTACGTAGTGTGCAAATTAATGATAATTAGCATAATTGGGCTAATACACACAATAATTAAAATGACAAATGCAAGAACTGCTGTAACTACCTGTAAAAAAGTGTGGGGAGGGGAGTTGCGAAATATTTTTGCAATTATTAAACGATATACATACTAAAGGACCACAAACCCTAATAAGTCGTTAAAAAAATTAAGAAACATGAAAAAATGATGTAGTTATGTACATTCAATTATGTAATATTTGCATTAAAAACCGGAAGTACGTCACTGTAGTGTGCAAATTAATTATAATTAGCATAATTAGGCTATATATGTATACACATATATTTTTGTGTTGGCAAAACAACAATTTTATTTTTTTTTATAAATTTTTTTAATTTTTTTTAAATTTTTTTTTTCTTAATTTTTTATTTTTTTTTTTAATTTTAAATTTTTAATTTGTTTATTTTTATTTTTTTTTAGTTTTTGGAAAAATTTTGTATTAGTAATTTTTTGTAAACCTTATACTTTTTAAGATATTTGCAAAACAAATTTTCTGGCCCAAGGAAGTGGCCACTTCCGGTTGTCCGATTTGGAGTAAAATTCACTGGGGCCTCCCAATTTATCAAAAAAGCTTAAATCTGAAGTTTCAGTTCGATTGGTTAAGCCATCTGGGCTGTAGAGAGGACACAGACTGACAGACGGACAGACGGACAGACGGACAGACAGACGGACAGACAGACTGACAGACAGACATCATTTCGAAACCCACTTTTTCGGATTCAGGGGACCTCAAAACAGATAAATCTTCAATAATCTCAAGGTCGAAAATTTTCATGATTACTATACTTTATTTTACTTACGTAAAAGAAAGTAAAAGTGTTTGGTATCATATAAATTTTGATATTGCTCGTAATGCTCGATTAATTTTTCGGTACAAATTTTATTCCACTCTTCGTTAGCGCTAGCCTCTGACCTAAAAGAAAAAAATTATTAGTTTATTTGCTAAAAATTAACAAACATTTCCTTAATTACATTGTTTTATGAAAATTCGAGTCAACTACCACTTCAAAAATGTTAGGTTATGTCGTAGCTGTCAAAAATATTGTATAGACATTTTATTAAAATGTGGTTGGCTGCAATTTAAATGCAATTTACATGCAATCTGATTTTTTGACGTTTACACTATGCGACGCCCACACAGCAAAATATTGTACAACAAATATTGCATGTAAATCGCATCGTGTAAAATGACCTTTAGAAAAAGAATAATTGAAAAAGCGAAATAGAGTACAATTTTGTTCTTGTTACAAGAGTCAAAACACTATCGAAAACGAGTCGAAAGTGATGGTAGAACATGTCACCCCAGAATAAAATAAGATCATTTTTTAAAACTGAGGCACCCGTATTTAATATGCATTTGAATGTTTTATCGAATATATGTATAAATAACTTTCCGAATTTTCTTGAGAAAATCCTAGGAAGCGGCCACCAAAATGTCCTTTATGCTAAGTTGTCGTAAGGTCTTAACTATTCCACAAATATTTCACTTTTGTATTTCACATTTATACATATATTCGATGTATCATATGAGATTATGTCACACATGGTTATCCTAAATACCCTAATCCCCTACTTTTTTCAAAAGTGAAATATTTTATGAATAGCTGAGACCTAATGACAACTCATCATCATTTGATGGTCGCTTCCTAGGATTTTCTCAAGAAAATTTAGAAAGTCATTTATAAATATATTCGATGTATCATATGAGATTATGTCAAACATGGTTAACCTAAATACCCTAATCCCCTAAGACGAATTGTTGGACGACGACACCAATTGAATTGTCAGATGCATCGTCCATTACTGCTACTCTAGCATTAGCGAATGAATGGCTTAGGACAGTAGCATTTATTAAACGTTGTTTGGATAACTCGAAGGCATTTTGCAACTTCTCTGACTAGTAGTTAAGTGTTTATCATTCTTCTTTGAACCAATCAGGTGATTGTTGAGAATTGAATGTTATTCAGCTGTTTGTGGAAGAAATTTGCATAGAAATTCAACATGCCGAGACAGCGTCGTAGTTCTGCTACAGTTTCTGGCTTTGGAATTTGTTTGATAGATTCTACTTTTTCTTTTGCCGGCTTAACTCCCGCAGAGGAAATGTCATTACCCAAAAACGTTATTTGTTCCATTCCGAATACTGATTTACTGGCATTCAAAACTAGTCCAACATCGTTTTGCCTTTGAAATATTATTCGTAAATATTGTAAATGTTCTTCTTCGGATTTTAAGGCAGCCAGGATATCGTCAATATAGATAAAACAAAAATCTAATCCTCTAAAGATTGAATCCATTAGTCGCTGAAAGTACTGCGTAAGCATTATGGTGTTCAAATGTCATCCTTACGAACTCGAAGAGCCCAAATTGTGTTCGATTTGCATTTTTCGATTTGCAGAAAAATATTTACATCCATTTAGTTGGTGAATGAAATATGAAATCGGATAAATATAGAATACTGTACATATTCGGCTTAGTAGTCACCGCATGGCCTCCATTCCCCGTTTTTCTTTCGTACTAATATGTAACAGAGTAGCCCAATTACTATTACTAGGATGACAAACTCCGAATTCATTCATTTTTCGGAATTCTTTGACTATTTTGTATTTTTCAGAATATAGACGGCGGGCTCGGGCAAAACATGGAGGACCTGTTGTTTCTATACAATGAGCTATACCGTGTCTTGTATCATTTATGCCATACTTTTTAACTATTATCTCTATGAAACTTTCCAGTAAACTTGCTATCCGTGAATGACACTTAGTTGCGGAGATTGTTGTAATTCCTGTGGTTTGAACTTCCGAAATATTGATGTGTTGGTATCTGCCAGAATGAATTTCCAATCGAAATTCCTACGTAAACCTAAGATTACCCGAACTACCTTGGTACTGTATGTTTTAATTTCCGACTGATTATCTGCGTATAAAATAAAATTGCTTGATGGGCAATTATCAGACTTATGCTTAATGATGGACACGGTGGCTCTAGGATCAATCAAAAAATGTTGTGGTGGTCATAAATCGATAAACGAATTGAGTTTACATTATTCCTCCGTGTATCCGCTGGTAGGGTGATCTGTTACGTTTTTTAAATGATTTTCATGGTATTCTCGCTGTCTGTCCTTGCTTACTACGTCAGTTTGGATAGTCCTATTTATTGTATTGTATAATTACAAGGTTTACGACATTTGCGTGGTCGCTCCACAAAGCTATAATGATAGTAACAATACCCGTTTGGAAATTGCTTACGCCGACTATTTGATCTATCCGAATTTCTACCAGAATGATATATCGTTGGTGTGAATGTGACCGATTATCGCGTTGGGCTAATTGAGTTTCCAATGCTGCGATTCGCCCGACCAATTTATCGTATGCTGGATCATCACGAGTGGTTTTGGGATTAGAATTATTAGAACCTGATTGGATAACGTTTACCAATTTATTGGTATTACAGTTACGATTTGGTTGCAATTTGACATTGTTTTTCGATTCCTTCTTTAAATGTTTGTTGTTGCTTTCAATGTAAACTTTGATCTGATCCGGATCACTATGCGTCAAGAAATGCGGCTATCATCACACTCGCTGGTAGAATGAGTAGAACGTTTGCTTTATGATTCGAGCTCCCGAGGATTTTAAAACAAAATGTGTTTATGGCAATATTGGCGAGGGTCAATTTAGCATGATCCAACAAGCTTTCCACTCCTTAATATGTACGTGTTATTTTCCGAAAGGCCTTCTAATGATTCCCATTTTCTAGCAGTCTCGTTATTTTAGAGTTTCCTAAACTCATAATAGTTGTTCTTGCCACCTGCACCTCTGTGATGTTTTACCAATTTAAGATGAATCGACCTTCTTTTCTTCTGCGAAGTCTTTGTTTTAGAATATTTACTTGAAAGCTCATCTTGTTCTTTATTATTTTTAAAAGGGCAAAACGAAAATTATGATTAGCATTATCGTTTCGTATAACTATGACAAATGTTTACTAAATTTGTCAGTTTGAAAATGAACTATGACAAATGGTTTTGCTTTGGCTATAACTTTTTTTTAAAGCTAGAGGGCCACAATATTGACAATTTGCGTATTTTTAGTAGAACTAAAGATTGGTTAAATAAAAGAAAACTATGGCAATTCACCTTCGTTGTTCCCAGAAAACATTTATCAATATTGGCAAGATTTCTTCAGTATTTTAAAATATTGGACTTTGAAAAATTCCTGGATTGTTATTTTCCCAATTTGAAGTGATGATAATTATGAATCGCGAAAATAGAGCAATTCCAAATCAAATGATCGGATAACTAATTTTACATGGAGATAATCGTAAAGTTCGATTCAGAATCGTTTGAAAATCACAAAAAAAAGGTAAGATACGCGTTTATACACCGCAACCGTTAGCATGGTGGATCTTTAAGGTTTAATTACTAGAGTGTTGGATTTTTTTATCTAAAGCTCTGTTCTCTGCTTCAGAAATTAATGCATTATCAGTTACCTTACAGTTATTTTCAAAAACGATTCAGCACGAAGAACACTTTTAATCAATTAAACTCTCAGCCATCATATGAATCGAAAAGCCTTAAGTTTACTAAGAAAATTAAAAAGCAATTAAAGCTCGCCAATAATCTACTTGTATCTAATTAGCGGCTAACCCAGAATAAGACAAAATAAGCACGGTTCACTAGCACCAAATCACGACTTAACTTAGTAAATAACTTTAATTTCAAACAAATTTGTCTCCAATGACCCCGGTCTGAAGTTCCTGTATAACCAGAGCCTTCTAGAGTATAGAGCCATAATCATTATGACGTATTTTTTTTAAGCTTTTTTAGTGGTATAACTTTTTACTGATTTCCATAGGAATCCATAGTAAAAATGGTGTTTTTTAGCTTCAAGTTTTTCAATGAAAAAACCACAAAAGGTTAAAAAATGTTTATACAAATGTGTTCTACATATATTTAGCAGCAATACACAATAAGGGTGTATAATTGGTATTAAGTAAATATTCACTGCAGAAATATTAAAATTAAATTACATATTTCTAAAATATATTTTTCGAATTTTCATTTTGAAAAATACATCAAAGTTGGCTCTGACGAATTAAAATAATACTTGCTAAATTTATCTTTAGTTTTACTAGTGTACGTTAGATGTCTCAGATTTATACAGAAAAATACGAAAAAAAATTATTTAATCACAAAATTATGACACGTTCTTGATATTTTGAGAATTTGTTTTGCTTTTCCTACAATTTTTGAACTTGAAATTTCCCCAGGTGGCAATTTTTGGTACGATTTTTCAAAATGTCTACTACCCACTGCCATCTATGTATATTGACTTAATGCACACGATTTGTAGTAAGCTTTTCTTTTTAATTTGACCAGAATGCTGTTGTTATGAACTTTTTTTTATATTTTGGTTTAAATAAATCAATTATTACAAGAAAATGGAAACGATTTACTTAAACGACATTTATATATGTTGAAATTCAAACATTTATGAAAGTATTTCAGAAATCATAATTAAGAATTTGCAACGTTTTCATTTACAAATTTGTCTTAGGAAAAAAAAGTGAGTTCCCATATGTTTTATGTGTTTTACTATGGAAATTTTGGTTTTTTCCTCGTTTCTAATTCCCTTACAAAAGCTTCATTTTTTAGATTATGGCTTGTATAATCAAGGTTGCTTTGGTATAACGCGCTAGTAAGACGCAATTCTCCGTTTCCGAAACCCAGATACCTAACACCCATGTATTTGTGTAGAATTTGTATATTTCTCGTTTCCGTAGTAAGAGGCGCTAGTTAAATAGTTGTATATGTGTTCTCCGTGCCCAATAAGAAAGCGTAGGTTCATATAATCGTGGGTGAAGTTCTCGTAGCCAAAATGAAGGTGCAAGTCAATAAGATTCGAAGCGGGTTATCTCTAGCCCAATTAGTTCCGGTATATTAAATAAAAATCACTGTTTATTCACTGAATGTTCTGTTTTATTGTTTTTTAATACAAATGTTTTGTTCACTGTATTTATCGCTGTTTATTTATTCACTGTATTTTCTCAAAAGTTTTTATTTACATAGTGTTTCCAGAATATATATCTTAAACATACTCCGCCCCGTTAACGAATTCCTCGTTAACCAACTCAAACTTATAGATTTCATCATTGATTGCTGCCGTAAATGCCATATTCGTTGGAATTTGATTGACATCTGGAATTTGATTGCTCAGCTGCTGTAATGTGTAAAATTTAAAATGGTTGAATGTATCGGTTGAAGCTTCTTCATGCATCTGCTTTATTTTAATTTTCAATCGTTTCAACTCCAGTTTCTCCTGTGCTAATTGTTGGCAGTCGTGCTCCAATAGTAGTAATAGTTTTTCGCGTTTAATTTGCTCAAGTTCGATCGCAATTTCGCTTTGCTAATTGCGGCTGTATTTTACGGTGTTGCTGCCTAATGGCATGCCATTTTTGTTTGTCTTCACGCGCAGCTGATATTGCCGTTCAATCAGCCGTTGTCTGTTTCGTTTTTGAAATATTTTTGGGAATGATAGAATATCACGTTCGCGGTCTCTATAACTTTCGTATTTGCGTAGGCGCTTCGATGAAATTTTAAGATAGAAAAATTTAGCGAATCGGTAAAAACCGTGAAAGTAATTAATTCAAATCTCAAAGTTTTTGATGAATTTAAGAAATTAGAAGAACTGCTAGACGAGAACTTTTATAAATTTGAGACATTTCTCGCATATTCAAAATAAAACAAAATAAATATTTCAAGAACTCCAAGAAGTTAAGAAACTAGGAATTTAGAGAGTTTATGAGAGTTGTGTTTAACAAAAATTTGGTAACTAACAAAACTTGCTTAATTTGAATTTTGGCTATTCCTGACTTTCAGCAAAGCACAATCAAACATTAATTAACCCAATTTAACCAAAAACCAAAAGGACACAAACTGCCAAATAATTTATTTTGACAATTTCCTTCCCTTTTGTAGATGCACAAACCACCGCTGCCTTAAGTTGACACAAGTCGCCAACAGCATCAGAAATCCATTCATATAAAGATTATGTAGAATCACTACCGACAATAAAATCTTGAATATAGATGTTCAAATTCTTATTCTCTCATCTTACATTTGAATTTCAACAAACTACAAATAAAAAATGTTAAATAGAAAAATTCAAAACGAAACAAAATAAACCGTTGAAAAAAATGTCCAACCGATTCGAATGAGTTCGTTATTTTTATGTAAAAAGATTATTAGAATACCTCCACTACATATTCGAATTCAAACTTGACAGAAACAAACGTGAATCGTGTTAGTCTTTTTTCGTTTTTTATAGAGTAATGTACGCTTGCGTGTATTGCGTATTTTTGAGTGTTGTTTTAAGCAAGTGTAACAATTTAATAAGTGTTGGCTATACAATTGCGAAAATCAGGTTAGTTGTGTGTTTTTAAAAACCATGTTATATGAGTGTTTCAAAGGAGCGTGTTTCTATCGTTTTGAAGAGGTATAAGATATGCCGAGTCGTAAAATTTGTGATATTTATCATTGCCTTTCACTATAATCACTGAGCATATTTATCCTATTATTTATTTTATCTGCCGTTTCTGGAATCTTCGCCTCATGCCCATTAGCCAAATTTTCTCTGAATTGATCGAAGTACTGACCTCGCATGTTATTCTGGGAAGGAAATTTTATTCCTATACCTTTTCCTATTTAATTAATTTATGTAGGTAGTTTACATCAAAATGAATTTCCTCAATTGCCTCTACGTCTTCCAATTGCGCTTCATCAAATGCGCCATTCACTCTTTTTTCAATAGTTAGAAATTCCTTCCACTCCTCTGCTAAAAGTGCTCTGCATTTTTCTATTTCCGTATATGCGCGGCAAACACAGAGATCTGATGAAAATGTAATTTTCTGGTGTCAGTTTTTGTTACACAGCTTTTGAAGGTTAGCCTTAAAAAGCTAATTCAAGTTTAAAAATATTTGTCAAGTTTTGACACCTTTTGTAATAAACATACCGCAACACCAGTTTTTTATCTTAGTAATGTAAAAATATCTTAGTAAATAACTTTTATTTGATAATAATAAGTTAGTAAATTGACAACAACAAATTTTTGGTTGACAACAACAACTGTTAGATGGTTTAATTTGATTTGTTTGCTTTATTGCGATTTTGAATAACTGACTTTCGTGTGAATGACCAAAATTATTTTTTAAGTTATAAAATCTCGACGATAATTAAAAAAGCTTTGAATTTAGGCTCTAAGAAGAAAAACTAAAACTTTATTAATTTAAAAATGTGTCGAATTGGGTTTGTATTTAGAGATATTCTTAAGTAAGATTGTGTAGCAGATCTGGTAATGGATTTGGGGTATGTGAAGTAAGCTATATCTTGATTATAAACAAAAACAAAACGTTATCTTGTAACCTACTTTAACACCTCTGAATAGCGCTTTGTAATTTAAATAAGCCGATTCAAGAAGGGAGCCAATTATGTATGGATATATGATTTTAGTAAAATTTACTGCGAATTTGGCTGGAAATAGACAAAAGGTATGAGTTATATAGGGTGCAGCCGGAGTCAGATTATTATAAAACAAATATTGATTTTCTTTCAAAAAATTGTATGTACAACAATCCAAATAAAAATTCCAGTAATAAAATTTCCACGAAAATAAAAATATTTATTGCGGAGATAAAAATGTTATGAAAACTCGATCGATGCAGAGGTATGAGTATATAATATATCCTGAATTGGAAAATGAATCTTTTTCGAAAATTCGAAAAACAAAATCGCAAAAAAAATGCTTATATCTCTATCCAATACCGGGAAGTATAACCTAGATCTGATCAGTAAATATACATTATAAATTCGATACGTTTGTCAGTTTGCGGAAATCTGTTACACAATCTACCAATCTACAAATAACAAGTACTAGATAATAATTTTTTTGATTATTTTATGGGGTGCAAACGTCAGACGATCTAATTTAATTAGTATTTAAATGAAATAACCCATGCCAACCAAAAAATAAAAATAAAAATGCACTTGTTTCATATCTAATTAGTGTCCGCATCCAATCTTTCACCAAAAGCTCGAAAATTCTCGAAAAACAAAAGAAAACAAAACTTAATTATTTTCCTTGCTCATTTTCATGCGGGAAATATAATTTATGTTGTAGCCGCAGCAAAATATATTTCCCGTATTATTTTTATATGGGTATATAGACCCGTCATCAACCAAACAGAAGATAAATAAGCATCCGGATGCAAAAAGAAAACACAAACAGAACATAAGAATAAAAAAAACATAACCGATATTGCTGCTATTCTTTATCTCCTCGAATCAGTCGTTTCCCATATTTATGCTATATGTACACCAAATGTCCATATTTTCCTTATGGTTTCGTTTTTGCGGAACACAACAATGGAAATGGTTTTGTTATTATTTCCTATCTCATGTAAATACATATTCATTAATATTTTGGTTTATTCATTGGGAAAATGAAAAAGTGCGGAAAAGTAAATAAAAAACGAACACATAAACATAAACATTGGTATACGGGTGTGTTTGTGTGTATGTAAAAGAAAAATACACATTTTCCGTCCTATACCATATACACCCAGTCAATTTTATTATTTTTCATATTCTACGCTTTCATGTTTGGTTGAGCTTTTTTATTCGTTTTTTTGTTTTGTTTTGTTTTTTTAATCGAAAACAAACCTCAAACCAACAACAAAATTAAAAACAAAATATAAAAATTGAAAGTAGTACACACACAAAAAATAAATGCTTTTCTTATTTTCATTTTGGTTTAAAAATGTAACAAACGTAAAGCTGCTATCAAAAAAAAAATTAAAAAAGTAGCTTCAAAGTACCAACAAAAATAATAACATGAGCAGCTAAAAATATATAACCGACACAATTTGTTGGTCTTTCTACAAACAGTGCACACACATACTGTGCATAAACATACATATACGCGGCAGAGGGAAAACAACAACTAAAGATGAGACATTTTTTTTGTTATAGTCTCCCGAAAATTGTTTAACATTAAGATGCTTGTTTGAATACGAATGAATTTATTTTGACAATTAGATGCTTAGAGAAAATGATTTGGAATACAATTTTTGTTTGTTATTGTTGTTGTCTATTAAATAATGGGAAACAAAAAGCTACATGCTTGTACATAAGAAAAGCTTATCTGATTACTTCATCGTTCGCTAAATTTAAAAGTTTTTTTTTTTAACGAATTATCCAAGGCATTTTGTGTATATCACTTTGGGTGGTGATTCGGAGCGAAGATTACATAGAAGATAAGAAGAGCATAAATTATATGGATTAATATTATTTTTGAGTTTTCTGAGTCAGAAAAGTATTTCTCGAAGTGGTTTTTGAAACTCTGACTGTATGTCGGCTAGCCAATTAGCCTATCTAAAAATTATAGTTTGGAGATTCAAGATACCAGCAAAAATTAAACAAATCGACTCTAAAAATGTTCCACGAGCACAAATCTTAACATCAATAAAACAAAACTAGTTTTAATCACTAGTGACAAGAACATCTTACAAAATGGGACTAGGGGCTATTATGGATGCATTTGAATTAATGACCAAATATGTCTAGAAATATTCGCAATAGTGAATCAAAAATGAAATCATATAAAATAAAAATGTATAGCACTTTTACGGATCTGTTAATTTAATTTGCTGTTAACATATTTGAGGCTTTATGGTAGTGCCACCTGAATTATATTTTAAAGAATTCGGAATTGACACAAGAAGAGCCGTCTTCCCGCTACCAAATCGCTAACAAAAGTTTGTAATTTTAATTAAAGTTTATGTGGACATAAATTATTTTAATTTAAAATTAATTAACTGCCACTGTGTCTCTACGTAAAAATTGACAGCAGAATTGCTCCGGTCCGCTGAGCCGTCCTCTCGCTGCAGTGCTCTCAAGCACTATAAATCGATATTTTGTGGTTTGAAATTTTAATTAAAATTTATGTAGAGATTAATTACTTTAATTCAATTAACCTCCACTGTTTCTTTACGGAAAAATTTACCCCAGAATTGTTCGGTCAGATGTTGCTATAGTGGTTCAAGTACTATAAGCCGATCGAAATCAGAAATATGTGGCGCTTGCCTTTTCGTCTGATGACGCAATTTCGAAAAAAATAATTCGTGAAGCATAAAGCATAAGGACCAACCTTTGCAAAGGTAAGGCTTTTAATTGATGAATAATTGCTCACAATCCAGAGCACAATTTCTTGTCGCTCATTTTCCGAACATGAGGTTCTGAAATCGTATAAGTCGCGTATTTCTCCAACTGGAGGATGGGAAATCATCGTAAATGCCAAATAAAGCAATTTGAGAAGGTCATTTTTGGTGTATGTTTTGGTATCTATTTTTTGTGCGTCTACCCAGGCGGTATTTACTTTAATTCATCTTCAAAACAGATCAATAAGGCCATCCTTGACTTCCTTTTTCTAAAAGCATTCTATTCAGACGCTCCCAATTAAAGTTTTCTCCTTCTTAAACGCAGAGCTACACTAAAATAATTGTACCCATTCTATTTCTCTTTCTGATCCTGACTATTAAAATTTGAAACTGATTTAAGAAGAATCTTGGTGGTAATCTATCTGTAATCTGATTGTTCTAGAATTTCTGGAAACTGACTGAATCAAAAGTTTGATGAAAATATATTTCCGGAAGATATTTCACATTTTTAAATGGGTTACAAATACTTAAGAAGGGTACCTTCCAATATATTGGTCATTTCATAGAATCAAACATGTAAGAAACCACTAAATTTTCGACCCCTCCTGTCTTCATTTATTATGAATCTCCTTCAAACATAAACCACCTTTAAAAGTTCCTAATGAAAGATAAAAGTATGTATTGAAAAATTATTCCAAAAACATCCTTTATTTTCAATTTGAAAATATTTGGAGGCTGGAGATTACAATCCCGTATTTATTTAGATGGCATATAAATGTAGTGTTTTGCAGAACAGGTTAAGGTTTATCTGACCTACCAAAAAATATTTAATAAAAGCCATTCTGGGAACGTTACCACTCGGAAAATTTTGATTGAAGTAAGCAAAAATGATAGTTTGTTGGTTGATATACTTATGGAAAATTTCTATTAAGAATTTGTCCTCCTTAATGTCGGTTTTATAACTTGGCTCCATAATTGATGCGAATCTTTAGAAAAGCAGGTCTATTTCAAGAATCTCTGATAAATCGCCATCAAAATTTCGCGAAATATCATATTTGTAAGTGCAGCCAAATAAATGTGTACTACACCTATCCCCCGCTTTACACGGAAGATAGGTTCCTAACAAAACCGTGTTAATCGATAATTCTGATTTTATTTTTCTTTATTCTTTTTACAGTGTTTGTTTTACATTATGAAATTAATGTTAAGTGGAAATAAGTGCGTGTAATATCAAAAATTGACTTTTTGAGTTTTTTTTTTTTTTTTGAAATTCTGATTTTAAAAACCGTGTAAGATCAAAAACGTGTTAATGCGGGGGATAGGTGTACTGATCCGTAAAATTTTCTTCCCGTGGATATTGCCATAGAGACGACCATTTAATTTAAAAAAATTAAAACAACCCTAGACCCGTGTACTTGGTACTGAGTGCGCCAAGCGATTTTCAAATCGAAATACCTTAAGTTTTCTTCAAGATTTTACTTTAAATGCATTATTTTCAGAAAGATATTCTCGCACTGAACAAAAAAGAGTGTAACATTTACCAGTGTTAGGGTATTTTAATGGCTGCCGACGGTTTGAAGTATCTAACACGGTATCGTGTACTGGGGCACTCAGTGCCCCGTATGTATGAGTTTACGAGTGATTTCGTATGAAATGGTGTTGCCTTGTTTAGTATAAAATTACAATATTATTTTGGGATTCCCCTAAATATCTGAAAAATATTATTATTTTGTTTTTTCTCTAAATATTGAAATGCTCATTACCTTTTTGATATAAAAGGAAATTCATTTTTGGTGAATTTTATTGTGTAAACAACCCGAGTAACCAAAAATGGTGATCACAAAATTTTAGACCAATTTGTCACAAAATGTAAGTTCCTTTTAGCCACAAAAAAGTTGACAATTTGGAACATTTTTATGCGGGTATTTTGTGACAAAATATATATTCATTTTACTCCTAAAAAAAAAAAAGATTTTGATCATTTTTGATTTGGTGAATTTATAATTCGCTAGGTCACTACGTTCTTGCCTCATACTTAATGTATGAAGTTGGAATTTTATTTTTGTAGTTTGTGTTTGGTCGTAGCTACCTGAGTACCTGATGAGTAGACCGAACTTTTTGTTTGTGTGAGCTTATCTGTACGAAACCAAACTACCACATAGAAAACTCAAGGAAAGTTTTCAATTTTTAGAGTCGAGACAATTTGTATTGACTCTCGGGTTAAAGTACGGGGGTGATTTTGATATTTCTACATTTTTGGTAGATATTTTTTTTAAATAAATAATAATAAAAATATCAAATAAACCATACAATGGAGAATTTTATACAAAATTATTTAAGTAGGGTCATAAAAAATTTTCAATCAATAAACCAACAAATATCCACAAAATTGTTGATAACTAAGTGATATTATAAAAAAACTATCGAATTTGTGGTTATTATTTCAACAAATAGTTCATAATAAGTTCCACAGTTAAACCACCAATTATTAACGACTTTATTACCATAAAAAAACTGTCGAATTTGTGACTAAATTTTCAACCAATATTTCAAAAATATTCCACCAAAAACCGACAAATTTGATTTATAAAATGTTCGTTTACGCGTGACAATCGGCGTCAACCCAATCAACCATTTTTCATCCATATTGTGACAACTTTTTGTCACATTTTTTTCCACCAATCACCATTTTATGTGAAATTTTTGTCGCTTTTTTGTAAGACGTGGTTACTCGGGAAGCTCGCACAAACAAAAAGTTCGGTCTATTCATCAAGCTGAGTGCTTACGACCAAACACAAACTACAAAAATAAAATTCCAACTTCATACATTAAGTATGAGGCAAGAACGTAGTTACTTAGCGAATTATAAATTCACCAAATCAAAATTGATCAAACTCTTTTTTTTTTTGGGGGAGTAAAATGAACATATATTTTGTCACAAAATACCCGCATAAATATGTTCCAAATTGTCAACTTATTTTGTGACAAAAGGAACTTACATTTTGTGACAAATTGGTCTAAAATTTTGTGATCACCATTTTTGGTTACTCGAGGTATTTTTTATTTGTTGAACCAAAGTTTTATTTGAAAATTGACAACGGATGAACAGGAGTTTTTCGATGAACATTTTGACAATTATATGAACCACCCCGAGTAACCACATGTCACAAAAAAGCGACAAAAATTTCACATAAAATGGTGATTGGTGGAAAAAAATGTGACAAAAAATTGTCACAATATGGATGAAAAATGGTGGATGGGGTTGACGCCGATTGTCACGCGTAAACGAACAATTGGTAAATCAAATTTGCCGGTTTTTGGTGGAATATTTTTGAAATATTTCGACAGTTTTTTATGATAAAAGTGTCACCTAATTATCAACAATTTTGTGGATATTTGTTGGTTTATTGATGCAATTATGCGTAAAAAAAGTTTTTATGACCCTACTTAAATAATTTTGTAAAAAATACTCCATTATTTGGTTTATTTGATATTTTTATTGTTATTTATTTTAAAAAAAATATCTACCAAAAATGTAGAAATATCTAAATTCCCCCGTACTTTAACCCGAGCCGATAGTCAATACAAAATATATCGACTCTAAAAAAATGAAAACTTTCCATGAGTTTTCTATATGGTAGTTTGGTTTCTTACAGGTAAGCTTGCACAAACAAAAAGTTCGGTCTACTAATCAGGTACTCAGGTAGCTACGACCAAACACAAACTACAAAAATACAATTCCAACTTCATACATTAAGTATGAGGCAAGAACGTAGTGACTTAGCGAATTATAAATTCACCAAATCAAAAAACTTTCATTTGGATATGTTCCAAATTGTCAACTTTTTTGGTGACAAAAAGGATCTTACATTTTGTGACAAATTGGTGACAAATTTTTTTTTTTTTGGGTGGAAAAATCAATGTACATTTTGTCACAAAATACCCCCATAAATATGTTCCAAATTGTCAACTTATTTTGTGACAGAAATGAACTTACATTTTGTGACAAATTGGTGACTAAACATTTTTTTTTTTGGGTGGTAAATTCAACGTACATTTTGTCACAAAATACCCGCATAAATATGTTCCAAATTGTCAACTTTTTTTGTGACAAAAAGGAACTTACATTTTGTGACAAATTAGTCTAAAATTTTGTGATCACCATTTTTGATTACTCGGGACGTTTATGATGCACCCATAGATATCGGTGGTGCCGATCCTCCGCGTGAAGTTTACAGCGATGTAGCTGATGGCATCTGGTATTCTACAGGTTCGTCTACGGGTTATTGATGATGATGATTCGGATGGTAATAGTGTAGATGGCGAACTATCAGACGTCGATAATTCCCCTGATTTTATACCAGTCTTGCAAGTAGGTGATGATATTGCACAAGAACAAGAAGTACAGATGCAACAATCCAGTGGAGAGCAATGGCAACAGGAAATAGTGGAGGAGGAACCGTTTAAACCAAACCGTGGGATGCGGTATACTGCAAGAAACAGCAAGCACTCAGATATTTGGTGGTCACTGCCCAATGCAATTGAAAAGCAGATAGTAATTAGAGATCGCAATGAGCGATTGAAATACGATGCGGCTTGTTTGGTAAAATTTGAGAATAAATGTGATGCATTCAAACGTTTATTTCCTTCCGCCCTTGTTCAAGGTATTGTGCTGGAAACTAACAGAAAAGCGAAAAGGTATTATGAGAATAATCGGTTATCTCAAAATCCAAAAACATTACGTCGATGGTATGACACCGGCGAAAACGAAATATAAGCATACATTGCTTTATTGTTATATGCTGGTGCAGAAAAATCAACCAAGGTAGAAGCAAAGGACTTGTTTCATGTAACTCACATGCCTTTCTAGCGTTCCACTATGTCGTTTGCGAGATTCGAGCAACTGAGCCGGTTTATTCGTTTTGACGATTCTCGTACGGGGCCGCTGCGCTTTGAAACAGATAAACTGGCTGCGTTCAGATATGTTTGGAATGCATTTCAACAAACCCTGACTGAAGCTTACCAACCATCAAAAGAGCTGACTATCGATGAGCAATTAGTCACGACCAGAGGAAGATGTTCATTCGGTCAGTTTATTCCGAGTAAACCCGGTAAATATGGAATTAAGATATTTTGGATAGTTGATGCAATAACAAACTATCCTCTACATGGGGAAGTTTATATAGGCCTGCAACCTGGTGAGAACCGATCCCGCACAGTATATCACGAACTTGTGATTCGGTTATCAGAAAAATATCTGGATAGGGCGTCAATATTACAATGGAGAACTTTTTTACTTCTGTGCCGTTGGCTTTAGAATTAAAAGGACGGAACACTACTCTAGTCGGCACAATAAAAGCCGTCAAACCAGAGCTACCCATACCGTTCACACTGCCAGAGAAGAATTTTAAAAAGGCTCGACAATCATATAGCTCTTTATTTTGTTTCTCGCGATGTATGCAATTAGTCAGTTATGCAAGGAACATCAGAAGAAACGTGCTTCTATTATCAACTGCGCACCACAGCGAAGAAGTCGATGAAAAAACAAAAAAAAAACAAGTAAATTAGATTATAATAAAACAAAGGGCGGAGTAGACACCTTTGACCAGATGAATCGAGTTTACAGCTGCAAACGTAAAACAAATCGGTGGCCTGTTACATTATTTTATAACCTCCTGAACATTGCAGCCCTCGGTGCTTATAGAATGTACGACCTGAGTAACCCACTGTGGTACTCTAGCAAAAAGAAATCCGAGAAAAGAAAGATCTTTCTGAAATCACTTGCATTAGAACTTGCGGCCAACCATATCAAAACAAGAATGCATAATCCTAATCTGCCAAATTCTGTAAAAACCGCTATGAAATTGATTGGATATGAAATTTCCACAAATACGTGTTTTCCTCCGATTCGAACCAACACAAAAGAAAAAAGACGGTGTGAATCATGCAAAATGGATAGGAAAAGTAATCGATCAGATAACAAAACAACAGCGATATGTGATATATGCGGCACAGCTACATGTACAAAACATTAGATCCGAGTTTGTGAGAAGTGTTATACCTCGGTTGTGTTATACAGCACCAGGAGAAATCGAAGAAAATTACGATGGCACTTTCATGGACATGAACACTCCATCAACAGCATCTGAGCCTCTGTATACATTTATATGTACATATAAATTATATGGGGCACTAGATGCCCCAGTACACGATAAGTAAGAAATTATATAGTACACGGGTCTAGGGTTAAGTGCGAGTGCCCATATAAAAATTACAACCTACAACTTGAATACAATGATTTGTTTAATGAATAAAGAATATTCTAAATTTGCGTCGCTTATGGTTAATGCGTCTCTCTAATAATGTGAACATTTGATAAAATTGTTTGATAATTACATATGAACAAAAAACCTTAAGCGAAATCTGATGAGCTAAAATGCCGCTATTCGTTGGTAAATTTTCATCACACAAACAAAGTTTAAATATTTCCTATCGAAAGATCAATAGGTTAATGAATAAGTTGCACGAAAATGCCACCGTCAATCTTCAGCAATTTCTCTGCGAATTTCCGTGCAACTTTTGTGGACAATTGGAGTTTCTGCACTTTTATCCACACAGCTAAAGCAGGCGTTGAGCTCCTCAGCTGGTGTTGAACCAGAGCCTTCTAGAGTATAGAGCCATAATCATTATGACGTATCTTTTAGAAGCTTTTTTAGTGGTATAACTTTTCACTGATTTCCATAGGAATCCATAGTAAAAATGGTGTTTTTTAGCTTGAAGTTTTTCAACGAAAAAAGCAAAAATGTTACAAAATGTTTATACAAAAATGTTCTACATATCTTTAGCAGCAATATACAAAAAGGGTATATTGGTATTAAGTAAATATTAGTTGCAGAAATATTAAAATTAAATTATTTCTAAAATATATTTTTCAAAGTTTCATTTTGAAAAATTCATCAAAGTTGGCTCTGACGAATTAAAATAATACTTGCTAAATTTATCTTTAGTTTTGCTAGTGTACGTTAGATGTCTATAATTGTTGGCATGCCATTTCTCTGCAGAGAAATACGAATAAAATTATTTAACCAAACTATTATGACACGTTCTTAAATATTTTGTGAATTTGTTTTGCTTCTCCTACAGCTTTTAAACTCAAATTTCCCTAGGTCGACAATCGGCGTCCTAGGCGTCTTACGTTTATAATTTCGCACAATTCCCACAAAAGTTTCTAAACAGTTAAATATAACTTCATTTAAAGGGGTACATTTGATTACTGTTGAATGAAGAACCATGTGGTAACTTTAACAACTTCTCAATGTCAAATAATGTATTCCACAAGCAATTTTTTCAAAAACATTTTTCATTTATTAACAGATATGTTTAAACCGTTTTATTGATATTTATGTATTAGATTTTACTGTACATAGTCACAATAATACTAAAATTTATTATCACTCAAAATCACTTTGAGAAGTCTTATACAAACTTACCGCAAAATTTACAACAATACGCTTAATAAAACAAAAACACGTCGAGCTTGTTCCTCGATTTAAGAAATTAAAAGTCTGCGGTGAAAATGTGTAGTTTGAGGAAAAAGATGGTCAGTATATTCAGTTAAGGGGTTTAAAACGAATAAGCTGGTGTTAAATTTGCTCCACCTGTCCTGTACCTCACTATCCTCTACTTGCATACATTTTATTCTCTTTCTCAGAGGTATGGCAATTAAGATTTTCGTAAACATTGGAAAGAATTCTTTTGTTTTAAAAATGGTGTTAGCTAGTTACTGAAACTAGTCAATATTTGACGCAACATTTTCAACCTTTCAAATATTTGTATACCCTTGATAAAATCTTTTGGGATTTCTATTTTCCAATTAAAAAAAAAAAATTTATCCCTTACAGAGGCTACAACCGCACCCTTTATTCAACCCCCACATCAAATGAAAAAAAAAACAAAAATTTAAATCATTATTAATCCACCTAACTTTAAAAATTGCCGCAAAACTTATTTCAACAAAAAAAAAAAAAAAACCATCTCACATATTTTAACATCGCTTTAAGTTCAAAATATACACGAACAAACTTTCGTTATTTCCAATTTACCAAAATTAATTTTTTTGTTTTTTTTTTTTTTTGATTAAGAAAATTGTATTTCCTTGACTTGAATAAAAAAAACTAGAAAAATGACAACAACAACAAAGAAAAAATGAAAAAATCATAAATTAAATTAAATTAAATTAAAAATTACATTGAAATAAATAATTTTAAGACGACGAAACGAAATAACACAGTATCGAGCGGTTACGTCTATAGAAAGAGCACATGGCGGCATAGTGATACCTCGGAAACAGGAACAAAATGACAAAGAATATTATTTTAATGATAAGGACAATAAAAGTTACATTAGAAAAATGATTATGATGATGATGATGATCATTATCATCATCAAACAATACAAGAAACTAAATTGTATATTATACATAATATGGATGTGTCTCTCTATATACTTTTATTGTGATTTAACAAGTTTGAATTCTTGCAAAGAAAATTAATTTTATTGGTAGAGAAACAAAAGTTTTATTTTTGTTTGTTTCCTTGAGCTTTCTAAAGCTTCCATGTTTTTTTTTTTTTTTATTAAATTAATGTAATTTTTACAAGAAACGATTCTTTTTTTATCTTTGAATGATTCTTTAAATGGTAAGACATAATTTTTAAGTATTTACTCGATCTGTCTGTGTTTGTATACATATATAAATTACGTGTTTTTTGTTTGTCTATATATTGTGAGTCGGTTTCCCAAACACCAGAATGTGGGTGCGGGGGGTGTACATAGATAAGGGAGCAGAAAAATGTAAATGGCAATTAATTTAGTTGAAATTTTTATTTTTATCTTCATAAAATTAACTATAATTTATGAACTATTTGGATGGTTATGATTTTTAATTAGATTACTTTACTTTATGTTATTCTTATGTACATAGCTTTGGGTAAATAAATTAAATTGCGGGTACGGTGAAGGCTGGTATTTTCGCTTGTTTTCATTAAGATGATTTAAGAAATTATGAGGAATAAAATAAACATTTATTTTAAACTGTTGAACATTTATTTTGTGTTATGTGTATTATGATTATAGGTAACTAATGACAATTGTACGTGTTGAAAATTGTTAAGTACTATAAAATTTATCAGTTTGTTTAAAAATGCTAATAATATCGTCGGAGTGTTCTGCCACGAAATATAACACTAACTTTGCTAGAACTGGTGAAGTTAAGAAGTGCCGGTCATAAAAAATATTGTGTACATTGTGCTTATGGATACCGTGAATATCACATGGCCCGCGCGTAGGTATACGGCCGCTTGTGTGCAAAATTTTTATCGGCCGCCCCTTGATAGATAATATGCGTGCACTTTTTATAAAACCAACACTACAACTAGCGTGGTGAAGGGAAGGGGTTGCGGGGGTATGGTTTAAACCCCTTACTCATGAGCTTCATATATCATAAAATCATTACATGGTGATGTGTCGTTCCACACAGTAAGCAAAATCATTTATAATTCGAATTGGGAAAATAATCAATACCTGCTATAAGTATAATACATGTAATCGTAGCGTTCGCAATTTCAACTACAGGTTGTGTAATTGTTAGCTTAAGCAGCATTGTGCTGATCTAAAATCCACTACAAAGTAGTGGTTTATTCAATAAACCAGGCACTATGGAACGCCATGGGAAGAAGTCATAGATTAATATTATTTAGTAAATTAAGTCAGAAATAAATTGCTCATTGATCTAGGAGACTAGATTGTAATTACTTAAATAAATAAAAAAAATTTATTTAAAAAGAAAAAACTACCGGTTATTTCGAGTGTGGCAACACTTACGTCATTCGTTTTATGAGAGAAAATTAGTTTAATGTTTCACATTTATGAAATGGGTCACTTTACGCTCGAACGTGAATTTTAAAACATTGAACACGTACCTTCAAAGTGGTGAGTCTTCTACCCAAACTGCAAGAAATTGAGCCCTTACAGTTAATGGGGAGCATTACCGAGCCATCATGATAAACGAGTTTTTGTTATCCAGAAATCAAGATGAGGACACACACGACATTTGGTTTTAACAGGGCGGCGCAAATTGCCAAACAGCGAACAACCAATCGGCCTTTGACACACTGTTTTCGGGGGTCGAATAATCAGCCGTATCGCAGATGTCATTGGCCACCACGCAGCTGCGAGTTGACTCCGTTGAAATTTGTTTTGTGAGGAGCCTTTAAGGATAAGTGTTACGCTAACCATCCAGCGACTATCTAAGACTTGAAAGATCAAATCGACGTTACCATTGATGAGATAGGAGTCCATACAATTGAAAATGTTCTAAAAAATTGGATTGACAGAATGGGGTACTGTAAAGCCACCGCGGAAGTCATTTGAATCAAATCGTATTCCATACTTTTTGGCAATGTATACTCTTTCTAGAATAAAACAAACCGCTTTGAAAATTATTCATTCGTCTTTGAATTTAGAGCCAAATTAAATTGCAAACTTTAGATGGATCACGCTTTATCTTATTAGTCTTACGAATGCTATGAACCTTGTGGATCAACTAAATCTTATGATTCTTTGGAATGTCAAGAATATTTTAAGCGTTATGAGTTGTTGAATTCTATTAACTTCAACGAATCCTATGAAACATATAGGAATCTTATAAATTTTCTTATTTCTTTTATTTTACTAATCTTGTGAATTTTATAAATTTTGTCAATCTTTCCAATATTATCAATCTTACTAATCTTATAAAACTTTAATTAATTTTATGAATCGTATTATTCCTATAAATCTTATTAATTTTAAGAATCTCATGAACCTTATGAAACTTGTGCGTTTTACGAATCTTATAAATGTTATGAGTCTTATGAATCATACGAATTTTTGAATCTTAAAAATTTTTTTAATCTTATAAATCTAATGTAGTACCAGGTGACAATAAAATACTGAGACTGTTTATAAATTTTAATTTTTTTTATCAACTAAATTGCTTTTTCAATTTTTTTGTTTTTTATGTATACATTAAAATAAAGTCTTTTCATTAAAGAAAGTCACTTTTTGAGAAAACTATCATGTCGAAAAAAACTCGTCTCACTCTCAAAGATTGAACTGTACGAATCAGAAAATTCGTCAACCTAAGCGAAGGTAATTAAAATGTTTAAAAGACGGTCAGGTAGATTTTGAACGCTGCTACCTATAATAACAAAATTAGCACAAAATATTTGTCAGACTTTCAGAAAGACTCTTAACCTAGATATTCTCTCCAATTGAAGGGTTCCAGGGCGCTCAGGCGCCTTAAGAATTACTTACGAAACGCAATCGGCAAGCACCGGCTAAATGGATTGGCAATATTAAATATTCACAGAGATGTGGATGTATCAAAGACGGTGTCCTCGGCTTAGTCTCGTAAGCATTATTTCCTTATAGAAATAATTAATAAATAATTTTGACCAATTTCTCGCTGTGTCACTAAACGCAACAATACATTTTTATATTTTTCTTTGGGCACTAACCTAAATGCAGTACATATACTACAATACTTGTTAAAGCGTCACAGGGTTGCTTTCATACAATTAGGATTGTAAAAATTTCGTTAGATTTTAGAAAATTTAGAAAAAAAAGCTGCGTTTATTTTCAATTTTCAACCAAAGCCCGTTTTCAGTTAATAATTTAAAATAGTAGGTAAAAAAGAATTAGTTTTTCCTTGAATACCCTGAATATCACTATTTGTTTTGTATCAAGATTAGTTTCTCTTGCAACAAAACTTGGTTGTGCCAATTTTTCAGGGTAGTCCTTCTTAAAGCCCAATCTGCTGAGTAATCGATTGACTTCATATAACGCCATTGTACTGGATTTGAGTAAAATTAGAATTTCTGATATTCGATTGGCCCGAAGATTTGAATTTATGGAGTGTCGTCGAATCCAGCACAAAGTAATTATGGAATCGGTAGTGAATTAAAATACCGGTGGTGACACCGAGCCAGGGATTTTTGATTTACCAGCAACTGAATTCATGCAAATTTGGCATAAAAGCCAGTATTTTCTTTATTGAGATCTACAAAGTCATTTCTATACAACGGGGAGAGAGATATTCCAGTTAAACGCAATTACAAAACGAAAAGAACCAAATCTTTGAATTCACATCGTGATCGGTACATTCGATTGTCAAGAGGAACCTGGTGTGTGTACTTATTTTTTACGTACCATGTAGCAGGTAATGATCGTTCCAAACGAATAAATTGTATACTTGAATTTTCTGATGTATTCACAGTTTATTTCAACGGAACACTGTTAATCCCTGGAAATTTTATTCCAGTGTATACTGTATATCACCGTATTAACAATTTAAAGTACAAGCCGGTTTATTACGACCTTATATTATTGGATCGATGTTGATTCGGGGAACAAATAAATTTTCATTGTGCAACTTTTTGGTATTTGGTGTAACATCAATAACGCTGATTTTCAATGTCGGTTCAAGGTCAAACTAAATTTAATTTTTAGATTTTTTTTTTTCCTTAAATTTGTACAATAAATTTTTCTATTCTTGTTGAAAAATCGTGATATTCTCGATTAGTATAAATTTTTATAGTGTAAATGTATGTGTACACTGTACATAGTCCTTATTGTTATCTGTTTTTTTGTACAAATCTAAACCATGTCTGATAATCAGAGCAAAGATTAAGAGCATGAAATGTTCAGAAACGAAGTGTCCACAATGTCCGTAAAATTGCCACCATTTTGGTTTACTCACCTGGAATCAAGCTGAGGCGCAATTTAGACTCGCGCGTGTTCTAGCTGCATTACCTCAAGCGGCAATCGATTATATTTTGAATTTTATTGAACCCACTACAATCAAATATTTATGCAAATCTAAAGCGAAAATTAATTTAATGGCATCTACTAAGTGAGGAACGCCCTATAGAGGAATAACTTTCCTAAAACCATCTGAATTTTGACATTTGAACCAAATGGTAGGTTCAACAGGTACTTTTGGATCTAATTAAGATGTTATGGTTTATAGGAGGTTACCTCTTGTCGTGAATATCGCTTTGATTTCTAAATCCAGTAAACCGACAATCGAGCTATTGGAGATAGCTGATAAGATTTATGAGGCATCTACCCCATGTCCACATGTGAATTCGATAAATACGCCTCCCACTTCTGTTTACGCCAGCAATCTGAATAATCTGGTAAACAAAAAAATTTCGGAATTGAAAGAGATCATGAATAAGCTTCAAATCTTCAAAGTGATTTCGTTGCACATCATCGCCAAAATTTCAATCGGTCGCAAAGTCCTTATTCTCTCCAATCAAATATCCTCTTTATTGGTATTACTAATTAATGCACGCAAATGCAAGTTATGTACCTTGTAATTTGGAGGATCAAGCAACCCAAGAAAATAACAAATCAATAATACCAAAAAAACTAAATAGCCCTGCTATTTACCTAGCACTGAGGCACTTCCGAAACCGAACGAAATCCTAGACATGACAACTCGATTACGTCACACAATTTACCACCACATTAGTATTTAGAAGTAAAGAAAATGTGGTTGCGGATTATTTGTTTCGAATTGGCTATCCAGAAGAGAATGCAAAAAAACTTGAAAGATTTTGATGTACAAACTCTAATAGAACAGCAAAACAATGATGATGAATTGAAACATTAGATTAATCAGTGATTTAGCCACCTTACATCATCAGTGAAATTAGAAAAATGTAAAACCTGTACACTGAGGAGGATACTTAATTGTGTAAAATATTAACAGGACGCGAATCGACCATTTTTATCGAAGAAATTATGAAAATTAGCTCTACACCCACTAGTGCATACTGGTATCCGTGCAAGGAATCATTGACATCATCATCACGATTTGAACACATCCATATGGATTTGGTAGGACGTCTACCACAATCCAATGGATTTGCCTATTTGCTTACATTCATTGACAGATTTATAAGATGGCTCGAAGCTTACCTGATTTCAGATATTTCAGCATCTACGGTAGCAAAAATTTTCGTTTCGCAATACGTTTTGCGTTTTGGCTGTCCTACGAAAATCAATGGCTCACAATTTGTGTCGAAGTTGTTTCACATCACATTCGTACTACCTCCTACCATCCTCAGTCCAATAGTAGGGTAGAATGGTTTCACCGCGATCTTAAGGCATCACCCGATAAAATACCATTTGTCTTGCTCGGAATTCGTACGACCGTGAAAGCGCTTTAAATGCACGCCAGCCAAATAGTGTGTGTGAACAGACATGATTGTACCAGGAGAACTTCTTATTCAGGAGGTATTACCAATTCCCACTGACCCAAGCAACTTGCAAGTGCAGTAGTCTTGGGTGTTGTGTAATTAAAATAGCTTGTGGGATCTCAAAGATACGGAGTCTAGTGCCGACATATTTTTGTGAACATTGCTTCCTACTTCTACTCAAATATAAGATATCCCTTTAACAGTTGAAGATTTGGTTCTCATGGTAAGCGGTTGAAATATCATAAAATGTGCAGGTGTTAAGGGATCCCAATCGTTACCTTGTATATCTACTAGTGGCCTCGAATTCAACAATGATTCAATTTGCCTAATGATTGTTCAGAATTCCTCGTATGTTAACTTTGCCTCGCCAATCATGCAACGTAAATGACGTTTGCACGATTTGACGGTCAATTCCCCTCCACATGTAGGGATGACCAGAGGAATAAAATGCCAATTGATCTTATTATCGGAATACCAAGCTTGAATTTGGCTTTCGTTTAGAAATTGGTTATAGAATGTTTGAAGTTGTCGTTTAGCTCCCACCCACCAAGTTTGTACTATTAACGCAATGTATGTGCTTAGGTATAGTCCTCTTAGTGAACATTATCGTTTCAACGCTGCTAAGTGATTTCGGTGAGAATGGTCCTGCAAAGTCGATGCCAATTTCGAAGAATGGTGTTACCATTAGCTAATGCTGCTATTGAGCCTTGTATAGTGTCGACATATAAAGCACGTATGCATAATACGTCGTATATCAGATTCTTGGCTAGCGGTATAGCGAGCCTTTGCTTCAGGATTGTGTTGATTATATTTTGCGCAGGGTGCAAATTTTTGTAATGCGTTTCGATGGCTATACACTCGATAATTACGTATGTTTATTTGGCACTAATCTAATATGGGATGTTCAGTATCTAGCTAGGTTCACGTTGGCACATTTCAAACGTCCTCTCATTCGAAGAATACCTTTCCCATCACTTATGAAACGGTAAAATTTTAGAATTACTTGGTATGGGTTTCTGCGTTTCCCATCGACAAGAAGTTTATATCATTATGTTTCTTGTTGAACGAATCTATTTATCATAGATTCGGCATTGGAAAACTCCTCTAATGTTAAATTCTCCTGCTGTAATCGTTTTTATTTTGTGGTCATTCTCTATTTAAACCATAGGATATACGCTAAAGCATGAGACATTCTACGAACATTAGAAAATTTGGCGGCAAATTTACTGATAATGCCAAAACTTGGTTGAACTTTTCAGTAATGGGACAAAATTTGGTTAGTCCAACACCGCTTTTCATGCTGTGATGGTATAATGATATGATGGTATGATGACAGTACGATAGTAAGATTATTTGATGGTATTATAGAACGATGGTACGATGATTAGATGGTATGATGGTGTGATGGTATGATGGTGTGATGGAATGATGCAATGATGGAACGATTGTTCGGCGATACTACGGCACGATGGATGGTTTAATAGTATGGTGGCGTGATGGTATGTATGATAGTGCGACGGTTTTTTGGAGCTTTGTGTTAAATTGAGGTTGAATTGAAGGTTTAGTTGGGGTTGAGTTATGGTTAATTTTAGTTAGGGTTGAATAGAGTCTGAGTGGAAGTTGAGTTGGATTTGAGTTTTAGGGTTTAATTTGGGGTCGAGCTCAGGATTTAGACGGAGGTTAGATAAAGTTAATTTTAGTTCAGTTCATATAAGCATGTGGCTTTCGTTTCGCTTTGATTTTGCGATAGGGTTGGCCGTTAAGTGTGGTGGATTGAGATTTGGTTCGAGCTAAATTCAGCTGATTTTGGGTTAAGGTTTAGTTAGCTTACGTTGGGGTTAAGTAAGAGGCTCGATTGGGGAATTATTTTGGGGTTGATTTGGGGTCAAGTTAATAGTTGATCTGAAAGTCGATTTGAGGTTGATTTGGTGATTGAGTTGAGTGTAAACACGCCGTTATTATTTGGAATAACTATTTTCACGCAGTAAATCGTGATGACCTAAATCCAGCCTGTTAATACTCGTGGTAGTAGCGCTAGAATTGCAAATTACATTTTTTTCCAGAATTGTATGAAATTTGTTTTCAAATAAGTCATTTCAACCCTGTACCTGGCTAAAAAAAATGTCACGTTTCTTCTATTCTTTCCATTACTGAAGTGTATGTATATTAAATTATTCAAGGCATTGAACATTTTGAAAACTATAAAAATTACCTTGCTTATACTAAAAAATTTAATTAGCCGAAAATTTTCATTCATTATGTACAAAGATAATAATAATTCTAAATATTATGCCAGAGGTGATAATCATGCTGCGATGAAACGATTTGCATATTCTGCAGAATAAAATATTCAGAGCATCACAGACTAATTATTTTTATAAAATACTTTAAGCTGTATAGTGACTCTTCTACGTACATTATATACAATACGGTATATATAGTACGTTATGTCCGTATATATAGGCGGATGTACATCCCATTTGGACCTACCAATATTTAAATTTTCTCTATATTTATACACAAATTTTTAGAAATTCATTATTTAATTACTATTCCAGCAAACAAAAAAAAACAACACTGTTTCACCCACATTGTATAGAAATGGTGAGATCCGCCCATCATCATCATCATCATCATGAGTACAATGAAAATGAAAAATTGAAAATTCAATTTTCCTGGAAATCATAATTAAAAGACATTACATTTACATTTTTGTATTTTCTAATGATTTCAAATTCCCTTCTGCCAGCACAAAAATTTGTTAAAAATGTCTCTATCGATTTCTAATTTAGTGATGTGATTTTAATGGATATATGATAGCAAATGTGAAATGAATCGAAACCAAATCAAATTGTCTATAGAATCTAGGTATATACAGAATAGATATAGGTAGATATACATTTTGACACCAGGTGTGTTGTAGCCTATGTGTCTGAGTACTGAATATTAAGTAATACATACTGGTATTGTTGTAATGTTGTACTATTTCAAAAATTATCTAACTCGTATTTCCATATCTGTGTGTACCGTACATAAATATATTATGCTGCCGGTCTTAAACAATATTTCAATTAAATAGTTTACTTCTAATTGTACACAACAAAAAAAAAAGGAAACTTGTTGTTGGTTATGTATAAAATCTGAAATTGGGTTGAACATAATTTATATACCTTCGGGTAAAAACCTTTTTTATACCAAAACATCAGATACTAGTTTTATGTTTCGTTGTTTTATGTCCTAGATTTTTTATTGTATGTATTGTTGTTTTGTGCGTGAAAAGGGATTCGTAAAAAGTTATTTGTTTTGAAGGGAAGCTGGGTTACTTATCTCCTTATCGGTAATAAGGTCTTCCAAATAGCGCCAACGGACATAAATAGCGGATATCTGCCTTAGTTAACCTCGTTGGTTAATATAAAATGTTTTATGTTCTTTTAAATATAAGCAGTCTGAACACTAATAAGACTGTAAACTATTCCTCTAAATTGAGCGGCAATATTGATAAATTCGTTGTATATTGGCGCAATATGTCATACGTCCCATAATTATAGTTGTAATACTTTGGGGACAACTATATGAGAAGAAATGTGGTGTAAAGCAACGGTAAAATAAATCAATACTGTGCACAACAGCAAACTCAACTCAATCTAATCTTAAAATATTTATGAATGAACCCAACAATAACAAATTCTTAAATCTAATAATAAGCAAGCTTCCTAAATTTCTTTGAAATAAATCATGTTTGGTTCGTTGCCATTATGGTTGGATAAAAGATGACATTTAAATTGTGAATTTTGCTTTTTGCTTGATTGCTAAGCTTGGACAGTTTTTTTTTTTAATCTACGAAAGCTTCGTCCTTTTTTGTACATACATATGTACATTTAGATAAATGATTGCCCAAAAGTCCATGAAAGCCTAAAATGACTACAAGTTTCTATCGCGAAGGCATTCACCATCTACCCAATAAATGGCAAAAGACCATAGATAGTAAATGGCGAATATTTCGATTATTAATCTTTGTAACAAGTATCTTTTCAATAAAGTTGAATTTCACCAAAAAAAAGCCGAGTTTCTCCTTGCACACCTAATAAATTTTTGTAGATTTTTACATTTCTAACGAATTAGATTTCGAGGACTCCAAAACATCGATTAAAAAAATGTTTTGCCCGTCCCTCAATTTTTGTCTTGCCTCCCATTGGCAAGATAGATTGTAGTAAGCGGTTTGTGTTAACTTTTAGGTCCATTCGAGTCTAGAATAGAGTGAAAGAGAAAGCTGCCAAATAAATTTTCTCAAAAAGGGACCGACGATTTTTTGTTATGTTGATGATAAATTTTACAATCCAACATCTACCTATTTACAAAATTTGAAGTCGATTGAACTTTGCTTGGGGAAAATCTTGATAAACTGTGTTCCAAGGTATTATCACAATTATTGAAGAAATGATTGTTCCATAAGCATATCTTTTGATTTTAGAATCAATTTGACAATCATTTTGAGGAGTTCTTTAGAAGGCACTACAGAGTTCCAATCTGGGTATTGACACTGTCTTGATTGGTGTCACCGTTTTATTTTGACATTAACATTCTAACAGAATTTTGTTTTCATGTATGCAACCGCAGCATACGCCACATTTGAAAAATCACAGGCACGCATTGAATGAGCATCATTATTTGAAGTTGGTTTTGGTACTGAATACGACTGATTGCACATCTTGGACTTGCATCATTATTTGAAGTTGGTTTTGGTACTGAATACGACTGATTGCACATCTTGGACTTGAACAGTTGAGGGTTGGTTTATTGCTTCTTAGTACTAACAAAGCTATTGTTGATAGAAAAAATGAATGGTTTACGTCGGTAGAAGTGTTGAGAAATGAGCGAACTTGGATGACTCTTTTAAGGATGATGCGTATTGGTTAAAATGGGTATGGACTGGTCATGTAATATTATGTGATGTTTATTACTGCATATGAAGCAAACATCTGTGGATCTACAATTGTTAACAACGTGACCTTGTTGAAGCCAATAATTGTTACAAAGATTGTTCTGATTGACTAAGTGTTCTCTTTGATTAGTGGTCATATTGTTACAAAAGGTTGATTATTATAAAAGGACAGTTATTATTTTTTGGACCAATAACTCTTTTGATGTTAAGGATTGCTTTCTCGTTTTTTAAACATTTTTTTTTGCCCTAAACTTCCAATTAATTTGCCCGATTATTTAGTAACTTTATCAACTTATCGATGGTAGGTGTTTCATCATCGGCAATTTCTCGTGACCAAAGTGGCTTAATTTCGTGAGATTGATTAAATCGTTAGTCAATAATCAGTATCAACGATTTTCGTGAAATTACATGACATAGAATAATTATATTTCTCACAGTACAATTCAAAAGGAAGTTATTTAATTGAAGAAGTGGCGTAGAGTACTGAATTTAATGTTTCTATGCAAACCTGATCTTAGGCTTGACGATTCTACCATACCTTGTAGTGTATGGCTGGTTGGTTGATATTTGGTTGCTTGAGAAGGTTGAAATTGCTGCTGATTGCGCCAACGTCTGGTGGTGTTTTAATTGATCTGATGGCTGAGCGCTTTCACTGTCTAAAGTGAAAAATGCCGGCTTCAGCCGTTCTATTGAGATTTTTGATTGCCGGTTATTTAGCTGAATTATAAAGTATTTGGCATGTCGCTTTAAAACTTCAAAAGGCTCGTCATACGGTTGTTGGAGAGCCGGGCGAACTGAGTCATTCCTAACGAAAACATGGGTACATTGATAAATATCTTTGTGAAGAAATATGTCATCTTTGGCACGATTCGATGTGTTGGTTGGCTTCAAGGCGTACATAGTTTGATGAACTGTTTTCTTATTGTCTTCGAAAAATTGTTCCGACAGCCGTAGCGTTTGCCCGTAAAGCATCTCTGCTGGTGTAGATTTAATGTCCGGCTCGTATGTCGATCTCAATCCAAGTAATATTTATTACCGGTAAAACTTTTGACCAACTGGATGTCTGGTGGCACATAATTGCTGACTTTAAGGTCCTGTGCCATCTTTCAACTAACGAACCCATTTGATAGTGGATGGTAGCTCGTGGTTTTAAGGTGATGGATATTTAAAAGCTTCGCCAACTCATGAAATAAGTGTAATTCAAACTGTTGACCCTGATCAGTTGTAATCCTCTTGGGAGTACCAAAACGTGCGAACCATCCGAAATCAAATTTTAAGCAACGGTCTCCGTCGTCATGTTTGGAATTGGAATTGCTTCCGGCCATCTGGTATATCGATCGAATATTATAAGGCAATAACAATTTTCTTCTGTCTGAGGAAGTGGACCGATCAAGTCTATATTTATGTGATCGAAACGTTGATTAGGCGGCACGGTTGTCAGCACTTCTTATTTATTATGTTTTAGATCGCTGACACGCCAAACATTTTATTACGAATATCTAACAGATACAAAACAGCAGTGAACTGGAATCTGAGAGATTAATTGCGTTCAGACTTAATGTATAATTACCATTTTTTAATAGTGACTCCAGTTCGCTGCACGATTGTTGATCTACCGCCAACTTGTTGTAATTCATCGTGGTTTTTTAAATATCTCATTGATACGAGATAGAAAATTTGCTGGTATATTTGATGATCCCGAAATATAATGGATATCGGTTAAAAACTGTGCCACGAAATCGAGATGTCGAATCTGTCTAGGAGGAGCTTTGTTTAATTTTTGACGGAATGCAAAAATTAAAGGTTTATGGTCGGTGTAGATACGACACTGTCTATCCTCAATCATACACCTGAAATAATTTACGTCTATGTACATTGCCAGGAACTCACGGTCAAACAGTACAGTACTTTTGTTGTGTATTATCTAGTTTCTTTGAAAAAAAACCTAGAAGATGAGTTGGTTAAATGCCAAAATAGTGATATCATCCCAGATAAGCGGTGTTCTATTATTGTTTCTATTCCCCTTGATCATTTTCTGCAGTATTATTTGATGATTGACGGCATGTGGGTTAAATTTTCTGGAGAAATTCATCATTGTCAAAAATTGTTGAACTTCTTTGGCAATCGTTGGAAGCTAAACTGCCGAATAGCTTCAACCTTTTCTCGTAACGGTTGAATACCGGCTGATGAAACTCGATGGCCTAGGAACTTTGTTATAGGCTTCTCGAACTCGCACTTCAATGGATTGATGCGCACAAACTAAACTCTCGCAGACGTTGAAATACTTGACGCAGATGAATATAGTGCTCTTGAGCATCGAATGATGCAACTAGGATATCATAAAAGTAACAAAAACAAAGTCCAAACCACGTAGAACTTCAGCGATGAACGTTTGGAATATCTGGACCGCATTGCATAGGCCAGATATCATTTACAGGAATTCAAATAACCCGAACGGTGTTATGATGGCCGTTTTATGCACATTAGCTGGATCGATGGGGACTTGATGGAAAGCCTTTTGTAGATCGATTTTTGAAAAAATTGTTTTTTTATGTAGGATATGTCCACAATCGTTATTATGAGGTAACGGATACTTGTCAGCCTTATAATGGCATTCAATGCCCTAAAGTATCCGCATAGCCTCCAAGAACCGTCTTTCTTTAAAACCATGTGGAGCGGTGAGAAACAATAGCTCTTCGACGGTCTGCAAATTCCTAGCTGCTTTAGATTTTTCCGGAGAAAGGCATGTCGGGCCGCAAACGTTGTTATCGTACGTTTTTATTGATAAACTACCGATATTAGTTGAAACCCTACGCGTTTCAGATGACGTCATGCTGTCAATTAATTTATTGTTAGAAATCGGTTGTTTAAAGTCAGCAATCGTGAACGTCCATGGAAGTGATCTTCTTAGTCCCAAATTTAATTGTAATCACTTGAATTGTGGAGCCATTAGCAACATACAGAAATTTCGACAATGGGGTAGCTGAACATAATGCGTATTATCGTGGAAGCTCCGAAATATCTGCCCCGGTGTCGATGAAAAAATTGGTTTTGCTCTCATTGTCGTGAACGCAAAGTTTATTGATGATTGACATTAACTACGTTCCGCAATTGTGTTGGTGATGCTGATTGAATTATATCGTCACCTAATGATTTCATCGTTTTTGTATTACAAGTGTTACCAATGATTTTATTGTTGCTTGGTAACACGATGCTTGATGTGATTTGTTTGTGGATGATGAATTATGCTTGCTGAGTATTTAATTGCACTGGTTGTCCAAAATTACATGGTTTAACGCATTGTTTTGCTGACAGTTGGTCGATTTGAGGGGGTTCTGTCCCGCTTATAAAATTGATTGCGGTCCCGTGATTTTGATCTTCAGCGATTTCGGTACGGTGAAGAATGCGCAACAGAAAGTTGTTGCACTTGACGGATTAACTCTTATAATTGACATTGAATTTGGCACTGGTTGAACGGAGGTCCGCGTGCTACTCAGATGGAATCGAATATTTTGTGTTGTAAAATACAAATAACAGATTTTTACAAAGTTTCAACATCGCACTGTATTTCACTTTAATGTTCGTATACCGAGAAAAAAATAGGTTTTTTTATCAAACTGACAATACACACTATTATAGCGCAATTAGTTTACAGTAAAATTTGTAATAATCACTTATCGATTTTATTGCGTTAACTGTCTAAACTCGGTGGTCACCAGTAAAATATAACATTTTACTAATTATGATACATATTTACAAGTTGTCATATAAAGCCATCTTAAATATTGTAGCACTGTACATATTGTAACACTAACTTCAACTGTCGTTAAGGCAGTCATTAAATAGCATTGCACACTGAACAAGACGAAGCATATACAAAAATCTTAAAAATTCTTACAAGCACACCAGTGTTGAGGTGTTACGACGTAAATGCGGACGTAAGGTTATCCGTATACGCAAGCTCGAAAGCGTTAGGAGCATGTCTAATGCAAAAGTATTATCCTATTGCTTATGCAACACGTGTGCTTATAAGTACTGAGCAGAACTACTTATACGTGTAGTATGTGTGTGGCAAAAAAAAAAACTGCTAATAGAAATAGATCTTAAGCCATTGGAAACAATTTTTAAAAAATCATTTACACAGGCTCCAGCACGTTTAGAACGAATTTTATGGGATGTTCTGCAATATTCACCAATTATTGTCTATAAAAAAGGCACACAAATACCAATTTCAGACGCTTTGAGTCGCGACTGTGATTCATCAATTGATACAAACGATCCATCAAAAGAAGAAGAGTCGTAACATAAAGTGTTTGTAGTGTTTACAATATCTGAGCCTACGAAGCAACATTTTGTTGATTTAACCAACAACGATGTGGAATTAAAATGATTAAAATCAGTTATTAATGAAGGAATGGCCAGAGGATGAACAGAAATTGCCAGAAGCAGTTCGTAAATACCACAACTTTAAGGAAGAAATCACAAAGGTAATCGTTCCTCAATCGTTCTAAACTGAGTTCATAAAAGTCATCCTGGTATTAATCAATCACTATAGCTAGAGTCAGACAAAGCCTCTTTTGGGTAGGTCAAACAAAGGATATTAGGAATTCGTGAAAAATTGTCCAACATGTCAGCATATACAAAAATCAAAAACAAAAGAGCCATTGCTACAGAAAGTAATACCTGATTACCCATTCCAAAATGTATCGATAGATTTGTTTCATTTCAAAGGGAAAGAATACTTACTAATTGCGGATCATTATTCCGGTTTCATTGATTTTCATCAATTGAAATCTTCAACAGCAGCGGAAGTAGTATTGCAAATGAAAAAATGGTTTTCAACCTATGGAATACCTGAAATTTTGGAATCCGATGGTGCATCAGAGTTTACTTCAAATACATTTACACAATTTGCAAACAAATGGTTAATCAATCATCGCATATCTAGTCCATATTACGCAAGATCAAATGGATTTGCCGAAAAGAATGTAAAAACAATGAAAAATATGTAGAGAACATGTTGGCATGATAATACTGACATTTATGAGGCACTATTGATGCTTCGAAACACACCAAGAAGTAATGAACTTACCAGAAGTAATAATGTCACGCAAGAATTAGCACGTCTACGTTTCCAGCAAGAGGTGTATGTTGACAAAATATCAAGTCCATTCAAACAGAATGGAAATCCGCAACCGTAGTGGAAAAAACAATATATCCACGCTCAGTCATAGTCGAGAATAAGTCAGGCAACAGTATTCATTTAGAAAGATCGCAGGCGCTTATTCCGGATCCAGCTCAATATGAAACCATTATTGAAACACCAGACAATAACAACAACAATATAAATACAATTATACCACCAACTGAAGCATCAACACCAGGTCAAATTGATAAGTCACTAAATGCTTCACCAATCAACAATCAACAATTGGCTGAGAAGAACAAAAAAGAAGAAAATAAATCAAAAATTCAATTAAATCATGTACATAAGTTGTATCTTGCAAAAATATAGCTACTTTCAATATACCACCATATATCAAATTATTTGAAATTGAATGACTATAGTACATACATTGTTGAAGAAATAACATTATTGAAATTACAGCATGGGCAGATTTGACAATTGCCGTCTCATCAATCGAATCTCACCCCTGTAAATGGATGATCTTCATCGTTAACCGAATATATCTTGATTCTAATAGATTATAGGTAGTTGATTAAAAATAATGTAAAATGTGTAGTGAATCAATATACAAAATGATAACAGCATGATGTGTCTGTATTACAACGTAATACAGTAATAATCTCTTGTTTTCATTTTCTGTTGTTGTCTACGTTTGATTTTCCATTTTCTTGCGCTTTGTATCGCATACACAAAACTACGTACGGTACACCATACCCATATCGCACATACATATGAATTATTAAAAACAGCAAAAAAATAAAATTATCATTTACAATTTTATTATTTAATGTAATGAGAACTTATATAAGCTTATTATTCAAATTAGTATTCATATCACATAAGATGTAGGAACATACAGTACGAATTTTCCATTTTTTTATGTGCCTTCCGTCGGATAAATGGGTGTGTGTGTGTGCGCGCGCTTTATATACTTTATCTGTTGTATTTGTTATGTACCTATATAGTAAGTATCTTTATAATATCGAAATTGAACATTTTTTTTACTTTATTTTACTACATAGTAGATACTATATTCAACTATGCAGATCAATGAAAATCGGGGAGACGAAAAACCGATTCAAAAAGAAATTGAAAATTTAGTCAACCAGAAATCAAATTCCAGATGGTTAAAGTACCAAAATATTCTAAAAATAAATGTTGGATATGAATTTACGAACTTTCCGCTACACCTTCAGGCATTTTTAAATTTTGTTACGCGCCGTTTCGCTTTGTTAGTTGAGTATTATTATAATTGGGTCGGAACCGGGTGATTAAAAAACTTTAAAAAAAAAAAATAAAACATTTAAACTAAATCGATTGGACGCAGCATGATCCCTATAAGCAAGATGGTTTTAATATTTTATTAACCTCATAAACTTTTCTGTGCGTTCGTTTACATTCAAAACGGGTCATTAATATTTAAAATTTGATGAAAGCAAAAATGAAATTGTTGAAAATATTTTGAATGTTTGTTATAAATTCTTAATAACGTACACAGTTGAATTTCTTGTACGTTTAAGATATTTCGGAAGATATTATTTTGTACTAACTTACCAGAATCTGAAATTTCATGTTGAATTATAGAGTAACCGAGATGCGCGTTATATTTTATTCTTAAAACGTTGTAATTGCGTAACATGTGTGTCATGATACCACCTACCAAAATAATTTGAACCAGGCCCTCCCTATGTACAAATTGGTTATGCAAACAAACGATACACTGTACGATAATTTAGGTTTGGAAAGAAACGACAGTAGTCGGTTAACGCGTCGTAACCTACACAGAAGAAAACTCACTTCCAATTTTATTACTGGAGACGGAACACTCGTCTAGTGGTTTAATTACTTTCAGTTGCATTTAATTAGAAAAAGCTAATGCAGGCTTAATAAGCTTTTAAAAACCAATTTTGACAAAAAAAATTATTTCTGCTTGACAACAACAAAATATAGATGGTTTAGTTGAACTTTTTTCGTGTGTACATTCAGAATTATTTTTAGAACACAATTTTTCCATTACAATTAAAAAAGCTACAAGTTTGAGCTTTAATCAGGAAGAAACTATTAAAACTTTAAAAAAAAATCTTTCACTGCTACGCTTTTATTATATTTTCTATACTTATGAAATTAAATGTTTGCCGACATTTAATAGTAGTAAAAGCTCGCCATAGTTGCTTTGCTCTACTTAAATCTAATGGATGGCTAAATAAGCAGGTTAATTTCTGTTGTCGGGTTTTATTACAAATAAAGCTTATATAAAAGTTTAATTTAGAAACTAATAACCTACTAAATAATAACTAAACCGTCAAATTTATTGCAGGGTCTTGGGATTGGGCATCATTTATAACAAAACACAGACATTTAGGCCTTTTTGGATTGAAAAAAATGGATATTCAGCCAGAAAGTTGGTTATATAAAATAAATAGGTTTAGTCGAATTTCCGGAGATATTACCAACTTCACCTAGGAATGTAAAACCTGTAGTTATCCTTCAAATAAATTGAAAAATTACAAATTAGCTGAATCGATTGTAATTTTGGGAAGGCATACGCTTTTGAATTTTATAAGTAAAGTACCTTTATCTTTATTTATCGTTGTAAAAAAACTTTAAACTAAACATAAAAGCCGTTAAATTAACAATTAATTAGACCCAAAATATAATCGTTAGCTAATATATGTAATAATCTGTTAGAACTACCCCAGAATCAACTCAATGTCACAACCACTTCAAGGTAATCATCATCTTCAACAAATACTAATAATTATTGTCATATTGTCGGAGTTGATGGGAGGGGGGCGAGCTTGGGGAGGGGGTACATCTCAAAGGTATTCGACAATAATTCAAGAAATAATCACTAATAAAAGGAAATTCAATGCCCAACGGTCACAGTTTGGAATCTTTTCTATCGCATAACGGCTGACATGATTTTTACGCCTTGATTTTTATTTTTGACAGTCAAAACTAATTTCTGATGAGCCTTTACTAAGTCTTCTAAAGAAAAAATTTAAAATGGACAACGACAGTTTCTTTCATACGGTTAACCTAAAATAAAAAAAAATATTTCACGCATTTTAATTGAAATAATGAGGGTCTGGTTCAGCCAAAAAAAATAACGACGAATTTAGATCGACAAGCAATAAAAACAACTACTCGAATCAAAATTTTGATCCAAAAACAAAAAATTGTTGCATTTTCAATGTTAACTTTGATCTGGGCCGGATCACTAAGCGTCAAGAAATGCAGCTATAGCTAAATATCCACAACTATAACAATTATCTATTATGTATGTTTCATTTCCTGTTGCAAAAATTTATTGTTGGGAGTTATTTTGATTAATTATTGCGGATATATTCCATGTTAAACATCCCAATAATGTTCGATGTTATTTCATTTCTGTTTAAAATCGAAATTGCAAAAATTTGTGTTCATTATTTGTCATTTACGGTGGCACAGTTGTTAGCATGCTTGCTTTAAGCTCCGGAGGTCCCGGGTTCGATTCCCGGCGGGTAATGAAAAAACACGGCTGGTTAATGGTCAGGATCTAGGAATTAATCATATTATCCGTTGTAAAAATGATTACGAAACTTCACTATGAAGCGGCCAAATCCCTCTATGGGATGTAGCGCCAGCGAAAAAAAAAAAAATTTAAAAGTTAAATCTTCATTTTCCTTTACCGGATACAAACTAGAGAATTATGGCATTTTTTGGGATTTTTTTCATAATGCACTAAATGAACGGAATGCAGAGAAGGTAATTGAATTGGTTTTAATTTAAATTACCAAACAATTTCTGTGTACAAAACCACGCTTCTCGGCGTTTTGAAGGTCTTAAAAAAGCAAAAATAAACATAAGGGACGAAAACCTCACGAAACAGAACTTTGATCCTGCAAATTAACTCAACTCCCAAATCAATCCCTAACTGAATCTCAATCTTCAGCATAATCTTTAATTCAATTTACAACTCAATCTTCACCTTAACCTTCACACCAACCCAACCTTCAACTCAACAACCAATTCAACCCAAATCAATTTTCAAATCAACCCTTAGCCTAAGCCCAAACTCAACGTCTAATTCAATCCATGAATTAAACCCCAAATATTTTCCCAACGGAACCTCTGACTCAACCCCAACGCAACCTAATTGAATTCCAACTCAACTCAATAAAGAAATCACCCCAATCCAACCAAAATTAATCCCGAACCACAACTTCAACTCAAACGTTGTTTTACCCTAGGCCTAAAGTAACCTCAATTCAACCCTCAATCCAACCCTAGAGTCAACAGTATCTCAACCCAAACTCAACATTCAATCCAACCACTAACTTAACCCTCAAGTCAACCCTCACCTCAACTCTCAACTCAACTCTCAATTCAACCCCAAACTCAACGTTTAACTCAAACCCTAAATCAACAGGGTCTGAAAAACTACATGCATACGTGAATACAATTAGAACTAGTTCAGCTAACTTCCAACTCAAATCTCAAGCTCAAGTAAACCCGCAAATAATTATCTAACTGAACGGCTAAATGAACCCTAACTCAATCCCAATACAACTTTAAATAAACCCAACTTGACCACAACTTCAGCTCTAAACACAACCACAAATTCAATGCAGTGCATAACCCGCAAACCAACACGGTCCGAAAACTTCTATGTTTTGTAAATGGACTGTAAATTGAACCCTTTACTAAGCTTTAATTCGACTCCAACTCAATTCCAATCTCAACCCTCAACTAAACTCAGAACTCAATCCCTAAACCAATACGATCAGATCGGACATTTATTTCGGAACTACCTAATACTTATCATTGATCAATCTGCGTATATCGCACTATTCAATATTACCTCTGTCGGTTTCATTTTTTTTAATCAACCGCACTTCAACTTCTTTGAAGTCTTTTTGTATTGTGTTATGTATGCGAGATGTAGAAAAATATTCGAGTATCATATTCCGCCTAAATGTCGTTTCTATGAATAACAATTTTAGCATAGAGTATTGACGTATTCACACTGAAAAATCTTTTTAATTTTGACTTACAGGGTAGTATGAAATTTCAACAAAAAAGTAAATAGAAATATTTCGGAATGCTGGCAAAATGATGGAAGCGGTTCTTAACAAAGACCACAGAAATGCTTAACTTGAAAAAATTGACACCGTCTCGTCTATCTGATCCGACCTATATACGGCTTCATATTGAACGCCGCGTAAACACTTTTAAATTATTATCACTATTATTATAATCACATCCAGGTATGTTTTCTAACGGTCGCCAGATAATATTTGTGTTACTTTGTATGAACCTTTAAAATCGGCAATTAGTTTCTGACTAACGCCAGTTTATAGCTGCAACATTTTTAATATACCCAAAATCACCCGTGTGATATTGATGTGCCCGGATATGTTTTCGATCGATATTAACCTTATTCTTCAACGATGTATTCCGTTGCTGCTCGACAATTAAAGATCTTATGTCTTTCAAATCACGTTTAAGTCATTATTCGCTGATACCAGTTCCTCTATCTTATCGTTCGTTAATCATTGATTTAGAACGAAAAGACCCTGAGCAGGAGTAACATTGATTGACCGATTTATTGTATTGACCGTGTTGTCCATTGACCATGTTTTGAATTAGCTACCAATTTCGATATAATAATGTTCACCTCACGAACACAATTAAGTCTGCCCATTACTTTGTGGCGAATAAGCAGCCGTAAGATACTTGCTTAATACTACGATCCCTGTAAATTCAACGAATTTGAAGATGTAAAACATGACCCTCTATCGTTATGGACACGTTTGGTAATACTCAACTATCGAAAATATTAATTACTTCATCTGAATTAGTAGTTTTAGTGGGAAATAACCTAATAAACTTGGTGAAACCATCTACAATACACAAAACGTACTAATTATTTTTATTAGAAACTGCATAGGGGTCAATATGGTCAATATAAATCATATGAAATGGTTCGTCATGCTTCTCATACAAGTTCAAGAATCCTTCCTTTTTTCCCGACTTGGGCTGGATCTCGATACACGTAATACAAGTTTTAATAAAATTTCTTATCTTCGCGATCATATCGTGAAAGAAAAAATTACGTCTCACTAGCTCACAAGTTTTCGCAACACCTACATGACCTTCTCCAAAATAGTCAGAACAAAAAAAAGCAACTTTTGTCTGAATTTACTGTATAAAATATCATTGCGGATCTCATATATACTGTGTTCCTGTCCATTGAAAGATATAACGAGTTCTTTATTGACACTATAAATTCGTCACTCTGTTGCAGAGCAATTAGCTGTTTGGTTAGCGAACATTCCGTCATTTGCATTATCGAATCACACGGCGATCTACTACGTGCATCGATATGTTTCATCTTGTCGCCCGATTTGTAGATTATTTGATACGAATAATTTTCTAAAAACAACGCCCACCGTAATATTCGGTTATTATCTCCCTTCTTTGTTAAAATTTATTTTACCGCTTGAAAATCGGTCACAATAATGAAGTCTACACCGTGCACAATAATAAAGTCTACACCGAGAGCACACACGATCGCAAGAGTTTCTAACTCATATGAGTGATATTTGCTTTCCGCTAGCGTAGTTCTGCGATTAAAATATGAAATCGGATGTAATGCATTGTCAACCTGCCGTTGGAGCAATTTATCGCCAAAACCAACTTGGCATACGTCTGTATTTAGTTCTGTATGTGCATTAGGGTTATATGCAAGGAATGGACTTGACGAAAGTATCTGTTTGATTGTTTCGAACGACTTTAGTTCACGTTCCCCAAAATTATATTCAATGTCGTTCTTCTACAACGAATGTAAAGGTGCGGCAATAATTGAAAAAAAAAAATTCAAACCTATACAAATCGATGCAAATCGTGAACGTCTTACGGAATTATTGCTTGGACACGAATAGATAAACGTTGCGGAGTCGAATATACGGGTTTGCTTAAAGTTAATTCGATTTTTAATTCATATCTTACATTTCGTTCAGTAGGCCTTTCTAAAATTCTGAACTCCTCAAGCATCTCACAAAGCTCAGTTCGAATCGAATAATCGAGTGCACCATCGGTCTCATACGGTCCAACATCGTAACTACTAGAGAAATCCTTTTCCATGATTAATAATGTTTACAATACCTTGTTCTTTAACCTCCAGTGACTGTTCAAAACAGAAAACATTCCCAATGTGTTGTTTATCCACTTTGAATCTACCTGAAGGGACGTTAATAAAATCACGTCCAATCAGACAATCGTAACGTATAATGAATAATCAGTTGCCACTAAAAATGAAATGGGAAAATTATTGGAATTAACAAAAATTCTATAATTTATCTTCCCTAATATTTGAAGATGCGTATCATTGACACCTCAAAGCGTACTTCCATGACATGATTCGAATTTAATGCCTTCTGGTAGCGATTTCTTTAAAATGACTCCCTGTATCGATTAATGCGTTCAAATGTTTTCTTTATTTCCGAAATTTACCACGACTGGTCGACAAAAGTCAGTAAAAATTCAGTGTGCTCCATTAGTTGTATTTATAGAAGTGCTTACACCTCTTGGATGAATTTTAACGTTTAGAACATCGGGACTTGCTTGGTGGTTGAGGATAATTAAATATGTCCGGATTCTAAACAATTGTAGCATGTTACCGGCCTTATACCATCCGAACTCAGTGTCGTCTGGCAATCGGTATCATTTGGCGGATGCGACTTTTTATTAAGACACAGAAAGTGCCTTTCTGATTGACTATCATTACAATGTACAACACAACAATTGTACCCAAGATTATTTACCCCCTACTTTCGGAGCTATATACATAACTTTTAAATTTTTGGAAGTTCCTATTACTTCAATATTTTCTTCAATTAAACGTAATTTAATCAAACCGAAATTCTGGGACTGCGATCATATAATGCCACGATTGGGGCTTATCCCTCTGGAAACCCATTTCAAAGCCCTACCTAAAATTAAAAAATAAAAGGAAGGAGAAGGGAAAAAGAATGAAAAAGTGAGAGGTGGAAATTAAAATTGAAAAGGTGAAATGTATCTAAGGTATAGGATGTAACATCGTGAGAGATGATACCGTGTAAGTGGTTGTAGGAGATTGCTGTGGATACTTTACAGTGGTTTCACTCTTATTTATCTGAGGTCTTAAATAGTTAAAATTGGTGAAGTTATTAGTGAAGGTACAACTATCAATCATGGTATTCCACAAGGTTCCGTCTAAGGCTACATCCACTTTTTGGCATGATGAATTCTATTTTCTATTTGAAGTTACACAAATTGATAGGTTTTGTGGATGATCTAGTATTTCTTTATAATGACCAGTTGCATATCCAGTCTATGAATTTAAATGGATCAACTTTTGATAGGCATCAATTTGTCATTGCTGGCAATGACAGCATCATTTGCTGTCCAGCAAATGATATATAAAGCAAAATATCAGATAGTAGTGGGTTGCTTCATTGCTTGTCTGCGTAATAATTTGTGCTTTCATTCCCTGTAATTCTTTGTTGACACCAATAAAATTTGACACCAATAGATACTGTTTGTATGGAACCATGGAACATGCTTCCGCTGGTTTCGCGTAATAAATTCTATGATAAACGCGGTTCGATTGCCTATGAAATTCTTCCATCTTCTTGGACATCAGATAACCAATGAAGAATGATGTCTTGCTGCCCTTTGAAGGAAAATTCTCTGAGTTCCAAACTATTCATAACGTTTTGATTGTTACGCGTTCTTCAATTAATTTTGGTATATACTCAATTTGTTTCTGCGAGAAAGTGCCCAAAATTCACGTAAGCTAGATTTTCATTTAAGAAGAGAACATTAAATCCGCTGGTAGTTAAAATTTCACATATTTGGTCTTTGAGTTAAACTGCTTGCTGAATAGTATCACAACCTGTGAGTAAATCATCAATATAAAAATTATATAGAATAATTTATGTCGAATAACTTAGGGTTCAGTTGATTTTTCAGAGTTTTAACTGCTAGATAAGGTGTGCTGCAGATTTGTCGATACATTTTTTCCACGTCAGCGACTGCAGGTTGACGAAATTTTAAGATACACTTCTGAGCTTGAAGCATATTACAATATTGGCCGATTTGTAGAATGTCAATCACTGTCACTTTTGAGCTTGTCGTGGTAGCTTGACTTTGCTTTAAGTTTAGGCGTTGTGCGCAAAATTCGATTGGAAATGGCATTTGTAAGCCAGAATCCAACAGCGTTCGGTATGGCTTGTTCTCCGTACGTGATATTATACGTAAATAATGGCTGTAGTACCGTGGTTGGCAACGTGAAAATTGAATGAAAGACTTGCGTATTAATCGTCTGGCTGTTCATGCTTCTGCCAATGGTTCAATTAAAAAAGATATGTTGATGATTTACTGGAACCGGGTCTTGTTTTAACATGACCTGTTTGTAGCAATGTGTGGGATAAGGCTTAGTAGAACCTTGGGGGACGAACATAGGCGAGAGAGAAGATACGGAACAACTAGCACAAGAACGCCAAGCAACATTTTCTTAGAGTAATACAAATTTGGGTTACTGTATGGGAATGTGATGATGATGGAATTAAATTTCGCCCCTCCTCTAACCGCCGGTGGAGAAATAGTGGAGAAAAAAGGAGTGTAATATAGACTAAAATTAAGTTCCTCACAGCTTTTCAGAACTTGCAGCTCTAACGGGAATGCTGTATTTGGGAGACTGTGTTAATAATCATGTAGTCTAGAAATCGTGATGTCTAGTGCTAAATACTATATTCACTACATTTATTACTAGCAAATTTACTATCGACTGATCTGATCGCATATGTGGCTGGGGTGTATGGTTGTTCCGGCGTATTCTGGGAATCTTGTTTAGGCTAGTTGTATCAATCAATATGGTGCTGTGTATTGCAATATGTGATAAGCCATTGCATAAGTGACATGACGATTTCGAAAAGCATTTCGTAGTTGTGTGGCTTCTCCTTAGGCAATTGTTACATAAATCCTTCTCACTCAAAAACTATGTTCTGACCTCCCTTTGCTCTAAAAGTTTTATTGTTAAATACATCTAAAGAGCAAGTGTTGGAATTTGTGGCAATGAACGACAAGTAAGAAGATTTTGTAGATCCTGTTTTAATGAATGTATCGCAAATCTCTAAAGAATCACATCTTTTATTTAGAAATTTTAACATATTCTCGAACGTAGGGAAATTATTTTCGACCGACTCGGTTGCCCACATTTGTTTCATTTCTGGGTCAACCTGGCTTATTTTCAGCCACGGAACACATCTTGTGTTGCTGTATTAGGTCCTATTATTGTGCGTAGCCAACGAAATATTGCATCTGCAGTTTCCGTAATGCGGCGCAATCCCTTTCCTGATGGATGCGTGCAATGCTTTTGATCGAAAAAACCTTGTATTAATGATGAAACGATTGCAGTCATCTTTTTGTACCGATTGCACATGTACAACTTGTTTCATGCTAAATCCATATAGATATAAGTAGGTTATCGTGGAAACCATACGCTTTGTAACCTGATATGATATTTATATTAAAGTTGAAGAGTTAATCGTTAAAAAAAAATCTTTTTTGTGTGAAACGTGCAACATTGAAGTTAGAAACAAAACCACAAATGTGTGTCCTCATTTTCAAAAAAAAAAAGGTACAAATATACCTACTAAACGAACCCAATAATTTGTTCTTGCAAAAATGAAACTACTCTAAATAAAATAAATATACAAAACCTGTCATAATTTATATTCATAATTCCATTAGCCATATAATATATTTTGAATTTATTGGGTTCCATTAAATTATATCCCAAAAATTACATCGTAAATCATTAAGGCAAGTATCCCATAAAATATTTGTACAATCCATGCCCATTTATTGCACACAGTATTTTATTTATTTGTACGACCATACTGTTGTCTGTCTCTTCAGTATACAAATTTTCGTATAAAATGTCCCAAACTTATGTGTACCCAAATACTACTGTACACCATAAATTATATAATCCATTATAATTCATTTGAGGATATTTTTAAAACATAATAAATATTTAGGTATTCCTTATTGCTATATGGTAAAATTTTTGAAGGTAAACGGTTCCAATGGAATATATTAGCACACAAATTTGGATTATATCGTTTGAATTTGAATTTATTTGAGTAAACAAAATTTTCTGATAGCTGAACCACAAGCTATATTATTAGCTGGATGACTAAATGTTTCAAATTAAATTTCATCTAACGTCTCTGATTTAACCAGGTTTGAGACGGCATGTTGTGTAAACCAATGTTAAATACAATAGGGACATGTTAAAAAATGGTGCAAACATTGAATATAATTTAAACGTGGGTTTGGTTCTTTTTTTGCACATAATTAAATATAAAGATTTTCCCACAAGTGACATGTTGTATTATATTGTCTACCTTGATTCTGTATACGTTTACATATTCAAATTAAATAGCTTCTTTTTAATAATGCCTGCCAGTAACCATACATGTGTATGTATGTTTTTGTGGATATATGTTTAATGAATTTTCACCAATTTGTTGGCGTGGGCTTTATAAAACAGCCAATAGGTATTTTTTTGATGTCTATACCAAAAATCAAAGTTGGGTATACATCGTGGTTAAAAACAACAGAACAAGTTAACCGTTGAATGGATACACGTGTTATTTATTCACAGTGGTTTATTAAACTCAAAATCAACGGCAAAAAGACGGAAAAATAAATTTTTTTGAGAATTTCAACAATTCTAGTAATAAAATTGTGGTTCGCAGTTATTACTCGATTCCAGGGCCCATAATCTTGAATTCATTCGCCGTTGATTTTAGATGCAAAGCAATTTAAATTGTTGACTGGAATGACGTGTCGGTCCATTGTCTGCCGCTTTATAAAAATCATTTTTGATAGGTTTGTTTTTTCGTCACCTTTTAACAGTGATTTTGCAATCACCAATATCGCAACAATTTAGATTATATTGATTCCACTGATATTGATAAAACCATGGATCATGGCGAATTTCATTGTCCCCAATCAGTTTTAAGATAAACGAATTGAGCTAACGTATAACAGAGCATCGACACACAGTTATTGACGTTGCGACTGGTCATAGGAAGTTTAGCATTCACAAACCTGCTACTTCAAAATAAAATTCTTTGAAACGTTAGAAATCCCGTAAAGTAAATGCTTCGTCCACACGCTGTTACAACCCAGATAGTAAAAATGGTCATATCAGTTACTCGCAGTCCAATTGTCAACGAGTTAATTCTGGCAGATTGTTACGAAAAATCACTTTGAACGAAATATATCATCCTGCTGCCGCCTAAAATTTAACACCAGCAAGCTGAATTCAACCAACAGAATAACACAAAAAAAATCATAAAAATCTCAAGAACACTCTTCTTAACAGCAAAAACAACAGCTACTATACCTATATACATCTATAGCAAGAACACTACGATCAGTATGTTTGGTTTAGTGTAAACTTCTCATCCGCTTGATTCAAATAATTTTCTTACCTTTCCACATCGCTTGAAAAACATATTCTGTAAATTAAGCAGCCCAGGAAAAACCTTCCAGAACTGTGATTTAAACAGCTCCAGGCATTAGTTAAAATCAACAGAATCAATACTGACAGCTTTGGTAGCAAGTATATTCTTAACCCACGAAAATACGACACCGTTCGAGATGAGTTACTAAACGGCGATCCATATCAAAGCAAGGCAGAATTGAAACCCTGCCTAAATCAATTGATATGGGAGACTTCACACCATCTGACTTTTACGGCCATCTTAAAGAGAAATTAGGTAACTCGACCAGTGCACCAAACAGAAATTATTCTTGCTAGTCTCCAAAAATCGATTAACCAACTATAACGTCTAGATTTAATCGAGAATTTAATAATCGGTCACGATCCAGACAGCGCTCGAATAATAGTGACAACCGTCAAAGAAGTGGTTACTGGATGTGCTCTGTTTCCATCGAAAAATTGGAAATAGAACCAGAAAATGGGAAGGTTGCACATTTGATCAAAAGTCGAACGCACAGGCTCAATCCAACCTATAGAAAACTAGCTCTTCCCATAGTACAAGCGACATGCGATAGGACATTTCAAAATCATCGCCTTACCATTAAATGTCCGCACCTGTTGTTATGTTTATATCGACGACTCGTCTTTAGTCTCAAGCAAGAACGAATCTGATTAAACGCATTTGGTTTAATAATCGAACCTTCTAAATGTGGGTTCAGTGCGGCTTCCTTTAATTTCCTTAGCTACTAAATTACCAAGGATGGTGTCAAGCCATTTGGGAATCGAATCGTGGTAATCGAAACCTTTCCTCAGCCAACTTCTATCAGGCAAGTTCGCAGCGTTTTGTGGGCATGATTAATTATTATCGTCGTTTTATTTTTCATATAGCCGAATATTTAGCTCAAATTTAGCCACCTCAGTAAACTTGGAAAAGGCAACAAGGAAAACCCATATCACATAACCCATGTATCAGCACTGATGCTTGAATTATTGCTGCGGGGGCTGTATTGCAGCAACTTTATAATATAAGTTGGAAATCTCTTTCCTTGTTCTCTAAGAAGTTTTCCCAAAAGCAGAAATGCTGTCACACCGCAGTCTCGACCGCATGAAGTTCAAATGTGCGATATTTATCAAACCGCGCTCAATCCAAGCAAATTAGTTTTTCTTCAACAATCGGATGTCGAGCTTAAGTCAAAACTTGAATAGAGCGCAACGCAAACTGGAGTTGTTATCTGAATTTGATTCGGACCTAAATATTTGGTGTGAAATATCAACCAACATAAAACGTCCTTACATTCCTAACATAAGGAGCCGAAGTATTTTTGGAATGCTTCACGCACAGAAAAAATAAATTGGTCCTCGCTAAGAAAACGGATTTTTAATTCAAGAAAATGTACTTTTTCTTGATTTAAGAACTAATTTTCTTATTTCTTTCGAATTTTTCTTCATGTAAGAATTGTGTTTCTTGAAATGAAGAAAAAATCAAAAGAAATAAGAAAATTAGTTCTTAAATCAAGAAAAAGTACATATTCTTGAATTAAAAGTCCGTTCTCTTAGCTGAGGACCAGTATATTTTTTCCGTGCGGTCTTTCTCACCCAGAGTGTCGTGCGACCCGCACAATAATTGCGTCAAAATATTTCTGGCGACGTATGAATTTAGATACGGCGTACAAAACTTGCATTCCTTTACCAAAACATGGTTAAAATATTACCTCCATCAAACGGAAATATCTACATCCTTACGATAATCGATAAATGTACGCGCTTGCCCCAGATTGCCAGAAGCATTATCTCTGGCTGATATTAGAGGTTTCACCGTGGTTAGACTTGGCGTACACACGAAATCACGACTGACCAAGGCAGAAAATTTGAAAGAATTACCAAAGTGTTGGATTCTCACAGAATACGAACATCGTAATATCGCCCATAGGCAAATGATATGGAAGAATGTCTACATAGTCATTTTAAGCAGTATTCTAGTTGATCGTAATGAAAAATACGAATGAGAAATTGGTTTGGAACTTATTAAAATCTTGGTGAATCTATAATAATTCAAAAATATGCCGTTACGGTACCCAATGCGTTTTGTTTGACACGCGAATACTAAGAAGAAAAGAGCTGATGCTCTGACGGCCCGACCAATGGGCAAACAGATAAGATGTTTCCCCTGAAATCTAAATAGATTAGGAAAACAACTATCGAAATGCGCCTTTTTGAAACTGAGCCTACATTTTAGAGTTATAATGGAAACATGGAACCTTGCTTTGAAAGTAGCAGCAGCTCTTTTTGTTCAGAAAACCAAACTAAAAATATAAAAGGCTGAAACTAACGGGATGATCAGAACTTGTTCTCCAACTTAACCCACAACTCGACAACAAATTAAGCCTTATAGCTCAACTCATAACTCACGGCCCAACTCAATCTCCAAACCAACAAATTAGTCCAAACGCTCCAAAAAATTACTTACGAAACAGACTTAAATCAACTCAATCTAACCTCCAAAACAAATCCTAAACGAAAACTGTATGCATCCATGTACTCAACTCAGAACAAATCAAGCAAACTTCCAAATCAAATTGAAACGTAACTGAATAAATGGACGAAATCTAACCCAACCTTCAATCTCCCCCAACCACTATCTCAGCCCTCTACTCAATCTGAAATTCAACGCCCAACTCAATCCACAAATCAACATGGTACGAAAAAATGCAGAATTGAAGTCAACTCAAGCTAACTTCCAATTCAACTCTCAACTCACGCTAAAATAAATCCACAACAACCCCTTCATTTAACCTCAACTCAACCCCAACTCAACTCAAAATTAAACCCTCGACTCCACCCCAAACTCATCGTGCAACTTAGTTCCTAACTCAACACGGTTCGAAAACTACTTGCGAAAATAAACAATACTTAATATAACCTCAAACTCGACTAAACCCCAAACATCCCTAACTAAGACCTAACTTAGCACTTTACTTAATTCTAAAAACTAACTAACTTCCAAGCTAACATCCAACTCGACCACTAACTCGCCTTCAATAAATCCGTAGCTGAACCCCTTACTTAACTTCAACTTAAGTCCCAATTCATAACTCAACTTGACCTCCAACTCAATCCGTTGAATAAACTCCATCCCACATACACCTTCAAGCTAGCTTCAAATTCAACCACCCAACCCTAATACATTCCCAACTGTACCGCTGAGTAAACCTCAACTCAACCTCACCTCAACATTAATCCAATTCCAGCTCTTAACATCAAACTCAACGCCCATCTAAACTCCCAAATCATCACGGCCTAAAATCTAAATGCACACATTAATTCAGCTCAACGTAGCTCTAACTCAATCATCATTTCTACTACCACATACATCTCCAGCATACATTTGAAGCGTAACTGCTTGCTGAACCCTGAACCAACTCCAACTCAGCTCCAACTCAACCCTGACTGAACCCATAAATCAACCCCAACCCAACTTCAACTCAACTTCCAAATCAAATTAACCCTAAACGCACAACTTACTTACAAAATGCATGAACGAATCAAGTACGTGGTTTTGGCGCAATTCGTATGGCAGTAATCCGATCCTGGACGTAAAGATTCCAAAAGCTTTTTATTTCTCCGCATTGACCATAGAAACAGGTTGGCCGTTCTCCAGATGCTACACGGGTACAGACATTCAACATGAACGAACTTTCTATTTATTGCTTTTTCAAACTCAGGCTTCTTTAATGACGTGGTCGATAAAACGGATCTTTTACGAGAGCTTTATAAATATCTTCAACAACATTTAGAAGGTATTGACAACAACAACGATAGTTTGATTTTATTTAACAAAAAATATCTCCAATTAGTAAAAATTTACTGACTTAGGAACCAGATAAATAATAATAATTCTAATTAAATTTGATTGGTATTATTTAAGCTTTAAAGCTCAATTAACCTAAATTATTTAATAAAGTTGTGTTTCATACAATTCCTTTTGCGGTATACTCAGATTAGTCTTCGTTATACTTAAATACTACAAACAAACATTTTTTTTTCGTTGATAAGACAGAGCTTTTCGAGAACTTTATAAATCGCTACAGTCACATTTCAAAAATATGGACAACAAACAGCGTTATTTTGATTTTGTCTCCATTTGGTTCATAATTTACTAACTTAGGAACTAGCAACAGGTAAAGATAATTCCGATTACATCTAAGTTGGTAAAATGTAAGCTTTAAAGCTCAATTAATAAAATTATTGATTAGTTTTTGTGAAATAGAAACGTTTTCATTGCTCTTAAATACTATTGATAAAGCTTTTATTGTTAAGGTAGGGATCTTAGAATGTTTTATTGCATATATTACTACAAACAAATGGTATCTTGAGAAGACATGAACCTTCGAACGAGCTCACGTTATATTAGCAAAATACCATCACTTTTGGATTCATTAACACACTCCTCCGCATTGAACTGCCAAAGTTCAATTACGAAATAATTGATTCAATTGGTAACCCCGCTACTTTGGTAACTGTTCTATCAAATTCTCCCTTGGCCGTTTTAATCCTGAGCACGCGAACATTCCCATCTTTATCTGGATATACCTTTATAATGCTCCCCAGGCACAATTTTAGCGGAGGCTGCAAGTCATCTTTAAGAAGAACCAAAATTCACTGCGATGTTGTTGCTCTTCACCAACCATTTTATTCTAGGCTACAGTGCTACAACGTATTCCTTGCGAAATCTCTTCCAAAATTGCTGGGTTATCCATTGCAATCTTTGGTACATTTTAACGCGATTAACATTAAACTCGTTATTTGGTAACTCTAGTAACGCTAATGGCGGTCCGCCATATAGAAAATGCCTCGGCGTGAGCGGTTCTATAGATCATTGGGATCAGATGATAAAGGGGTTTCTGGCCTGGAATTTATAAAGGTAGCACTTGCTTAATGATTGTGAGCAATTCATTATTCGTAACCTCGGTACAGTCTATTACGTTCCGAATGAGCCGCTTAGCGATTTTAATTGAGGCTTCCCAAAACCCACCGAAGTTAAGTGTATGCGGTGGAATAAAACTCCATTCAATAAAATCATCATCACATGCACGTTTTATCATGGCCGCTCCTTCTCTTAGCATCATTTTGAATTCACGGAGTTGGTTAGCTGTTCCTTGGAAATTAGTAGCATTATCTGAGTAGATTTTATTGACCTTACCTCGATCCGAGATGAATCCTTTCAATGCCCGAATAAACGATTTTGTTGACAAGTCAACCACTAATTCTAGATGCACAGCCTTAGTTCGAAAACACACAAATAGTGCTACATAAACCTTCTTTTCGACCCTGCAGCAGATATGATGACGTACAGTCAACGGTCCTGATAGCAAAAGGGCGAGTATTTCGAAATTCCAAACGAAACTCTGGTATGTCGCCCATTATCTGCTTCATCAATTTTCACTTCTTACTTGGACTAATTCACATATCGGCCAGTATCTTGCACAAACTGCGGTCAAAACAATATGAGGGCCACCGTGGAGAGTCCTTAAATAATGAATAAAATGGATTAGTGATTTATTGTAGGGATGGTTTTTAGGAAGCAACATTTTATGCTTCGATCTGAGCTCATTTTAAACGACCACCAACTCTAATCAGCCCGTTCTCGGTTAGAAATGGTGCGAGATTCTTTAAAATGCTGTTGCCGGCAACAACCTGTTTTTTTTTGTAGAAGTGCATAATCATCAGAAAATACGGCTTTTTGAATTGATCGGATAAATATATTTTCAGCCTCTGTCTCATCAGCTAACGAAGGTGGCGATATGCTTGCATATATGGCACTTGATGGCGATAACCTTTTTTGCTGCTCGTGATTCAAAACTGATGCTCGGCAATTTCGAACAAATCGAAGAGCATATGTAAATGCTCGTCGCATGCCATGGAAGTTAACGGAAAAATGCACTGAGCTTGTTAAATCAACACTCCACCCTTGCTCCGCTGAGTATGCAATTAGTGCGAATTTTATTGCACGTTTCTCGGAAATTTCGTAGAATTGTTCAGTTTAAATTGCGAATGGTGGCCATTGTTGAACGTCTAATTGAAGGAAGGTAGGGCCGTTAAACCAAAAATCGAATCGAGCAATCTCTGTTGGTAGCATGCCGCGACTCACTGAATCAGCCGGATTCTGGTCACCTGGTGCATGTCTCCACGCTTCAACAGAAGTGGCCTGCTGAATCTTGGATACTCGGTGCGCTACGAAAATATTACAATTGCTAGGCTCCGCTTTAATCCAGCAAAGTGTAATCTGTGAATCAGACCAAAAATATTCCGCATCAATCTTTATTTCATCAAAAACCTCCCTTTTCAACCGTGCAACGAGATCCGACAATAATTTTGCAGCCAGTAAATCAAGTCGTGCTATGCTTAATGTTTTTGTGAGGGCTACTTTGGTTTCTGCACCAAGCAGTCTAGTTGTAATCGAATTGTCCTTGTGACCAAATCTTACATACACGCAGGCTCCATATGCTTTCTCGCTTGCATCGCAGAATCCATGCAACTCACTGAACATTTACTATGACATAGCGTTAAATAGAGATCTCCTTCAGGGTGCTCATCTGCGATCTAAATTTGAGCCACCTTGCAGACAATTCATCACCCAGTGGCTCATCCCAATTAAGTTTTAATTTCCACACATTCTGATAGAATATCTTGTCCAACATGATCAAGGGGCATACTAACCATAAAGGACCGAAAAGACTAGCCAATTCGGACAGCACAGTACGTTTGGTTATTATGTCAGATCTATCCGCGGTCTGATAAGAGAATCGAAAAACATCTAGATTGGGTTGCCATATTAATCCTAAAGTCTTTATAATCGAAAAAGACGGAAACGCAACAAAATGCGATAAGGAGACCATCCTGTAATTTTGGGCCCAAAGCTTCGTACTAGAGCTAGATGGTTTCGTCACATTATGATGAGGCAAGAAACAATGTGGCGTTGACGAATCGAAATTGATAACCTCTTCCAAATGCTGCAGTTGCATCTCCATTATCGACTTTCGAGCAAAGCAGCGCTCGAGCCGACGATTTTCTGTTCAATCGGCCACTAATAATCCATCTGAATTTGGTTTCCTGAAGAACGGGCAATTTGAACCCCAATCTAACTTGGACTTTCAACAATAAATCCCAGAAAACCCTTCTCCGATCAGCATATCAATCTGTTGAGGCCTAATGAACAAGGGATCTGCCAAATTCAACTCTAGCGGTAGTGGAGGATATGAAACGCGACGTAATCGTCAATTGGCAAGTGTCTTTTGATATTGCGCTAGTGTCGCCTATGCCGCAACATGATTTCGCCTTCTTCTTTACAACGCCCAACATTTGCGAGAATCGCTCAGTGCCAAAATTTGTGGTGGCACAGCAAACCAATAATACTCGACAAGGTATTCTTATGGCAGTGCTACTTATAACATTAACTATTGCCGTTGCCAAAATAGCTGGTGAATCTCCTATAACTTTTGAAACAACAAGTGCCTTTTGAGTAGCCGCCGTACTCGAAGATGAAGTATTCTCGAGCTTTACATCTGGCATATAAAAATGAGTTAAGCCATGATGTCTTCTTCTGCATTTCTCACAGCGAGGTGCTTTACAGAAACGCGCTCTTTGAGATACACGATGCATAAATTGTATTGTCTTACCTCTTCGTATCTTTGTCTCGGGTTTAATGCAATAGATTGTGGGCAATATTGCAATGTGAACTTTTGTCACGCTGATTTCACGAGGTATTGCCGGAGGTGACGACTGGACAGATTTTTGTGACTGTTTCTTGTTCCAATTAATTTTTTCTAGTGTAGACGCTATTTTTCCAAAAAATGATGTGAAATTTTTCCATCCCGAAATAGCTTTGGTCGTAGATTCCTCCCATTTGATGACGGTGTTGGTATCAAGCTTTGATAACATCAAGCAGATCAAAATATTATCAGCGAATTAATCTTTACTGCTTAAGGACAACAAGGCACGATGATGGGCTGAAATCTTATCTATCATATCTCGGAGACCCGTTGCTGATTCTACACACTTTGAAAATTCTCCTTCGAGGCCTCCATCTTACTTACAGTTTGGCTGGTGTTATCAATGAGGCAATATTTAAGAAAGTGAAAACGTTCAACATCAGTTAGTTCACCCTCCTCAATTAACATAGATTGAAACTCATTTTTAAAATCGAGCCAGTCGTGGTAATTTCCAGTAAATTTGTGTGGTTGCAGGCTGCGGAAGTTTCACGGGCCTGCTTGTCATAATATTTGTCGTGTTCTTAAGATCGACTGGTTGACATGGATTAGGCTTTTATTCTCGATACACCCAATCAATGTTGCCTTGATGGATACGTATTTAGACTTAAACTTCCATAAAGTATCACCTCATCACTGACTGCTTGGTTGTCCTTGTCATCTTTATACAATTGACTTTGACAGTCCATGTATTTGTTGTAATGGCTGTCAACTAAACCCAGATTAACGGACAATACGTTGACACTCGATGATTTGCCATGCGCCGTTAGCCATTCTTCGATGTTATTCAAACTCCTCCGGATACTTTCTTGCATGGTGGTTCGGCGTCTATTGGAGGAGGGGACCAAAGTTTGTAGATTATCTACCAGCTCCGTAACCTTCCAGTAGGCGCAAGTGTTAATAGGACCTTGGTTCATAATTAATGATCAATTCATCATTAAAGTCAAATAGTTAGTTGTAAATGGCACCATTTTCGAAGCCTTCTAAATTTTTAAGAAGTACGATGTAATAACCATTGATCATCTGTTGCTTCTGCAAGATTTACTATTTCGGCAAATATACGTGTAAATAATCAAAAAAATACTTAAAATTTGGCATTACTCTCTAACTTAGATCGAACCTATCCAATCTAATAATTTACAATTTTTTATTTTTTTTTTATTTTAAGCCCACCGGTATCGACAAACACCTGGAGCTCTCTAGTTGGAAATGTAGGTTGCATCATATGCAGCCGCATGATCTTTCCGAGTCGGTAAGTAACAAATTTTATTTACATTGTTACGTCAGATTTTTACGTTATAATAAAACAAAAATAAAACTTTATCCAATAAATTACAAAAGCTTTTAACATTAAAAAAAAATTGCATTATCGGTTCTCTTACACGAGTATTTTTGTTGTTGTTATGTCACTACATTATGCTGCTGCAAGTGACATTTAAAATTAAAAATAAAATTTCTAACAAAAAAAAAAATAAAACTAAAGCTTCCAAAGTGAAAAACAGCTTAACGACGAAAACAAAATTAATTTTTATTTTTTTTATTTTTAAAACAAAGAAATTAAAATAGAACAACTAAAACTGTTTGGAATCATGATATGTACAAGCATACACCTAACCTAAAAAGTGAACTATGCATAACTACTCGTATATGCATTTGGAGCACAAACAAACAAACAATCAACATCAATCAAATTGTGTTCGAAAATTTGAAAAGAAAAAAAAATCGCAAAATTAATTAAAACTAGTGACATGCATGCTGGTATGTCGTTCAAATATTAACCCACTCAAACTCCGGGGCATGTACATTTTTTTTTGTTTTTTACTATGCTCGGGGAATATTTTATTTTTTTTTTTTTGGTGGTCACTTTAAATTTTTTACAAAATTCTGTATAAATATTAAATATTTAGGGGGGAACTAAACAAACAAAAATTGAAATATGTAGTTGTCGCATTATAAGTTTTTGATGAGTTGAAGCTTTTGTAAAATTTCGAATTTTTTTTCCTTTTTTTTTTTTTCGTTTTCTCAAGTGGTTATTAGTAAACAACTATGTACCATATAAATAAAATCTATGTTTTCTCAAGAAAATTGTTCGTCTTTGGAGAAATACTAACAAGATAAAATAAAAATTTGGATGTTTGGATAATTTAATTTAAAATTCGAGATAAAAATTTGATAACGAGACTTATGCTTTTCTTGGAAAAATATATTTCCAACATATTGTTGAAATTGTTAAAAGACAACAATAACAAATTGATTTTGATTTGTTGGAGTTGAATAAGCAAAGTATTTTGTTGTTTCCGATGACATTCATGATGACAGTTGACACATATCAATATGATTATATTTTCGTTATTTTTTTTTTTTGGTTTGCTTTGTGTGGCAGATTAAGAATTTGTAAAGCGTTTTTGAGGTATGACATGACTTATATGTTGAGTGACATGTAGCCATGGGAATTGATTTTGTTTTATTAATTTAAACATATTGAATAAATTATGGGGATGTTGATTTCTTTTCTTCAAAAAGTTTGGCCCCTTTCTTCCTTATAATACATATAACTTGTATCAGTATCGCAAATAAAATGTAGGTTTGGTAAACTGTATGCAAGGTAGATGTTGTACATTAGTTAGGGTTTAGATTTGTATACTAGAACCTTCAGAGTTGAGACAACTTCTTGAGGATTAAACTCTCTCTTAAGTTGTATGGAGCCTTTATTGCGAATGACATAATTGCAGAACCACAATCAACCTTACAGCAACATATTAAAAGCTTTGACGATAACGTCAGGAAAGATAAAGTTACAATATATGTACACGAAAATAGAGCGGCTATATTTTGGAATATAAATAAGAGAGCCCTTGGCAAAACAAAATTCTTAAGAGTTTATTAACCGATATCGGTAGGTAAACAGTATATTTAAGGTCTTTGTAATTTTGCAAAGAACTTTTCACCAAGTCTTAATTTCACCTTAATTACTTAAATCAACATTGACACAGTTAACGTGAAAACATTTATAGAATTAGTTGTATTTGATTATGGTTTTGTTATCAACGCCACGATTATAATTAAATTCACATTTATTACATGACATTTTAATTTATGTATTTAATTTAATTTAATATAATAATACCTATTAATTTATTGATTTTGCTACAAAAAACCAAATTTACACATTTGCATAAAATTTCACAATTTATTAATAATTTCCTATAACTTCATATATAATTAATTATCCTTTATAAAATAAGCTCACAAACATGTTTTTAATTTTATTTAACAGTTTTTTTATCTAAAAATACATCAACCGTTTTGTCAAAACTAAAGTGACCTTAGATATGCTGTTTTAATCCTTTGTATGAAATATGATAATAAATTCATTTTTTCTAATAAATTCAATAAATTTTGAACGACTGCGAGAACTAACAATATTGGGAAATTTCAACAGTCGCAACCATCTGATGTTGTTCTTGTAAAATTCATGTCAAAAAAAACAAAGGCCATGCAGAAAAACATTTAAGGAAAAAGTAAAATTTGATACACCGGTTTTTGGTGTCGATGTAAGCTCTCCAACTCCAATATTTCTTAATGACGGCATTTCATACATGAAGAAGCAATTACTAATTTTCACAGTGTATTAAGGTGAAACAAAATATAACCAAACCAAATATTCCCAAATTTGAAATGAATTATGATTTGCGTTCCTCAATTAAGAAGGTGACTATATACAACACCACCTCCTAGTCGCTCTGTAAATGCCAAACATGTATATCTATCAAAATAAAAATGTTAAATTCTTCAAGACCTTGACGAGACCTTTCACATCACCATGCTGAATATTTATAGGAGGAGGGAATTGGGGTGGGGGGGGGGGGTGAAAAATGGTTCTGGAGATTAGAATTTTTTTACGTCTTTCAATTAAAACGTTTACAACAATTAACCTTCAAAGCCTAAATACCCACTATATTTGTTCACAAGTGACCAAACATAGAATATAAATTCTATGAATAAAGTCTAAAAATTCAGTAAGTTGTTTAAATTCTACAAATCCTTTAAATTCTTTGGTTCTTATAAATTCTGTAAATTCGACAAATTCTATAAATCTTAAAAATCCAATCTTAATTCTACAAAGTTTATAAATATGAATTATTCTAATATGTTTATAAATTTTTTAATTCTATAAATTTGATGAATTTCATAATTTCTATAAATTCTAAAATTTAAAAATTTTTTATATACTTTAAATAAGTCAGTTCTTTAAACTCTTCAAACTTAAATTTGACTTATTTTAAAAATTCCATAATTTCTATAAATTCAATAAATTCGATAAATTTTAATATTTCCATAAATTCTGTAATTTCTATACATTTTATAAATTCTAAATTTTACGAGTTCTTTGATACCAGTGAATTATATACATTTTATTAATTCTATAAAGCCTACAAATTCTACGAGTTCTTTAAATTCTGTAAATCGTATATTTCTCTAAACACTACAAATATTATAAATCTTTTAAGCTTGTAAAAGTTTTTAAACACTGAAAATTGTATGATTTTTTTAAATTCTGTAAACTCGATCGATCCTATAAATTATTTAAATCCTATAAATCTAATAAATTCCAAAAACTTTATAATTTCTATAGATTTTATGAATTTTATAAATTTTATAAATGTTCTAGATTGATTTTAACTGACGGAGTTTCATAAGTTCTACAAACTTAAATTTAACTTATGCTAAAAATTAAATAATTTCTATAAAATTTATAAATGCAAGAATGTATTAAAAATATTTCTGTAAATCTAATAATTTCTTTAAATTATATAAATTCAATAAACTCTATAAATTTTGTTTTAGAGTTCTGAATTTTAGAAATCCCATAAATGAATTAAAAATAAATAAATTCTACAAAGTTTATAAACTCTTTAAATTCTATGAATTTTTAAAATTCTGTAAGTAAAAATTTTATACATTTTTGTAGGTCTAAAAATTCTAAATTTTTTAAATAAAATAAATTCTTTAAGTTTTGTAGATAATATGAGTTTTTTAAATTGTTTCAATTCTGTTTGTTCTATAAATTCTCTAACTAAAATATTACTCATCCTTAAAATTTTATCATTTTTATAAATTTTATAAATTCTTTCAAATCTATAAATTTCATAAATTAAAATATTTCGATAAATCTTCTAACTTTTAATAATTTTATAAATTAAACAATTTCTAAAAATTTTATAAATTTAGTAATTTGTATAAATTCTATAAGTCCCATAAATTTTGTAAATTCTAGAAATTCTATGAGTAATTCTATAAAATTTTGAATAAATTGTACGAGTTCGATAAATTTTTTGGTTCTTTGAATTTCTGTAAATTCGATAAATTCATCTAATAAATCCTATAAATTTTAACTCTTCAAAGTTTATTAATATTATAAATTCTAATATGTTGGTTCAAACTTTTTAAATTATTCTGGTATATTCCAGATTGATAAATATTTTAAGAAGAGGAGAAATTGTTAAGAGTTTGCAATTCAGTTTCGATCTGCGAGCATGTGAAAAATAAATCTTATTTCAGTACATCTCATCAGGCTATAGCGACTGTAGAAGTTCAGTTATTAGACTGAATATTTCCTATATATAGGAATCAACCATTGACTTGTAGTATTAGCGAATTTTACATTCCCCTTTGTAAACTCTAATATGTTTATAAATTGAATGAGTTTAGTTTACGAATTTTATGTATTCCATTAATTCTATGAATTCTTCAAATTCTATAAATTTCATAAATTCTCTAAATTTTATAGCTGTCATTTCTATAAATTATATAAACACAAATTTGACTTATTTTAAAAATTCCATAATTTCTATAAATTCAATAAATTCGATAAATCCTATAAAAGTTAATAATTCTATAAATTCTTTAATTTCTATAAATTTTTTAGAAGCAATGAATTCTATAAATTCTTTAAATCCATTTATTCATAATAACATATTCTATGAATTCTACAATATTTCTTAAAACTAAAAATTTAGTAAGTTCTTTAAGTTCTATAATTCCTATAAATTCTGTAAACCTGACAAATTCTATAATTTTATAAGCTTTAATAAGCCTGCAAACGCCATTAATTTTATGATTTTTTTATATTCCATAAATTTTATAAAATCTCAAAGTTCAGTAAATTATACAAACTTAAATTTAACTTATTATAAAAATGCCATAATTTCTATGAATTTTATAAATACTTTGAATTTTACAAATTTTATAAATTCAAAAATTTCGATAAATACTATAAATTTTAATGTTTCTATTAATTCAATAATTTCTATAAATTTTAAAAATTGAAGAAATTCAGTAAATTCTATGTCCTTATAAGTATTGTAAATTCTATAAATACATAATTCTATAAATTCTAATAATAACGTCTAAAAATTTAATAAGTTCTTTAAATTCTACAAATTCCTTAATCTCTTTAGTTCGTATAAATATAGTAAATTCGATAAATTTTATAAATCTTAAAAATCCACTAATTACCGGTGTGAAGTTTTTAACACTTTTTTTTAAACACATTTTACGCAAGTGTACATTTGTTTAACGGTGTAACTCAAGTTATTAAACACATTTTTAACACTTTTTTAACACATTTTATTTAACACAATTTTTTAACATATTTTACGCAAGTGTACAATTGTTTGATAGAGTAACACAAGAAAAAATTAATATATGAGAAACAAGATAATACCATATTCTAAATAACACAAATCTCAGAGATTGGCTCGCATAGTCACTGTATAGAATAAAAACAGGATACTTTGGGCTTTCCAAATCTGTACGTGGTATTCCATAATTTAGGGTTGGGCTCTGATGCCAAATATTCAAATATTACCAAAACGATCAAAAATGAAAAATTATGATTCTACATTTTACTAAATAACACCAATCTCAGAGAACAAAATTGAGAAGGAAGCATAATATGATCGAAAATTTGAGCACGTTCGAAATGATAATCTGTATTTAATAATAAGGTTACCATACGATTTGTCAGATAGCTCCAGAGTTGCCATTCCAGTATGGGTAGCCCTGTCTAGTATTGCTAACTCCTTCTTTACTATGCGCAAACCACTCCGCGGCGATAAGGCTGTGATCTTGGAGGGATTGGCTCATACAAAAACTGTATATGATTCGAAAGATGTTCATGAAAATACTATATTAGTACTACAGTTTACTATATCCCTGTTAAATTATTATCAATATCTCGACCGGCCTTTAATTATCAATAATTACCGATTAGTACGAAGAGCCACCTGATATTATTTAATATTTGGAGTAAATCAAAATTGCCGGATTTATCTTTGTTGCTGAATTTACTTCCATTGGAAATTGCAACATATCGTCATGCAGTTCCCACGTATTATTATATCGCTAGATGTAATACCAAGTACAGATTTGGAAAGCCTAAAGTATCCTCTTTCTATTCTATATAGTGACTATGTGAGCCAATCTCTGAGATTTGTGTTATTTAGCATATGGTATTATCTTGTTTCTCATATATTAATTTTTTCTTGAGTTACTCTATCAAACAATTGTACACTTGCGTAAAATGTGTTAAAAAAAGTGTTAAAAACTTCACACCGGTTCAATAATTTCAATAAATTTTATAAATTCTATAAATTCTACTAAGTCTATAAATATTATAAATTTGAATAGGTTTAATTTTATAAATTTCTTGATTTTTAGAAATTCCGTCAATTCTATAAATTCTGCAAATTCAATAAATTCTTTAGATTTTATAGATTCTATCGGTTTTATAAATTGATTCAGGTATTTCGTCATTCTATAAATTGTACAATCTCAAATTTGGTTTATTTTAAAAATTACATAATTTCATTAAATTCAATAAATTCGATAAATTTTAATATTTCTACAAATTCTTTAATTGCTACAAATTTTGTTAATGCAATACATTTTTAAAATTTATTAATTCAAATAAATTCTGTGCATTCTATAAATTCCATTAATTCTAAAAATTCTATAAAACCTAAAAATTCAGTAAGTTCTGTAAGTTCTACAAATCCCATAAGCTCTTTAGTTCGAATAAAATATTGTAATTTCGATAAATTCTATAAATGGTGAAAATCCAATAAATTATATAAATTTTATAAATTCTGTAAATTATAATTTCAATAAATTCTATGAATACTTTAAATCCTTAAAATTTAATAAGTTCTTTAAATTTTATAAATCCTATATTTCGTTAAACATGACAAATTCTATAAATAGTATAAGCTTTAACAAGTCTTCAAACTCTATAAATTCTATAAATTTCTTAAGTTCCATAAGTTTATAAATTCTATGAATTTTTAAATCCCATACATTTTTAAATTCTATAAATTTTACAAATCCTATAAAGCTGTAACGGGCGCTTGTCATAATCGTTACAAAATTCACCAACCCAAGACCACACAGAAAACTGTACCCCACCTTTGAAGATATTTTCTTCAAAAATATAAAAAGTCATATGTGCAGTTAACATTCCAATTACGTTAATTGTTTTGGAAAAATTTTGTTTGTACATATTAAAATATGCACATAAACTAAATGCATAACCAACAACTAAATTAATATAAAACTAAAAATTTCCAATGGCGCGTGCCCATATGACACATTTTCTTTTACGTTTATTTACAAATCTATTTTATGTTTCAGTAAATAAACGTAAACACATTTTTTTCTCTTATAGTAAACGCTTTAGTAAGTGTGTGTACAAAAATTGTATTACTTAATTAATAATTTCCTTTCATTTATTCAACCAAGGTAATTATCGACCAAATTGAATTCCACCGGGTGAATAAACGAGAAAACATATTTTTTGCAAATTGGGTACTTCTTTTGGTTTACACAAGCAACAAAATCGTGCCTCATTTTTTCCATTTTTTTTGTATATTGATCACTAATCCAAAAAAAATTTTTGTGGGGGGGGGCGATTAAGAAATTTTTCGGTTGATTGATCGATGGAAAAAATATATCTTTTTGGTCGATCAGCAGAAAAATGGTATAAAAACCTACCCACAACATTTTGTTTGGGCTCTCTCTTTTTTTGCTTTCCGTCTGTTTGGAAGTTATTATTTTTTTTACGTTTGTTTGTACTGAAATAAAGAAAAAGATTAATAATTTATAAATCAAAAATTGTTTTTTATAATCTGGTTTAACGGTCAACAAAAAGAAAAACAAAACAGGTTAATATGGCCAAACATCGACATACTAATTAAAGGGCACCAGTTGTTGGGTGTCTGTGGACTGTTCCTTACGGGACGGGAGGCGACAAGTGCTTTGCACTGTTCTCCCTCTGATAACAACACCCAACAATCTCATTCTTACTAATCAATTGTTAGATGCCAATGACCATTGTATTGTTAATTTTTTTGTTATATAGTTTTCTACGGGATTTACAGATGAATCCGTGAATCTTCTTATTTAATCTCCAAAAATAATTTTCAATCAGTAAGCCACACTCTAACCATGTGGTTGATCCGTGTTTATTTTTTTTTTCATTTCACACCTTTCTGGTTGTTCCCAACCACATTTTTCCTCAAATACGACTTCATCAAGATCTTACGGAGAGCTACAAAAAAGTTTCAGTAGGTTCTTTAAATTCTATTCCTATAAATTCTGTAAATACACAAAGTTCTATAAATTTTATAAGTTCAAAAGTCGTCAAAGTCTATAAATTGTATGAATATTTTAAACTCCATAAATTTTCTATATTTTAAATCTATAATATTTTTAAATTGTGTAAATCTTACAAATTCTGAAAATTTTAAAAATTCTACAAATTCAAAAAATCCATTAGATTTTATATATTCTATTGGTTTTATAAATTGATTCAAGTATTTCGTCATTCCACAGATAAGTATAGACAGATGTGTTTCTTGTATGGGCTATATTTACATTCCAAAATTTCAATACCAAGTTCCAATCCAATCCTTTTAGAGCAGGACGTATATTTATGTCTCTTTTTATCTTTTTTTACGTATGGCTATTTTGATTATATCAAAGCAAACATAAACCAACTTCAAATAAAATTTTATTTTATAATATATACGTCTTGCTCTAAAAGGATTAGATTGAAATTTGGTATTGAAATTTAGAATGTAAATATGGCCCGTACAAGATAGCCATCTGTCTATTCTTATCTGTGGTCATTCTATAAATTCTACAAACAATTTGATGTATTTTAAAAATTAAAATGTTTCTACAAATCCTTTAATTTCTATAAATTCTATTAATGCAATAAATTTTAAAAATTCTTTAATTCAAATAAATTCTGTACATTCTAGAAATTCCATTAATTCTAAGAATTCTATAAAACCTAGTAATTCAGTTAATTCTTTAAATTCTACAAAAGCTCTTTAGTTCACATAAATATTGTAAATTCAATAAATTCTATAAATCATGAAAATCCAAATAATTTATATAAATTTTATAAATTCTATGAATTCTACTTAGTCTTTAAATATTATAAATTCTAATATGTTTATAAACTTTTTAAATACTATGAGTTTTATAAATTCTTACAACTTTTACAAGACTAAAATTTAACTTATTCTAAAAATTCCATAATTTCTATAAAATAATTTCAAAAATGTCTAAAAATCCTATAAACTTCTAATCTAATAATTTCTATCAATTTTATAAATTTAATAAACTCTATAAATTTTGTGTCCTATAAATTTTGTAAAATATATAAATTGTATGAATAAAGTCTTAAAATTTATTAAGCACTTTTAATTTTCGAAATCCCATAAATAGATTAAAAATAAATAAATTCTACAAATTCTAAATTTTATGAATAAAATCAATTCTTTAAGTTTTATAGATTATTTGAGTTTTATATATTGTTTCAATTCTATGTAACTAAAATTTTACTTATTCTTAAAACTCCATCATTTTTATAAATTTATTATAAATTCTTTCAAATCTATAAATTTCATAAATTAAAATATTTCGATAAATCTTCTAAATTTTAATAAATTTTTAAATGAAATATTTTCGAAAAATTTTATAAATTTACTAATTTGTATAAATTCTATAAGTCCTATACATTTTGAAAATTCTATAAATTTTATGAGTAATTCAATAATTTTTTTGGGTAAATTCTACAAATTCCATAAATTGTTTGGTTCTTTGAAATCTGTAAATTCGATAAAAGTATGATATATAAATATTATAAATTCTAATATGTTTATAAACTCTTTCAAGTTTACGAATTTTTTGAATTTTATGAATTCCATTAAGTCTATAAATTCTACAAATTCTATAAATTGTACCCATGTACCCATGTAGTTCAATAAATTTTTTCAAGTATGTCAGTTCTATAAATTATATAAACACATATTTGACTTATTTTAAAAATTCTATAATTTCTATATATCCAATAAATTCGACAAATCCTATAAATTTTAATATTTCTATAAATTCTTTAATTTCTGTATATTTTATAAAGACAATAAATTCTACAAATTCTTTAAACCCAATAAGTACTGTCAATTCTATATATTCCGTGAATTCTACAATATTTTTTAGTCCTAAAAATTCAGTAAGTTCTTTAAATTCTTAATTCCTATAAATTCTGAAAAAATGACAAATTCTATAAATTTTAAAAGATTTAATAAGACTTCAAACTCCATAAATTTTATAAAATCTCTTTCAATTGTGTACATTTTTTACAAAGTCTAGAAACTTTATTAATTCTTGGAATTTTGTAGGTTCTATGAGTTCTTTAAATTGTTTTAAATGGTAGTGTTCAATAAATTATAAAAACATAAATTTTACTTATTATATAAATTCTATAATTTCTATGAATTTTATAATTTGTTTGAATTCTACAAATTTTATAAATTCAGAAGTTTCGATAACTTCGATAACTAACTAGTTAATTCAGTAATTTCTATAGATTTTATAAATTTAATAAATTCAGTAAATTCTATATAAATATTGTAAATTCTATAAATTATACAAATAATTCTACCTCTAATAATTCAATAAGTTCCTGAAATTCTACAAATTTTGAAAATCCAAAAACTTTTATAAATTTCATAAATTCAATTAATTCTATGAATTTTTAAAATCCTAAAAATTTAATAAGTTCTTTAAATTTTATAATATTTCAGTAAACATGACAAATTATATAAATTGTATAAGCTTTAATAAATCTTGAAACTCTATCAATTCTATAAATTTTTAAATCCCATACATTTTTTAAATTCTATAAATTTTCCGAATTCTTTAAATTCAGAAAGTTCTATAAATTGTATAACCTTAAGGCCCGTTGCACATTTCAGCTAAGCTAAGCGAGAAACGTAGTTTATATTTGCATAGTTTAGCCCGCTTAGCTCACTCCGTTGCCCATTTTAGCTAATTACATCGCTCACACATACATTGATGTTTTTGCATTATTCATTTATTATGATTTATGACACGATACCTAATATAACTAAGTAGCCTACGAGTTATTAACAAAATATACAGAAACTCCAGTGTATATGTGAGCGATGTTAGTTGAAATAGCAAGGCGAAGGCAACTCGAGCTAAGATAGTTTGCATCGCTCAAAACAAAAAACATAGCTCGCGTAGTTTAGCTCAAGTGTGCAACGTTCTATTAAAACTCTTTATTTACAACCGAAAGCTATGCACGTAGTCTACATCGCATAGCTTAGCTTAGCTGAAATGTGCAACGGGCCTAAAAGTCTTCAAACTCTATAAATTGTATGAATCTTTTAAATTCCATAAATTTTATGTATTCTATTTTAATTCTATACAATTTTGAAAATGTATAAATCTGACAAATTCTGAAAACTAATTCTATAAATTTCATGAATTTTATTAATTATTTGAATTAAATAAATTTTATAAACTCAAAAATTTCTATAAATCCTATGAACTTTAATATTTTTTTAAATTCAACAATTTCTCTATGTTTAATAAATTCTATATCCAATTTTGTTAATTCTATGAATCCAAAAATTCAGTAAGTTCTTTAAATTCTACAAATCCCATACATTTTTTAGTTCTTATAAATTCTGCAAATTCGATCTTAAGAATCTAATAATTTCAATAAATTTTATAAATTCTACCAAGTCTATAAATATGTGTAATAAATTTCAATAGGTACATTCTATAAATTTCTTGAATTTTAGAAATTCCCTCAATTTTACAAATTCAATAAATCCTTTAGATTTTATATATTCTATTGGTTTTAAGAATTGATTCAAGTATTCCGTCATTCTATAAATTCTTCAAACTCAAATTTGGTTTATTTAAAAATTACATAATTTTCATAAATTCAATAAATTCGATAAATTTTAATATTTTACAAATACTTTAATTTCTATAAATTTGATTAATGCAACAAATTTTAAAAATTCTTTAATTCAAATAAATCCTGTACTATCTATAAATTCCATTAATTCTAAGAATTCTATAAAACCTAAAAATTCAGTAAGTTCTTTAAATTCGGAAAATCCTATAAGCTCTTTAGTTCGTATAAATATTTTGCAAATTCGATAAATTCTATAAATCTTGAAAATCCAATAATTTTTATAAATTTTATGAATTTTACGAACTCTATAAATATTATAAATTCTAATATGTTTATTAGGGTGCACAAAAAAAACTTTGTGTCGAGAATTCTATTTCACTGGGCAAAATCTGAAAGTAGGTTCAAAATAATGAATTTAGGTGAAAAAAAAAAATTGAAAAAGTTAAAAATTAGATAGTGCTCAACGCAAAAACGTGCAAAAAAAATCGAAAAATTGCCAAATTCTTGTCAATTAAATATAAATGTCACAGATGTTTTAAAAAAAAAATGAATATACCATTTCTTGAAGTAAAATTGTATGAACTATTGATTAAAATCATAAAAATTCTTGTTTTGTTATCATTAAGGGTAGTTCCGAGCACTTTTTTGTAAAATTTTATGACTTTTTTCGCATTTTCTGTAAAAAGCTTTGCAGGTCGAGGGAACATCTTGTATTTTTAAATACGGAAAATACACGTTATTATAGAGCACTTAATAACCTTTTAAACGTGATATTACACTCTTTGATAACTTACGTGAATCAAAAAATATAAATCATTTTCTAAAACAAGAATTTTCGATTGAACGCAGTTTTTCGTAACTTTTGTGAATTGAGTCTGAAGTTGGAGAATTTATTTTTTATTTTTTTGTAAATTTCACAACTAATAAATTTTTGATGCATTTAATAACCTTTTAACCTCAGCAAGGGCAATAAATTTGTATACATACATATTATGGGCAGTATACCGGGTGATTTTTTTTAACCTGATACACTCAAATATCTCGGAAAATAAGCACTCTACGAAAAAAATGGTAGAGATTAAAATTTAAATATTTCGCGTGGGAAATACATTAGTGTTAAAATTAGAACCCCCTCCTCCCTCCTTGTAGGTGGGGCGGGGTAACTTTGAAACTAAGATAGGAACCTCGATTTTTTATTGCAGATTCGGATGCTACGGCTACAAATACGTAGGATATGGCTAAAACATTTTTTTCCATTCATGATAGATGGCGCTGTAATTGACAATATTCAATTTTTTTTTATTTCTCCTACTGATAACCTACGCAAACGATTCTGCAATACGGCTACAATAAAAATATCATGGTTTCGTTGTAAATACACGAAGGTAGTCTTAAACAATTTAAACATTTTACAATTTTCGAATAACTGGAGAAGAGTGATAAATTATTTGGCAGTACGCTGAAATGACGCACGTGATCGAATCCTATCCGGAAAACGCGAAGCGTAGAGAGTGACATCATTATCAAGACTCCGGCCAGCTTCTCCATAAACCAGAATCATTTCCATTTTCTCTTGTACAGTTAGATACACCATTCTGAAATAGTATGCATAGCTTGACACAGGTATTGTTGTTTTCGAAATAACCTTCGGAATGAATCGGTATTTTGAAAACAAAATAAAAACAATTTCATTAATTTGAAAGCCGATTTAAACACATTTCCCTGGATTACGATAATGACAATCCATTTTTCAGTAATTGAAAATTTAAAAAATACAAATTGTTTACGACTACCTTCGTGTATTTTTATTGCAGACGTATTGCAGAATCGTTTGCGTAGGTTCTCAGTAGGAGAAATAAAAAAAAATTGAATATTGTCAATTACAGCGCCATCTATCATGAATGGAAAAAAATGTTTCAGCCATATCCTACGTATTTTTAGCCGTAGAATCCGAATCTGCAATAAAAAATAGGGGTTCCTATCTTAGTTTCAAAGTTACCCCGCCCCACCTACAAGGAGGGGGAGGGGGTTCTAATTTTAACACTAATATATTTCCCCCGCGGAATAATTAAATCTTGATCTCTACCATTTTTTTCGTAGAGTGCTTATTTTCCGAGATATTTGAGTGTATCAGGTTAAAAAAATCACCCGGTATACTGCCTATAATATGTATGTATACAAATTTATTGCCCTTGCTGAGGTTAAAAGGTTATTAAATGCATCAAAAATTTATTAGTTGTGAAATTTACAAAAAATAAAAATAAATTCTCCAACTTCAGACTCCATTCACAAAAGTTACGAAAAACTGCGTTCAATCGAAAATTCTTGTTTTAGAAAATGATTTATATTTTTTGATTCACGTAAGTTATCAAAGAGTGTAATATCACGTTTAAAAGGTTATTAAGTGCTCTATAATAACGTGTATTTTCCGTATATAAAAATACAAGATGTACCCTCGACCTGCAAAGCTTCTTACAGAAAATGCGAAAAAAGTCATAAAATTTTACAAAAAAGTGCTCGGAACTACCCTTAATGATAACAAAACTAGAATTTTTATGGTTTTAATCGATAGCTCATACAATTTTACTTCAAGAAATGGTATATTCAATTTTTTTTGAAAACGTGTGTGAAATTTATATTTAATTGACAAGAATTTGGCAATTTTTCGATATTTTTTGCACGTTTTTGCGTTGAGCACCATCTAATTTTTAACTTTTCTAATTTTTTATTTCATTTAATTCATTATTTTGGACCTACTTTCAGATTTTGCCCAGTGAACATCAAAAAGAAATACTTTAAAATTCACTATACATTTTTTGTGCACTCTAATGTTTATAAACTTTTAAAATTCTATGAATTTTATAAATTCCATCAATTCTATAAATTCAAATTCTATAATATTTATAAATTCTCAAAATTTTATAGATTCTATGGGTAATATAAATTGTTTAAAGTATGTTAGTTCTATAAATTCTAAAAACTCAAATTTGGCCTATTTTAAAAATTCCCTAATTTCTATAAATTCAATAAATTCGTTAGATTCGATAAATTTTAATATTTTTATAAATTCTTTAATTTTATAAATTCAATAACTCCTATGAGTTGTTTAAAGCCTACAAATTTAATAAGTTCTTTAAATTTTATAAATCCTTTCATAATTTTATCCTCTAAATTCTATAAATTGTATAAGCTTTAATAAGTCTTCAAACTCTATAAGCTCTATGATTTTTGATGTGAAAACATCTTTAGCGGCAGGAGTAAGTGAAAAATTGTATAGAACTCGGGTTACGGAAACAGAAAAGCCGAACAAAAAATATTCCATGTATGTGTATATATCGACAAGAACAATAAATAAATAAAACGTAAAATCAACGCAAAATCTACGCATACACATGCAATATACAACATCATCCGGCATTTTAAAAACATCGTGAGCCGAATACAAAAAAAAATTTAAAAAAATCCGCCTACTTTAATTTATTTTGTTGTAAAAATATTTTCTATATATGGCCGCAGCAGCAAGTGTTTTTGAAAATGAAAATTACAAGCAAAAGGACCACAAATTATGCTTGTGTAGTGTAATGCACAAACGGCAAACCGGCATTTCAAACCGTCAAATCAAATAATTGACAAAATTCTTTGTTTTTCATTATGAAAATTATTAAAAAATAGTTCGAATCTAAAGTTCGACCTTATTCGTAAAAATTTTTATTAAAATTAATTTAATTTCATTCAAAATCTCCAATTTTATATTTTGATGAACGGATTTTTGCTTGACGGCCGGCAGAACATAAAATTGGGGATTTTGAATGAAATTAAATTAATTTTAATAAAATTTTCTTAGAATAAAGTCGAACTTATAGAATAGAACTTTTTGTTAATAATTTTCATATTGCAAAGTGAAGCGACTTAGCCGAAAATTGAGTTTGACGGTTTTAAATGCAGGTTTTCCGTTTTGCATACGGAGCAATGCCTTAAGTGACTCAAAAAAATTAAATAGAAATAGCGAGCTGTGAAAACTGCATATATACCCACATTGTGCATAATAAAATAATAATTTTAAAATTGTTTAACGGTACGCTTTGTTATTAGTGTTTTGCCCTACCGCCTTTATAATTGCTATGAATAATTCGGTCAACATTTCGCCCTAATAGAACCGCTTTAGTTAATTTATTTTAAATTGACTCTTAAAAAAGATTGCCGTGTATGAGTATTGATATATTTTAAAGCGTAGATGGCAGGTTTAGGTGATTAACTTAATAGAACTGTACTTTGCTCATGCTCAATTAATGTCAGTAAGGTTCGTCCTCCAAATTCAAAATCGAATAACTTATTGACTTTTTGAACCAAAAATGTAACTTAGCTTATACACTGAGCGAACATCAGCCGTCTTTATGCAGGGGTTTCTCGGTCTCATCGAAATGGCTTGAAATGATTCAATAGATATTTATACATAAAAGTTTTCACATAAATCTTTTGCGAGTTGAGGGTGAACTCGCTCATTGTTTTTTTAAGAAGCCTAAAACTTCAGTAAGTTCTTTAAATTCTGTTCCTATAAATTCTGTAAATATGAAAAATTCTATAAATTGTATACCTAACCTTAAAAGTCTTCGAACTCTATAAATTGTATAAATCTTTTAAATTCCATAAATTTTATATATTCTATTTTAAATCTATAAATTTTTTAAATTGTATAAATCTTACAAATCCTGAAAACTTTATAAATTTAATAAATTTTATTAATTTTTTTTAATTAAATTAATTTTATAAATTTAAAAATTTCTATAAATCCTATGAACTTTAATATATTTTTAAATTCAACAATTTCTAAATGTTTAATAAATTCTATATCCAATAAATTTTGTAAATTCTACGAATAAAATCTAAAATTCAGTAAGTTCTTTAAATTCTACAAATCCAATAAATTTTAAGTGCTTATAAATTCTGCATATTCGATAGATTCTTTAAATCTTAAAAATCCAATAATTTCCATAAATGCAATTTCCATACCCTAGAAATTCTACCAAGTCTATAATATTATACATTTTAATAGGTTTATAAATTCTATAAATTTTTTGAATTTTAGAAATTCCATCAATCCTAAAAATTCTACAAATTTAATAAATCCTTTAGATTTTATATATTCTATCGGTTTTATAAATTGATTCAAGTACTTCGTCATTCTAAAATTTGTACAATCTCAAATTTGGTTTATTTTAAAAATTACATAATTTCATATAATTTTATTAAATTCAATAAATTCGATAAATTTTAATACAAATACTTTAATATCTATAAATTTTATTAATCCCTAAAATTTTAAAAATTCTTTAATTCAAATAAATTCTGTACATTCTATAAATTTCCTTAATTCTAAGAATTCTATGAAAGCTAAAAATTTAGTAAGTGCTTTAAATTACACAAATCCCATAAGCTCTATAGTTTGTATAAATATTGTAAATTCGATAAATTCTATAAATCTTGAAAATCCAATAATTTTTAAAAATTTTATAAATTCTATGAATTCTACTAAGTTTATGAATAATATAGATTCTATCAATTCTATAATTTCAAATTCTATAAATTTTATAAAGTTTATAGACTCTATCTGTAATATAAATTATTTTAAGTATGTCAATTACACAAACTCAAATTTGGCTAATATTAGAAATTCCCTAATTTCTGTAAATTCAATAAATCCGATTGATTCGATAAATTTTAATATTTCTATAAATTCTTTAATTTCTATAAATTTTATAAATTCAATAAATTCAATGAATTCTTTAAAGCCTAAAAATTTAATAAGTTTTTTAAATTTTATAAATCCTATATTTCGGTAAACATGACAAACTCTATAAATTGTATTAGTTTTAATGTCTTGAAACTCTATATATTCTATGAATTTTTTAAATCTCATACATTTTTTAAAATCTATAAATTTTACGAATCCTTTGAATTCTACGATTTTTATAAAGCCTAAAGCACAGAAAAAAATAACATATACAGAAGAAAACCTACCAATAAAATATCGTACATTTTTTTTCTGGGGTTATTTCGCTGCTTTGGGGTTATCTCGGAAAATAAGAGAATAAGAATTTTAAATAAAAAATTTTACTCTCTCGAGTTAGCTCTCTCCAATTATTGCGTTTTATGTATTTAGCAGGTATGTATGTGTACGTGTGATTGGAACCAAAACCAACAAAAATGTTTATTTGTGTGTCATAAATAAAGGAAATAGTATACTTTATTATTCTATGGATGTGTCTCAGCGTTATGAGACGATCAAAACCAACAACAAAGTATAAAATTGTACATTGTTGTTGATTTTGCGACGATTGTTTTGGATGATATTATATTGTATGGTTATGAATTTGTTTTAAACTACCAAAGAAAAAAAACAAAGCGTTAAGGAATCAACCGTATTTTGCTTATTACATCGTTTTTCGAATAAACTGCCAAATCGAATTTAATGATTTGGCTAATTGACTTAAAAATATGTACTTAAGAAAATTAAAAATGCAGATTGGTTTTAAAGTAATTAATTTTATTTATTATGTCTTATTTTGGTCAACTATATAAATAGCTCGAATATGAGTATTAAATACATATTTCGTATTTCAAAAAATGGGTATTATGTTAACCCGTGCACAAAATTTGCGATATTATATTAGCCGCATTTCTTGACGCACAGTGCAAGAAATGTGGCCAATATACAAGTAGCTATATATAATAAAACAAAACAATTCAATACAAATAATTTTATATTTTATTTTCAACTTTCTTGTCATAAAACCATTTGGTGCGCTTTCTTAAAAGCACTAATATTAAGAAATCTAGTAACTTATAATTATGTTCGGAACAAGGATTTGTTGAACAAAACCAATCTTTATATTTTGAATTTCCGTTAGAGTAATTAATACATCGATCAATAATTAGTTGCTTTAGATTCTTTGCATTGCAATGTTCGTTAAATGTTTCTTCAAATATTTGAACATGCGGTTTACATAAATCAAATAATAATTCCGTTGGAGCGCGCAGGGAACCAAAATTATTGTTACTAACATAGTTTTTCATAAATATAAAATATTCAGAAGTTATTGTTATGTTAGCATCATTGTCTTTTTTGGCCCATTTAGTTTCACAATATTGGCAGTATCTTCGTCCCAAACATTTAAATACAGCATATCCTAGGTAATACCTTATAGCACAGTCGTCAAAATTTAAACTCGTGTTGTCGTTTGACAGTATATGGTCCAACAATTCATGGTTAACTTCTGATTGATTACAGATGGCTGAGACGGGTTCCTCTCTGGTAAAATCATCTACATTATCACTGGCTTCAATTAATGTTAATTCCAATGGTTGGCATATACATAATTGAAAACGGACCAAAACTAAACCTTATTTGTGTGTCTTTTGTGTTTTTGGCTTCTGACGTATTCTGAATGTATTTAGTCAGTTTTGCCTGGTTAGACAACATTTTCATCATGTTGAAGTACACGAACGAACAACGTTTACAAATAATTAAAATTTATTGAGGTAGTTAACACCGCCAAATTTAGTCCCGGACTATACACTATATTCGACCTAAACTGCATAGGTCACATGGTGTAAACGCTAGTTACCCAAATTGGG